>OX421974.1:38797583-39997583 GCA_949128135.1 Parasteatoda lunata
CCCCAATTAAATTAATAGTTTAATAAGTAATCATCTTTTTTTTTTGCTTCAAAAATTTATGTTATTAATAACTGTTTAATTTCTCTCTCAAAATTTTTTATTTCACTATATGAGTAGCTAAGAATAAGTAAGAATATTTGTAATGGAGTAATATTTTTAACTAATGTTTGTAGTGATTTTCTCCGTATAAAAATATTATTTTTGTTCCAATTTAGATATCGACGAATGCCGTGGTCAGTTTGGTATCTGTCAAAATGGCCGATGTAGGAACACAATTGGAAGCTTTACGTGTCAATGCCAAAATGGTTATTCTCTCAGTCCAGATGGTCGTAACTGTATAGGTATTCAGCATTTTTGATCATTCCATAACTAATATGTTTTGTTACCATTATATATTCGGTAAAAAATTGCCTTTTTTGTCTAAAATGTCATTCCTTGAAAGATGTATTGCACAAATATTTTTTTAATTATTTTTCTAAACTAATACATCAACCTAAATGATACATCAGTTTCAAATTTTCTTACGAATTCAAGCGTTAAATTTTCCCAGTTTTGAATTTTTGTATTAGTGTAAAAAGCACTTTTTACGTTTTAGGCAGAATTTATTTTCAAAAAAACGATAAATTTCTCAATAATTCCTCGATTTTTGAGAAACTTATAAAATATATATGTTATAACCCCATATACTTTTTAAATGCTCTATGATTTTTTTTTTTAGTATCAATAAAGCTTCCCCTATTAATGATTTTTCGAAAAAAATTTAAATAGTTCAAAGCGATCTCCACACGTTGTAGGAATTATAACAATAAGTAGCCAATTTAAAATGGAATAAAAACAAGGTTTAAAATCATAATAAAATTTATTAAAAACATAAACGCGTTTGGTATCATATACATACTTATGTGACACCAAAACTTGTTTAGGTTTTTGATGATTTCGTAGTTAGTGATTTAATCGATTTCAATTTCATCACAAAGGATCAATTTTATTATTTTTCAATTTAATCGATCAAATTTTATCCTTTAATAGATTTTAATTTTATCATTATCAAATTAAAATTTTATCACAACTATTTTAATTTATTATATAATTTTATTACAGTCAACCCTCCTATAACGCGGTGAGTGCGTACCGCGTTATATGGAAACCGCGCTATAAGAAACTCGGATTTAACCGTACAAACCAGGTTAATTCGTAGCGCGTTCTATGGAAACCGTCTACCGCGTTGTATGGAAACCGCGCTATAAGAAACGCAGAATTAGTACAAATCACATCATTCGTACCGCGTTTAATGGAGACCAATAAGGACAAGATAAATTATAAATTATTTTTATTGAATTGAAGAGTTTATATAACGAAATAATACCAAAATTAGACTAAAAAACTGTTTTCCAACAAAAACAAGAAAGACTTTTGTAAAATTTAATCTTTCAACACTCATCCTCGCTGTCAGATAATATGAGTCGCCTAAATCGTCTTCTTTTAATAGGCAAAATGTCTTCCTCACTTGGCTCATCTTCACTTTGGTTTTCGATTGTAGCTTTTTTTTTCTAACTCCACTAAAACCTATCTATAGGGAGCTAAGCAATTTCTTAACTCTCTTTTAAACTTTGCGCTACGCACCGTTGAATGATCAGTTTCAACGAAATGGAGTTCTAATTCTTTAGCCAAATTTAGCCCTTTTTTCACATCTTGTAAATCGACATTTGGCACCCATTCGTTTTTCTTATTTTCGTTTACCAATGGTTTTGAGGTGGGTGCATCAATTAAATCCATCAGTTCATCCTCATCTAAAGTTTCTTCCCCGAGTACGAGTTCTCTTACATCCTGATGGTTTGTTGTAAATTCTTCATCGCCTAAACGAGAAGCAATGTTTACTATTTCTGTGACTGGGAGTGAAATTGTAGAATTATCTTGCATTGCTTGAACCATTTCCGGTAAAAGGGGTTTCCAACACGCATTAAGCGTTGATGGTTTAATTTCCGCGCAAGCCGATGACACGGTTCTAATACAATCTAAAATAGAAAATTCCATCCAAACTTGAGTAAGGGTTTTATTTTCACTACTTTCTAATCTGTCGAAAATGGTTTGGAAAACTTGGCGTGTGTAATACATTTTTAAAGTTTGAATGACTCCTTGGTCCAAAGGTTGTATTAATGACGTGCAGTTAGGAGGAAGGAAGACAATTTTTACATTTGGATGATCCAGTTGTATGTTGTGGCAACCAGCGTTATCAGGAACCAATAAAACTTTGAAATACAAATTTTTTTCCATCTTATGGGTTTCCACTGCCGGGATAAAACAATTATAAAACCAAACCTTAAATAAATCTTGGGTCATCCGAGCTTTCTTATTAGATCGCCAGAATACAGGCAATTTGGTCTTATTAATGTTTTTCATAACACGGGGAGTTGAAGAACGATTTATTATCATAGGTTTTATGATCAGGCTCCCTGATAGATTGCTGCACATATGAAGGGTGACACGTTCTTTTGAAGGTTTAAACCCCTGAGCACGCCTTTGATTTTTTCAAAATGAAGATTCTAGATGGTAGTTTTTTCCAATATAATGCCGTCTCATCGGAGTTAAAAATCTGATGAGGTGAATAGCCTCCTTCATTGATAATTCTAGCTAATTCCAGCTTATAACTCTCGGCAGCCTCAGCATCTGCTGAGGCCTGTTCTCCTTGAAACTTAATATTGTGTAATGAGTACCTTTTTTTTAGTTTTTCAAACCACCCTTTACTCGCGACAAACGAATGATTTTCTAGCTCTGCAGAAGAATGCCCAATACTATTCCTTAAATGTTCATAGATTTTAAGTGCTTTCTGCTTGATAAGATTTCCACTGATAGGAATCTTTTTGGCTATACAGTCTTCCAACCAGATCATTAACGCCCGTTCCATTTTAATCATATTAGAATTTCGTGTGCGAGTAACACGTTTCGCACCTAACGGACAGCCATCTGCCACAGTTTTCCTTATATTGTCTGCATTTTTCTTTAGGGTTCGAATTGTAGATTCATTCAACTTGGTTGATTTTGCAACCGACGATAGTTTTTCCCCGCCTTCTAAACGATTTAGAATTTCGATTTTATCTTCAAGAGATATAAACTTTCTTTTTAACCCTTTCCTTGTTTCTTTCGTGTTTGACATGATGCAAATCTAGGGTCAATAATTACTTTATTTTTATTATATCAAAACAAATGAAGAATATTACTTACAGTATTGTGTAATGTTGTCCAATTATAAACCACAAATTAAACAGCAAAAAGCTGAACGAACGGACGGTGCAGAAAAATTTTTAGAAAGACACCAACAAAACGTGTGCACTGTGAAAGAGCTCTGAAAAGACTAAAACCGATGCCGCTATGAGATAATCTTTATGTAAACATATCTAGTTACTATGTCGCGATCCCACTGCCTGGACCTACATGAAACTGGCGCCATCTGTTGCCTGTTGACGGAAACCGCGTTCTGAGAGTACCGCGTTATAGGAGGGTTGACTGTATATATTCTCATTATTTTAATAATTTGCTCATTTTAATTTTTTGGTTTTGTTACGAAATAATAAATTGTATGCTTTCTAATAAAAAGTAGGTAAATATTTTGCTAATAAGTAACTATTCCAGTAGCAGAATTTACTAAGTGAATCTGCAGTACCATCTTCATAAATCAAAATTCGACTGCAGACTAATTTAACTAAACGTAGTCAGTAAACGCAAACTTAATTGGCTAAACGCAGCCTTAATTGACTAAACGCAGTCAGACTAATACTATTATTGTAAAAATTAAGCTTAATGAACATACATGTAGCAAATTTCTAAATATTAAGTCCTTATACATAAAAAACTTTGTTTTTAAATTTAAGTTGAATTTGTGTACAGTGACGTTAAAAAAAGGAATAAATCCCTATAATCAAGTAACAGAAGAAACAAATCTTTACTTTCTGTTGTTAGCAGTATTCGCGCAATTCAGCTTTGTAATTTTTAATCAAACAAGTTCAGGGATGTTTTAAAAAGGAGTCTCAGCAATTTTGCCCCTTTTTTGTTCATTTTTTTAAAATAAAAAGCAAACTAGGATGAAAAATAATTTGTCAGTGCTGTAATAATCAGCTGCGCCCGCTGCCGTGCTGGAGAGTTTCTGCTACCGCAGTAACTAGTAAATTTAGCGCACATTTATTACAGTAAAAGTTTTAATGTAACGGGTACAGCACATTACGAGAAGTCCGATATTGCGGCAATATTCCAAGTCAATTTCAGAATGCTGATATAAAGGTACAAAAATTATGCGTTTATAACGATTGCTAGATTACTATTTTTCCGCTATTACAACTTCTTTTTAAGGAGAGTGAGGATTAAAACATTTTTTTGATATTTAACTATACAGTTTTAAACAGAAAAGGACCACACATCAACTAGAATCCTTTATTTCCTTTCTTGACGGCTTATGATTAAAATGAATATTCAATGTAATTAATGACATCAAAATTTCCTATTCGACTTCATGATATCTACTAGACTCCTTTCACATCTACTGGATTCTTCCATTTCCTTCCTAATGGCTTATGATTGAAATCAATATTCAACGTAATTAATCACATCAAAATTTCCTATTCGACTTCATGACATCTACTAGACTCCTTTCACATCTACTACCTATCCTATTCGCATCTACTAGATTCCTTTATTTACTTTCTTGGCGGCTCTAGATTGAAATCAATATTCAATTTAATTAATGACATCAAAATTTCCTATTCAACTTCATGACATCTACTAGACTCCTTTGACATCTACTAGACTCCTTTGACATCTACTAGACTCCTTCAATTCCCTTCTTGACGATTTATGATTGAAATCAATATTCAATGTAATTAATGACACCAAAAACTTCGAATCAACTTCATTTTATATTTTCGTCTTTTTTAATGTTATTTAACATTAAATATGTTACATTGCTTATAACGACAGTTCTATCTGCTATTGTGAATATTTGTCATAACGAACTTTTACTGTACTTGATTGTTGCCACAATACACTTTCTCTATTTCAGATATTAATGAATGTTCAGATAATATGTGCACTCAGGGTAACTGTAGAAACTCTGAAGGATCATTTCAATGCACTTGCGATGATGGCTATAAATTGACACCAAATAAAAGAGATTGCGAAGGTAAGAAATTATTCATATGTTCAAGAACACTTTTGTGTAGAATAACCCTTCAGATAATTTACTCTCATATGTCAGATAATTTTCATAAAATTAGAAAATGTAAATTGCATTTCATGTAGTAAATTGCATTTTACTAAGCATGAAATTTTCCATTTCTATATTGACATATGGGTCGTTGAACATTATATTGCATTATATTGTGCGCATGTGAACAATTACGTTCACTTTCCTACCACAATTTAGATGGGAGAGCAAATGATGGTAGAAATCATCTGGTCTCCGCACCAAGCTCCCCAACTGCACACGGATTTTCCAAATTTAGATTCGGCCATTACAGAACAACTTATATATATTTTTATTTATAAATTGTTTTAATTATTTATATTTTTAATTTAATGGCAACATGTTTTTTATTTCTTATTTAGATATTGATGAATGTCGTTCAGTTCCCGGTATATGTGAGGGTGGAACTTGTACGAATACGCAAGGAGGTTTTAAGTGCACATGTTCCAAGGGACACAAGTTATCTTCTGATGGCAAAACTTGCATTGGTAAGCAATCATCTGAAACAGTAGAAATATTTTGTTTTTAGCATGACAGGTGAATAATTAAAGACAAGGGGATGAGTGATCTAACAGAAATTAGTAACTTCATTAAACCATTCTATAGTTATTTGAAATTTTAATCTTTACCAAAGGCAACCATAAATTTTCGATTTTGTTTTCGTTATATCCCTCAAAGAAAGTCAAGGAATCGCCTCGTAAGAAAGTGAGAATTTTTTTATAAACCTCCCGATGAGTGCTTGACAACTATAGAAACAACTCCCCTAACAACTGCCTTTTAAAATTCCCCTTTATACGTTTATCATTTATTTGCCTTTTTCATTTACGTCGTTTCATTGCAGTCTCAGTTCGTTCTTAATCTTTAAGTTAAAATATTACGCTCCAAACCCAATATGAGAATTTTTTCGAAATTTAAAAAATTTAATAATTTTTTTTATTACTTTTACTAATCTGGATATACTATTTCAACTAATGCCATAATTTATCTTATCCAAACACCAAAATTAAATCAGAACTAAACTATCTAATGTCCCGTGAATTCACTTGACCACTGTGATTTTCCAGACCTGTGAATTCACTTGATTGGCTTAAAATCTTATTTTAGGACTAGTACTGATAAAACGAAAAATTTCATTCTTTGCATTAAATATTTTCAAAATAATTTATCGTTTTAAATTGATCTTTAAAGAATTTTATGCATAAAATCTCGAATTTCCGTCGAAAATAGATCAATCATTTAAAGTTCCACAGCGGAAAAAATAGGAACCCCTGCTTTAGAGTATTCAGGGCCTGATCAGAAAATGAATGGGACCTGGGCACAAAACTGCCAGGGGCCCCTCTGATCGTTCTTTTAAACAAAATTTACCTTTCGTTTAATCATAAAGTGTTGAGACATTATGGCTCAGGGGATAGAGCGTTCGCCTTCCAATGATGTGAACTGGGTTTGTATCCCAGCGATGGCTGGTCGATACGAATTCCGCATCTGGCTTGCACCGACCACAATACTGGCGTAAAATATCCTCAACGGTAGATGGATCATTGGTTTGAGTCCCTTTGCCATCAGGCTAACCGTGGGTGGTTTTGTGGTCTTCCTCTCCATGTAACGCAAATGCGAGTTAGTTCCATCAGAAAGTCCTCTACGAAAGCGAAATTTCTCCCAGTACTTGATCCAGGTTTTCCCTTCTCTTCAGTATCGGGTACAAAATTACAAGGCTACGGAGTTGAACATTAGTAGCCGTAAACCCAAAAAATTGGGTTGGCTGTTCAACAACGGTTATAAAATGTAAAATAAAATCATGAAGTGTTTTTTAAATTATTAATAACATAAGTAAATTACATTATATCAGTAAATTTGAGCGTATATTTGATTCAATCTCTGTTAATTCATAATTCTAATTGACAATTAAGGAAAAACACACAAAAAAAAATTTTTTTTTAGTAACGTTTAACCTCCAGAAATGACGGGGTCCTAGGCCTGGACCACTCCAAGCACTGACAGTATTGAAAAAAAAAAATTTTTTTTGAATGAAGCGGAGCCTTTTGTAAATGCCTCGCTTGCCCTACTCTTACATGTCTTATTAAGTTTTAAGACTTTCTAGAAATTTAACTTTGATATCATCCCTTCCATAAAATCTTCAAATACCTCTTTTTGTGAAATTCCAAAGTAACGCTATTTTAAAATAGCATTTGCATAATAATCGTTCTTTCAGACACCAGACAGAGTATCTGTTTCCAAGAGTTTATCAATGGAGTCTGTGCCAATCCTAGATTATCCAACATGACGAGAAAGGAATGTTGCTGCATGAAGGGATCTGTCGGATGGGGATCCACTGCCTGTGAGCGATGTCCCGATCCAAGGGGAGGTAAGTCTTACATTTTACCTCCGTGGAAAATATTGTACCCATATATTTGACGTCATTATTACGCTCGTTTCACTGATTAAGTTTTATTCCTTAAGGCTGTTTTTTTCGAAGGATCCGTCGAAATGTAAAATTATGATTTTTTGCGCATAATATACTATTTTTTGTAACTGCTATGAGTTTGCAACTGTTACTGAATGGAGTCTGTGCCATTGCTCATTGAAATATATTTAAATTACATTCAGTAAAACATAAAAAAAGTTTCATGCATGAAGGAAAAAAAACTTTATTTACGGAATAAAATGGTGCAGATATGCACCATTGAACAAATCATTTAGTTGAACGTTAGTTTTTTTTTTTTTTTTTTTTTTTTTTTTAAGACATTCGTCTTATTTTTATTTTATTTACTGATAATAACGTCTTATTTTTATTTTATTTACTGATCATAAAAATATATGATTAAAATCAAATGAAATAACTATACATTTTTAAAAAGTCGCATTTGTCAATAACTGTTTCAAGCTTTAAAAAAAAATATTTTAAAAAAAAAAAATACACTAACGTGCAATTTCTTAACAGAAAGCATTTACTCCAATTGAATTGCTAATATTTTTATAGATATCTTCACAACTTTTAAAAATAGCAGAAAAATAAAATTCGTGAAAAATATACATCGCAGTGTTAATAAAAAAAATATTTATTGAAAGGGTGCGTTTACTCACCTTTTGTCAAAACTGGCTTTATAAAAGAATCCAATTTTATTGAGGAAGACAAATTAGGGATAAATTCGCAACAGCTATTTTTCAATACGACACAAGATTTGACCACTTTTAATATATATTTTTAGAATCTTTATCAGAAATGAATTCAACTAATTCGAACATTACGAGAAGTATATTTAAAAATATTCATTATCGCAAAGCTTGAATACGCCATCTGGGGAGAACACCGGTTCCATGTCATGACACTGCCCTCCTCTACTTAGCTGTATAGAAATGTACTAAGATCCCCTTTTTTAATGTTTTTCATATTCAATATCAAAAATATTTTTTTTAAATTTCCACGACGTTTTTTAATTTTCAATGTAGTTTTCAGTTCCACATAGTTTCCTAACTCAAAAGTTTTTAATTTATTTGAAAATCAAGACAGAAACTAACGTACTTCCACCTCCTATGACTCTCCACACGCAAATGGTGAAAGTGGAAGTGTTGCCATAGGTAGAGAGTTCTGCTCTGCGCCAGCTGTAGGCCATTTTGATCGCCAATAAACAAGCAGGAAACCAAAGAGCTTCGAAAAAAACTTCGCCTATTTATTTTTTAAGATTAGAAGTTTCAAACTGCAGTCAGGAATTAATTTTAATTTATTACTGGACAATTATCTATTATTAATTTATAACTGATTACTATCAATTTATCAATTAAAAAACTTATTATTTCAGAGGCTTTCAAACAAATGTGCCCAGATGGTTTCGGATACGTAATTGTTGATGGTATGATGGAAGGTAAGTATTTTGGACACATACATGTACAATTCAGTTTATGTGAAGAAAGAAAAACTGACAAATGTGTGTTTTAGATATCAATGAATGCATGATGGACCCAACTTTGTGTGAAAATGGAATCTGTGTCAACATGGATGGCAGTTACAGATGCGAATGCCAGAATGGATTCAAGATAGATACCACAGGAACAAAATGCATTGGTATGTATAGTACCGGTTAGTTAAATTTATGTTAAAAGAAGTCTTTGATGTTATGAAAATTATTTAGACAAATATTTATAGTTATTTGAACAACATTATTTGTTTATGGGATATCTGCAAGTGACGTTGTGTGAGTATCTCGATCCTGATAGTTATGTTAGAAACTGTTCTTTCTATTCTATTTCGAGTAATCCAAGCCCGCCAAGTATCGATTTTCTTAAATGACACATTCCATATTCTTACACAAAGATTTCAATTCTTTCATTATCGATTTCTTACTTAACACAAAGACAAGTATGAAGCCATGTAGAATATAAACTAATTATGCATCGAAGTTGACTGGTACACAAATGAAAAATATACCATGGTTACAATAAACTACATATACAAATAATAAATTTAAGTTGCATAAAAGACGTAGACGAGAAAGAATTATATTTCAACAAATTCGAAGAGCATTATGGCGCTGTATTTAATTAACTTCACGTTAATTAACATTCTAACTTATGTGGTGAAACTTAGCTCAGCTTTAACACGCAGTTTTGTTTATGAATGATCAGCTAGAGCTGACGTAATAGATCACATGTGTGGGTATCCGTGGTCTTTTTCTTCTTGAAGAGTAAGTACCCAATTAAGAGTTATTGACATTGCGCAAGAAACATTTACAGTTATACTCAAATTATTCAAATTCATATTCAAATTTCATACGTCATTGAATATTATTTTTTGTGTCTTGATATCGTGCAATAAATAAAATAAGACCTTTCGATATTTTTTTTTCCTCTTATAGATGTTGATGAATGCAGAGAAGTAGGATCACCATGTGGAAATGGAACGTGTACAAATGTGATTGGAGGATTTGAATGTGACTGCAGAGAAGGTTACATTTCTGGACCACGGCAAACTTGTGAAGGTTTGTTGTTTTTATCTCCATGCATTTTTTTTTAAAGAAGCAATATTTTACATTATTTCTTTTATATCAACACAAACAGCCGTGATGGCTCATGGGATTGAGCGCAAGCCTTTCACTAAGTTGAACCGGGTTCGAAACCCAGCGATAGCTGGTCGATACGAATTCCGCATCCGACATAGAATATCCTCAGTGGTAGATGGATCATGGGTTAGAGTCCCTTAGCCATCAGGATTACGGTAGGAGGTTTTCTTCTCCATATAACGCAAATATGGGTTAGTTCCATCAAAAAGTTCTCCACGAAGGCAAATTTCTCCCAAGACTTGATCCAGAAGCTCCCTTGTCTTCTGGATTGGGTTCAAAATTACAAGGCTACGGAATTGAAAATCAGCAGTCGTAAACCCAAAAAATTGGGTCGGCTGTTCAACGATGGTTATAAAAAAAAAATATCAACACATAAAATTTTTATTTCGTGTTTTTATTTGTTACTTTAACATTCATCCGCATGTATTACAAATATAGCTGAAAATATTTTCAATAGTAGCCGTTTGTAAAAGAATCATAGCTAAATAAAAAAACATTTCTACTTAAATTTTTCTGGGAGGATGCAATTTTTATAAGAAAATATTAGGTTCATTAAAATCAAAATTTGATAAAGGATGTTCATTAATTGCCACCCTATATATATATGTATTTTTAGAATCTTTGACAAAACAGAAGAGAAAAAAGTATGCATTTTAAGGGTTGTAAATTAATGTTTAATGAAGCAAAAAATAAAAACTCTAATTAAAGAAGACGAAATATAAAAAAAAGACTCAAAACTAGTTTTATTATCTACTGAAACTTCGAGGTGTTTTTAATAACCGCCTTCAAATCTTCTTCAGTGTAAACTGAAACAATCAAACAGGTTTTCAAGAATTTCAGCCCCTTTTTTCTTAATAGTCATTCGTTAAATTTCGATAGTATGTTTCGATTTTTTTGCACATTTGAATGTAACAAATATTAAATAGTGATCCATAGCGTGCATACTTCACAGACTGTATTTTATTTTACCAAGATTACTTATATAAAGAGTATTTATAACAAAACACTCTGTATATTAATTTAATACAAGTCTCTTTGGTCATCCAAAGTTTTTTTTTTAATCTTTGTTTTACTCCTTTACAAAAAAATGTGATGGCTTATGATTCAAAATAATGAAATTATAGTAATTACAGCTAATTTAATGAAATCCGTGTGTTAAAATACTTTAACTAAAGAATATAGATAAAAAAATGTACCGGAATTTTTTCAGCTTGCTTCTAAAACAAAAGGTATTGAATGTGACAAATACAACATTAAAAATATATAATAAATGTGAAAATAAATAAAAGATACTAATTACAGAAAAATAATTATTACCATATATATGTATTTATTAGTCATCTAAAGTAATTTGAATTCTTACAGATGTCAATGAATGTGAAGATATGGGTTCTTTATGCGCTTTCAGATGTCAAAATATGCCGGGAGGATTTAAATGCACCTGCCCATACGGTTACACCTTGGCTGCAGACGGTAGACATTGCGAAGGTGATTGTATTTTTGTTTCTATTGAGCCTGCTAAAAGTATCCTGAAAAGATATTCGAAATTGTAAATGCAATTATAAGCGTTAGGCGATAGCGTTTCTAAGTAAATCAATCATAAATTAATTTTGGTTTTATATTTTAATTGAAGAATCAAAGTTTTAAAGAAATAGACGCAGAATTGCTTTTATTGATAAAATATAATATTTATTATAAAAGTGAGAAATCTGCAGCTATTGTAGTTCATTTATTTACCACTAATGCTCATTGTGCATTAAAGCTTTACAATGAGCTATTGGCGACAGTCTGGGAAACATCCCTGAGGATGATCCAAAGACCTGCCTGATCCTGCAGAGGGGATGGCACTCTCGCTTCGGTAGCCCGACTATCTGCGCGCGAAGTCGAACACTTTACGGTAGAACAGTTAAACCAGGACCAATACCTTAGAGGATCTAGATTTAAACTCCAACGATATTTTAATAATTTGTCTGCTGATCCTATCTCGTATTGGCAGCGGTACTAATATAAAAAAGGCATTAGTTGGATCAGTAGTTAAGAGTCCTTAGGATAACCATTAGAAGTTTTCGTGTTTTCTTCTCCGTGTAAAGCAAATCTGAAAGACCTTCACAAAGAAAAGTTCGCCCCAGTACTTGATCCATTTGTTTATTGTATTTACAGCTAACTAAACAGGTTAGGTTCAAATCACATGTTCAATTAGAAAATCGATAGCCATGAATCTGATACGGATGTTAATAACCAGTTATCAAATAATTATTATGGTTACGTTCCTCCTTTTAAGAATAAACATCAACCAGCGCCTAACATTTTTTAATTTTTATCAAACAAGAGAACTATAGAATTATACAAACTTATAACGGTTAATTTAATGCAAACCAGAATTTATCTCTTTTTTCTTTTTTTACTTCATCCTTCACTTTTGTTTATTTCAATTGCATTCTTTGAAAGGCAAATTTATGTAGCACATATTAAATATATGTGTGTACAGATATATTTCTGCTAAAATATTTTTTTGTCCCCCTCTGCTGATTCGGGTCAGCAGTCAGCACCTGCTTCAGTTTAAATAATTCGATATATATATATATATATATATATATATAGACAAAAAAGAAAAGATAAGATTAATGGATTAACCAAGAAAATTAAGTAAGAAAAATAAGTTCTATGGTATTATATTCTATTGATATATTTTGTTCTAGCTATATTTATACAATATTAGAAAGTACTCTTTTATGCGGATATAATCGTATGAGCTGATGACAAGATTTTCTTTTCCTTAATTTGTCTTCTGGGTTTTTAATTTTAAAAATATTTTATTTATTAATAATTTTTCTTCTTCTCTTTGAAAAATTTATATATTTTTTCCATGTTTTCTTTGTATTTTCAACTCTTCGTTTTCTCTTTATATATATATATATATATATATATATATATATTGTAAAATTGGCAAAAAGCCAAAATGTAATTAACAATAATTAATAATAATTCTTTTTTTAAATAAAAAATATTTATAATTGAGAAGAAAGATGCATTTTACTATATAAAAGTAATCCAGTGAAATAAATTTAAAAACTCACTAATTTTTTTTCTGCATAGATTTGGATGAATGTCAGACACCAGCCAACGATTGTCGTTTCCAGTGCAAGAATCTGATTGGTTCTTTCATGTGCATCTGTCCTGACGGTTATAGACAAGTTGGCATGGCCGACGACTGTGTAGGTAAGTTTCTTATTTGATAAGCTTAAAACAAGAATATTTAAAATTAAAAATTTTGTTAATAGCACTTAAAAGAATTTATTAAAGACTAAAAATACTACAACAATAAAATTATTTAATTAAGTACCGGTTTTAAAGATGAAATATTTAAACCCTTTCTTCACGATCCCGTGAAAAAACCGGGGTGAGATTTCGCCCTCTATTTCTCACTCCCATGAAATTCCCGGGCTGGAGTGTTCAGTAGCAACGCGCTAATAAGAATAAAACTAATTCATTTCTTTTGCTCGTAAAATATTTTATTTCCCATTTAACACACCAGATGGCAGTACCAATATATTTTTAAGGTAATTAATTGTAGATAGTTTATTTTAAACCAGATGTCAGGACTAATCAAATACGTGTATTTTTGATTGGGATTAAAAAAAAATAGGCACTTTTATGACCGTTTTCTTGAAAATTAACCGATCGTTAAGGGATTAATGAATAATAAATTAAATTGCAAAAACCGCCACATAGAACACTGCTTTACGAGCTTTACTTAGATTAAACGAGATGTTTTTTTTTTTTTTTATTATGCTTCCAAAAAATTATTTCTTTGAATTTTTTTAGAACAAAAAATAATGACCATAGATTTAAAGAGTTCACCAAAAGTTTAATGCGTTCAAAAATGGTATGCACATAAGCAATAAAGAAAATTAACTCAGATGTCTTGACATGAATCACACAGTTTCAATAATTAATAGAAAATGTTGCTATGCAAACCATCAAATAGATTCTGTGTATACTGTTGCTTGTGCATCTGTGAGCGTCTTCCTGAATAAATGATTGTAAAATAAAGAATCTGGCAATGACGGGGGAAAAACAATTACACCCTAGATATGCACATCCTAATGCATAAGAGTTTAGCAAAAATCGCAAATTTTGCAGAGACCAAAAAGTATTAGTAATAATGTATTTTGTGCCGAGCTTTATAACTAGAAAGTTATAAAAAGTAAACTAGAAAGTTTTTATAACTAGTAAAACTAGAAAGTTTTTATAACTAGAAAGTTATAAAAAGTAAACATCTTTTAAACAATTTCTAGCAATTTTCAAACGTTACAAGCTTTATTTTTTTTTTTTTTTTTTTGTTAATTTAAATTGATTTAGGTTTACCAAGTTTAAAGTTTAGACTTGAAAAGTTTAAAGAGCATGTTATTCTTATATGCAATTTCATGTAATTATTAAATGTAGTTTTGTATTTAAATTCAAATTTGGCAAATATTTGTGTTTTAAACAGATATTGATGAGTGCAGAACCATTCCGGATGTTTGCACTAATGGGCGATGCATCAATACAAGGGGCTCTTACCGGTGTGAATGCTTTGATGGTTTTGAACCTTCTAGGACACAAAAAGAATGCGTTGGTAAGTAAATTTTATACCTTAAAAGTCATTTTTTTATTGAATTTTTTTTTAAGTAAAATATATTTTGAATCTTGTATAATTAACTACTAATGACGACAACAATAGACAAGGTGGAATAAGTGAAATCCCTTAACTGTTTCTTTCAAATAACCTCAAACTTCATAGAGGTTTTTTTTTTTTTTTACATAATGAGTTCGTCTCCCAATGAGGTGACCCAGGTTCGAATCCCAGCGTTGGCTGGTTGATACGAATTCTGCTCCCTTTTTGCATCGACTAGTGCTGACCTAAAGTACCTCCAGTGGTAGATGGATCATGGGTTAGAATCCTCTTGTCGTCGAGCTAACCTTGGGAAGTTTCTGTGATTTTCCTCTCCATGTAACGCAAACGAGGGTTAGTACCATCAAAAAGTCATCCATGAAGGCTAGTTTGTCTCGATGCCTAATCCAGAAATTCTTTTGTTTTCTGACCACAGTGCCTTGACCTACAATATCCTTAGATGGGTCGTGGGTTAGAATCCCCTTAACGTAAATGTGACCCTATCTGACCCTATCTAGATAGTTTAGGTACTTAAAAAAGTAATATCCTCTGTGAGCCGTGTTGGCTCAGGGGATAGAGGGTTCGAATCCTGATAAAGGCTGATCGATTCGAATTCCGCATCCGGCTCGCACTCACCACAGTTCTGACGTAAAATATCCTCAGTGGTTGACAGATCATGGGTTGGATTCCCCTTGCTGTCAGGCTAACCATGGGAGGTTTTCCTCTCCATGTAACGCAAATGCGGGCTAGTTCCATCAAAAAGTCCGCCACGAAGGCAAATTTCTCCTACTACTTGGTCCAGGAGCTCCCTTGTCATTTGGATTGGGTTCAAAACTACAAGGCTACGGAGTTGAACATTAGCAGTCGTAAATCCAAATAAGCGGGTCGCCTGTTCAACGACGGTTATGAAATAAAATACCTTCAGTGATCAAGGTAAACCCATTGCCTGGAAATATATGATGCTGACTAAAAAATAGTTGGTAATTAAGATTCAACTTTATATATTATTCCACTCTTCCTGAAAATTAGCTGCAATCAAGGATAATTCATGCCCAGTAAATGCATGGTGTGAACTAAAAAAATTTTTTTTTGAAAATTCGATGCAATTAATTTAAAATTTAAAGAAGGTTTTGCTGTCCAATAAGTTTTATGCTCTAAATAACACCATATGTGTTTTCAGATGTGAGAGCTGGTTACTGCTTTAAACTACCATCATGTTCTGCTCAGACAAGGGATGTAAGAGAAATGACCAAAGTGGACTGCTGTTGTGGCATGGGTGCCGCTTGGGGGCCGAGATGCGAACGTTGCCCTCAAAGAGGAACTCGTAAGAATACTATTAAAATACTTATAGTTTTATTACAGTCCAAATTAAAATTTTATTATACTAATAAATTTTTATGGCATCTTTTATAAGATGCTAAATTTGAAAATTTGATTAAAAATCGTAGTTTTGTTTTTTCACTCATGAAATTTATATGCGAGGCATTTTTTTTTTCGCTATTATTTTCAATTGTTCATTTAAACTTCATATTGAAAAGTATAAATCAATACTTTTTTTACTGATCCAATTCACATCACTAAAGCAGATGTATTTTAAAAAGTTATTTGAGACATGCTCAAAAAAATTATTTTAAAAGTTTTGTTGTTTTATAAATTTTATTAAAACTACTGTTTTTATAAAAATTGCCTACAAATTTTATTTAAACCACTCTTGAGCAGCTTATATCAAGTTAGTATCATTCAGAGCTGTTACTTACCCAGAAAATAGAAAAAATGAGTCAAAATCAGTTTTATCTGTTTTTTGGAAGAAAAAACTATCTATGATCACTTCTTTTTCTTGATTGGAAACATGTATACTTATTTCATAAATTTCTCTCTAGCAAATAAATGGTATGGCTGTTAATAATTCATGGTAGTCATGGATATTTTCTTTTTTTCGTTCAAGGCACTACAGCCCGTAACAGGTCAAGGCTGTCTCAAGCAGTCTTTGCCATCTGGTTCTATCCGTGGCAAGGCTCTTCCGGCTTTAATAACAATGACTATAGTCATGAATATTTTATTCATCATTATAAATACTAAAAGTGAAATAGTTTTTACTGCCAGATTTTTTTTTTTTCCATTTATAGTTAAGTTACAGCCTTGATTGTTGGTACATTATTTGTTCTGTATTAAAATGAATTTTATTTCTAAACCAAATTCCACAATATGAGTAAAATAATTATTCTTAATGACTTCAAAATTATAAAAAAGTTAAAACAAATTGTAAATTTGTGTGCTTTGACAATTGCGTGCTTTGTATGTAAAAAAAAGTGTAACATTAAATTGTACCATAACTGATCTAAAATGCCCAAAACACCAAATCACATCTTCTTTACACATATAAGATCAAGATTTTTCATTCCGATGCTCTCTTTTTTATTTCAGAAACTTACAATGATCTTTGTCCACATGGTGTAGGTTTTGACAAGGATGGAAGAGGTATTGTATATAATTTAAATAACTATTATAACATTCAACTCCATACCTTAAGAATCTCATATGTTTTTCATTTACAAACATATGACTCTTAATAAACTATTAAAAGATAATAGCTTTTTAACATAGCATTTCATGAAAAATCTGAGATTGGTTGGATAAATTATTACAAGAGTTTCAAAGCTCAATAATATATTTTGTTTTGCTTTATAATAAAATGTTTTGCCTTATAAGATGACCTCACACTCTGAATTAGACATTTTATACTGATAATATTTTGTTACGTTGTTTTATTGGGATAAACAGTAGTGTTTATATATTTTTTTTTAAATTTTAAAAGGCCACTAATCTTAGACAAACTCTAGAATTAGATATTCCTGACTGTTAACTTTAACACAATAGCATAATAAAATATTCATGAAGTTTTAACTAGGATAACCTCTTTATAATCATGCTATAATACTTTATATATAATAATTTATGAGATTATCTGGGATAATCTCATAAATTTAAAATTGTGCATTGATGATTTTCGATACAGTAATTATTTATCGATATATCAATAGTAATATTTTACCAATTCATAGCTAAATAGCTTCATTCATTAAAAAAGACCATTTAATTGCGATAATTTCATTAATATGATCAAAATGATATAATAGATATTGTGCCGTAAAAGATTTTGCACTGATGATTTTTACATTTGAAACTCTGATGCACTGAGGTTGATCAGGTGATTATTTCATGTAAAAATGTATGATATACATTTTTACATCAAACATTTCCCCGAGTCAATCTCATTATAGCAGTTGCTATATATCAACAATGTCATGAAATAATACTAGTTTAACACTTTGCGCTGATGAAACATTTAATAATATATGTATAATTTTTTTATTGAAAAATTTATCTTGTAATTGCTGTCTAATTATATTCCCGCTTTGTTGTATGTTTCATTTCAGATGTAGATGAATGTAGTCTAATGAGACATCTATGTCAAAATGGAAGATGCATAAACACAATGGGGTCTTATCGTTGCATCTGCAACAAGGGATACAAACCAGATTCAAGCGGCACAAACTGTATTGGTAGGTGTTAAAAAGCTACAAAATTTATAGATAATAATTTAAAACAACTTCATTATTTGTAATTTAGTTAACCACGAGGATTAAGCTTTCTTGGAATAGATTTTAGAAAATTTCTTAAATATATATACATTTTTTATGATTGTGGCATTGAGACATTGTGGTCTGTGATTCTCAACACATAATACTTTTGCAGGACTTTTTACACATTCACCACAAGTAAAATTTATATAGTAGTAGCACTATTTTATCTACGTCACACTAGAGCTGCACAATCAGCTTTTGACGACAGTTTGGGAAGCACACCTGAAGATGATTCAAAGATTGATCCTCTGAAAATGGCATGGCTTTTTCACTTTGGTACCCCTGTGATGAAATTGGAAGCTTTACGGTAGATAAATTTAATGAAGACCAAGAATGTGCACCCTCTGTCCTTTCGCAGGCAAATACAGAGGCTTGCTTGAAAGTATTTTATTTATGTATTAAGGATTTGCACCCCTTTGTAATGTGTTTTGTTTTAGTTTCATGTGAGCCACTGATAATCTGCCAGCAAAAGAATGTAATTATTTTGGCGCAGACATCAATATTAAAATCATCCTTGACAGAAGTTTAAATCAAAATATATAAGAGAAAGTAGTAATTGCTGAAAGTCAGTTACACAGTTTACATAAATTAAAAATTGGGTAAACAAATGAATAGGAATATAAAGGAAAGTAGTTAATAAAACATCTCATTTTCATTATAAACCAAAACTTTGACACAATAGTTAAAGTTTGATAATTACAACAAAGAATTGCATGTTCATAAATTTTAGTGATTTCAAAATGTCATTAAATATGTAGTTCCGCTAACCTTTATTAAGCTTTATATATTTATAATTATTTCTTCAGATGTGAATGAGTGTGATCATGTTCCGACACCTTGTAAGTTTACTTGTGAGAATACAGAAGGCAGCTTTAGATGCTCTTGTCCTGTCGGATACAACTTAGGAGTGGATGGCATCACATGCATAGGTACAATAAGCCACTTTAAGTTTGATTTTGTGTCTGCTTTATTAGCAATTTTAAATGCTATCAATTTTTTTTCTTAAATTTAGATATTGATGAATGTAAAACGGGAAGACACACATGCCAAAATCAATGCATCAACACACAAGGAAGTTACCAATGTGCTTGCCAGAAGGGATATTCACAGGATGGTGGACAGTGTTTGGGTAATACTTCTATTACTTATTTCCATGGATGCCACTCTAAAAACATTTCAAGACTGCACTTAATTTTTGGCTATTATGAAACAGAATGTTTCAGAAAATTATAGATCACTTACCATGAGAATGGTGGATTTATTATATGAATGACTTGATTATTTTTCTTAAAAAAAATATTATATTTCATTAAAGATAATTTTTTTTTAAAAAATAATTTTAGGTTAACTTTGCCGCGGCACCTCAAAATATCAAGAAAAACAATTTAAACTCAAGTAGATTCTGATTTAACAAAACAAATTCTATTTACTTAAGTTCAGTCAATATAAAATAACAATGTTTTTTATTTTTTAAAAAAGGAATTTTTTTTAAATTTATTTTAATTGAAAATTTTTTTAAAACTTTCATAAGGAAAAAAACAGATTATTTTTTAAAACTTAATTTTTAAAAAATATAGATTGAATGGAGGACTGAATTCAATCAACTGGATCCTTTCTCAAGACTCAGGACTGAGGAGTGGCACCCATGCTTATTATCAGTGTTTAAAATATTTTTTACAATCAAGTGTTAAAGTTTTCTTCTTTAAAGTACAATTATTATACAATTAATACAATTGTGAATCACTATGACACTCAAAGTTAATCAGCAATTGGGAAAAAGAGAAATTTTGTTAGACATCGACTAGCCTTTTAAGCAACAAAATAGAAATTTGACTACAATGAAAACCCTCTATAAATAAAATGTTGTTTAACAAAAATTGTTCCTCTACTTCAATTTTAAATATCTGACGTTTTTAAAATTCAATTTCTCAGAGACTCTTCAACCAATTTCGCTCAAATTTTCTTATTTTGCCATGTAAAATTATATTCTTTAAAATGATGCAAAAAACTGTACACCTTATAATTCCAAATTTTTTCGACCATTTTTAAATAAAAAATAATAAATACTAAAAATTGCTTTTTGCATGGAATTATTTTTGGATAAACAAATTTATAATTTTGTGCATAAATTTTTTAAACTTGTTTAAGAAGTTCTGGAGATATAGTGAAACACGCAAAAAGTAAAATTAACATGAAGGGTTCCAAACTTTGGACATTTTTCCCAGATTGTGGTTACCCCCTATATTTTGGGAGTCAGAAATCCGAATTCGTTGAAAAAAAGGTATTTTTATTCAGAGAAAGTAGGTTTTTGTGTCTGATTTCGTAACTTAAAATATCGTCTGCATTTATCAATTAGCATAATTGGGGTCATCCCCTTGAGCCATTAAGATTGAGCTCTGGAAGGTGAAAATCCGATCATTAGATCAAAAGTTATTCAGGGTGGTTTGTCTATTTTTTTGTGCACTCTACACTGTATATAAAATAATTTACAGGCTTAAAACTCCTCCTAATCATTAGCTCCCTACAATATATGCAAAATATAAAATCTTTTCACTTGTTGCTGTATTTACAGTTTAGATTAACTTTTATGGGCAGACATTAACTGCATATTAACTGACACAGACACGACATTAACTGCAAATTAAAATGTTTTTTTCAATATGTATTTTCTGAGGTTTTTGTATGTCTTTAGATGTCAATGAATGTACAGATGAACCCAGTTTGTGTGGTCCATCAGGAACATGCATGAATATGCCAGGCAGTTTCAAATGCCTGTGCCCAAGAGGTTTCAATATTGATCCTTCAGGAAGATTTTGTATTGGTGCGTATACTACTATCATTAAATTATATATTGAGTTGTCAAAGAAATACGGTCAATAACTTTTAGAAACTAAATATATTTCTTTTCCCATTCTAACTTCATGTAATGCCTAATAAAGTAACAAATTAATTTCCAACTTTATGCTCGTAAATAAAAAATATAGGTATATCCAGGAATCTACAATAACTTTTTAAATGCTGTTCATAAATTATGTCACTGTCTACTAGAAGTTTCTTTTTTGAAAGTGCTGAAAAAAACTTTTTTTTTTTCAAGAATCAAACTGTAATCTGGAAATTACTTTTTTTTTTTCTTTATTCTACACCCACGTCGTAGCTCAACCACCACATTTTTTGACCCCCATGCTTGCCTTGCACAGAACAAAATATAGAAACTTGTAGTTAGATTAGAAGCTTTCGACTTCGTAGAGATTAAGATTTCGATTTAAGACTTCGCAGCTCAACCACTACATTTTTTTGACCCCCATGTTTGCTTTGCACAGAACAAAAAATAGAAACTTGTAGTTAGATATTAAGTTTCACATAAAATCTGATTTTCTTAAATGAAAGAATGCTTATCGTTTTTCACCACTAAGTTTTATAGAAAAGATACAATGTAATTTTCACTCAGGATTAGGTGTAAAATTACAGAGATAAATATTGGTTACTTAAATTCCTTAGGTTCTTTACTGACAGTGATGGGGGGGGGAAAAGTATACTTTTAAAACGTCAATTCTGCATTGTTAGCAACAGCTTATCAACTTTCAACTTTAAATCTATAGTGCACGTTGTAACCTTAAAAAGAAGGCAAACACTCTGCACTTGTTTCTTTCAAATAAAAAATGTTGATTAGAATTTAGAAACTAAGTTATTAATGTGTTTTTATAGATACTGATGAGTGTGTAGATGACAGTCGATGCCAACATGGATGCGAAAATTTAGCAGGAAGCTATAGATGCGGATGTCCTGATGGCTACCGTCAACACAGTTACTGGAACCACTGTATAGGTAAGTATTTCACTAAATCCAGGGGTGATTGTGACACGTGAAAAACTCTGAAAATTTTATGTGCAAAATATCGATATCAATTTATATTATAAGATATATAATTAAATTACGAATAATACCAACAACCAACGAAGAAAATCACATCGTTATAGTTACTATAATAATAATTTTATAAAAAAATCTTAGTTCTATAAGAATCGCGATATTGAATTTTAAACACGCACGAATAATTAATGTTTGATATTAAAGTCACGTGAATAGAAATCGCGATATTGGTTTATAAAATCGAGATATGAATCACGATATTGGATGATAAAATGGAGAGAATATGAATCACGATATTGGATTTTAAACACACACGAATACAAATCGCGATGTACGATTTTTGATATTAAAATCACGTAAATGGAAATCACGATGTCAGCGGATTAAATTCCAAATATTCCAAAATCACAAAAAGCCGCCAAACTGTCAGAATCATATGTATGTAAACATTTCGTTAATGGGATTTAGTGGAAGTTTCAAAATTAAAATTTTCAGTTGCAAAATTCCGTAAAAATTTCGTTGAATTATAAGGTTTTGATAAGCGAAAGTCCAAGAACTAATGGTCTTTAGGAAAGCGGAATTCTGCCATATTCCAGAAAAATCATAGGTCCTGCTCCTAATTTTTAGACCCAGAAGGATGATTCCAAAAACCCGGAATTCCAGGTTCATCTGGAATACAATTGCCCCTGCAAATCACCAATCCCTGTACGTTTTCATATAAAAAACCTTATTCTGTTTTCCTAGTAAAGGATCATTCTAACTAAGTATAGTTAAAAAATTTACTAAAAATATGTAGTTATTATACCTACAACGATGACTTTAATTTCATTAATATATTAAAGAGATAGTTAAACATTCTAATAAAAACACCTAAACTGAAAAAAAAGGCTTGCAGTGAGGAATATTATCATAAGTAATTAATCTTTTTGGGAATGATTACCTTAATCTCAAAAGAATTTTTTTATAAAATTCTAGATGATAATGAATGTTCATCAGGCTCTGCATGTGGCTCAGCATCTTGTGAAAACACGCCTGGAAGTTTCTCCTGCAGTTGCCCGCCTGGATATATTTTTGACGGCACTCACATGGCATGCATTGGTAAATCAGTTCTTCAATTATTTTTTGGTTGAAGATATTGTCACATGATACCTCAACAATGTAAATATGTGCAGAAAGGTGAATGTTTTATACATATAATGCTTTAACACCATTACATTGGATTTGTAGTCTTGCCTTAAAAAATCAATAGGAAGGAGAATTGATTAGATGTATAGTAATGTAAGAACTAGTTAAGTAACATAAAATCAAATGTACTCTACGAGTTAGGATATAGTTAAGCTGCCAAAATAGGCCAATTACAAATTATAAAAATATAGAACAATAATTTTACTTTATTGGCCTTCCAAGTACATTCTTCCTACATCCACACACTTCTGAAAGGCCCTTCAGTTGCTTTGTCGCATTTTTGATCACCTCATTTGAATCCACAAAACGGTGTCAGAAGATACTTTTTTTACAACCAAATAGATATATTTTATGGTGGAATATTGAAGAGTAAAAGAAAACAATCGTCTGTTGCCCATTTTTCACATCGTTTTATCTTAATGCATCTCGTCGTCGTTTAAGAATCACCGGGTAAATATTTTTGAATGTTTGGCCCTCAGGAATAGATTCCTTGTAAACGATGCTCTCGTAATCGAAAAACCCTCCAACATCACTTTCATTCGGCTTATGTCCAAGCAAAAATTTTCCTTTCTTTGTGATGTTTTTACTTTCCATTCATTTAACAGACGTTTTGTCTAAAGAGTCGTAAAAAAAGCATCTTGTCTCATCACCTGTCCCAATTTTCTTCAAGAAGCTGACCTCAGTCTGCCCTATCATTGATATATATATATATATAATGTTAAACTTGAGAATAAAAGAGCTATATTGATCTCTGCTTTACTCAATTAAACCATAGTATTCTATGTAGGAACGAAAGCTTGCACAAACTAATTTAAACATTACAAATATACCTCAGAAAACTCGAACAATATTATAATTTCACCTCCATCAATAATTCTGATAATGGTGTGCAGAGTTACTGAAAATAAGAAATTCCCTTACAGCAATTAAAATTCAGTTACGAATGCTACTTTAGAAAATCCATCCTGTTTTAATGTCATGAAAATAGGAATATCAAAATATTAAATTTATCTGAAAGCTAACAAATGAATTTGTCGACAGAATTAGGTGGAGGCGGAGGTGGATGCTTGAATGCCCCTTGCAGTTTTGGATGCTTACCTACTGGCTCACATGGCTACTCCTGTGGTTGCCCAGACGGATATCAACGAATTGGACAAGGGTAAGATCTACTACCTAAAATTTCATTTTTCGTTGTCTATTGCCTCAATTATTTTGCATATTACTAAATTAACAGAAAATCCCTGCAAATAATGCACATATTAATGAAAAAAATTGTTCTTACCAGATGTAGGACTCTTAACCCTCAAGTCTATAACCTTGTAGATTAAAACCTACATTAAAAAACAAAAATAACATTAGCAGAATGCAGAAGGTTCCCATACTTTTTAGTAGTGCTGACCCCAGATTTCGTAAAAAAAAAAAAAAAAAAAACAATATTGATATTTCCTAATATAATTAGTGTGGGTAGCGTGGTAGGTAGGGAACTGAACCCATGTCCAAGAGGTTGTGGGTTCGATCCCTGTCGACCGAAGACTCTCTGTGTAGTAAGTAAATGATGACTGATGCACGTTAAATTTGCCATAAAGTCGTCCATGTTCCCATAACAAATCAATATCACTGGGGGTACTGATCCAGGAGTTTCTTTGTCTTCTGGATTGGTTCATAATTACAAGGTTGCGGAGTTGAACATTAGTAGTCGTAAACCCAAAAATTGGGAGGGCTGTTCACACAGCGACAGTTATAAAACAAAATAATATAATATAAAAATATAGTTAGTGTGAGGCCCACTAACTATACTAGTAAAAAATATAGTGACAAATAAATACCAATGTATATGCCTGAATAATAGCCAGCACATCTTCCTTAATAGTTATAAGCCATGGAGAGCTTTTGAGTGATGCCACATCTCAGAAGTGAATTGTCCCATGAAGCTGGTATTGAACAGTAAGATTTATCTTGACTTAAGCCATCCACAACCCATGAGTTGAAAACTGCTGATTTAGAGAAAAAAAAATTTAAAACGTCAGCAAAAATAATAAAGTGAAATTTATCATAATAAATGAGTTTGCTCTATCTCCTGAGCAGTGTTGGATTAGAAGTTACAGCGTTCACCTTACACTGAGGTGGCCCAGGTTCGAATCCCAACAGCGGCGAGATGATACTAATTCTGCTCCTGGCTCACACAGACATGCTGATGTAAAATATCCTCAATGGCAGACATATCAACTTGTCGTGAGGCTAACCATGGCAGGTTTTCGTGTTTTCCCTCTCCATGTAAAGCAAATGCAAGTTAGTTCCATCAAAAAGTCCTCCATGAAGGCTAGTTCTTTCCAATGCTTGACTCAAGAGTTTCTTTGTCTTCTGAATTGGGTTCAAAATTACAAGGATACAGAGTTGAACATTGATAGTTGTAAATTCAGAATTGGATCGGCTGTTCAATGAGGTTTATAAAATAGAGTAACAAATGATAAGCAAATGCAAGTTTGGAGCAGTTAGATTATAGTAACATAATTAAAAACTATGTTCACTATAAAGCTAAATGAGCTCACATATATATATTTCCCAAAATATTCAGTATTTGTTCTTAAAATTTTCTTTATTAATATTTCCACCAGACACTGTGTATCTGCTATCCCCACTTCTCCATACGGTGGTGGCTACTACCCACCTGGCCAATTTAACAATGTACTGGACAATAGCATATCTCAACTTGGGAATCTGCGAGGAGCAGGAGGTGGCGATGGTACCTACACAATACCTGGAGAGAAAGTGATTTCTACTGAAGGATGCTACTCTTGCAAATTAAATAGCAATAACCGCCAAAAACGAGATTTAACACGACACAGGCAACATAATCTGGGTCACACTGGGAGTCACAGCCTAAGAAGACTTGACAAGAAAGTACCCAATAGAATAGTAAGTAAACATTATTTTTTGAATACTACATGCATAGTTACAATTGGTTAAATATATAGGCTGGGATAGCTTGGTTGGTAGGGCACTGGGCCCATGTCCAAGAGTTCGTGGATTCAATACCCAACGGCCGAAGACTACCGGTGTAGTAAATGGTGACTGATGCACGTTAAATCTGTAGAGTCAGAAAGTCCTTCTTGTACCCATAACAAATCATATCTAGGGGTGCTGATCCAGCAGTTCCCTTGTCTTCTGGATTGGTTCAAAATTACAAGGCTACGGAGTTGAATACAAGTAGTTGTAATTGCAAAAGTGGGTTGGCTGTTCAACAATGGATATAAAATTTAACAAAAATGGTTAAATATGTTGATTACCCACCTTTGAACTTGATTACAGTTAAGAAATTGTGTAAAGGAAGAACTACAATGATAAGATTAAAAAGTGCATGTTTCAGGGTTGCCACAGAAAGAATTGAAGTTGCTTTTAGTAGCCTAAGGCATGAAAATAGTTGCCTAAATAAGAACAAAAATATGACGAAAATTTTATTTAAATGACTTAATTGTCATATACCATGATCCATTTAGTCATGTTGGTGGCAAATATGATAATCTTTATATAAACATTAGTGTTTTAGCACAAAATTTTTACATCAAAAAAAATTTGTATAGTTGCTAAAAATTAAATACTTTTAATTACTAGAAATCATTAAAAAAACATTCTTTTTCTAAAAAATTTTCAGTTTAACCAATAATTGATTTATCAAATATATATATATATATACATATGTTGTGAAAAGTGATTATTAAAATTCGAAATTCACGCATCGTAATATTGCATTAAAAGTTAGATTTTTTAAAATCTTGCAAAATTTCGTAACAATAACCATTGAAAAGGCAATTGAGAAACAAAATAGATTTACAATGGAATCTATGCAAAGTGAGTGCATTAAAAAGTTATGAATCAAAATTTGCAATTAAACATTTTTTATTTTTTAAGAAAAAAAAAAGTCATTGTGTTTAGAAGCTAGTGGGCTGCAGGTTGTCAACCCAATTTATGGTATAAAAAAAAACATCGCTGGATTAGCCAATAGTCTCCTTTTCCTAATAGTATTTGTTTTTTAGCCCCTTCAGGTAAAAAAAAGAAGCCATAGTCGCCTCAGGTCGAAAATAGTGGCAAATAGTCACATTTTAGTCGCCGGTGGCAACCCTGGTCTTTATTCATATAAGTTTTAATGCTTAAACAATAGAATACCTAGAATTTTTGAAATTATAAATTTCTAGTACCAAATGAATGCATGGATTTATCTTTTAAAACATATTCACACATTAATGCATTTGTTTGACAGAGCATGAAATAAAGGATATTAAAAATATACCTTAAAACATATATAATTTAAGTGATTTAGTGAAGGTTCCTCCTTAAAACTTGTTTGAAATGTAGAAAGTTTGTATTAAGCACTTCTATTTTCATTTTAGCAACATGGTCATCATCGCCGTTCTAAGCAAGATTACCATTTTACAAAAGCAGCCAACTCTACAAAAAATAAAATTTGGAAATCTGGCATGCACCTCACAGTGTTGGTGCCAGTCAAGAGCTTTCTTCATGACATAGATCTCCTTAAAATACAGCCAGCATTTACATATCTAAAAAACAATGAACATTTTGACATTGTTGATGGGAACAGAGAAAATCTATTCCAGATTTCTATGCGGTAAGTGTATCACTTTATTTATTTTACATAATTGCTTGATTACAGCGTCTAATGCAAGGTTGCGTTACAATTTCAATGTTTTTCGACCTTGCCCCATTGTCAAATGATAAGAACTTTGTCTTCCTTTTTTTAAAAAACTATGAATAAGTTTTATAACATGTCTACAAATTTTGCCTTCATTTAAAGCTTGAACTATTTAAATTAGAGAACTAGATATTAATGTAAATTAATTTAGAGAGACTTTTAACTTTTTGACCAAAGGCTCCCATACTTCTTTAAATCACCCTCACCCCATGCTTTGCCCATCTCACCACCCTCCTTAATTGCGGCTAACTGAACAAGATAGAACAGACAGAATTTCAGAAAAGCAGCAAACACGTCTCTTTAAAATAAAATCAGAAAAGATTTGTGCGAGCTTTGCAGAGACAAAAATGATTTTGGTCTGTTAGAAAACTTAAAAAGGGAAGCGTGAAATCCAGATATTTTCTCAGACCATTATTTTAATTTCTTCACTATGTAAGTAATAAATAAATTTTTCATGTAAATTAAAAGGAAACATTGAAGAAAAAAATTTATCAATTTTCAGTCAAAAATTTTATATTTAGTAACTTACCTATAAGATAGAAGTTCATTTAGTTATACTTTGATTCCAAATTCCAGTAACAGAAATCTAATCCAAAAAAAATAAAATATATAAGTAAAATGTTACATGTATTTATTTTATATTAAATGTATTCTTAACGATGCTCTTTAGATAAAAAAAATTGGATGCTTCCAAGATTCTACTTATATTAACCCACTATATATTATATTAATATATAAAAAATATATTAACCCACAGAAAATTAACTAATTTTAATTTTTCAATATATTAAATAACCAATTAATGTAGTTTGAATAATTTCTGCATCATTTTATTCAACTGAGGTATTAAAATTTAAATTTTAAAAATCTTTTTAAATAAAGAGTTAACAATTTGGTAACTAGGTTCAACAGAACATATTTCAATGAGCAAAATAAAGGAAAGAATATTAATTTATTACTTAATATGGGAAGAGTGTTAAAATAATTTTTCGTTGAACAACATGGAGAAAATAAAATCTTTTTTTCTGTCTAAAGAATATTTTTTTATTGATATATTAATTAATATTTTAATATTAATTATCATTAATATTTTTTTATTGATATATTTCATGAATTTTTTCTTTACAGTGATGGTGTGGCAGTGTTAAACAATAGAGAAAAAATTCAAGAACCAGGACTTCACGTTCTAAAAATCCTAGGCACTGTCGAGAGTGCAAATTTTAAATCAAGTACAGAGGAAGAGGAACCTTTCCATCTAACAGTGCACATAGTAATTAAGTAACGACTAGAAAAACATTCTCTTTTTCTTGACGGAAATTTATGAAGCTTTAAAAGATGTTGACGAAATAATTTATGTGTGTCTGTGTTCAAACATTAATGCTTATGGGAGAGCTTGAAGAATTAACATGCTTCTTTAAATCATTTTCGAACGAACAAAACAGTATTAAAATTTGTGTTCTTATCATAAATATGTACTTTTAGTGAATATTTAAATCAATAGAAGGATATATAACTTAAGAGTGCCTTTATTTAAACTAATATCATATAAATGTGCTGATCTTACACCAAAATTCACACTAGCAGTCAGCTTATTTAAATTCTACTAGTAGCCATATAACTAAGGCTGTCATAGGGCCAATATTCATGTATTTTTGGCCAATAAAGAGCTGGAGGCATTATTAAAAAAATATTTTATAACCATTACATAGCCCATGGAGATTTCTTGAATTCAGACAATATTTTTCGCCACTAATGAGCCCAGGTATGAAATTGGCTGAGTCGAACTAGTTTTGCTAATCTTTGCTAGGTTAATTTTGAGCCCTAGGGTTCAAAGATTATAAGCTGTTGCTATGGAGGATGAATATGAATAGTGTGTACTACTTGCTTGCTCTTCTGTAGATTTACATTCTGCAAGCTTATGTCTGTGTGCTCTCATTCATGTGAAATAGATACACAAAAAAAAAGTTCTGCACAAAATTGCCAACAAATGCTTAATGCTCAAGTGATTCATAATATATTTATGCATCTGCTTTGGTTTTTGTTCCTTCTTTTAGATAAAGGCACTCTTTTATTTCAAGCTAATTAAATTTATCTTTCTCTAACAGTAAAATATTAAGTACTTTTCCTTTATCCAGGACATGATAGTATCAAAATCCTCAACAACAACAAAAGTAAAATGACAATAAAATTGAAATGAAATATTGGCAAAAATTCTTGACCACCTATATTGGTGCTGGCCGGTTGGTAATCGCACAAAGCTTATATTAAAAAAAGTAGTCTTTATAAAGGAGTAGTACTATATTTATTGAGTACATGTATTAAAAGAAAAAAAGACTAAAATTTTGAGAACAGATATCATTTTTTAATATTTTACTCTGTGTGGTTAAATATCTCAATTTTATACATTAATTTAAATAGTATAGATTACTAGAGTGCCAAACGAAGAATATAAAAAAAATCTTCCAATCTTGAAAACTGTGATATAAAAAAGTTTTTTTCTTAGTGTAAACTTTAGTCTCTATTTTTGTTGATATCTGCTGGTGTTTAAGTTTATGGTGTATTTTCGAAATTTTTAAAAAAAGAAAAGCTTGTTAAGAAATTTAAAAAAAAAAAATATAGAATTATGTTCACACTTTTGGGTGATGTTATAATTTGAATTAGAGATTGTGAACATTTCTGACTATAGTTGCATTAATAGCAATAATATTGTCATTCTGTTGTATCACTTTACGTCATCATATCATCATTTTTGTAAGCTTTTCCATGTGAAAGAAATGTACAGTATCTGTAAAAATTATAATTTTTACAAATAAAGTTATTTATGTACATTGTAAAATGTTTTAATTTACATGAAACGCAAATAAATTGAGCAATAGAAAGCAGCATGCATAGCTAATCAATGGCGGAAAAAATTATATTAATCATAAAAATATCAGTAATCTGCCCAAATTTTTTGGAAATAATGACAACACATTCTGGCAAACACTTGATTTGAGTGTTGTTTAGACCAGTGGCCCCCAACCTTCGGGTCAGTACCGTTCATGGATCGAATGGTACCGGGCCTCACAAAGAACATTAAATTATTTAAATTTTAATTTACAGTGGTGTATTTCTTTCAAGTTAGCACGACTTTTCATGGGCGAGAGTTTAACCGGAAGCTGAGAAATGTTACCTAAATGTTTATTCACACACATACCACACATGCAATTGTATTTTATTTTTAAAGGCATGTTTAAATACAATTTAATTAAAATGATTAAACAAAAGCATTCAACGTTCCTCAATTCCGCAGGCCATGGTAAAATTATCAAATGATCGGTCCACAATGATAAAAAGGTTGGGGACCACTGGTTAAGACCAATGTTTCTTAACCCAATTTACTCATAGGATAGGAAAAATATTTTGTTTTCTCCTGAATAGGTGCAGTTAGTAATTTGAACTATTTCTGGCATTTTTAAAAATACAAAATTGCGGCACATAAACAATTTTTTGTAGTTTGTTTCCGATTATTCACATACTTTCCACGATGAAAAATATTTTGAGCCTAAACCTAACTAAACATAAATAAAATTTATATTAATTCTAATACAATTATTAATCCATGGATCAGGGGTTGACAATATACAATCAGAAATAGTACTGTTAAAAAAGCATTTTTGGAACTTGTTTAATTTCCATAACATATAAAAGTTCAACAGTGATTGAATACACCAATGTATATAATATATATACAATAAAAATACCAATGTATTTATGATTTTTTTCAACTCATTTTTTCCAACTCAATGTCATGAAAAAGGAAAAGCTCACTAACTTTCTTTAATAATTATTCTTAAAAAACTTTTGCGTACTTTATTCTTATATTACAAACAATACAAATTAAATTATGTAAAATATAAGCTTATTACAAATTTTGTGAACAACTAAATAAATAAAGGTTAAGGAAAGTAAACAACTTACCTTATTTATCTCCTTCCTCGACTTTAAAGCTGGTGAACATTCCGTTTATGCCTCACAAAATTCATTCACCTTCACAAATGCTCAAGTCAAAATTTAATATGAAAGAACAGTGCTATAATATTTTCAATTTGGAGATGAATTTAGTACATTAACTTCATGTCTACCAATACAAAACTCTGTAATAACCAAACAGCACGATCAAGAAAATACAGTCTAAAAAAAGAATCACACTTACTCTATTCTATAATTACAAACAATACTAAGGTAATAAGTTTTAAAGAAATTAAGTAACTAAACTATATTAACAATCAAATAAACGAAGAGTTATAGAAAGTAAACTTGCCTCATTTATCTCTTCCTAGACCTTCAAGCTGGTGAATTTATTTTTTGCTTGCTTCTTAAAATTTATTCACTATTTATAAATACTCAAATCATAATTTAAGAGCAAAAATCCTTATTTTCGATCACTGTAGTATATTTACATTATGAGCACAATTTCAAAACTCTTTAATGATTACCTCCCTAACGGCCACACCTATCCCTGAGGATGTTTATTTTTTTTAATTTAAGTAAGAAATAATTAAAAGTAAAGTATGCTTTAAATAAGGAAAATAAAATTACTGACCAATTTTATTAATAATCATTAACTAATTTTATTAATAATTATTTACTGGTCAATTTCTGGCCTGTTGGTACCAGTTTCCCCCAAAAAACTTTCATTCCTTCTATATTGTGTTAGTGACATTGCTTAAAAGTGCTTTCAATTTTCTGAATTTAACTTTCTGTTTGTAGTTTCTTTTTCAAGAAATAATAGGAAAAAATATTATAAGCTGTTTTAGTGTTTTTAATTAAGTTTGGAGAATAAATTCCTATTAAAATATAAAAAAATCCATAATGCATTACTTTTCCTTTAAGAATTGTAAAGCTAAGTAGGAAGAACATGTTAAAAACTGAGAACTAATATATTTAAGAAAGCCAGCTTCAAAGTATAATAACTCTAAAAAGTTTATAAATCCTTTTTTTTTCCTTGCAAATCTTTTTAGTTACAAACTTGACAAACTTAATTATTTCTCTATACCAGGAGTCGCCAAACTTTTCTGATCATCGACCCCTATATAATTTTTCGAAATCTCCATCGACCCCCATAAAAGTAATTTTCTGTTAGTTAAAATAAAACTCTATTAGATACTGCGTTTGTACATTTATTTTATGATTTTAAACATTTATTAAAGTAATAGTACATTGTGTAACAATAGTTTTATGAAAAATATATTAATGCTGAAATTTAAATACCTTAATATTTATTAAATAATAAGTAATTATGAATAAGTAGAAATAATAAGTAAAGTAACTAAAGATTTATTGCTTCTTAATCAATGAGATTAGTGTGCCTGGTGTTTTTTTGCAAGGTTCGCTATATTGGGTTCAAAATTGGTCAATTTTGTAATTTTCGTAAAAAAATACAAAGAGTCCTATAGTTTTGTCGCAGGCTGTACTAATCCATATAATTAATGCTTACCTTCTTTTTTTACATGCATTGATAATTAAAATTGATATCTAAACTAAACAAATGGTTTTATCGAAACAATAACTAATTATCCAAAACTATAAAAGTTTTAATAATCACACTGCAAATATTCAACACTCCTCACAGGTTGCAAAGTTAGCTGAAACTGCATATGATATTTGCGTTTGTAACGTCAATGCTCGTCACACGTGACATTTGGACAAGCGCACATATGCAAATGACTTATAAACTGTGCTGAGTTCGTGCCAATGCGCGCTGTTGCGTAAATACTTGTTTCACCCGAATAAATGTACGTTTATTAATTTCTGTTTTATTAAAAAAAACTGGTATTAAGTCAATTATAAAAAAAATTTACAAATTTTACATACTCAATTAGGTATGTGTGATTTGCGTATTAAGAAATGTTTTTCTTCGATCCCCAATCGACCCTTCTGATTCAGATCGACCCCCGCTTTTGTTAAACAGACCCCTGGTGGTCTATATAGACCACTTTGGCGACCTCTGCTCTATACTTACATAACTTAAACTCAGGAATTTCATAATAATAGCATAGGTGGCAAATAGCTGTTCACTTAAAAATAACCTTTACAAAATAATATTTTTCCTTTAAAAATTCAAGACCTCAGTCGATTAACATAAAATTAGATAAAGTTAAAAACATTTAAGAAAATTAGCTTTAAATATAAAACAAAAAAACTAACAAATCATTTTTTTATATATAAATACTTATAGCTTCATTGGCAAAAATAAGTTATTGCAAACATCTTTAGCAAAACTTTTCAATTTTAAAATTTATTCAAAATACTTAAACTTAGACAAGTAAGAAAATATAATACTAGAAAAGAGACCCAATCTAACAAAAATACTGACGTTAGTATATTTTAAGATAACAATGAGTTTTTAAAGAAGCATTTTTTATGAAAAACAAAACTGTTTATTGAGAAAAAGAAAAAATTATAGTATGTAAGAATTAGTCCGTCAGTATACAGTTATGACTAGTAAGTTTATGTAAATATTACAAAGAAAAGAACAAATTAATAAAAAAATATATTTATTAAATCATACTTTACAACCCTAGAAAATGTATTTAAAAAGTAGACAATAGTAATAAAAAATTTAATTTCAACACATTGAAGAAAAAGATTACAGCAAGAACACATATTTACGGAATAGAAAAATTTTAAGAACAATTACAAATATATTTATAAATAGCCTTTAAAAAATAATGCTTAATTCAAATTATTACTTTAATAGTAAGTGAGTGAAAAATAATAATTTTCGAAATAAAGTTAAACAAAAAAGAAGATAATAATCATTATTATTGTTAAATGGTATTCAAAAACAAAATCTGAAAAACGCATGAGAATATTTGATGAGAAGGAAGAAGCTAAGAAACATTTACATTTAAATATAGAAAAAAAATATTTTTAATCATTGAGGTGAACATAAAATTAAACAAAATATTTAAGAAGCTCCATGTTTCATCAATATATTACTCTTAAGCACTTTTATGGTTATTCAACTTGATAAAATTAAATTGGAATCTCGAACCTGAGTTTCCCCTCAAATTTTCAAACTAAAATTAAGAATTTTCTAAGACTTTAAAGTATTATAAGAGTAGTATTTCACATTTAAAGTATCAAATACAATTAAGTGACTTTAAAACATGACTTTCAACCAAGTGAACTGTTTTTACAGTTTAACCCAATTCATAAAAACATTACTAAGTAAAATATTTAATGCTTAGGTCTATTTTTTTAAACTAAACAACCATTTAATTTCTCATTTAATAACTACACTAATTTTTCCTCAAATCTAGTTTTATCACCGATTTGGAGCTAAAAAGAAATTAGATGATCAAGAAATAAAATTCCACTGTACAAAAGAAAGAATTTTATTTAAAAATAAAAATAAGCACTTTGCAAATTCAGTGGTGTAAGCAAAATATATAAAAAGTAAACATAAGAAACATATTGGTTTGTTAATCATAACAAATAAAATGTAAGAGCTAAGTAAAAAAAAAAGAAGAAGAGAATTACTGTAATAAACATCTTTTGAAAATGTTATCAAAGAAATACTCTTATTTGTTGCTGAATATTGGTATAAAGTTTGCGTGCAAAGTGAAACAACCTTATATGCATGATAAGATAAAGATAATATATCTTATATAATGAAAAGGAATAACATACATTTTATATTTATCAAAAAAAAATGGCACTCAGTTAATCAATTACAATTATATACAAATAATAAAATAATGCCAACTTTACAACAATAATATACTAAAACAAATCATTCACTATCAACATTAACTTCCTTAATTTTATTATAAATGTACTTTAAGTAACAAAATATTGTAATTTATTAATTTGATTTTTAAAAAATTAAGTATTGATAAAATTTTACTCTAATTAAATTCATTTAATTTAAAAGCAAGTCCAAAAACAGAAAAAGTACTGTATAAAATAAAAATTAGCTAAATTATGCATATTTTAAAATCCATTTAATGTCATACACTGTTTCACAAAAGATGCAATTGTTATTAAAACTGGCATTAACTAATTTCCAATTGAAAAAAAAAATTTTAAACTTCCAGAAATCTTATTACAAAAAATGATTTTAAAAGATGTACTTTAAAAAAACCTTGCCCCTTGAAATTTTAGTAAGAAAAAAACTAGTCTATAAGATTCATTGTTTTTTGTCTTTCATCAAACATCTTACATTATAGTTTTGTGATTTTGTTATGATTCCTGTTGTGAATCGTGATAGAAACAGCCAATGACAACTATATTTTGCAATTCAACTGAATTTGTATATTAAAAAAATTTACAATAATTTTGTATCGTTTTTTAAGTAGAAAACTTACATAAAGTAAATAAGTTTTAGAAAAATTATCTGAATCTTTTCAGAAGGTTTAAGATAAGGCACGCACATGAAAACTGGGGGAAAAATGTGTTTTATAATTACACATAAACACATTTTATAACAGTGGATGTAGTAATTCATTTGTAATTGCAAGCGCATGCCAAACATTGACAAAAAGAATTAAAAAATACTGCCATTTTAAGAAGTTGTGCAATTAAATATAATTAGACAAAAGTAATGGTATCGAGATTTTCTGCTAAAGATGATTTTAGTTCACAAATAAAATTTACATTTTCATTATAAACAGAATATACAAAACCAAAATAATCTCAAATAACTATATTTAAAAATATAAAACGTTGTAATGAATTTCACATCTTTCAATTCACTTAATTTTTTTTTTTTTCTATAATACTATGATTAGGTCAAACTCAAATTGCTTATAAATTATTTTTGAATTTTATATCAGTAAAAGCTATTTTAAAATATTAAGTAAAGTTATTAATTCTATAATTTAGATCTTTAACTATGCCAAATGCTCATGCATATTTCTATTTTAAGGGTACAAAAAATAATATGTGAAAACATTCAAATAAAAGTTATCACAAAATAATAATTATTATTAGCATATAAATAATAAAATTATCTATATGTTAATAATAATAGCATATAGATAAATTTATTATCTACATGCTAAGTCATGATGCTATTGCATATAGATGGATTCATTTATTTAAAACAAGCATTGATGAAACCAAATACTTCTAGGATAATCAAATTCCTAGTGTAGGCAAGAGAGTCAAACACTTCTAGGGTTGGTCAAGAAGATTAAACTTTTAAGGTGATGAAAGCACAAAATGCAACTACCTTAATGATAGAACCCTAAAATTATATTTCAAGACAGATGTAAAGAAAAAAAGCTAGATGCGATCTCAGCATAGAAACAAGCAGCCAATGAGATCAGTTAACAATATTTTTTTAAGCTCTTTCGAAAACGAATCTGTATATGCCATCTTTCCATAAAGTAAAGAAATGTCAGAATGGACAAATAAGTGAAATATTTTAAAGTTATTAAATAATTTTAAAAATTGTCTGTTTGGTGAGATTTTTCAAACTATATGAAAAGTATCGAAAACTGTGAATAATTCTCAATTTCTGCAAATTTTTATTAGCCCAGGTAATACAGCATAGGAGTAACTTTTTAAAATTGAACCAAAAATGCTGTTTTTAGTTTTTACTATCAAAAAATAATTCAAACTTATGGATATGTAATATTAAATGCTTAATGTGAATTTTAGGAAGCTTATTCAAACAATTTTCAAACACCAACCTAGCATAGTTCATCTGTAAAGTTATCTCATTAAATATTTTTTTAAAAATTCAAGATATCCTATCTTGTCTCTGTTTCATTATTGATAATTACAATGTCTCTGTTTCATTATTGATAATTATAGTCTCAGTTTCATTATTGATAATTATAATCTCTGTTCATTATTGATAATTATAGCCTCTGTTCATTATTGATAATTATAGTCTCTGTTCATTATTAATAATTATAATTAATACATTTTTCAAAAAAAAAATTATCATTATAAATACTTAAAAAATTGATAATAAAAAATTTACTTTAAATTATGATACATAGTTAATCAGTAAGCTTTGAACAAACAACACAAATATTAAATCAAATAACATTCCTTTCATTTTTTTGAAAAGAATATTTATTTAAGAACTTAAAATTTATATATTTTAAAACACAAAAGATAACTATTTCAATGTTTGATTTTAAAGATGTATGAAACATTTCTAAAACTAAGTACAATACATTGAATATATATATATATATATATATATATATATATGTATATTCATTACAAAAAAGGAATCATAGAAAGTGTGTATGGGCAGATATATTAGTTATGAATAATTGAAATAATAAACAAAAAGTAAACTTATAAAAAAAATAACAAATTTAAAAAATCTCAAAAACTGCAAAAAAAATAATATTTTAAAAGTCTAAAGATTAAAATATAGTAATATTAAAAAAGTGTTATAACTGTGACATAAAATCTGTAAGAAATCAGAGATAAAATGTTTGTCTTTCGTACAAAGGATGCCAGAATAATGTCAAATTGCTAAGTATAAAAAATAGTAGTCAAAAATATATACAATGGCGCTGACTTGAGATTACTTTTGAATCAAAAAGGGAGATAAAGATATCATAAAAGAAATTACTACATCCATATATTTGAGAGTTTTGCATGTATTGAGTTTTCGTCCCTGATTTTCATTCAAATAATACAAAATGTATACATATTAAAGGCTAATAAGAAAAACAATAGAATTTTACACTGTACTCACCCACCATGCTTAACTTTTGAGTACTACATTAATATTCATAACACAATTATTATTATTATTTACACATCTAAAAAATATATTTTTTAAGATTATATTACCATTATTAGAACATGAAGTCTACATAAATAATAGCACAATTATCAAATAAGTAAAAATTGGTGGCATCAGTTAATTTTAGAAGGAGTAACATATCTCTCACCACCACAACAAAAAAAAGGTTAATTTTCAACACAAAAAAATTCAAAAAAAAATTTTTTTTTGACGAGTTTAAAAAAAGTAATAAAATAAAGAATATAAAAAGTCAGCGGAGATTTTTTATGATTTTTTTGCTCACGCCCAGCTAACTAAAAAGTAAATAAACAAATAATGTATGATACATAATATATATATATTTAGACCAGACAATTCGTTAACAAATTTTGTTTTTTTATAAATTTTAATAAATAGGTTTTAATAGTTAAAACTAAATAATATTCAATAGTCTGAAAATCTAACATTAATAATCATTATATAAAGCTGCCTGCAAACAATTTACATTATTTAACAAACACACTAAAAGGCTGAATGATTCAATCGTTATGTTTGACAAAGAGAATATAAAACCTAGTCATAACTAATTTAATCCTCCAGCAGGCACACCCTTCTAACCAACATGGAAGATAGAGCCATGATGCAATCAATAGCATATCCAAACTACGGCAAACAACGTTAAAGAGCACCAAAATATATAATAATGCAGACAGCTGTTTCGGATGCTCAAAGGGCAACCTTCAATTTGAGGGTTCAATTCATTCAACCTTCAATTATTTATATATATATATATATATATATATATATATATAGGGACCTGTGAAGGTTGCCCTTTGAGCATTCGAAACAGCTGCCTGCATTATTATATATTTTTGTGCTCTTTAACGTTGTTTGCCGTAGTTTGTATTTTAGCACAAAGGTCGCCCACTTGTGTATTTAATAGCATATCCAGCCTATTTTCTGGATATTCTATTGTAAAATGAGAATGAAGAGAGTAAGATCACATTGAAATTAGTTTAAAGCTACTAATTGCAATTCATTTAAACATTTTTTTTACTTAAAAAGTAAATTATATAAAAATAAATCACAATAACAATAGATAACTAAAGATTTACAGAAAGTATTTCAAAACAAAATTGACAAAATTGCTGATATTTTGACTGAATTACAAAAATTTGTAATATTAAAGAGCAAAAAATAATATAGAAATAAAAACATAATTGAAATTTAGACATTATATTAGGTTTCTTTTATGATATAAAAATCGGATTTTAAATATTAAAAAAAAAATTATGATTTTTATCAATTCTACCAGAAACTTAGACTTTACTTTAGACAATAACTAAAATTCAATAAAAGATAGAGGACTACCCAAGATGTGTTTTCACAGCAGTGCAAGGATAAAAAATATTAAACGAAATCCATAATTAGCATATCTTTCATCAACGTTAGCAAGCTGGGAGATTATTAAGTAAACCCAAAAATTGAATATATAGAAGGATTAAAAGTTCATAAAGTTTAAATGCTAAAAAAACACCAAGTTTGAATTTAAATTAGTCACAAACAAAAATATATTATTTTTTACTAAAAAAAAATTACCTTGAGCCTTATAAGAAGTTTGTGACTAAAACTTAAGCCAATAAGTTTTCATTAGTTTGAAAATAAAAATGTAAATATTAAATACATTATTTTTAAATGAATATAAACCAAGCTTGGGAGCTAAAAACGACTAAATTCTTCAAATCCAATAATTTTTTTTACTCAAACCAAATAAAAAGTTAAAACTACAAACAATGTTATAAGTATTGTTAAGATGATTGCATTAAAAAAAACATAAATAATTCTTAGTTATGAAATATTAAGTTTATAATTATTAACTTAATATATATTAATAATTCTTATTTAATAAATTGAATTATTAATTATATATTAGAAGTCAATTAATGCTAGTAGTATAAATATTAACAAAACAACTGCCAGAGTATAAAAGACAGAATAGTTTGTTCAAAAGTTCTTGATCAAATTTATTTTTGTCCTAATTAGGCACCATCATATATATTAAATATATAAAAGAAATTATACAATAATAATTTATGTATAAAAATATACTCCATAAATTAAGTAATAATAAATGTTACATAATAATTTGTGGTTCAGAAACAGATTCTGAAATGGCTTTGTGAGGCAGTACTTTACCCCCATTCACGAATAATTCATCTTTTACAATTACATCTTCACCTAAAACGGTTGTATTTTCCATTCGTACCTGTAATGACGAAACATGTTTGTCACAATAATTTAAAAAATTTTATTAAATTACACACAATTATAAACATTGTTTTGAAATAATGGGTAGCAATTTTGAGAAGTCAACTCCACATGGAATTGTAATTCAAATTTAATTTTGTATTTAGTCCTGCAAAATTAATTTTTCAAGCATAAAAGAAATAGAACATTTTGTGCAAAAAAAAATTTATGGAGCCGGTTGAAGAAGTTAAATTGATTTGAGAAACTATCATACTCTTGAAAGTGACTAAAATTTTTTTTTAAAGATTTTTAGTCACAGTTTAATAATTTTTTAGTAATTGCAAAAAAATATTTTAAACATTTCATATTAGTACATTAGGTACAGAGCCAGAAATAATTTCCAGCATTACATCCAGAAAAAAGTTTTAATCCATTAAAATGCATTTATATATATATATATTAAAAATAAGTTAATAATAATGAAATAAATAAAGGATTCATTAAAACAAGGTCCAAAAAAGGATACGCTGTGCCAAAAAATAAGTTTAAAAAAAGGGCAAAAAACATGCATACTTACAACTATAACAAAAAAAAAATGCTTAATTAAAGGAAAATAAAAATTTTGAAATATAGGACTGAAAATAATGCAAAAGCAAAACAATAAAAATTAAAAAAGTATAATGTTCTAATTTTGTTAACATTGTGTACAGCTTTGGTTTTCATTGGCTCAAAACTCTACGAATTAAGAGGCTTTAATACAGAACAATGAAGATGAACCAAAATTGCAATATTGAGAAATAAAGAATAATAATTAAAAGCATTTTTGACTTGTGAGCCACTTGGAAAGATTCTGCATACTAATTGTGGCATATTTTTCATTCTCTCCCTCATATAAAGTAGCAGTAAACAACATGACTTATTTCCTGATAAATGGCAAACAGATAACATTTAATAAACAAATGAAAACTTACCCATTTCCCAACAACACTTTTCCATCCAATAATGCAAGACTCTAACCATGCATGGGACTTAATGTGGCAACCTTTTAGCAATGTGCATCTTTTAACGCATACACCATCATCAATTACTACTCCTGGACCTATTACAACGTTAGGACCTATGCGACAATCTTTCCCAATTTTTGCTGTAGGATCCTGAAAAAAAGATTAATTAATGTATTTTCAATCAAGAATTTTAAAAAAAATTTAAACAAATAAGAAGTAATTTTCTATGAAAGAAAAGTATGCATTTAACATAAAATGTATTCAACATAAAAAAAATTTTAAAAAAGAAACTGTCAATATGATGGTAAAACTGTGACACTGAAAACAGAAGACCTTATATTTGCACAGTATGACTAATATCGCAATATATTGGGTTGTTCAGAAAGTAGTTTTAGTATTTTTTTAACAGTTGACTTCAATATCGAGCCTCATTAGATATTTTGACAGCTGACATGGCAAGGGTTGCTTATAAAAAAAAATCTTATTGATTCTATGCAATAGTGTTCGGTTGGTTCCCTTTCAAATAAGAAAAGTGGAAGCAGCAGTTGCAGCACATTTTACTTTCTTACTATCAGAAAGATAAAAATGCAGTCTTCAAACAAGAAAAAAATTACTTGATGTGTATGGAAAAAAAATGTATCAAGAGTACATCTGTGCCAAAACTGGTTGGAAAAATGTCAAACAGAGAATTCTGACGTTGAAGATGTGTCATATTTTGAAAGGCCAGTTGAAGCTGATGAAGACACAATATAGGCAATAAATGATGTTAACCGATGAATAACGATTCGTAATGTTGCTGTGAGATTCCGATGAATAACAATTCGTAATGTTGCTGTGAGATTACGATGAATAACGATTCGTAATGTTGCTGTGAGATTCCGATGAATAACGATTCGTAATGTTGCTGTGAGATTCCGATGAATAACGATTCGTAATGTTGCTGTGAGATTCCGATGAATAACGATTTGTAATGTTGCTGTGAGATTCCGATGAATAACGATTCGTAATGTTGCTGTGAGATTAAACTTATCCAACTTTCAATAATCATTTGATACGCCTAGGTTTAATTTCAAAGCTTGACATATGGGTTAACGCAAAGAAATTTGTGCTGATGCATCGATATTTTTTATTTGATTTTCAAATATCAAAAAAAAAATATAATAACAACCCAGTTAAGTTCATTGTGATTGGGGACGAGAAATGGGTTGTCTACAATAATTGTTCCAGTCCATAGAAAAAATTTTTTGAAGGCAAAACTTTTCATTTAAATAAGGAAGCCAAAAACCACCTGACTCAGCTTATGGCAACCAAGAAGAACAAAAATTTTATGATCATGGAATCATGCTACTGCCAAAAAAAAGGACAAAAATTATTGAACCTGAATGAACAATTTATGTAATTCAATAAAATATTTATTCACCATAAGAAAATAGTCTTTCATTTTCATTTTTAAAAAAACGAAATTACTTCTGAACAACATGAAAATACCCCCATTAAAACAAAATTATTACATTTATGTGACGAAAGCACTAGATCCTATTATTTTTAACAAAACAGAGCATATCAGAAAAACTGAATCCCATAAACTACTTACCAATAGAACATTTCCACATATTTCTGCATTTTTCATAAGCTTTTCAGGTTCAGTTTTTCTCATATGTTGAAGATAATAGCACATGCCAGTTAAAAAGTCTTTAGGTTGTCCAATATCCATCCAGAATCCCTCCAACTCAAAAGCGTACAGTTGATTGGCTTCAACCATTTCAGGAAAAATTTCTTTTTCAATAGAAGTGGGTCTGACCTAATAAGGCAAAACATAATAAATGCTTATGTTTATTGGCAACTTGATGTTGTTATTACTAATTGACAGAGTTTTGCAATAAAAATTATTCTAAGGCCTTCACGGCCTGCATGAGAAAAAAAGTTAAAAACTTGCTTTAATTTAATTTTAGTAAAAATAAACTATTAATTTCAGTATATATAACACACAATATAGAATACACATTTTCTTTCACTACGAAAATATTACAAATACTTAAATTTAAATAAAAAAATTAGATACCTTGTAAATATTTATAATTTACTAACACTTACTAATTGGGTATATTGGTCATTGCTAATTGACATTAAAACTAAATTCATTGCAGTTTTCAAATGCTTAATTATTTTTTTCCTGCTCTTCTTCATAAGAGGTAATGCATATCAATTCCAAAGCTATTATTGTAAGAATATTTATATATTTTAAGAAGAAGAAAAAAAGAGAATAATATTTAAAAAATTACTTACTTGAATTCTATTCAGAACTGACTGATTAAGGATGTACAATCCAGCATTAATCTTATTTGAGACAAACTCTTGAGGTTTTTCCACAAACCTATCCACTTTACCATTTGCTTCATAAACTACTACACCATATTTAGAGGGTTCATCTACTCGAGTTACCTAAATGAAAACATTTATGTGTTGCAACCAGTATCATATAAAAATATTTTCAAGGCATGTATAAGAATCACAAATAAAAATACAAATATTCAATGCAACAGTGATATCTGTTCTCTGCTATACAGTAGCAAAACTTGGAAACTAGCAGTGCAGCAGAAAAACAAAATAGATGCCTACAAAATGCTTGAGAAAAATTTTGAAAATCTACTGCTGTACAAAATAAGCAACATGGGTCTATACTGTACCAAGCCATCAAGCAATAAATATAAAAAAGAGATGATGGAACTGGATTAGCCATACATTAAAATAAATGCCAAAAGAATGAGAGAGTCGCATTGACCTGGTCACCAGATGGGAAAAGGAAGAGAGGTAAGCCGAGATTAACATGGCAAAGTATGGTAGCCAATAAGAGAAACTAATTTAAGTAGCCATGTTGTAATGTTGAAAGAGATCACACTGGACAGGCAAAAATAGAGGCCAGAGATAGTGGCACTTATCATTTCCACATAAAGGGTCGCGAATTCCCACAATAGCTCTCCTGCACGTGCTGTTTTGGTGCGCCTGCAGCGCCATTCTTCAGTAGATGTTGAAGTTAAGATCTCGATCATGTCGAACGAGCTTTTTAGCTTTGTAAAATAATTTAAGCTTAATTGTTATTTCTTTTTGTTTGTGTTATATAATTTCGTTATTAAAGTGATTGTCTCAAACATTTTAGAGTCATTTATGCAGTAAAACAAATTTATATTTATTACCCTCTAACAGTGGCAGTCCCGGAGAGTGAGGTAAGTAGAACTTACCTTGTATTATAGAATAAGGTTTCTTCAGTTTTTGCTTTAAAAATTGATACAAAGGGAAGCATTAGGTAGATTTTCCAGAGTTGAGTTAGTTTTGTCCCCAATGTTAAGCATTTTTGCAGTCAGGCGCAAAATGTGCCAAGAATGTATGAAATACGGGGTTTTGTTGCTAAATATTGAAAGGAGCACTTTGTTGCAGTTGTATCATCGCTGCATCATACGTGAAAATATTATCTAAAATGTTATTATACACTACCTAATGTGCATCTTAAAACATTTGATTTCATTCTAATGCTAAGCATGAAAGAGTACATTTTTTTTTTACTTATTATATATATTTTATTTTTTATAATCTTACTTGTACCCAATTACATTTAAAGCAAATTCTAAAAATCATATTATAGATGAAAAAAAAATTATAATTTTTAAATATTTAATTAAATTGGGAAATACTTAAGAACATCTATGTAGGTTACATAATGTATAAATACATAATGTAATGTGTGTGCATAAATAATCGAAATTATCAGAAAATTAGTTTAGGTAAACCCATTATAATTATAAATTTTTATTATAATTATAAATTATTATATGAATAAAAAATTCTCAAGCATTTCTTTCACCCATGACACTCAAGAAAGGTATCTTTGTAGTATAATTCTGCAGGAAGAAAAAAACTTTCCCAAAAAATACTGCAGGAAAGAAAACCAAAATTGTCCACTTTCCAAATGAAAATTCTTTCTGCGAGAACACCGTAATGTTCTGTGACAATGTCATCATGATTCTGCCACAGAGCACAGGGTATAGTGTCTTCTTAAGAACAAAAAAAAGCCGATCATATATTACAAAAAAGATGTTACAAAAATGGGAATATACAGTAATAATAAACATAAGTTACTTCACAATTAAAATGTAATTACAATTTATTAACACTTTACCACAATAGTTCCTTCCTGTCCATGAGCTTTATGAAATGTTATCATTTCTTTGAAAGGGAAATTGCATACAATGTCACTGTTAAGAACAAAGAAAGGTTCAGTTCCAGATAAAAGATGTTTAGCTAAGGCTAATGGACCAGCTGTCCCCAGAGGCTCTTCTTCTTGGGATATACTTATTTGAATGCCTAACTAAGAAATTGAAAAATTAAAATACTAGAAAAATAAAGTAACATATTAAAAATTATAATAATGTATTGTATAATTGGGAGAATGCTATTTTATAGCTGTACTAACATATAGTAAAATTGTAATGCATTAAAAATACATAAATGTAAAATTTTATAGATGTTTTTAAAAGAAATGACTCGTTTGGGGCAAATAAAACATTTAATTTATGAATTTTTTAACATTTAATTTATTGTGGTGAGCGTGTTTGGGTGTGGTAGAGCAGCTACTGATATGTCTTCCCAAACCGGAGAGATCAGTGGGGAGACACCAGGCTAAGAATAACACCCTGGCGCTAGGGGGAAAAAATGGGAAAATGAGGCGCAAAAAAATGGGAAAGATCCAAATGAAATGTGCTGAAGAGATTCATGGAAAAAAGGGAATTCGAGGATAAAAAAAGTGGTATCTAAAGAGATCAAAAACTCAGTTTATAAAAGATGCAAAATAAAACAACAAAAAAAAAACATTATTAGAAAAGAACGTGCAAAAATTAAATCAGAACATTGAGAGAATTAAAAGAGAAAAATTATAGAATATAAGATAAGTGCAAGGCAAGATAAAATGATTTTCCATGTGATTTTCCAGTCAATAAAAATGTACCTACCACAATGGAAAATTGCAATACCATCATTTTATATATAGTTAGATATAGCATTGGTGCTGTATATAAAATAAATATGAAAACGTGTGATTAAAATAAATTACAATAATATAATACTGAGTGGAAAAAAAAAACTAGAAAACAAAAATAATTTAAAAAACAAAATTTCACAAACACTAACTTGTGAATTAAATTAAAATGCTTGTATACCAAGTTTCATAACTAAGCCTTTCTGTTCAAGTTAAGAAATTTAGCAAAATTCTTGACTTTGAAAAACTTATTAATATAGCAGGGAATATACTGCTTTAGTTAGTTCTAAGATAGCACTACTGTGAAACTAAATATAAATATTCAAATTAAAAAAGCAGACTAATGAACTTAATTAGGAATAAATGAAATAATGTATTTAATTTAAAACTTTATGTAGTTTTCAATTTCATTAAACTTTACAAAAACAAAAAAAAAGCAGAATCAACCTTTAAAAAGGTTTATAGACCATATAAATGAACCTTTCTTATTTTTCCTTGCTACTTTCCAAATCCCATCACCACAAATTAGACAAGCAGGAAGGCTGTCCATGTTACCAAAGAAACTAAATAGTTGATTCATCCATGGCTATGACTCAATAAAACGAAAGAGCTTTCATATCCAAGTATACGATAAAGAACAAAAACGAAATACAACAGAAAAATCACTCAAGATTTCCAATGGTAACATCTAAGAAATGTCCTGTTACATCAATACCCTTGAGTCCATATAACAGCAAAAATTAAAATTATGTAAATCAAAAATAAAAATCTATATTTGACATGAAAAAAAGAAACTAGAAAAAAAATTATGCATTGTAAAAGAAATAATTCAAAATAAAAACAAACCTCTGCTGCTTCTTTTTTTATTTCTTGCTCTAACATTTCTGCTCGATAGCTGACTGCCAGAATCACATGATCTACCCCAGCCTGAAAAGTCAATTTAATTTTACTATAATAAAAATTAGATTCTTAGAAAAATTTTAAGCTTAAGATAATCAACAGCTAGAATTGGATGATTAACCCTAGCGTGAAAATTTTTTTTTATAATAATCAAAACAAATTAAGAAAAATACAAAAATATCAAGACCATTTCTAGAATTACGTGACCATTCCCAGCCTGAAAAAACAACTTAATTTTACAATAATGAAAACAAAACAAAGTATAAAAAAATGTTAAAATTGCTTTATGACTGCAAAAAAAAAAAAAAAAAAAAAAAAAAAAAAAAAAAAAAAAAAACTGAAATAAAATATTTAAAAATTAAATATTTAAGTGGTACTTAAAAAATTAAATATTTAAGTGCTACAGCTGTTTCGGAAAATTAACATCGTAGCTTCATGGTAAAAGACAAGTTGCTTATTGATCTTTGAAAAAAATCTTTACATTTGAACCAAATATACTTAAATACATTTAGTGTCTTGACCTAGGCATAATAACTATCTAAATTACAATTATAATGAATCAGTATGTGAGTATCCAATTCTGTTTTTTTAAAAGATGAAAACAAAAATGCTTTGTTAAAGAGAGGAAAGTGGTACTACAAAAACTTTTGCAGATAATATATAAAACTAATAAAATGTTTAAATTATTGAAGGCTCTTAAATCTGATCATAACTTTATATATACTTTTGTAGAAAAGTTTAATAAGTCATGCAGGATCTGTATAAGTGAGTGCTTTAGTTACTAAGATCATAATTTAACAGTTAATAATTATTGCATTATTCATAAAAGTTCTAAGTTATTCAAATTTATGCACTACGAGACATTTTTTCACCAAGTGGCAAAAATTTCAGCTAATAAATCTAAATAATAATCAGATCTTAAATAATATTTTAAAGTGGAATTTTCAATAAGAGATATGATAAAGAGCATAATTTAATTATTATATTAATATATCATTAATATATCATTAATATATCATTAATATATTATTATTATCATATAGCAGATTTTTAATTTCATTATTATATTATACTAATGTTATTAAAAATAATTCTTAAATAGAATACGAGGATACAAAATTAATTAGTTGGTCTTAAAATACATAAAATTTGAAAGAAAGGTTAATATTTATGAAAATTATATTAGTTTTTAATTTTATTAGAGAAAGAAAAGTTTTCATTTATATTTTATAATGCATACCAAAAATAAACTTCAGTGGGCAAATAAGTATTAACGATTTAATAAAAAGTTAGAAAACTAGAAATTCCATAACAATTTTATCCAAATCAGTCATTAATTGACCAATAAACTTAAGCTTAATCTTATAAATTGGACCTAAAAATTTGTAACAAAATTATTTTCTAGAAATTATTTTAAACTTCCTTTATTAAATTAATATGAGCATGATAGCAGAATTTGTAATTTTAATCTGCAGCACAATCATCCTAAATTTATATTGTCTGCAACCTTAACATAGTCAAGCAGACTATAATTGTAAAAAATAGACTTTATCTAACATGTATATAAAAAAATTTCACACATAAGGTTGTTTAAAATTATGCACAAAAAATTTTGTTGTTAAGACTTTATAATAATTTAATTTTTTAATATTTTTTATACAAACATACTTTTCAGAATGAAATAAATTTCTTTATATCTTATACAAAGCAACCTGAGTTTTTAGATGTTAATAATTTTTTCAAATGTTCCTTATTTTCTGAAGTCACAAACAATTTAAGAAAATTAATTGAAAATCATCAATTTTCTTTACATATAATTTCAATTGTCAAACAAATTTTATTAAGGATTTGAAACTGATAGTTATTAAGTTTAAAAAATTATTTTTATTAAATTAAATTTTATTAAGGAATTGAAACCAATAGTTATTAAGTTTAAAAAATAATTTTTATTAAATTAAAAAATAGTTAAAAAATTAATTATCAAGTTTGAATTAAAAAATATTTAATTAAAAAATATTAAAAAGTTAAATTAGAAAATATTTTCATGTTTTTCCTGTTATTAATTTTTTTTTACCCAAAAAAAAAGAGATATAAAAATAATAATTTGCAGATAATCTGCAACACCTGTTGGGGGATTTCTGCTTTACCAGGAACAGGAGTTGTTTAAACATACTTACAGCAACTAGTGCTTCCAGCTGATGCATCATCATGGGCTTATTACAAAACTCTACAAGGGGTTTAGGTCTACTAAGAGTAAGTGGACGGAGTCTGGTCCCATATCCTCCAACTAAGATCAGTGCCTTCATACCTAAAAATATTTAACAAATTCTTTGAACTTTAATAATTTAAAATAAAATTTATAAACTTTTGCAAAACTTCCACACAATAGGTGAAAAATGTGAAGGTTAATAATTTCAACAAAAAAAAAATTATTATAATATTTTTGAATAAAAAAATAATTTTTAAAATAGTTTATTTTTTATTTTAAATTATTTTCTAATAAATTAACTTTTGTACAATAGGTGAAAAATTTGCAGGTTAATAATTTAAAAAAAATTTTATTATAATATTTTTAATAAAAAAAATTTTTATAAAATAATCTCTTTTTTAAATAGTTTTTTACTATATTAACTTTTGCACAACTTCCATACTGAGGTAAAAATGTACAGGTTAATAATTTAAGAAAAAAATAAATTTTATTAAAAAAAATTATAAAAATAATCTTATTTTTTTATTTTTAATATTTTTTAATAAATTAAAACATGTTTGACGAAATTTTAATTAAAAAAATTATTTTGTAAATTATGAAGTTTTATGTAAAATAATTGGTAAAAAAAAAAATTTATATATAAATTTTTTACTTAAAAAGAAACCCCAGTCTGAAAATTACTTATTTTCATAATTTTTACTGTTGAGAATCATTGAAAAAATATCTTTTTTTCATAAGAGTCAATATTACACAATTATTGTAGGTATGAGAAAAGAAACAAGAGAGATGGTTTATTTAAAAAAAAGTTAATTTTGTATATGACTTGTTGTATTTTGGATAACTTATGCATTTTTTCTTCAATGCCAACTGGAACAATTGCAAATTTTTACTCAAGCTAAAAAAATAACAATATATTTGGTTTAAAAACCAGATAAATTCAAGTTAATGACTGGAATGGTATTCAGTGCTAACTGCTAAAAATAAGCTCTTATTTCTTTAGATTCTCTAGAGGTGAATAAAGAAAACAAAACAGATTCAATCAATTACTTTTTGTTTTCGTTATCAAATCTAATTTGCTTTCTTTATTTACATCTGATGAGTCTTGAATATGAGCGCTTATTTGCAATCACTTGAAACATGTCAACTTTTTCCACCTTTATCAAATTTTTAAGTAAATGAAGTTTTTATATTTTCAAGTAATGTGAGGATTCTTTCTCATGACGGTTTTTTTTTTTTTTTTTTTTTTTTTCCAAATAAGAGAACTGGGCAACAAAAAATTAGGAGGTATTGTGAAAACATGATAGTGAGAATATAGTAATTCAGTAATAGATTATAAGTATAAAAATTCTAAAAAAAACAAATATATAGCTTATAACATTATAAATTACGTTAACTATTGTTTATAAAAAATTAAAATTAACTTCATTATATACCAACATATATTAAAATGAAATAAAATCGTACAATAAAAGGATTTCTAAAAATGACAATTGAATTAAATATTAAATTATATCAACAATTTTTAATCAAAATAAAGTTGAAAGAGAAATAGAAATACCGAAAGTAAAGAAAAGTAATATCTTTGGATAAAGATATAATAATAATTTGAAATATTCGCGGGTTTCTGAATTAAGAGTCTATGCCGGTGGTCAAACAAGAACACATCATATGCTGATGTAAACAAAACAGTGCAACGTCACTTTAAGTTTTTAACTTCACTTCGATAAAACATTACTTTTCAAGGTTTTTCTCACTGCTACTTATTATTTCATTGTTTAATATGGTCCAGGAACAAAACAGAAATAGGCAGCCAGAGTTGTAACCAACTTGTTTCCATAGGAACAGTGATTATTGTTTAATCAATGATAAAATTAAAAGGTTACTTGCAGTTCATTGTGTTCTAATAAATTATAATAAATTTATAGTTTGAATTAAATTATTTAATTTGTTTATTTCTTAACATTTATTATTATAATAGCAAATTTTTTTGATCCTTCGAATATTTTGTTTATTATCGTTAGATGTTTTAAAAAACAGGACTTTCTTTTCTTATTTTAAAAGTTTTGAAATGAATAACTATGACATTTTTCTTCTGAATATTCTGTATGTTTTAATATTAGATGGAAACCAATGTCGCCAAATTGCTCATTATAGTAGCAATAATAATCGTTGAATTATATTAACTAGCTATTTGTCAATCTTTAACCTAATTTGCACCGAAATTTCGTTATCGAAAATGGGCTTAGTTTCGCATATGTACCTGTTCGGCCAACTGTCATTGCTTAAGCTCCAAAAGTTTTTGTTCTTTCAAAAATTTAAATAATATATGTATGTTATGTTTACCTGAGGGGTGGACATGAGTTATGCCCCTCAAATTTGTCTTCTGTTATGCTTTCTTTTTTTAGTTTCTCGCGTTCAACTGCTTAAAAATTTGGCAATTTTTTTAACAATCGGTACCCATACGAAATTACAATCTCTCTATTAAATAACATGAGGGGGAAAATTGAGCAGAAATTTGACGAGGTTCTGCCTTAAACTGAGTGTTGATGGTTAAAGAACTAATGAAGTCTGGACCATAGTTACTAACTAAAAAAAAAATTAGTACTACTGTGTCTGTAACTGTGTGTAAATGTTCATATTTGGTACTAAAGCCTTAATGATAGGCAAAAACTTTAATAAATCATTATCATCATTTGACTTTTCTTTCTTATTCTTCTTAGCATGTTAAATAAAAATTTCATTGCAAATATGCAGTGTGATTGTTTGAAAACTTGATACTTTGAATAACTTTTTAATTAGAACAATTTTTTAAGCATTAATGAAACACATCAATCTTTTGGAGGGAGACATTTAATAACCCGTTCTAATCGGTATGGGGACTTTCCCCCTCCTCCAAGAAATAAAGGTGATGGTCCACAAAATTAATTATTTTCTGCTTGGTAGGCCTTGAGGACGAAAAAATTGGCAACCTCTGATCTAGATAACTATGTTTACCCTGAATATATGTATCATTCTTATTAGTTTTAACTATCTTTTTGCTATTATGTTATTTAAAATGAAATAATTTGGATTATGCCACTGTCTAGTTCGCGGATATCTATTAAAAAATCTATATTAGCTTACCAAGAGGTTGCTACAAAATTTGCTTTTCAATCTTGCCCTATTTATATATATATATATATATATATATATATATATATATATATATATATATATATATATATATATATATATGAAGAAAAAAGTTTTTACACAAAATTTAACACATAAGACTGAGAATGACCAGTTAAATTATAATTTATTTCTTATTTCAGTAGATAATGGCAGAAGAGGAGGAACTAGTTTGTAATTGGTTAGTATTTATTTATTTTATAATTGCATTGAAAATATATTAGCTAGGGTGGTGCTTTAAAAGTCTACTAATTCCTTTATTCATGTATGGTATAATACAAACATACACAAAAACAAATCCCGATCTCCTTACCTTTAAGACTTTTGGTTAGACAGTTTACAACTGCTTGGTACAAATTATTGTTTGAGGCAATATTTTTAAACAGATAATTTTCTTTTCAAAAATTAAATATATATTATAATCTTTGAATCAAATCTATCTCCTGCATTTTATGAGGAATTAATATTAAAATTCTGGTGAGTTTGAAGTGAAAATTTTTTATAGTTACTTAAAGATATATTGTTTAAAAAGGGAGCATAGTAGCTATATACAGAAAAAAAACTCACTTTTTTTACTGTCTTAGCAATGCATACATTAATGTTAGTATTTAGTCAGAGTAATGCAACAAAGTTTATTTTGCATAATATCATTTAGCAAATTTTGAACTTAGAAAAGGTTTTCTGCCATGTGTCAGAAACCTTTCTTTTGTGTCAGAAACCTTTCTTGGCAGACTTTTCTTTCGGTTTCTTCGCTGAAGAACTTGAATAATAGCTCGTAGCTTTAAATTTCATTTTGTATTAATTAAGCTTTTATGGGAAAGTTCTTTTAAATTATTGTTTCTACAAGAAAACTATAACATTAAACATTACAAAAGTAGAAGTGTTAGTATAGTGTTCCAACTGCATTAAGATTAAAATTTTCTAAATTATAACATTTTAAAGTAAATCTCTCTCATTAAATTTAAATGAGAAGGGTGATTAGGATTGCAGATTCCTGGCAGGGTGTGGTTAAAAAGTTTACAATTAATAAAACTGCGAACTTGTCAAAAGCAAATGGGATTTTATCAAAAACCCTGTCAGAATATACTGAAAAAAATATCACTTATTCATAAGAGTATTTATCTATATAATTACCAATTTTCAGTTAACATAATTATTATATACCTACTAATTTTAGGAATGATGACAACAATCACTTTGATGTAATTATTGGACACATTGAAGATATTATAATTGGTAAAAAAAAAAAATTATTTTCTACCATTTTAATATTTGCTTAGTTTTACATTTCATTCTTTATAAACTCGTGTTATTTCATTGAATTTAGATCCAGAATTTGTCAACCTCCAAAATGATTTTATGAATAGACATTATGAAATATTTGAAGAATGTGAAGAAAACAAGCTTGAGTACATGGATATTTTTAATTCCTATGTATGTATGCATAAAAATTTTTGCATCATGTTATGAAATTAATTTTATCTATAAATACTTTATTTATTTAGTTATTTTTTGTTTATTTATAGTTGGACTAAGTTTTTATGTGTTCAACTACATATTTTTGTAAATTTGGCTATTTAAAAAATCCCCATAAAACTACAAAAATATGTTAAGTTTTACTTGATTATGTATCTAAAGCACACAAATTGAGGGAAATATGATGTAGCAGTTATTAAGAAATTAGAGGGTCCATGAACAAACAGCCATGATAGTGAATCAATGTTTGAACTAAAATAAAGATGATAGCTTTGTAATCGTCTTTGTTTCTTAATATGAAGCATAGTGTTACTTTAAAAGACTAAATTACCAAAAATTTCAACTGTTATAAATTATACATAAAAATTCCTTTTCAAGCAAACCACTAATGAAAAATGCCAATTAAATTCTTTATGAATGCTTAAAAAAATTTTTTTTACATTAAGAAAGATAAGTTAAGATAAATTAAAAATTAGTAAGAATAAATTAAAATTACTGCAAGATACAATCTGAAACAAAATTCATGCTAGCAATGAGTGGTCATTGTTTGAAATTCACTGTTGTACAGAGGTTCCCTTTAATGTAAATCCTATAGAAGATAGAGGCTTAATAATATGCACGTTCTTCTAGTAATTAATAATGAAAATAATCAAGCTTAATAATATGCACATTCTTCTAACAATTAATAATGAAAATAATCAAGCTTAATAATATGCACATTCTTCTAACAATCAATAATGAAAATAATTAATCTTTGCAGATTTCGCCAAATTTGAAACTACAGTTTTGTCTCTATCTTTCTAATGTTTACATATAGATTTTTGTAAGCCTCTAATGTTTACATTATGTATAATTTTTAGACAGAATTAATTGAAAAACATATTGAAACATCTTTACTCAGAAGAATGCCAGAGTTCTCTATGAAAGATTTCTTAAAAGATATTTCGTAAGTAATATTCTTAATGAATTTTTTTCTTGTTTTAAATTGGCAGAAAATATTTTAACACACCGATTGACCGAGTAACTTTGAGATAAATTTTTTTTTGTTTTTATTACTTTTACTTGTTATTTAGTTTGAATATTGTAAACCTATATTAAATTTTAACTGATGTATCCAAATACAAAAATAACATTATTTACTTTACCTCTATAGTACAAAACTTGGTATTTCTGGGCACCTGCTCCAGCTTCGGGTACCTGCGATCAACTATGAGAGTTCAAAATACATTTTTCTATGTTCAAATGTAATTCTTTTTTTTTTTTTTAAAAAAGAAAGAATGGATCCTTTATATATATGTGTGATATATTTTATTTTATCAAAAATATTGGCTTTCACAAATTAAAATTTTTTTTTTAAATTTCAGAGAAACTTTTTATAAAAATAGATCAAAATAAATATTTCAAAAGAACTTGCTATTAATTGTATTAGAAAGATATTTTAGTATACTAATAGTTTCAAATTCATTTTTGTTAAAAGCTCATCAAAAGATATTTTTCAACAAATTCTACTTGGCTGAATCACCATAGTTTTTGCCAAAAGCCTTAAAACCTATTAAAAGAGCTATTTAAAATGTATCTTTTACAGAAAAAGACATTCAGAGTTGGAAGGTGATGTCTTTGATATATTAGTGAGCTTTACAGACTTTATATCTTTCAAAGAAATGTTTCTAGACTATAAAGCAGTAAGTTTAATACTTTTCCTACATTTTTAGATCACAATTTTGATTGTATCATTCTAAGAGTGAATTCAAAAAGTTATTTAAAATAGATTAGCAGCACTTTGTAATACATATATGTTTTTAGTTGAGGTTATAGAATATTAAATCTGGTCCATATTAATGTTTGAGTTTCAATCACAGCATTGTAAGAAAAAAAAAATTTTAATCTTAATGTTAATAAAATTTATAAAAAAATGAATGTATTGTTTATAAATCTTAAACCACTTCTATTGTAGTTCTGATCCTATAAAAGATACGTAAAAGTGTGAAATTTCAGTACTAGTGACTAAATATTATGATAATATTAATAGCTTCTTTTATTCTATAAGGATAGATTGAACTATTTATTATTTTTAATATTTTCCCATTATGTTTCTTACCTTAATTTACAACATACAATAAAAGGTTTACAATAATTTACAAACTTATACCTTGCCAACATGTTAACCCTTTCACCATGTTTTTATTTTTTTACAACAGAACAATTTTGGTTCCATAAAATATGAGTAGGGCACATTAGAGTGCTAAAACTAAGATGTTATATTTTTAGGAAGATTTTAAACACTGATTTAGGACTGGTGGGAAAGTCTCCCATTAGACAGAGAAGCGTTTCTGTACCAAAAGATTTTTTTGAAATTTGCTTGGGACATATGTGTCCCCTTAGGCATGAAAGGGTTAAGTCGTATATGCATGGACAAAATGTTAAGTTGTATACATGAACTTTTTTACCCAAATAACTTGAGAAATAATAACTGTACCTGAATAACTAATGAAATTTAGCAAGTTTCTCAATAAAGTATATATTTTTAAATACAGTCAAACCTCGATATCTCGAACTTGAAGGGAGAGGAGAAAAAATTCGAGATACCGAAAATTCGAATTATCGAAAATCGCATGTTATCGATGGTAGAATAAAGAAAAATGCTCTTTACATACCTTATTTATTATTCCATATTTATTGTAAAAACGCTTTTTAAAAAAGATTCAATTGTTGTTTGCTTTAGAGATGAGTAAGAAAGTTTGTCTATAACACTTTCTAAATGGACTATAGATTTAAATGTCTACTCTGTCATATTCGGCTGCCTCTCAATAAATCTCCTTACAGTGTCCACTGCAGAAAGTGCTTGTTGGTTAGTAACATTGGGCGGTAAATCTTCGATGCGGCAAATCTTCGATTTCCTCATCATCCTCTTCTCCTGATAGTTCACAAGAAGCTTTCGTTTGAGCGATGATATCATTGTCATCCCACTGACCACACACTGTTACTGCATCATCTACGTTTACAAAGTCATTAAATTCCATGTCATCAAGATTCATGAATCCGGTCAATCTGTCCCAATCATTTTCGGTGTAGTTTTCAGCAGAATTAACGGTATTGATTGTTTGACTACTTTCGTGATCTTTAATGAATCCAGCCTTCTTGAAGCCATTCATTATCGTAGAGGAAGACACATCATTCCATGCCTTGTTAGCCATTCGCATAGCTTGTAGAACACTAACACCGGATGGAAAAACCCCATCTTCCATTTCGGACAACATTTTTTAAACCACTTGATGATGATACTTTACTTTAAAACTTTGGATGATGCACTGATCAAGTGGTTGAAGTTTTCAGGTAGTGCTTGGGGGGATAATTCAATTTTTACGTTTTCCATTTTAGGTATGGTATTGTGCCCCGTACACAATTTTTCGTTTTTCTGTTTTCATTTTCTTATTTAAATTTTTAAGCCAGCTTTCAAAAAGGTTTGATGTCATCCAAGTTTTTCGATTAGCTTCATATTCTAAAGGAAATGATTTTATGCCGCTGAAATATCTTGGTTTTTTCGATTTCCCTATCTTCAACGGTTTTAACTTTTCTGTTCCATTCATATTTGCACAAAACAATAAAGTTAAACGCTCTTTACTTCTTTTGCCTCCATGACATGCTTCACCCTTTACATGTATAGTTTTATCTGGGGTGCATTTAAAAAAAAGTCCAGTTTCATCCGCATTTAAAACGTCTTTTTCGTCGTAATCCTTCACAATCAAGCATATTTTCTTCCTAAATTCTTCACAAACTTCTTCGTCTACGCAAGCACTTTCACCACACATTTTCAAAAATGTAATGTTGTTACGTTATTTAAAATTTTCAAACCATCCATAATTGCCTTTGAAATTTAAGTGGCCTAATTCTTTTGCGAAAGATTCAGCTTTTTCTTTGATTATAAGTCCATCTAGAGGGATGTTTTGACTTCTACATTGTGTAATCCACATCATAAGGCCCTTCTCCATATCGGGAAATTCGCAGTTTTTTAACTTCTTTCGCTTGCCTAGGCCATCCTCGAACTTTTCTAAGATAACTGCTTTATTTTTTAAAATTGTCGAGAGCGTACTGCTTGGAATCCCAAATACCTGTGCGATTTCCTTTTTCTATTAAAATTTTTTTTCAACTTCGTCAAAGATTTTCTTCTTTATTTCTATGGAAAGCGTGTTTAATTTTCGCTTGCTAGCCATTTTAAACAAATGACTCACCAAAGATCCAACGTCTAAGTGCTCTAATTTGTTAATAACCAAGAAAGGAAACTTTTTAGGGGGTCGCTTGGTCGAACAAAACAGGCGTGCATTCACAGGTATCTTTCACCCCTTGTTACAATGTTAAGAAATTTTAAAGTGTTCTTGGAAGCCACCCACCCTTTTGATTCTTGTTCATGCTGTCATTTCCAGTTTTCTTAAGACCACCCCCCAAGAAATAACCTTGCAGAATAAAAGGACAAAGAGAGCATAGATGGTCATTGAATTGCAATGACAACTGACAGAAAAGAGATAAGGAAACAATAAAACAATAATTTCTACTTGGGGGGGGGGGGGGGTAAGAGAAGTGATGTGTCAATGTGTTACTGTTTTTTTTAAAAAAAGTTTATCATTATGAGAATTGGTCTTCTATTCTTAAAATTTTTGATTTTTTTTTTTAGAATATTTTTTTATTTTCAGAAAAAAAATCTATACTATTTATGGAAAAAAAATTCAAGTTATCGAGGGAATAGAAAAAAAAATTCGTGAAATCAAGTTTTTCTTAACATTAAGTGTATAGGAAATTTGAAGGGAATTTTTTTTTCTTCGAGATATTGAAAAATTCGTGAAATCGAGGTTCGAGTTAGCGAGGTTCGACTGTATATCCTTTCACTATATTCTGCTTGGAATTTAGTTATTAAACCAAGTTCATTTAAACATTTATTTTGCATTACTACATGGTAGTATAATATGATTGATTTATTACTAATACTACTACCATGTTTTGTATTGTATAAATTTTATTTTACAAAATTATTTCTTTAAAAAATCTCATTGTAATTGTGATCTGCTTTGAGAAAAAAAAGAGCATTAAAATAATGTGGATAATTGATTTTATTGAGTTACTATTGCAATGATCCTAAATAACCATTTATATATAATTAAAAAAAATCTAATGCTGACACAAGCATGTGATTCTTTCGCTAATTTGTGGAATTTTGCGAATCTTAAAAGCATTGATTCGCAGTCAATAATTTATATTCCGGCATATATTTCTCGGGGTTCTGCTAATCTAAAATGAAATTTTTTTAACTTATGGTTTTATTTTGTTTACAGGCTAAAACTGGCTGTACTCCAGATTTGTCTATTCAAAACAGTACAAAGGAATGTTCACTGATAAATTCGAAGTAATTAAGTCTTACTCAGTTCTACCATCCTACATTTATGTGCCTTTGTATATAAAAATTTTTAAAAATCAGTTTTCAATTGTAAATTAGATTGTAAAAGTTGGAAATAAATATATTTATTAAAAAAAAATTTTATGTGCTATTTTCATAATAGAAATTAACACAATAAACTTTGAGTGGGGGGAAATAAAGCAATGATATTAAAAACAGATAGCTGGTTGGGTTGTAATAAGCAAATATCTTTAGATACTACTAGATATGTTTGAGTAAAAATATGTAAAAAAAAAATCAATCTCTTTATCAGCAATGAGCATACTGCTATTGAAATCTCAATTTATTAGACAATATATTTCATTTAAAAAAAATTAAAAATGGATTTTATTTCCATAAAAAAGTTATTTTTTTATAACCTAAAAAAATTGGTTTACAGCCTTTACCTAGAAGATTATGCAATCAAAATTGCTTTGCGAAATATTTGTAAACAAAATACAATTTTTGACGATATAGCAATTTTGAAAATAGGCTAACACTTCTAAACAAACAAGAACATTTTCCCTTTGGTTTATCAATAACTTATTTAACATGTTATTTTTATAACTAAAATTTTATCAAAAATTTGTTGTAAATTATCTCACTTTTGATCATTTTTTGAAAATTTTAATATTCTATGATCAAAATATCTTTACACATTATTTTCTTTTTTTTTTTTTTTTTAAATGCAAAGTAAGCAGTTGAAGAAAAAATTTAATTTTTCTGAAATTTATTACTTATAAAACTTTAGCCTTCATTTCGATGCACCCTAAAAAAAATTCTGTCTTATACTTTACTTTATTTATACTAATTTTTTAGTTATTATAGCTCATTAAATACAAATAACATTTAATAATATATTTGAATTAATAATATGTGCAATTTAGTATTCTGTCAATCATATTTAATTATTGACTTGTCTGTCAATAATTAAATATCAGTGACAGACTCAAAAATTATTTTCCCATCGTTTTATGCAAAGATTTAAAAGCAATTTAAAAAAATTCTAATTATTAATGCATTACTATGAATTATTTTTTGTTTATTTTTATTTTTGATCTTTGAAAATATTGCAAAATTATCAGTATTTTCAACCTAGTGTCAGTGACACAGGGGTAGAAGTGACCAATGAAAAAAAAATAGGATTGTTTTGAAAAAAAATATAGGATTTTCTGGAATAAAAAATAGGGCAAAAAAGATCTAAATTAAATTGAAAAGCACGGATCATATATGAATAACTTTAAAACTTAATTATTTAACACTATAAAAATTTGATAAAAAAAATTATATAAACAATTTTCCGCAGCTGAATGGTGACAATAAAATCATACATACCTTATTATTGCTTTAAAAACTAAAAACCACATTAAAAAATTGACTTTATCAAACTAATGACTTTTTCAATAATTAACATTTTATTTACTCCTCTCTATTACATTAAATTATTTCAAAAATTATGCAGCATTGTTTTTAGATTCATTTATCATTCTGCAAAGTCTAACTTTTTGTTGCCAGCATCAATAAGTGCTTGCCCAGCCTCAATATCAGCCATAGATTTCCGTTTGAGTCCTTGTTTTAGCCTCTGGTTCCCTTCTTTAATCATAGCCTGAGCTGAAGAAACATTTTCCTTAAAACCTTTCATTTTCTCCTCAGTTGATTTTTTTATAGAAGTACTGGGCTTAGACTCTAAACTTTTTTTCTTGAGGTTTTTGAGTTTTTCCTTTTCTTTTTCTGCCTTATATTTGCTATGGGCTTCTTAGTAGAACTGGATCATCTCTTTTGTTATTTCCACACAAGAAGCATTTTCTCTAACTGAATCTTTTATAAGTCTTAAGCCTACTAGCGTGTTTAAATTCATTCTTGACCTTTCATTTGTCATCATTCGTTTGCTAATTGAAAAGCCACGTTCCACAGAGGCTTGCCCATGAGAAACAGAGAGGACTGCCTTCACAAGTTTAGTTAAAAACGGATATTTTAAATCACCATTACCATCTTTAAGAACAAACACATTGTTCCAATACTTGTCAATGGGAATATTTTCAGTTTCCTCGGGAACATCTTCATTTGCATACAAATGCCACTCGTCAGTCAGTTTATCAACACCGTTCTGTGGTACGATGTGGGGTAGCATGTTACACAATCTTCTGATTGTAGGCAAAAAAAAATTCACTACAGGTTCTTTCTTCACAATAGGGTGTAAAATTTGTAAGGATTGTAACAGTTTATTTTTCAAAGGCAATTTCTGGAGGAGGTATTCAATTATTATGACATAAAATTTCTTAGCATTAAATAAAAATAACTCCTTTTCCTCACTTTTTACCAAGTTAAGTACCCTACGAGCATTATTGCCCACATCAATCTTTTTGAGGGGCAAGACATCTTTGTTCAAATCTACCTCAAGTAATTTGTCGCCACTTTTGTCTTTCAAAACTTCTTCTTTAATAAAGCGTCGCATGATTTTTATTATCAAATCACTTAACTCATTGTATAAAGTGTGAATCAATGAGTTTTTTTGTTGTAATAGCTTTAAAATATTATCAAAAATTGATCCAACACTGATAAGGAAATGTAAATAAGCTGATAATAAAGGATCTTCTAAAACTTTTTTAATGCTTGGAAATCTATAAAGCTTTACCAAACTACTTTTCTGTTTAGGTAGATCTTCTATAAAATACTCCTTTAAAGGATTCTTTCGCAGACAGTAACAACAGAAAGCCATCTGTTGCTCACATATCTCAACACTTTAGAATATTCACAACCAAAATGATCAATTTCTTTTTGGAGATCCTCTTTCCTGGAAGGAAATTTGGAAAACCATGAATAAATGTTTTCCAAAAAATCAATAATATTCCCAAATTCTTCAATAGCTAAACCTTTTCCAAAGGCATTATGAATAACATGTAAATTACATGTGCCCACATTTATTAATCCATACTTCCTAATCTCTGTAACTTCTTTGTCGAATAGTTGAAAAACACATTTATTAACATTCGGCCCATCAGACCCAAGCATCACTATATGCTTTAAATCTATTTCACAAGAATTTAGAATTGATTTTATTGCATTCAAGTTGCACATCAAGTTGTTTCAAGTTTTGATCATTAAGGGTCTCATCAAACATTAATGAGTAATAAGGTTTTTCTCTCTTGAATTCGTTGGTGATTTGCTTCAAAAAGTAAGGACCAAGTCCATGTGATATAGAATAAGACACTTTGGTGGAACATAAGGTCATCCCAGTGCACAAATTTGAGTCTGGGAAGACAAATGAAAATACTTCTTTTATAGCATCCTGCGATAAAAAGGAATAGTTGTTCAGAGCAACATGGATTGTTCATATAATTTCAGATCGCAATATTTTGTCTTCAGAAGTAAGAGTCCATACTTTTTTTGATTCAGTAGAGCTGGATCCTGGCTCCAAACAAACACTATTGCCAGCAGCAATTACGAGACGCTTTTGAGAAATATCTTTTTTCTCATTAAAAGTCTTTTTATGTTTTCTAGTGCCTGAATGCTGAATTTTGCCACTATTACTGATGTTTACAGTAGCCAGACAAACAGTACAGTAGGCAGAATATTCATCTTTACCTTTTTGGCACCAGTCTTTAACTTTACAATTATTTTTATCCTCTAAATCAAGCCAATCATCACGAAATCGTGTCAAATGATTTGGCATCTTTTAAATTAAACAGATTAAACGCAATAAATATAAAAACAAATTAATCAAACATAATCAAATAAAAACTTAAATAATCTAATTGAAAGTTAACATTTTGAAGCAAAATATTAACATAATAATTTAGTTTGCCATCTACTCAGAAAAAAAAGTCATAGAAAGTAGTATAAGCTTAGAAAGCACTAAAACTAATTTTCTGTGCAGTCAATGACAACACTCACTACTTCCAAAGGGTAACTTAAAATGGGTGATGAAGGTCCAATAAGGTAACAAGTTATATTCACTCCTCTGAATGAACCAATGGAGGTTGACAGAAAAACTCCCCCAAAAAGAGGGGGAGACAAAATTAGTTAGGGCAAATTCCTGTTACTTCCATAGAAGAAAATAAAACAGGTGAATAGAAAAAAAAAACTGACCTTAAGGTGTCTTTGAATAGAATGAGTGACCCATGGATATTGAGGAGAGCAGATAAGGAAATAAAGAGTTTGACAAACAACTGCAATTTCCACAACTCTGACTTTTTTAGTGACATTGATAAATAATACTCTATGATACATTCCAACTACTGGTTCTCTGTTATTTCACCCTTTATTGACAAAAGGGGAGTTGTTCCACAAATCTCCCCAGGCCCTAACAATAGGAGCCCACACACAGTCATTGTACCTTGAAACTTTTGTTAAACAACTACAAGAGATAGGGAAGGGGGGAGAACACTATTTATGTGTTCACTTACCCATTGTCATTAAGCAGTATTGAGGAGGAGTGAATTTCAAAATGATCATGACTATCTGAGGAAAGAAAAATCTAGAAAATTGTCTTCTATAGTAAAAAATATATATATTAGAGGGAAAAAATATAGGCCAATTTTGAAAAATATAGGAAATAAAATAAGAGGCTTTCATAGCTTTTTATAAAAATATAGGAAATATAGGAGGACTTCTACCCCTGGTGACATAAGATATAGATTCTTTCCTAGTAAAAAACCTATTTCAAAAAAAAAATCACTCAGATACTACAAAATATAGAAATTTATTACACAAAAATAAAAAAGCTTTTTTCAAATCATTAATACTTCTATTTGTACAAGTCTAGCATTTGTATCACCAGGCATGCGATAGGGAATCATTCCAGCAAAAGTAATTAGAGCTGAAGCTTGAGTTCTCAAAAAACAAATGAACTGCAATAAAAAAGAAGTTATTAAAATTATGTATTTAATGATGACAAATATTTTTTTTTTAAATAACAACAAAATGTTTACTTAAGAAAAAGTTAAGTTTGTTTAGGGGCCCTTCACTAAAATCCAAATCTCAAGAAAAGAATGCTTAACAAAAATCAATGAGCTTCAAATTAAATATGTACGGTACTAGATAAAGTACAGTACTAGATAAAGCAGAACAAAAAGTCGCCAAATAGGAAACTTCACAATTATGGCTAAATAAGCAAATTTATTTTCTACTTGTAAACGTAGAGCCTAACTGTTTTGCATGGCAATTTTTATTTTTGTACGGCATATTATTTCAATTATGACAAAATTGACATAATCATTGAAAAATAACTTGGAAAAAAGTACAAAGTTGATGGATGGTGTTTTCTACACTAGGGAACGCTGGAAGCTCCATACCGCCTAAACTTCCGGTGTATTTTAAAGCCATTTGGCTCACAACGTGATCATTGTGTTTTGTGATTCTTGCAAACGTGGTATTTGATTAGTTACTTTTGTTTAGAATGCTAACAATACTTGTGTTTACAATGCTAAAGGTGCTAACACTAACGTAAGATGGTGCACAGCTTGCAACAAGAACAAACAGTAATAAATAAATGGAAATAGGCCAAATCAGGACTGCCAAAAAACTGAGTTATTAAAAATCTAGCAACCATGTCAGCTTTTTTAACAATATATCTATAAATAACTGAAACAAATTTTCACTTCGAACTCGCCAGAATTACTTAATGACATTAATATCTTATGAAATATGGCAGATTTGAGCTCAGAAATTATTTAAATTACTTCTTTTATTGAAAACAAAATTATCCTTTTAAAAATATCACCTCGTAGAATAAGCTGTAGTAAGCAAATGCAAACTTTCTGACCGGAGCTAGAGCAGGTATGGAGCTCGAGATTGTTATTGTTTACATTTATATTGAAAACACCACCATATTAATTACGTCTTAGTCAGGGATAAAACATGCGAGAAAGAAGTTTGCTCCAGTAAATGAAGCAAATCAGAGTTGTATAAAAGCAGATTTTGGTAGTTAGCATGTGTAATACAATGCCAAGAGGAACTCATTTAACAGAAGGTGAACAAGGTAGAATTTTAGCTTTTAAACAAATGGGCTTGGGTGGCTCTCAAATTGCAAAAATAATGGCTGCAGAGAATTGTTACCTCAGGAATCCCGAAAGGTAGGGCAGTAAGCAGCTTATTGGAAGGTAAAAAAAATTTCATCAAGGTAAGAAAGTCGAATCTGGAAGCTTGCTTGTTACGGTTAGAAATCATTTAAGTAATAATTCGAACATTCAATTTAAAAATATTAAAGGAAAACTTTTGCTTACTAAATTGAACTAAGATGCTTGTTTAGCATTTGTAAAGAAACATCTTAAGAAAAGCATGAATTGGAGTGATGGGGTTTTTTCTGGTTAAAAGAAGTTCAATTTGGATGGACCAGATGGCTATCGATATTTTTGGTACGAATTACGAATTGAACCCCACTTTTTCTCCAAACGTCGATATGATGGTGGGTTGGTCATAATTTGGGCAGTTTTTACGGCGGGCAGTAAAACTCCAATTAAATTTATACAAACTGAAATGAATTCAATTATGCATCAGGATATATTGATAGATAATTTATTGCTTGTTGCTCCTCTAACAACAACCGGAGACTAGACCTTTCAATAGGACAATGCAGCAGTCCATGCTTCCTATTCAACTACAGTCGGATTTCTGTTTAACAAACTTCTATTTTGCGATTTTTTTCGAGGAACCAAGAACATTTTGAAAATTTGTTCATCAAATAGCGAAGTGAATTTTCTATTGAACGAATTTTCTTCGAGATACACTTTCCCTATTTCCCGAAATATTTCAGAACATTTTGATTTTATAGGGGAAATGACTTTGAGTTAATTTTCGCAGCCACTTTACTTTTTGAGAAAGCAGTAAAATTCCTTTCTCCTTTTGTCTGCATTTCAAACTAAAAACTCAGACAAAACGGATTTTATCAGTAGCAATTAAAACGCGTGTGGTAATGTATGTTTAAAATCACTTTTATAATAAATGCAGCTATAATTTTATACATAAATTTAGCTACTTTTAGTAGAAAATGTATGTAGCATGATAGTGTAACACTGGATGTTTTGCTTGATTCTTGATTTCCATACAGATTTCTTTTATGGCTAAGATTTATAAAATAAAGAGTTTACAAGATAAAGGTGTATCCATTGCTATTTTAATTATGTCTAGAGTTTATGAATTTAAAACATGTTTTGTGTTGTTTAAGTATTTCTAAAGGCGTTTTTCTATTTAACGAATTTTCCATACAACGAACTTATTATCGGGATTTAGCGACTTTTTTAATGTATATCCTGCGTTTATTAATGTATATCCTGCAACGAGCAAGCAAATGAGGTTAAATATTTTTAAGGGCCATCTCGAAGTCCAGATCTAAATCTGGTAGAAAATCTTTAGGGCATATCAGTAAAAAACGTTTAGAGATCTGGTTGATAATTCAAGAGCTAGTCATATTTGATTGATACAACCAAGATGTCTTGGAACAATATCGATATCAGCATTTTACGAACTCTATCTGGGTCCATGAATGCGAGGTTGATAAATGTATTAAAAAACAAAGTATCTCACTGATAACTGATGTAATAATTGTACTGACTTTATACTTTTTTCCAACGTACTTTGTATTGAAATCTTATTGTGACAAATAAAGTAATGTGTCATATATTTTACTATTAATGTCATTTTGACTTTATTATGTCATAATGTATGGCTATATTGTGAAATAAAAAACTATATAAATCCTTTCATATTGCGTTTTATCACTTTCTTCAGTGGCTTTATACTTTTTTCCAGCACTGCATAAAGAAATTTAGAGAGAGAGAAGGTATCTAAGAAATTATTAGAGTATGTAAGAAATTTCAAGGGTAACATGTAATGAACTTTTTACCCATTTTTATTAAAAGTAACAAAATAAATAGCTAGTATAAGTACATGTCTCAAAAAAGGATAAGAATTGAAAAAGAAAGAAAAAAGACTACCTTTTCTTTATTTGCATTTTCATTTAAAAATCTGGAATCTTGATTGTTGGAACCTGATTGCCTGAATAAATAAAACTAAATTTTTAACATAGATAATAAATAAATAGAAAAATAACCTACAAGGATTTAATTAAATATTCAAAAAAGCACTTCATATAAAATTTATATCACTAATATAGCAAAAAATGCACACAGTCAAAATTAAAAATCTAACTTAATTTTAAAGTGAAATTGAACATTCATCATGAGTAATGTTTAAAAAAATTTGTCACTCATTTTGCAATATTACAGCTTTTTATAACATGTTAATTAGACAAAAATTTAAAGAATTTCTTTGTTAATCAATGCAGTTCAATTCGTTTAACATGAGCGCAGCATTCACTCATTACAACCTTGTGCTTGTGAAAAACAAGTTCCTGTACAAATTATAAAATTCCATAAATGATTAATTAAAAGCATAGTACTAACTCTGTTTTTTTTTATACAGTACAAAATAAGTTTGTTAATTTGCGTTGAAATGTTTTATTGTCTTCCTGTTGAGTTAATGTTCTTCAGATTAACACTCATTCCCAAAATACATCGTCAATATCAAAAAGGAATTTGTTAATTCAAAAAGGAATATTTCCATGAAGGAATTAGTTGTATACCAGCATAGATGTTAGAATTTAACATTGTACGTACCAACCAAGTATTTCTGGTTTTTACATTAAATCTGGGTTCTCATTAAATCAAGACTTGTTATAAGCAAATTCACCTGTACTAGGCTGATAAAAAAATTTAGGGAAAGATTTTAGATTAAAATTTTTTTTAAAAAATAGCTTTAATTTTCAAAATTAAAAATATATAATAGGGTCCAAATGTATACATATAAACTAAAGAAATGTTAAGAAATATTTAGTAGTAAACACAAAGTACTAAATGTTAGTAAAAATCATACTTGGCCCTTTTATATTCAGCATAAAGGATATTCATAGTGGCTAAAAGAATATCAGGAAAGTTCCGTCTCACCTATAAAATGTAGATTTTTAATCATTTCTATGATAAAATTGCATCGATGTAATTAGAGTTTGAGAGCAGAAAAATATAAAACAATACCTCTTCTGAATACGTTGAAAATGCAGTTACTTTTTGCTCCACCTCCTGATTGTTGAACGGCAAGAGTTTCAGAGCTTTTATCATCTAAATGTTTTAATATACATCACTTTTTACCATAATACACAACTAATATTAAAAAACATAAATACAAAATAATAAAAATAAATTACTGTTTTTTTTTTTTAATCCTTTTTGCACACCTGTAGTTGTTCTAATATTCTATTTATTTTTTAATATGTATTATTTGCAAATTTTTTACATATGAGCATATACTGTAATTTCAGAAAGATACGCCACACAAAATTTTACCATGTGATCGATCGCTAAGTTAATGCCTCAGTTGCAAATATTAAGTTACATACAAAGTAAATAATTACATGTTTAAAAAACATTAAAATAATTATTAAATATACAATAAATTAATATATGTGATCTTTAAAATCAGAAATTATTTTCAAATGTACGTAAAATTGTATCACGTACAATTGTGCGCGATTCAAATGCAACACAATCGCAAACACATTACGTTAATAAATATTAATTTAAAATACTCGAATTTTATGAACCAAGTCATTAAGAACCTAAATATAATTAAATTAAGTTATCGAAATACAATAAATTGAGGAAAAGAATTTTAATAGTGGCAAAATTGTACCAGATAAACAATTGCTATCACATCACGTCGCTTTATCGTAATTTGATTGCAAATACTTAAATATTATTAAATCAAATAATTAAAAAATATTCAAAAAATAAAGTTAACATTAAAGAATTTCTTTGTTGGGCCATATATACAGAAATTTGAATCTGTCGAGAAAAAAAAGGTATGTTTATTCAGAGAAAATAGATATTTTTTCTGATTTTGCTACTTAAAATATCGCCTCCACTAATTAATTAGCATTTTTTTTTTTTAGTCACACTGTTGAACCATTAATATTGAGTCCTAAATTCTGAAAATTCAATCATTAGATCAAAAGTTAGTCAGGGTGATCTGTTTATTTTTTTTACACACAGCTTAGAACTAAAACAGCATATATCTAACTAATTAACTATGAAACACAGTGATACAACAACAGAAGCTGTATTGCACAGCGCAACTTGAATATTATGTCGCAATCTCCTCCTGTTTTTGAAAATTTCCAGAAATACTGTTAAGACATAGTACTATCAAATTAAACTTTAATAACTGAAACCTAAAAATAAATTTAAACTTACATCTAATGCTTGAGTATGCTGATTTTTGTGATAAAAATTAAAAAATGACATGAGATCGAGCAGAAGAAAAAAGGTAGCTGAGGCCTCAGGATTAGCAGAATGTCCCTGAATTTTGTACCTGAAAATATTTTTATCATGACATTACATATTTTTGAAATTTAAGTAGGTAATGTGTAATGCTATAAATGTTTTTAAAATATGTAGAAAAAAATAATATACATTTGGTTGGTAGTTTCCAACCAAGGGGGAATAACGTGAGTCTGATTACACATACGATTTCTACTGCAAACAGACCCCTTCAGAAATTTAATTTAAGGTATGCTTTCCTAAATTCTCAAATGAGAAGTTGATTCAAATTTTAAATCCAGTTTGTTTCCTTGTTAAAAAAGTTCTTGATATTTGGTAAGATGAATTTCTTGGGCGGATCCAGGCAAAAGACATATTTGAAACAAAATCAATCACAGAATTTTGAATTTAACTGTATTGATGTTAGAAAGAGATATCAAAACATTATTTCACATTTTTATCATATCTTGACGAGTAAGGCTTCTCATTAAGGTTACAAATGAAAATTATCTAAAGAAATAGATTGAAAGTTGAAAATGATTTTCATTTTGCCTTTGCAAGAGCTACTCTCCGTATCGAAGTAGTAATAAAAAAGAAACAATGACACACATCCTATTAAACAAAAAGTGACTAATCGCATAACTGATTTGCTACACTAATATTTATTTCAAAGCATCGTTGTATCAAAATGATTAATTGATTCATTAATTGATTAATATTTAAAGGGCATTATAAACTAATCAAAATTTGAATAAGTACCTTAAACCTATGTTTGGCGCTTTTTGATGGGGAAATGAGTTTTAAGAAATAGGAAAAACGGAGAAATAAATCAAAGAGATTGGGCACCACTGCACTAAAGTTTATTTTGACTGATTTTATCTGAAATTAAAAAACAAAGACAACATAAAATATATAGAAAAAGAATATATATTTAAGAATTTTCAAGTTGTAAAAATATCCTAGCGCTCAAGACACAATTTATAATCAAAATCTAGTTATTTCTGCTGCAGAATTCCCAGAGGATAAATAATAAGCTCTGAGAGAACACTCTCAATCAAAGAACTAAGTTTAGAAGTAAAAGCAAATATCTAATGGATGATAAAATTTACACATCAATTTAATATTTTTTTTTTCCTTTCTTGTAGAAATATGACTGTTAGAAAATTTTATAAAATGTTACACAAAGCTGAACACTAGAAAATACATAGAGGCATGAATATTTTTGAAAAATGAAAACTCATCTGTATAGTAAACACCGGATAATCCATCCGCTCTTCACTTTTTTTCGCAATGATAAACAACAAAATATTTAGAGAACAGAAAATAAATAAATTCATTGAGATGGAACTATTTTAAGAGTTTTGAGAACAACATAGTAGCAAACATTCATGCTCGTAGCCCAAGTGTTCACAATCAATCAAATAATTTGTCTACATTTAAACATTGCAGCATCAAGTGCAATACTTAAGTTAAAACGCGCATTGAAAGAGAGAAAATGGCAAGGCATTCAGAAAGAGCAAATCAACGTGAGTGGTGTAACAGCTGTCGAACTATAAATGCAGAATGAAGTTCAAATGTCAATGAATAGATTTGGCACCCATCAAAGCAGTACAGATTATCTGCTACATTTTAGATTTTCAACTTCATGACTTTCCATAACTAATTCCAAGAATTTTTCCTGACTCAACGAAGTTACGATTTTATCCGACAATAACACAATAAATTTAAAAAACATTATAATAACATTAATTGAAATAACTAAAACTGTTATACTCTGCATCTTCATATTTATAGATTTTAAATTTAAAGAGCAGAATAAAGGAAGAGTTGAAGCGATAAAATAGTTAAAAAAATTAAAAAGCAAATAATTTTTTTTTTTCATAAAAAAAATTTATTTCATTTTCTGCAGAATTACATTCTAAAGATAATTTTCTTGTTCATCGGAAAGGTAAGAAATACTCCTGATTTTTCTGTTCTCGTTTCGGAAAAAAAAATTAGCCAATGAATGGCTTGCTTCTGCTAGAATTTTAAATTTATAAAATAAAATAAAAAATAATAACAAAAATTCTGAAATAACAGAAGTTTAAAAGATAATCCCCTCTAGAAATTATGTTTTTTCTTTCATTGTTTGAAAGAACACCATAATTTTTAAAGTACATGATAAAAACATTTTATATTGTAATCAAATATGACTGTGAGTGGGGATTTTGTTACAAATTCAGATATCTGGAACACCATGAAGTTGGGGGGAGAGGGTAAATTCTATTTTAAAAATTAGATTTTTCGGTGACCTAAATCCATGACTTTCCATGATTTTTTTAAAAAATAATTAAAGTCATGACATTTCATGACAAATTTTGTTCAATACCGAAATCCATGACTTTCCAGGTGCATAGAAACCCTGGCAGTATCTTTTTCTGGGTGGTATTGTTACTATTCAAAGCAATGATATTGATATCAAGTAAGAAGTTTTTTTCGTTTTGCTTTCATATGAAAAATGGGAATGAATTATCCTCAGTCATGTAACCCAACCCAACATGTAACAACAGTTGTATGTAACCATACAACATGTAACCATACAACCCATTAGCCAACATGTAACACATTTTGGGAACTACTATCAGTTATAAAGGTGATAACTAACAAATGAGTATGGTCCCCACACAACAACTGGTACACTTATAAAGGAAAAAGAATGAATTAGGTGTTTCAATAATTTATGGGTCATATGCATGATTTCAGAATTATTGCCCGTTGTTTATTGTTAATTTTTTTGCTGATAAGAGTTTCTAAAAATCGTTTACACACCGCAACTTTTTATAAGAACTAATTCATGTGTTTCAAACGTCGTTTTGTGCGTTCTTTTTTCAATAGTGTATGAGGCTATGAGTTAAAAGTCTGCTTGTGCTTCTTTTATTTAGCCTCCTGCCTTTCCAACACCAAGAAACAAAAAAAGTTGATAGACTTGTTCATATAGAAAAAGAAAATGTGAAGAAAACTGCAGATAATAGACAATAAAAGATATAAAAATTTATCATTTACATTTGAAAAAATTTATGATGTGTGTGACTTTTTAAACATTTTGCGGATTATCTGCAAATTTGCTAATCTTCGTTAGTTGAGCCAAACAATTCTGCAGATTATAATCGAGAGTTAACTGTACATTCATTGCAATTATAAAAAAAAACAATTAAAAATGCATGTGAAGTAATATTTTTTATCAGAAGTTAGAAAATTGTGATCAATATCCTCGCAATCTATGGTGAAAATAAAAATTTTTGGCAAAGAAATTTCTTAAAAATTTAAGTTGCATATAAAGAAAAAAAAAATTACATCAAAACTTGCTTTTTTTCTTTGGAATAGCTCTTATTGTCCGTTCTTTAATATGTCAAAAATTTACATTTCACTCATATAGATATCATTATTTTAAAAAAAGAAACACAAGTGCAACAAAATAAAACTTTAAAAAAAAATTTTAGTGAAAAATATTAATCAATTTAAAAGACAATAAAAACATATAATGCAACAAATCTAAAACAAGAGTGTGCTTTGATTAGAATAAATTCAATGAGAGTGAAAATTATAGTTAAATTAAGGACTTACCTTTCAGCTATACTTAAAGCTATGTTTTCAAGTCGTTGCCTATTTGAACCAAGGACATTCATTTCGGGTGCAACTTGAGACAGAAGCTTACTTAAAATTTCTATGACTTTTTCATGTTTCTAAAAACACAAAATCGTAAACATTTATAGATGCAAGAATTATAAAATTTTGTTAAACAAATGCTACGTAAACACAAAGAGCTATTGTGGGTAACAAAAAAAAAAATTTTTTTGTATTCAAAAAATTTTTCCATTTATAGTCTTTTTCATTTATATGTTGTCCCAGTCCATTTTTAATGCAATGTTAAAATAATTTGTTTATACAACAGGAAAAGCATAAATAATTGGTTCTTTTCTTTATGTATATAGCTCTCAGGAATAGAAATTAAGAAAACTTGGTCACTAGTATATGGATTAGAGACTAAAAGATATTATCACTTCATACACATTTTCACTGGTCTATTAGCAAGTTTCAATTAGATCTTTTTTAATAAAAATAAAGGCAATAAAGTGAATTTAAATGAAAAATTACTAAACTATGAATGAGTAATGCTTACTAGTATGAGGAAATGTGCTGTTTTGTAACAGTAACACAGACCAAAATACAAAATGAAAAATTCAGAAATAAAACAAGCAAACCATTCCTTTAAGTTGCTGGTCAGAGGATCTACAGTTGACATTAAGATTTTTTGTGGTCTCGAAAATATGAATCACTGTCAATTTCAAGCCCTGATATAAATATTTGTCCTGGATTCGAGAAACTCAAAGTGGAACTTTAAAAACGAATTTCCTACCCCCCACCCCTCTAGCTGAATGGAGAAAAAAAAAGTAGCAGTTTAGAACAAAAGACAGTCTGCCTCTATTGTTTTCTATATCAATAATATTAGACGCCAAATTAACAGCAATATCACATTTATCAATATTATTACTTCATAATCAATATATAATAATTTGCTTCATTTTCAGTTTTACATAGTCTTTCATAGGTTGATTTACACTGGCCACCTGAAAAACATACAAATAGTGCTTCTGTATAAAATAATTTTAACTTACTTTTGCTAGGTCGTAAAGTTTAATAGCATCTTCATAAAGTCCTTTGCTTTCACTGTCAGTAGCAACAATTTCAATTATCGCTTGCGTGTCAGTTAAAAATTTATCGACTGCCCCTGGCTACAAAAATTTAAAGCAAACTTATTAAAGCAGCAAAAAACTAACGCAGGTCAAAAACTAAAACTTAAAAATAAAAACACAAACAGTATTTAAAAGACATTTTTAAATTTCAAACTTTTAAAACAGTAAAACTGAACAAACAAAATATAAAAATATATATATATTTACTTTTCGACAGCCATCTGGCTCAATTTTTCCCAGCAACATTTCATACTAAAATGTAAAACAATATTAAAATTACTATCAAATTCAATAGTAATAAATAATCTAGCTTTTTAATTTAAAAATATATATACATAAATTTTAAAAAAATATTGTGCAGAGAGCTAATATACTAGTTAAAAATATTATGCTTAAGTCTAATTACACAAACATATACATGCTCCCTAAAATAGTTATGTTAAATGTCAAAACAAAAATAATTGTTGACATCATTATGTGAAGTTTTTAATTTAGATTAACAACCTTCAGTTGCTTTTGAAACATAAATTAGATTAAAAATAATTTAAGTTTATAATTCTTTTCTAAATTTAATAAATGAGAAATTATATATATATATATATATATATATATATATATATATATATATATATATATATATATATATATATATATATATATATATATATATATATATATATATATATATATATATATATATATATATATATATATATATATATATATATAAAAGGCAACAGCTTGTGGTGTAGCGGCGGAAACATTATAATGATAAAATTGCAGCAAGATAAAGATCGATAAGAAATTAAAACTGCAATATATAACAGGGATGTAGGGATTTAAATCAATTGAATTTATTGTAAATTATTACATAAATTAAATTACATAAAAATACAGCACATAAAAAACTGCTTACAAATTTATTCCATTCAGTTTATGTTACTAATTAACATCTTAATATTAGTCAATTTATTCAAAACATTTTAGAGTAGAGATTAATTTTTTATAAGTGGCAGAGATTTATCTTATATACAAATATTTTAAAAAGTGGTTGAGAATTACAGAGTAAAATATGCAGATTCTTAGTTAATTTTACAACTTTTTAAAAGCTCCACGCAACCAACTTAATAATTCAATTTACAAAAAATGAAACAGATTAAGATTAAAATTCCTCTCTTACCTCCTTTGTCTCCAAAACAAGCTCACTGATGCAAGCCATAAAGAGACTAATACCTCTGTTGCTCTTCAAGTCTCTAAAAAAAATTCAGATTGTATGGTACATTGTATCATTTTGTTGAAAAGGATAAGAATATATTTCAAGAAATAGTTTTTGCACTTTCAAAAAAAGAAAGAAAAAATTACAATGTGAAACTGTGGAAAGGAAAAAATCGCTAAAAAAAATACGACTATATCACAAAACAAAAGGAGACTAAATCACTAAACAAAAGACATTATCACTAAACAAATGAAGACTATATCACTAAACAAAAGACTATATCACTAAACTAAAGAAGACTATATCACTAAACAAAAGAAGACTATATCACTAAACAAAAGGAGACTATATCATTAAACAAAAGGCAAAATCACTATATGTCACTGATATCTGACTAATTTTGATATTCTTCAATGAATGCCTGCTTTTACATATTTACTTGGAGTATGACTGAAATATTGACTATCATTATTTCTGAAAAGCAATTTTGAACATTTGGCATGCACTGTTCAATAAAGATATTCTCATTAAGTTAAAACAAAAGTGCAACATTTAAAATAATTAAAACATATTATAAATGTCAAATTAGTAGAAATGTTATGCACCAACACATATAAAATGCAAAGCGTAAAAGAACAATATATTCTAAAACACAAACAAAATTAATAACAATAATATACTTACACATAAATTATGAATATAAAATAAACCTATTTTTTTAATGTTGCAACTAAAATACAACTTTTTGAATTGTATTTTATATTACACATAGACTATTACCAGAATTTATAATCATTACTCACTAACATATAATAATAATGCTTTAAATACTTAGAAAATAACTTAATATTTGGTTCAGTCCCCCAATGATTATCATAAAAGTTGTTATTATCAGAGAATATTGACAATCTTTAACTTTAATCTTTTTAGGAAAGTTATGAATGATGAAAAAAAAAATTTTCTTTCTTCTTTAACTTCAGGGAGAGTGAAAGTTTATTTACAAAAATTTATAAAATATTTCAAAAAAAATCTAAAACCAGTCAGTAATTTTAAAAAAAATTATTTTTAAACAAATCTATGTTAAATCTATGTTTGTTCAAGCCTAAATGGTTATGGTTAAACAAGTAATATTAGTAAGTAATAGTTTTCTTTGACTGCTTCATCATCAAACAAAACAGATTGGATTGCTATACTGTGATTGTTAAAAGTTGGTTTCAGGGTAACAAGATTGAACCATGCAAGGATCTATACATGAGATAAATGCAAAAAAGAAGAAAAACAAAAAAGTTAACAAAAAAGGGAGGAAAGGTAACCAGGGTGCCATGGATTCAGGAAATCTATATTTATTCAAAGACAAACATCACGAGAAAGCAAGAGAAAATAGCAAGAATCCAGGGTTATAAATAAAGAGAGAAAATATGCAAGCACAACTGGCAATATTTCAAAATAAAAAATTAAGAAGAATTATTCATTAACAACCAACACCTCAAAACTGTACCAAAAAAAACGAAATTTTTCAGAACACATATTTAATACAAAGTAGGATGAATAGGATTTACAATGGGATTCATTTAAACTGTTTCACTAATGATTCCTATAAACAGTTATACAAATGATTTTTTACAACCAGCTATACTCTTAATTTTTGAGACCAGCAATATAAATGATTCATACAAACAACTATACATATGATTTTCCTGACCAGCTATATAAATGATTTAGTGAAGAGTAAAATAAAGATATACTAAAACAGTTAAGAAATAAAACACCTAAATTGTAATAAATAAAATAAGAAATAAAACACCTAAATAAGAAATTTTACCTAAGAACATAAAAATACTGTAATGCCTCTCTGGGATCTGTTGATTCAAATTTTTTTGTGTACATCATGAGCAATCTCGATAAATTTAATCTTCTCATGGGAGCTTTATCGGCTTTGGACACTAAAAGATAAAGAAATTAAAATTTAATATCCTAGTAAAACAAATTAAAAGTATAAAAAATAACCAAAATTTAAAAAACAATTCTAATGAATTAATTTCAAGCTTAGCTTTGGGGGCTTTTTAAGATATTACTTATTATAAAACTTTTTGGGTTTAATTTTTATTTTAAAAGAACTATTTACATTTTAAAGAAAACTTTCATAGCAAAAAAATAATTCAATAATTAATTCAAATAAAAAATAACTTCAACTTTAATGTAGAACTATTATTTCCTGCTGATATTGATAAAAAACTGATAACTTTGTATCTTTCTAAATAAATCACTGATCGATATGTTCCTATTGATTATATTTTGGGTATTTCCTTACAACTTATTAAATTGAGTTTTAAAGAAAGGTCATTATTTTCTTTTGAAAATTAGATGATTTGTAGAATATTTTTTCACTAGAAGGTTAAGAATGCTCATGGTTACAATTACCTCTAGATTGACATAAGATAGGTTGAAACAATAAAATCTTACTTACACAAAGGAGCATTACAACTTGCAGGAATAGCCAGCAAATTCAGTTCATACAGTACAATAGCTATATGTACAGCATGGCATCTTAGTGAGTCAATCCTAAATAAGAACTCAATAGCAGCTTCAAACTGAGCAGTAAGGAATAAGACTTGAAAATATAAGAATGGTTGATTGTATGCATTAAAATGTGATTCACCTGCAGATAAAAAAGAGCAATTAAAACATAGTATCATACCCTTACTTAAATTTGCTTGAAATCAAAATTAATCATCTAATATTATACAATATATCTATATTGATACAATATTCGGAAGCACTGTTTTTTGTGGATATAATCGTGTGAGATGATAAAAAGATTATATCTTTTATTTTTCAGATTTTTTAAAATTTTTGTTCCTTTTTTATGATTGTTTTTTTCTTCCAGTTTTTTGTTATTTTTATTCCCCTTCTTTCATTCTTCTGTAATTTCCCCCTTGTTTTCTCTACATTTTGAACTAATTTTATGAGTTGTATTTACTTGCAGCTTATGCACAATAAATAAAGCTTATTGGTTTTCCTAATTTTCCTAGAGAGAGAGAGAAAACATGGAATTTTCCATGCATTCTCTATATTTTAAACTTATTTAATGAGTTCTATATAATCGCAGCTTATGCGCAGTAAATAAAACTTATTAATTTTCTTAATTTTCTTGTTTTTCACTTTTTTCTTTTTATCCTTTACCGTGCTATATATATCGTATGTGGAAACGAGTTTGAAAAGTAAAAAAGTCTAAAACTTTTGTAAGTTTGAATGCAAAAAATTTACGATATTTGCAATGAAAAGACATAAACAGGATACAAACAATAACAAAATAAATTTTTCTTTTTATTTTAAAAGTTCCTTTTTTGAACCCCTCTGAAGAACGCTCAAAAGCAATTTCTTTACTCAAATGAATCATATTTTTATCTCTCGAACTTAAAGCAGCAGAGTTTGAATCAAAATGAGATCAGTTTCAAAAATATGCTAAACTAAGTTTTACCTAATCAGCAGAACTAATAAGAAAGTCATGAAAAATACCAATATTTCAACATAGATCATTTCCTGTTAAAGTAAATGCACAATGTAGAAATGAGAGAATACGTTTTTTCAAAGTACATTTTCGAGCATCACTATCAAAACTGAAAATTATTCCCACCTAAATTCACCAATAATAGTTACCTTTCATAATTCATTTGTATGTAGTAGTATCCCAAATTAATCAAAAAATTATCTAGTTATAGGTGATTAAAAATCTCAGATGTGTGAATTTACTGAATAGCAGGTAATCTTTGATTTCACAAACAATTATGAAAATGGGACAATTATTGCCAAAATAAAATTAATATAAACTACCATATTCTTCTAAAAGCTGTGATTGAAGTTGAGGAAATGTTAGCGAATCTTGAGGCACATTGCCTGTCTCTTCTTCATCAGGGCGTAACAGACACAATTTCATCCACAAATAATCATCTGTCTTGTCCATTACGTCAGGGTTACTATCATCAGTAACACGGCCAAGTAAGCAAAATACAGCCCTAATCAAACAATAATTCTTTTAATAATAATATTCTTGCTATAAATTTTCTTCAGAGAAAGGATATTAAAATAATAACTATATTCAATTGCAATACAATTAAAAAAGAAAAGAAAGAAAAGGAGAACTTAGAAATTAAAACAACAGATTTGAATTTCAATCAAAAGTCAATATATTGAATATTTTTTACCTTTTAAAGGGATCAGGACTGGAACGAACTGTTCGCCGATACTGAAGTTTGACTTGACTTTCACTGTTCGGTCTTAATCTAAAATAATAAGACAATGTGTGCGAAATTATAAATTTTGAACTTTGAATATGGAATTATTGAAATGGAATGCATTAAAAATACATATTAAATTTTAATTTATTACATATTTTAAATCGGTTATCTTTTTTTATTTATCCGTACTAGTATAATCAGTTTTATTTCACAACAGCAAAATTTAAGTAATTTTGCTGCACCATTATTATAGACCAATAATTGTGACTTAAATTATTAAAAATAAGAAAACTATGCATGCAAATTTTACTAAGAAATCAATAAGAGTCTAAATTTCTCATGCAATCAACCAAAATAATGATATTATTATAATAAAAACATAACAGTGATTTAAAATAAATTTGAATTCAATTTTTAAAAATAAGAAGAAAAATCAACAACAAAAAATTTTATCTTTCAATTACACAAAATGTATTTGTACCTGTGCTCTTCATTTTCTTCATACTCTATTAGAAAAGGCAGAAAATCCTTAAGGCAATCCCTAAATAAATAATAAATGCTATTTATGTCACAATTATATACATCACAATTAATCATTCAAATTTTTAAAAAAAATTAAAGTAACTGAATTAAAATAAATAGCAATAAAAAGAACTTATACACTTTTATGACAAATAGACACACAATATGTTTTCAGAAATCAATAATCATAACAATTATGTGAGATCATAAGTATTACATGAAATGTTTTGTAAAACACAGTAAAATCCTAATTATCCGTTGAATCCACTCAATTAGGAATTATCCATCAAATTGGGTGGCAAAACAACAATCATGGATAATCAACAAAAAAAATTTTAAGAAAAGGCCTTTGCATGTGTATTATCTGTAAGAACATTCTTAATTTGCAATTGGCATTTTTAATCTTCAATAATATTTTAAAAATATTTAGAAAAAAAAAATATTTAGATATTTAGAAAAAATATTTAGAAAAAAAAAATATTTAGATATTTAGAAAAAATATTCAGAAAAAAAAAATATTTAGATATTTAGAAAAAATATTTAGAAAAAAAAATATTTAGATATTTAGAAAAATTATTTAGAAAAAAAAAATATTTAGATATTTAGAAAAAATATTTAGAAAAAAAAAAATGTCATCGAAAGTAAAATAAAGGTTGTTTGATAAAATCTTGCACAAAAACAAAATTTTCTGTGAATATTAATTATCTAGTGGAACAGATCTCATGCTGACCATATAATCCAATTAAGATACCTAAATGCATGTTAATTAATTCATGTGATGTGTAATAAAAACAAATCTATTATTAAATACAAGTCAATTAAATAGACATGTTTATTATTGAAAGTAGTTAACTTTCAGTTAAATCATAAATTCAAATTTACTTTCTTGCAATTAATATTAAAAAAAAAAATTAAAGTGTTTAATTTTCTAAAAGAAATTTTTCCCAGAAAAATGCTTAAAAAAGCCTTTTGATACTCAATGTACAAAAGATTTTTTACAAAACGACAAAAATATTAAATATACTTAAAGCTTTTATGTATTAGCTAACACAATCAAGTATTTTCCACTAGAAACATTCTGTCAAAAAATATTTTATTTTTCAAAAGTTATTATTCAACAGGCATGTCTGCAAATGTGTATTATTGTTTTTAACTTTAAATGCTATTTTTCAATCTTATACAGCATAAAAGATAAAATTTAAGAACTCATTAAATATTTGAATGAATTGTCACAGAAATAAACTAAGTTTTAACATTATACATTGAAGGTATAGAAATTCGGACTGAATTATAAAACAAAATCCGATGCAAAAACAATCAATATAAAACCATTAGAGTGCATCGCAGTCATGGAATCTGTGTTTGCCAGAACAGAGGAACAGCCAGAAGGATATAAATAGTTGTCATATTAATGAATTTTTTAATACCTGCATATAATAAAACAAAATAGAAACACTAAAATGATAAAAACTGATAATTAATAATAAAAAAATTAAAGATTATCACAATTTTAAAGAAATAAAGTGAATTACGCAGTTAAAATATTCAATCATATAATTATTACATATAATCATGTATGAAACAAGCTAGAATTTTACCCAGCATTCCTTGCTGCATCTATGGCAGCATCAATTTTACCACATCTCAAACAATAATAGAGGACAGCCCACACTGGGTTACCTTCAATTAAACCATCCTGGAAGGAAAAAAAAACAGTAAAAATAACCAATAATCTTAATTAAAATCTAGCTTTAATCCTTGAGGACTTCATGAAATTTAAAAGTACTTTTTCATCTTGTATAAATAAGTGCAAAACATAAAAAGTGCTAGTAAAGTTATGAACATTTTTCCAAGAAATTAAAGACAATCTATGGCGCAGTAGAATACATAATAAATTTAAGATCTAATTTAATGTTAGTAAAATATATTTTTATATTGATTCGGAAGCTTTTAAAGAGAATTTTTACTCAATATAAACTTGTTTTTTAAAATAAATATATTATTACTAAGCACATATTGGATTAATTTCTTACCAGTACAATTGAGCAGGTTAGATCATAAATTGATAAGATTTTAATTTAAGCAAAGAAGAGTAGGTCAAAGATTTTTCCCACAAAAAATCTGTTTTCAGAAAGAAAAAATACAAGATTTAGTCAAAGAATTTGAAGAATTCTGGCCTGGCAGTATGAATTATACAGAATGACAAGAAATAACTTGGACAAAGTTTAAATAAATTTTTTTCCTCTATTGACAAAGTATTTTAAGTTTTTATGTTAAGTACTCATCTAAATAAGTGCGTGTAAGTTGGTTGACTCTAGCAGATCGAGCTAAACTCATTCAAGTTTAGTGAAAGGCACATTTTTCTATCTTTCTTACAGTGCAAGAATGGCCACCTTATTTACCAGACTTGAATCCAATAGGTTTTTCTTTCTAGTTCATTTCAGAGATAAAAAATTTGTGCTAAACTTCATGAATCTTTGGCAATCTAAAAAATTTTGTGCTAGGAATGGGACAAAATATCAGATGAGTTGTGCCCCATAGTACAAAAGTTTGTGACATATTTCCAGTTCTGCGTTAGGGCTAGAAGCAGTTAAAATTTGTAAACATCTCACTGTGATGTTGGCAAGTTTATTTGAAAGTTTGGTTGTGACACTTAAATCTATGCAATAATAAAAAAGAATGCATTGTTTTTCAATTAAACTTTGTTCAATAATTGAATGCTTGTAATATTTAGAATATTTTTTACTTCAAGACCAGCAGGTGGAATTGGAATTTTCATTTTCAAGAAACTTCTTATGTTATAGTATGCACCAGGTTTTGATCCCAATTCAGCCTGCAATAAATTCCCATATACTATTCCTTGAATGAACTCAAAGTATCTGAAAAATCAATAAAAGTTTAAAACATATTCAACACCAAGAAGATTCTATTTATATCTACATTCTATTAATACAGTCAATCTTAATTTTTTTTTCATTTTATAAAATACAACTGTAAATAATGTAGTTCTTTCAAAGATTTGCCTTTGAATTTAGAAATGAAGAGCTGATTATGATAAAATAACTTACTTTTTTTCCAAATACTTGCGAGCCTGTTTAATCAGAGAAGTTTTCATTAGTAAAGATGTCCTTGACGTGAGAACATCTTTATCTGCTTTCAATGGAAGGTCAGTCATAATTCTGACCATTTCCCACAGTTCCACAACTTTCTAAAAATAAAAAAGTTTATGGTTCTTATCATTAAAAAAAAATGGGGAAAAAAAATTTTTATCATAAAAAAATATTCCCATGCATATTCAAAAATGGTGAATGTAATAGAGATTACAGTTTAATGCTCACATTTGCAGTTAATAGTTTAATGCTCTAATTAATAAATCATAAAAGCGGGGACGGCCGCGGTTAAGATGGGCTGACTCAGTGGAGTCTGATTTTCTCGCAATTAATGAAAAGAATTGGAGATCAAAGGTAAATCGAAAGTCGTCATGGAGAAATCTTCAGAGGAGGCATTGGCTCACATTGGGCTGTCTGACCAACTATGATGATGATGAGTATAATTATTATCACAGAATAATGTAAACTCATTGCAATAAAGAATTTGATATGACATAATCAAATTCTTTATTACGTCATATAAAGAATTTGTTTAAAACACATGTTCTTTATTAACATTATAAATGTTAATAAAAAACTTGTAGTGAAAGTTTCATAAAAGAAGAAAATAAAGATGAACAAGATAAAATATATTCTTACACACATTCAGAAAAGAACTTTTTTTTAGTTATGAAATATATTAATATTTTACCTTATCGTCCAAGTTCTTAAAGTACGAGTGGAATTTCTCTGCTAAGTTACATTTGATACCTCCCCTTATTACCTGTTCATTATATAATGAAAGCTGAAAAAGATAAATAAAAATACTATTAGAAATATGAATAATGTTTATTAAACAAATGAAATCAAAAATGAAAATTCCTTTATTTATGTCAATTTTTCAGAGCCTAAAACAGATTTTGTAGGAAAGCTTCCCACTATGTTCTAACTAAACCCCTCTAGTTAAGTGTAACTAGAAACCCCTCCAGTATATTGATACAATAACTTTAACTTAATAAATAATAACTTAATAAATAATACTAATAACAATAACTTAAATCTTAAACCCCTCTATTTAAGCATAACTAGAGGAGTTTAAACTCCTCAAGTTATGCTTTCAGCTAAATTTGCGTTTTTGTTTTCACTTTTTGCAATCTGGCTATCTTGTTATGAAAATATTTTAAAACATTCTTGAAAAATTTACCGTTTATGAAAGTTCATTTGAATTCGCTACTCGCTTTATAGATTTATTTCATGTTTTATTCTGTTTTTTCTTTATATTTTATTTTCTGTTTTCACGTGATATTTTTACTTATTGTGTTCTATTTTATTTGTTGTAATCTTTTTGTAAAATTTTTTGAGTGCTCCTCACAATATTGTTTTGGATACATTGATACAATATTAGAAAGCACTCTTTTTTGCGGATATAATCGTGTGAGCTGATGAAAAGATTATATCTTTTATTTTCCAGATTTTAAAAAAAAAAAAAAAAATTATTTTTAAAATTTCCTTTTTTTTTGGAGTTTTTTTCCGGTTTTTAGTTATTTTTATTATTATTATTCCTTTTTTTCATTGATACCTTGCTTTCTCTACATTTTAAACTTATTTTATGAGTTCTATTTTCTTGCAGCTTATGCGCAATAAATAATACTTTTTGTTTTTCTTAATTTTCATTGTGTCCTTTGTATTTATTTATTATGATATATATATATATATATATATAAAATTATATAGGGGAGAGTCGGGTAGCCCTGTCCACTTAAGGAATATAGCTTATATTTCTGTATAATATTGAGTAATAATAAATATTTTTGTATGTTTCTATTGTTTTATCATCTAATTAAATAATACAAAAAGAATAAACCAAAAAAAGAATAGTTTAACTTAAAAAAATAAAAATTTAAAAAATTTGACTACTGTATTCAACATATTTTCAAAACTATTGTTTATCATGTTACCATCTGCATAAATACTTGAAACTTTGAAAATAATCTTTTTTTTAATATAATAATTAATGTCCGATGGCCCATTGACTTGAAAAAATATTCTATACATATGAAATTGACAGTGGGCGGGGGTGCCCGACACTCCTATATATTATAATTATATATATATATATATATATACCCGACCCCTATATATTATAATTATATACATATACATATATAATTAAAGTTATTTTTAAAACAAATTCTCATGATTATGATAATATAGAGCACACTTACTTCTTTGGCATACATCATTTCAGTATTATCCATTGTACTACGTGAATTTAAATTCGTAGTTTCACTCATGAAGGACTGGAAATAAAATAAAAAAATATTTCATTCATTAAAAAAATGATAAAGCACTGTTATTATATTTAAGGAATATAATAAGAAAAAAAAACTAGAAAACAAAACTCCTACTCCCCTTAAATTTTATTACTCTAATTTTGTGCATAAAAACTATAGTCTATTATTTAATATTGTTTCATATAATTGATCAGAAATCTATGTATGAAAAAATCTATGTCAGTCTTCTATGCATAAAAAAAATTAGAATAAAAAAAACTGTTCATTCATGACTATTAGTAAATCTGTCTAACCTGATTAAATTACAAATGCAGTATTTGGATAAATTAGGCTTAAAAATTGGGAAAAGTAAATCATTAAATAAGTAAAATATACATTTTTAAAGTTTAAAGTTTTTAATTTAATTTTAAATTCCTTATGCCATAGCAATTTACTGTTGAAAAAGAAAATTTTCCGTTTGGTTAAGTACAATACAAATAACTTTCTATGTCAATTTATTTATACTTTTGAATTCCTTCCAAATGGGACCATAAATTTTGTTTTATAAATTATTACTGTTTCAATATATTTTGATTCCTATAATTTCTAAAAAATATGCTAATTCAAAAATTATTTAAAATCAAATTAAATTTTTTTCGTTGTTTAAAAAAATTTATGATCAAAAATTGTATCTTCAATAAAGAAAAAATTAATTAAAAAACATTTTAGCGATGTAAAACTTTACTTTCTAAAATTATTTTGAAAAAGTTACTGTGTAAATTTCAGATGATAAAAACTGTTTTTTCCAGGGTAATATTAGGACTTGAGATTTTTACCATACTCCTGTTCAAACAAAGTTTGAACAGGAGTACAACTGTTTTTTAAAAAATCCACTGTCATGAATTACATTTGTAATAAAGTAGTTATAGCTGTAGTTAATTATTTCAAAAAAATGTAGTTTTTCCAATCACCGCTTCTTTCAAAGTAAAGTTATTAAATTGAAAATTATTTCACCTATTCAGTAATTAGCAGCCTTTCTTAAGCTTTTTTTTTTTTATTTCCTTCATATAATCGCTAGGAGCCATACATAAATGATGCTACTTTTTTTTTTAATATTTGTAACCCCCTCCTCCCATTTATCACCAAGTATTACACTTCACTATAACTCCCTTTTGACACCAGAGTCATGCTATATTACATAAACATATAAACAAAACCTTACATTATATATCATATTTTTAATGGCATTAGTGAGCATGACAATGATTGTATAAATACTTATTCTGATGAAAAAACAAAATGCAAAAATATTTTATCAGCGGATATCTAAACTAATAATAAAATACCTAACCTAATATTAATAATTTCAACCAAAATATCTGATATCACACTTCCTGTCAACCCTTTGATCTCCTTTGTCACAATTTCGAGGACCACTTCCTTACAAGTTGGACATCATTTGTGGATAGCCCCTTACCTACCAAACTCCAAGGAGGAATAACCCAGAAGATTTCATGCACAAAAAATTAAATGTGGTGCACTTTACAAGCATAAATTAACTAGACTCTCTCAAATATTTTTTTTTTTGTATTGTTACATCATATATGATTTTTAAGCATTCTTAAAAATTGAACTAATTTATTAAAAGACTAAAAAATTTAAAAATTATCTATTCTGATGACTGTTTAAAAGCAATGGATTGTAAACATAAATAAAAAAATTGAACTTACATTCTAAAAAAATATAAAACACTAAAGCTTGAATATCTAGGAAATATTGGAAGTTTTTTCTTTTTTAACTAGCGAAAAATGTCTAAAAATTACACATAATAAACCTTATCTAAATTATTTCTTAATTTTTTTCATATGTTCAGTGAAAGATAAAATGTATTATGAAATGGTAACTATTTTTTGACAATGACTCACTTTAAAATCAAAATTATTATAAAACAAAAGACAAAAATAATACAGCCTGAGTAAAAACTTTAGGGTCAGTGAAAGGAAATCAAAAAATACAAATTTCTTTTATTTTATTATCAATTCTTAAAGCATATTGTTCAAAAAAAACGCATCAATCAGGATTTGTAATTATCAGAAAAAAGTAATATGCATAAAATGCGGCTTAGAGGATAGAGTGCTCTACTCCTAATAAGGTGAATCCCAGAGATGGATTTGAATTTTGCATCCAGCTCGCACCCGACACAGAGCTGACATATAATATCCTCAGTGGTAGATAGATCATGGGTTAGAGCAGAGATCACCAAACTTTTTTGATCATCAACCCCTATATAATTTTTCGAAATCTTCATCGACCCCCATAAAAGTAATTTTCTGTTAATTAAAATAAAACTCTATTAGATGCTGTATTTATACATTTTATGATTATAAACATTTATTAAAGTAATAGTACATTTAATTATTAATTAATTAATTATTAAAGTTGATTAGTAGATTTAATTAATTATTAAAGTAATAGTATTTTCAAAAATACAAAGTGTGCTATAGCTTTGTCGCGGGTTGTACTAATCCATTTTATTAATGCTTACCTTCTTTTTTACATGTATTGATAATTAAAATTGATATCTAAACTAAACGAATGGTTTTATCAAAACAATAACTAATTATCCAAAACTATAAAAGTTTTAATAATGGCACTGCAAACATTCAACACTGTTCACAGTTAGCAAGGATAGCTGAAACTGCGTATGATATTTGCGTTTGTAACGTCAATGCTCGCCACACGTGACATTTGGACAAGAGCACATATGCATATGACTTATAAACCAGAAGTGCAGAGTTCGTGCTACTGCGCTCTGGTACGTAAATACTTGTTTCACCCGAATAAATATATGTTTATTAATTTATGTTCTATAAAGAAACTGATATTAAGTCAATTATAAAAAATTCACAAATTTCACATACTCAAATAGGTATGTTTGATTTGAGTATTAAGAACTGTTTTTTCTTTGACCCCAATCGAACCTTCCGATTCAGATCGACCCCCGCTTTTGTTAAATAGACCCCTGAGGGTCTATATAGACCACTTTGGCGACCTCTGGGTTAGTCTCCTAGTCGTCAGACTGACCTTGCAAGGTTTTCTCTCCATGTTACACAAATGTGGGTTAGTTTCATCATAAAGTCCTCCCCTAGGGCAAAATTTCTTCCAATCCTTGATCCAGGAGTTCCCTTGTCTTCTGGATTGGATGCAAAATTACAAGGCTACAAAGCTCAATATTGGTAGTGTAAACCCAAAATTGGGTCGGTTGCTCAAAGACGGATATAAAATAAATGTCTCTAAGATATCGAACCCCATATAAATTTCAACATACTATCATTAGAAAAATTTGGTTAACCCAAACATAAACAAACAAATTTGCACTTGTAAAAATGTGATAGATAAAAAAATCTACACAAAAATATATGCATTTCTCGAATACTGAAAAAGAAATAAATGCATTGTCTTGCCAGCAGTTTATTATTGTTATTTTAAACATAGGGCAAAAAATAATCTGCAGATAGTGTGATACAAGGTTTCTGTTATTGGGGTTAAACCAGAATATGGTGTCTCTTAAACAAGCTTCTAAATTTATTTGCATTATTTCTTTAAATACTATTTTTGAAGCTTGCTCAGGTTGAAATATTGATTTTGTGCATACATTTTTCTGATAATAATAATATTACAAATACTGTTTGTTATTCTGCATTATTTAATACAATAATATTTAAAACCCTTTTATTTTCATTCACTCAAAATTCTCTCACAGGTCTTAAAGTTTTTACTCAGACTATATCATACTGAATGACTAGTTAGACTATTCAGACTATATCATATCTAGTATAGTTAATTAATAAAAGGTTAAAAAATGCAAAATTACAAGGTACTCATTTTCGAATACTGAAAATGAAATAAATGCATTGTCTTGCCAGCAGTTTATTATTGTTATTTTAAACATAGAACAAAAGATAATCTGCAGATAGTGTGATACAAGGTTTCTGTTATTGGGGTTAAACCAGAATATGGTGTCTCTTAAACAAGCTTCTAAATTTATATTGCATTATTTCTTTAAATACTATTTTTTAAGCTCGCTCAGGTTGAAATATTAATTTTGTGCATACATTTTTCTGATAATAATAATATTACAAATACTGTTTGTTATTCTGCATTATTTAATGCAATATTTAAAACCCTTTTATTTTCATTCACTCGAAATTCTCTCACAGGTCTTAAAGTTTTTACTCAGACTATATCATATTGAATGACTAGTTAGACTATTCGGACTATATCATATCTAATATAGTTAGTTAATAAAAGGTTAAAAAATATACAGTGACTTTCACTTTGCTTAAATGAGAGAGAAATTTAATTTCAAAAATAACAATTTAATACCTTATTATCTGGAGTGACATCTAATAATTCATTTGATGGACCAAGAAGAGCATTTAAAATTTTCATTTTCTCTTGTTCCCATTCGCTTTGTAGAGTCTCCCAAATAACTTTATCAGCTTTTGCAAACGTCTAAAATATATATTAAAATGAGTTAAATTTAAAAATATAAACATTAGTAAACAATACTTGATGAGGATTGAAGCCTAATAATTTACACAGATTTGAACTTCATTTGTGATTGGTGCTGATTTGAACATTGTTTGAGATCACTGCTGATTTGAACAGAGTTCGTGATTAACACTGACTTAAGCTTCGTAGTTAGCACTAAATGAAAATCACATTAATGAAGGCCTATAGCAGTAGATCTAGAAGTACCATCAAGAAGATATAGCTAAAAAGGTTGAATAAAGCTATAATCTAATTTACTTTTATTTTACTTACAGCATAAAACAGTATAGCTTTTTTTTAAGATAGTAAACAATACAGTAAGAAACAAGATTGAAGTAGTAAACAAAAATCTTTGTTAAACTTTTCTCTTATTACTTACAAATGAATAAGATTTACAAATTAATAATATTGATCTTCTATAATTTTATTGTTATACTAATTTTCAGAAAACATTTACTATGAATGCAAAATACTATCAACACTGACAATTATTTTTCAGAGTAAGTTTTTTGAATTATTAATTCATAAATCCAAAAATTTTATTTTCAATTTTTTTCAAGACCTAACAAATAACCATAAAGTAAACTCTGTGTTATTCAAGAGTGAATTATTCACAATGTATGCTTAATTCTAAAAATAAAAGCATCATTGTATTTAAAATATTTTTGTTTAAAATAAAAAATAATAATTTATTTCATAATAAATAATTTATTTCTTAGTTCTAGACATATATTGAAAGAATAGTTGATACCATCTAGACAGTATCAAGTTGAGGGAATTTACTACAATTATGCAAATCAGTCAACTTTGATTTTCTATGATTTAAAATGGAAATATTTCAGTCTAAGCTTAGAAAAATGTTAATTAGATTAGCATATCAAATAATTAATGGATGAGCAGATGAACTCACAGCTTTCTTTGATTCCTCTATCACTGACAGCATGGCATTCTCCCTCTCATTCTTTAAGAAACCCTAAACAGAAATTAATAAAAAATAAATTACTTGGAATAGACAGGTATTACCCATGCAATCATATACTCTTCTAAACAAATGCTGTAGCTAAAAACTAACATTTTTTAAGTAGTTGTAAAAATATCGCACACAGGGTTGGATGGGGCCCTACCTATCCAAATTAGCTAAAATTTATCTAAATTAAAAAATATTGAAAATTTTAATGAAATTCAATTCCAGTGAAATTTGTTTTACAGGAAAAAAAAAAAGCTTTTTTGAAATTTTTATTTTCTCAAAAATAATTACATTAAGCATTTAAATTCGATTAAATGGATGTCAGCAAAAATATCCTGAATGAAATCATAAATGGCAAGTAGAAAAAAAAAAAAACTATCAAACACGTAAACAATTTTACTTAACTTTTAATGTTTTTGCCAAACAAACACCGCAGAAAATTTTTAATCTCTTGAAAGTGCAAAATATGTCCTACCGTGCAGAAGAGGTTCTGTAATGTTTGGCAACTGTTTGGCTATCGTTGAGGCGCACTTGGCGCATTCTGTCACCTCCTCGGAGGTATGCTAGAAATCAAGGGAGTTGTATGTTTGTCTCGGTCGGGGGAAGGTCTCCCTTGGTTTGGTAAGAGCTGGAGGCTCTGAGTAATACATAATGCCTATGGTTTCTTTTGTTATCTAATAAAATTAAGTTTATTGTTTGCAAATCTGGTGTGGTTATTTATATGGAAGAAAGGCATTACAACACGCTCTCGTTTCGAGAACCAGAGATTTGCACCTGTAGGAAAGCAATTTCGGAAGTAGAATAAGAATTTAGCTGGAGAATTCTGATCTGATAAGAAAATGTTTAAAAACGTACGAAAAGAAGATTTAGTGACAGTTTTGTCAGAGATAGGCGAAGAAGCCAGTTTGGAACTGAAATTAGCTGAGCTGAAGCATATGTTGCAAAATAGCAAGGAATACTTAGACGATTCGGACTTTGTTAAAGAAATGCTGAATACGACAGTAGAAAACAGGAAGAGAGCTGAAGAAGAAGAAAAACTGCGATTAGAACGGGAACACGAAATTGAGCTGGCGAAGATCCGAACGACACGAAGTATCGAAAGCAGAAGTCCGACCCCAGACGCTCAATACAGCCGTGGAGAAAACGAAATTTCCCTGGATAAACTAATCAAAGGAGTAGAAACCTTGACGATTCCAGTACCGAAAAAAGCGGAAGCATGGAATATATTTTTCGACTCGATCGAAAGAGCATATAAACATAAGAATGTTCCGGACGAATTCAAAGCAGAGATATTATTGAAGTTAATAGGGGATAAAGCTGCTAACATTCTAGTTTACATAAAAGGAGAAGATTTAAAGGACTATCAAAAAGTAAAAACACTGATTCTAAAGGAATACGAACCGACCCCCCAAGCCTGTTTGGAAAACTTCAGAAGAGCGAAACGATATTCAGGAGAAACACACATCCAGTTCACTTCACGAATGACCGCAACATGGGATTATTACTGCAAATTAAGAAATGTAGAAGATATTGATACGCTTAAAGAACTGATTATATCCGACAAGATATTTCAAACTTTAGACGGAGAGACAGCATCCCATATCACAATACGACAAGGGAATAAATGGTTGAAGCCTCAAGAATTAGCAAAGGAGTGTGATATCTATTTTTCAGCACGAAGGAGATCTTTTGATGAATACCGAAGTGAAGGAAAACGCCCGAGATTTGGAGACGCCACATATTCACCCGAAAAGTATGTTCCCCCTCAACTGAGAAAAGAATATCCGAGACCAGAAAATAATTTCGCTAGGCAAAGAGAATGCTACATTTGTGGGAGCTATAGACACATTGCGAGAGACTGTTCCGATAGGAAGAAAAAGAATGAATTGGCGGTAAAGAGAAACGAAAGGGATCACCCAAAAATTTCAAGAAATTCGAATAAAGTAGCAAGCCGAGAAGAAGCGGTGGTAGCGAAAGTAGATTCATCTCATCTGCGGAGTGACGTCAGAGAAAACATTATTAAACCCCTGCAGAAAGTTAATATTTTTATTAACTCAAAAGAAATCGAAGCAATCGTCGATTCGGGAACTCAGATTTCAATTCTACATTCGTCATTCATTCCGGATATGAAGGAGAGAGATGGAGGCAAAGTTTTGTTAACTTCTGCATTCGGACAACAGATTGAAGCAAAAGTTTGCCGCACGGCGATTTATTTAAGAAATGATGGAACTAACTTATTTAATTCAGTGGATACCTTTATTGCTGTGACGGATGAATTAAATGTGCCTTGTTTATTAACTCCCGAAATACATGAACTGTTAATCAACCCCCCTGAAAAGAACTTGAATTCCGACATCCCAGAACAAAGGAGAGAAAAGCGTCAGAACAAAGAAGAGAAAATGTTTGTTTTGTTTAATGAAACAGAAAAAGAGAAACAAAATACGGCAGAAGAGAGAAATGAAGAGGTGGAGGAGAGGGAGAAATGCATCGCAGCCGTTGCCCCTGGTAACCAGTCAAGCTTTGGGGAGTGGCGAAGGGATAATGCAACAGCCAATCCCATCGAGTCTACTGCGTCCTGCGCCGAAGAGCTTAAATTAGAGCAACAAACATGTCCGACTCTACGCCTGCCCTGGAAGTTAGCGAAGGAAAAGAAGGGAAACTATTTGTTTATGGACGGACTCTTGCATCATGAAGAAAAATTATTTGAAGAAAAGGCACTCCAATTAGTTCTGCCATTAAGTAGAAGACAAAAGGTACTCGATCTAGCCCACAATTCAGTTTTCGGATGCCATATGGGCATGCGGAAGACGAAGGAGAGAATAAAATATTCATTCTATTGGCCAGGAGTTTCTCAAGATGTGGAACACTTTTGTAAAACATGCAGCGAATGTCAATTAAGAAGCCCTGAGAAAAGGTCTGATAAAATTCCAATTACTCCAGTAGCAAGACCTGGACTGCCATTCGAAGTTGTCAACATCGATATTATTGGTCCCATTGATCCACCCTCTGCCAGGAAACATAAATATATTTTATGTCTTATGGACCAACACACGAGGTGGCCAGAGGCCATTCCTCTGAGAAGTTTAAGTGCAAAAGCTACGTGTGATGCTCTTCTCGAAATATTCACACGAACAGGAATCCCGAATACCATTGCAAGTGATAATGGTACAAATTTCGTGTCAAGACTGACTAAAGAATTTCAAGAAAGACTGGGTGCCCATCCTAGATTTTCAACCCCTGGATACAGTGCTTCCAATGGACTAGTTGAACGATGGAATAGGAGTTTACAGCAGATGCTTCATCACGTGATAAGGAGCGATCCATCTAACTGGGATAAGCATATCCCTTATCTTTTATTTGCATATCGTGAAATCCCCAACTGCACCACTGGAATCTCTCCTTTTCAATTAATGTATGGAAGACAGCCAAGAGGACCTTTGGCAGTGTTAAAATCATCATGGTCTGGTGAAATACCCATCCCTCCAAACTTGAGTGAACCAGCCGTCGATTATTTACAGCAGTTGAAAATAAGAATGGAGCAAGCTGCAGAACAAGCTGAATTGATCGCAAGTGGAAAACAACAAAAATACGCCGAATATTTCAATAGAAGATCTGTGACAAAAAGTTTCGAGAGCGGCGACCTAGTTTATTTACTCATCCCGGACTCTAACAACAAGCTGTATGCTAGATGGAGTGGTCCTGGAGAAATCGTGAGTCTTATTCCTCCCCACTCGTATAAGGTAAGGCTGCCAGATGGAAAAATAAAACACGTCCATTCCAACAAAATTAGGAAATTTCAAGCCCGTGTCAATTCTGTTGGAGTAATTTTTGAAAATGAAGAAGATTTTGGAGAAGTTATAACTCTACCAAGAAAAGACTTGTCGACCCCTTTGGAATATTTAAAAACTGAAGGAAACTTAAATTTAGAAAATTTGGATAAAACTCAGAAGAATTGTTTAATTGCTCTCATTAACAGACATCAAGCATTATTTACAGGAAAAATAAAAATGGCTAAAGTGGAATCCCACAAGATCAGATTGATTCCAAATGTAGAAAGAAATAAACCTCACGTATACAGGATTCCGGAAGCGTTGAAAACAAGAGTTGATGCCGAAATAGAAGATTTGTTAAGTTCAGGACTGATAGAAGAGAGTGAAGCTGAGATAGCGCACCCAGTAGTGTGTGTAAACAAAAAGGATGGAAGCATCAGACTCTGCGTTGATTATAGAGCTCTGAATGCGGTTACTAAAGCTGATGACTTTCCGATGGAAGATGCAGTGGATGTAATGTACAATATAGGAAGAGCCAACGTAATAAGCACGTTAGATCTCCTCAAAGGTTATTACGCCGTTCCTATGGAGGAACAAAGCAAAGAATTTACATCTTTCAAAACGCACCGTGGACAGTATCAATTTAAAGTTCTTCCATTTGGATTAAAAAATGCCGCTGCCACTTTTCAGCGAGTTATGAACAAGTCACTGAAAGAGTTCAAGGAATTTTCAAGATCATATATTGACGATATTGCTATTTTCTCAAAAGACTTTGAAACCCATCTTCAAGATTTGGAAAAAGTCTTCTCAAAATTAGAATCATTAGGATTTACAATCAATGTGAAGAAATGTTCTTTTGCGAAACCTCAAATAAGATATTTAGGACACGTGATTGGATCAGGGAAACATCAACCTGACCCGGAGAAAATAATGGCTATTCAAAAATTGGAATCACCGAAAACGAAGACTAACTTAAAAAGCCTCCTAGGACTCACCAATTACTACAGGGAATACATCCCAAACTATGCAGACGTCGCATACTCCCTCACCGAACTCACGAGAAAGAAACAACCGGAGATGCTTGAGTGGAGAGAAACACACGAGTCAGCTTTCCAACTCCTCAAGGAGAAATTGGCGAAAACGGAGCTGATTACCCCAACTCCCAATGAGCATTTCGTCATCCACACAGATGCTTCACAGGTGGGAGTAGGTGCCTGCTTGTCTCAACAGAAAGGCGACTCGCAAATACCAGTGTGTTATGCCAGCCAGAAACTTTCAAGGTCTCAACAGAACTGGCCAACTATTGAGCGAGAAGCCTATGGAATAGTTTGGGCCTTAAAGAAATTCGAGCCTTGGATATTTGGTTCCCCGGTCAAAATTGTGACCGACCATAACCCGCTGGCATTCATTGTCAAAAATGCTTCTCAATCGTCTAAGCTCCAAAGGTGGGCGCTTGCTCTCCAGAAATATGATTTACGAATCGAGCATTGTCCTGGGAGAAACCTTAAAAACGCCGATGCTCTATCTAGACTACCTATTTCAGGTGATTAAGAAAAGAAAAATAGCTATGATCTGCCTAGGTTAATACTAACTAAATTGGACAGTTTGTGTTAGAATTTATTTCATGACTCTTATTTTTTTATTAGAGACTCTAAGTGTTTATATGCTTATATTGATATTTACTTGTGGATAAATAGTAACAGATATTTAAGGTAAGTGCTGAATTAATTTGAAAATAAATTTTAAAGTATAAGTTTTTTTATAATTCAAAAATGAATGATTTAGTGTTTGAGAAATAGTAAATTTCATTGTTTATATGCATAATTTTAAGATATGATTAGAACCCTTAGAAATATAGTTATTGAATTATAATGTTTTATACATGGTCCTCGAGGTGTCATGGTTTAAAAGTATATATTTTTGTTCTTTTTGTAGAAATAATTGTTTAATTAATAATAGTATTAATTATTATTAGTATTACTATATGTCAACAGGTTATAGTTAAAGTGAATAATTATTTTTGTATTAGATATTATTTTATAACAATTTTTGCTATAATAAAAAAAAAAATGTGATATAGAATTGAATTATTGATTCTAACGTTACAGTGTATAATTAATGATAACCGAATTTATTTATGAGTAGTGTTGTGAATATCTCATCTGTATTTGTGTTTAATATTCCTATTTTATTATCATTGAAATGATTGTGCATTTTCATATTTATCGAATATATCATTGGGAATTATTATTATGTTGTTGTTGATCGCAAACAGTTGATTATTTTTTAGTTTTCAGATTAACGATTAATTATTGTATAATATAATCATTATCTTAGGGGGAAAGGTGTAATGTTTGGCAACTGTTCGGCTATCGTTGAGGCGCACTTGGCGCATTCTGTCACCTCCTCGGAGGTATGCTAGAAATCAAGGGAGTTGTATGTTTGTCTCGGTCGGGGGAAGGTCTCCCTTGGTTTGGTAAGAGCTGGAGGCTCTGAGTAATACATAATGCCTATGGTTTCTTTTGTTATCTAATAAAATTAAGTTTATTGTTTGCAAATCTGGTGTGGTTATTTATATGGAAGAAAGGCATTACAGGTTCGTAAAGTAAATTTTTTTAGCTCATTAAAAAAAAATATGGCTACAAAATTTTTTATCGTAAAAAAACCTATAAGTGGGACCTTTAGTTTCATAAATGTACTTAACTATTTCAGTATGTTTTGCTTTTTCTTATTTTAAAACAATATGATTTTTTTTTCATTAGTTATAAGAAATAATTTTTTTTTTTTTTTTTTACTTTGTCAAAAAAAAAAATATCATCAAAAAAATTTAACAAAATATAAAGTTAACTTTTTAAAAATATTCTGAAACTTTTTTTAAAAAAAAATAATAATAATAATAATCACTAAATTTAGGGAAAATTTTCAAATAAAAAAACTGTGTTCTGGGGAAATATTAGGCTTTGAGAACTTTCTGCAACCCTGGATAGTCAAAAATAATTAGTTTAAAAAAAAAGCTTTCTATTTTCGGAAATTTTAAATTCAAATTACATAATACATTTTTAATGGTTTGAAAGGAAGATTGTAAAACATTGTGCATGAAAACATCTCAAATTTTAGAAAATTACAAAATCAAATTTAACCTTCAAAATTTTTAGATTTCTTGTGGGTCTTTAAAAAAATTTGGGGACCTGGAGTTATACAGCCCTAGTATCCCTCCTCTAAATCCATCCATGATAATTACTATCTCAATACTTAACTTCAAAATTTGTAGTTAGAAAATATGCACAACTTTTTAAACTCTTTTAATGTAAAAGTGCATTGAAATTATACATTCAAAATTATGCATATAATAAAATAAAGTGTTTTCGGGGGTCTCAAGAAACTTGGGATCAAATTCTAAAATTTACAGATAAGAAATTTAACATAAACATAAATGTTGAAAAGAAATTGCGCACTACAATGTCCAAGTTTGTATTATTTTTAATACTATTTTCAAAACATAACTTAAACATTGCTGGAGAGGAAAATGGCATTGGCTGCTACAAATAGCAGCTGGAAAAATTTAGGTAATTTTAATGATAAAAATTAGGTTATAATTTTTTAGACTAGGAAAAAAACTCTGGAAGAAGAAGAAAAGTATTCTATATTTATTATTTTAGGTTGCAAAATAATCATTTTCTTTCAAAAATGAAATCTGAAGTCATGCTTATATTATTACCACTAATTTATCCACTTTTTTTTCCATCACTTTATTTATTTGGTTAAAATTTTGTCAAGATGAATGATTTTTTCCACATCGTCTGATAAATAGAACTTTTTTTCTATTTATATAATAACTTTTTTGTTACAACTGAATCAAAGGTTAGTGCACAATTTTTACCGAAATCAGATTATCACTCAGAATGCATAATGATAATGCCATTGATATAAAGCAATATTTTCAGCTAAAACAAAGCAATATTTTCAGTGAACATAGTAGCTAGTTTTCTACTTAAAAAACAACAAAAAAGTAAAATAGGTTTTTAAATTTCCTAAAATTAATCAAAATATTCAATTCTCTTCAAATATATATATAACTTAAGTATGTCATGTATGGCATACTTAGTTTTAATTGAAAGCAAAAAATTACTGATATTTTATTGAATACTCGAAAATTATTCTAAAAGTGTGTACTTATAGAAGCTTTAACAAAAAATTTTATCTCAATTTAAACCCTGAGCCGTTTTCTCAACTGGAAAAATAATATGTGCTATTTTCATAAAGTGAAATTATTTATAGCAGAAAAAACAACTACAAAATTTTTTTTTTATTTGGATAAATTTAAAATGTAATTTTGACATGTTTTTCTTTCTTGAATATAAATATTATAAATTTAGAGCCTTCATTTATTTTATATGTTTAATTTTTATGATTTTTATATTTTTATTATTATATCTTGTTTCATAATGTGCATACATAGCATTGTTAAATAATAGTGTTGTGCGACAGCAGAGTGGCAACAAAACAAGTTTAGCATTGTAAAACAATAGTTTTATGTGTTTATATTGTTATATTTTTATGAAACTTGCGGAGTGGTAATAAAACGTGTTTAGAGTTGAGAAATAATAATTTTGTGGCTCATATCGCTATCTTTTTATGAAACTTGCAGCAGAATGGTAACTAAATTGTTGTCTGAGGATTAACATTTTATATAGATCTTATGCTTTTTTATTTACAAAATGTATGTTTTACTGTTAAAAAAGGACCGTAATGCAAGTGAAATTTGTATTTTATAGGGTTGCAATATTTATTCCTTTACGGGCATTTGACGCGGCAACAATAAAAAAATTTTAAAAAGTGGTTGGAAGGGGGGGAGCACCAAAAGTGGTTGGCAAGAAAAAAGCACCAAAAGTGGTTGGCAAGAAGAAAAAAAGCACCAAAAGTGGTTGGCAAGGGGGAAAAAAACACCAAACATCTGCAGCAGACCCATAACAAATCAGTACCACCCTTACATTTAATACACATCAGAATTAATTTAAGCAAATTAACCCTTTGTAATCTTAAAAATTCTATTAGAAAGAATGCTGATAAAAAATAAAACCACAATCACTTTTAACCTAGGTAAGTTTGTCAAATATGATAATTAGTTATAACAATAAACAATACCAAATACAAATTTAAAGCATTATTTCTCATTTCAGATTAACATGAAACAGATTAAAGAATTCGTTAACAGAATTAAAATAAAATCTTTTTACACTTTTCCTATGCTGAAATATACAATTTTTAATAGCTAAATACATCAAAATTCCTTTCAGACTGTTGTAAGATATGAGTAAAAAAGTCACAGGGTGGAAAAATATTTTTAATCAATTCAATAAAAATCTGATACTTAAAAAGATAAATACACTTTCAGCAATTAATACTAAGATATACAAAGTTGATTGAGGATCAAATAATATAATTCCTGCAATGTTTTATTGATATATATATATAGAATAAAAATAAATACATTAAGCTCTTTTACCAATATATATAAGAAAAATTTAAGAAGGAAAAAATAAGAAATATAATTTTAAAAATTCAATAATGGGTCCATACCTGAATATCAGTCTCACGAATAGGTTCAATGGGTTCAAATGTTCTTGCAGCAGTCAGTGACTCTAATTTCTGGCTAATTTTTGGCAAATCATATCCTTTACTGCCAAGCAAAATGGATCTAAAAAAAATTAGGAAAATATTTGATTGAAAGCTTTCACATTAAAATGCTGTTATAGCAGCTTGTGATAAATATATTGCAATACTACCGTTAAAAACTAATCACCTAGACCCTCACCTCAGTTTGTTTTATATCATTTTAACAGGATTTTAGAACAATGGGTACCAATTTGTCTGAGAAATAAAAGCAGTTGAAGTGTATTACTAGCAATGTTGCTACCATTGTGACGTTGGTAACAAATTTGTGGAGACTCAATCTCCCTGACAACCCAAGGAAACCTAGGGATGGTAACACTCTAAAAAAAATTCAAGACTGAACTTATTTTTTGACCAATAAACATGGCTCATTGCTACTTACCAAAATTTTTTTAGAAATTTATAGCTCACTTTCCATGAGAAGGGTACACACATTATATAAACCTTGATTATTTTCTCTAAAAAACATTTTTTTTCTTTTTATTAGTCTATTTTTTGCGGCAGACAAAAAAAAATATAACAACTAACCACACATATCTTTTTACACAAATCCCAGATTTACACCACTAAATTTTTCTTGGAGCTTATCTTTACTCATTTTTCATTTCTCATCATTAATTTTTTGTCCTAGATCTATACATTTTCCTTTTTTTTTTTAAATAATCTTAATTAAGCTTTGCCCAGATCTCTCAAAATTTTGTGTCAAAAAATACGAACTCAAGAAAATTCAGATTTAACAAAAAAAAATTGTTTACACAAGCAAATGCTGAAATTTCATCTTTAGGATTGAATAGTGGCACATATAGGGATGCTTTACTTTTTTTTTTAAACAAAACTAGTATAAACTATAATAAGAAATTGAAATGTTTTCATTTTACATATGGATAAACATTGGTGGCAAGCAACCTGATTTAAAATTAACGAAAAAACCAGTGAGTTACTGGTGGAAACAGTAGTAAAATTTGTGAAAATAATAAAAAAAAAAATTCTTATAAACCAATGCATATTTTTATATAATCATATAGGCAAATACACTGCTTCAAAAGAAAATATTTACAAAATCTCATGAAAAATAACAGATAGATTCTCTAGCAACAGAATTACAGTTCAGAGCAAATTTGTAACAAGTTATTATAAATGATAAGTTTTATTTTTTTAAATATAGATTGAGTACAGACAGAAAAATAAAAGTTTGAATTAGTTTAAATTTTTTAAGTAAACTATTTTAAAAAAAATTCTTGAATGCTTACAGGGGTCTGTCTAGGTTTTTCTGAAAGGTACCCATTTTGTGAAAATTTAGACATAATTTGAGAAAAATTAAAAATTGTATCAAAAAATCAACACAAAAACATGGTAAAAATATAGATTTATCGTTTCTTAAGGGATACAAAAATAAAATTTTAAGAAAGAGTATTTTGTGAAACTACCGTTTTTCCTAAAGTTGAATTTGTGAAACTACCGTTTTACCTAAAATTTAATTTGTGAAGGTACTAATAAACGGTAGTAAATTCGGTCTGGACAGACCCCTGGCTTAGTAACAGAATTACAAAAAATAGACTAAGGCAAAAGTGTTGTTTGGTTGAATATTGTAGTACTTTCGTTCTGAATTTTATAAATAGATCCACTACAAACATTATTAAAAAATATTCATCTTTTAATAATTTTAATTACAATAAAGTAGATGCATTGGAATCACTTTAGTGGTAACAGAATTTAATCTACTGAACACGAAGAACCAAACTTTCTTTCCTGATATTCATTTTACAAGGGGTCTGTCCACACCAAATTTACTACCATTTAGCGGTACCTTCACAAATTCAACTTTAGGAAAAACGATAGTTTCACAAATTACTTTTTTTTAAATTTTATTTTTGAGTCTCGTAAGAAACGATAAATTTATATTTTTACCATATTTTTGTGTTGTTTTTTTAAATATAATTTTTAATTTTCACAAATTATGTCTAAATTTTCCCAAAATAGGTATATCTCAGAAAAACCTAGACAGACACATGATTTCACTTTATATTGTAATTTTTAGCAAATCATCCAGACCATCTTTAACAAATAAATGACCCCAGTGATCCACTTGTCATTAAGATAAAGCAATTAAAACATTTTTATTTTTTTTTAACATAATCAAAGTCATCAAGAAATGGCCAGATAATATGCATTGTATTATTTTTCATAAAAGTACTCTACTTTAAATAAAAATATATTATTACATTCCATTGAATTGGACAAATTAATCAACAATAAATAAAGGTGATAAGTTTTATAAAAAAATTCTTTTTTTTCTATTATGATAAAAAAAAATTACTGAGTTAAAAACAACACTTTGTATTTAAGAAAAATGAAATGTTTTTAATCCAAATGATCATCTTCTCAGAATTTAACCCAATTTATAATTATTCACCCTTAAATGTGATATTTAACTATATTTAATATGACAACAGAATACCCTTTATTATTTAGATATTTTTATTTAATTAAATATAGTAGATCTTTCCATTTGAACTAAAATTAAAAACAATAATCACAGTAGCTATAATTCATTGAATGAATTTACAGAAATGTCTTTTTATCATAACTTACGCTTTTATGTCACACGAATCTTTGCTTACAGCTTGTGTTGTTCGCGACCAAAGTTGCTGACCGGCGTCAACAATCTGACGTAAATTTCTCTCTACTCTTGGTAGTTCTCCTTCGCCATCAATATCAGCCGTTAGTTGTTCAGCTTGTTGGAGCAATTCTGTGAAGCCAGACATTTCACTGTCCATTTTGAGTACTAAAATTATCAAATATTACTAATAAGATATTGTAATAAAAAGTAATTTCATAAATAAATAATTTTACTAAAATGTCAAAATAATTAATGCTGGTCAAGATAATTAATGTTGTTTAATATGAGACATTGCTGATTAGAACATTTGGTGATGGATCAGGGAATAGGTATAGGTACTTATGTTTTATATAGGTACCAGTTTCTAGTATTGCAACTGCCCAGCTCTAATAAAAAATTTTTAAAAAATTATAAAGTGGGTGGCACAGAGGTGCTTACGAGTTTTACTCTTTGAATATGCCTGATTCTAAAAATAAAATTTTTACAGGCATAATATTTTAAGATTGGTCTGTAAAGTTATATAAGATCTTTTTTAGGAATTTTTACTTATTGGTACCAGTTCGCAAAAGCTAAAATAGTTTCTTGCAAGCGAACAAAATTTAGAAATTAGGCTTAAATACGAATATGGAAATTTTTCCAAAGTTCTATATTAAAGCCCTGGTGGCTCAGGGAATAGAGCGTTCACTTTGCAACAGGGTTGGGTTTTTGACGTCAAAAAGTGGTTTTTGACATGACAAGGGTATAATACTGGTTTAAACCGTCAAAAACTGAAGTTTGCCAAGAAAATATATAAACTTCAAAACTACCAACAGTTGCCATGCATTATATTGAAATTTAATTAAACTATAGGTAATCAGCAGGTTTTAAAATATTTTTTAGTTAAAATTAAGGTAAAATAACAGATTTAAAATCTCAGAAATTTATATTCAAATGCATGTGCAGAAAAATTTTGCACAAAAATTGTTTAAATATTTATATTTTGAAAAAAAAATTTTTTTTTTATTTGTAATAAAATTAAAAGTTTATTACTATGCATTTTTGACACATAAGGAACATATAACTAATATTTATAATGATCTTACAAGTTATGTTGTATAAATACAAACTTGATACAAGTGTATAAAAAAAATTTTTTAATGTTATACCGAATATCTTTATTATCCAGTATGCTAATTTGAATTACTGATTTTTCTGAAAAACTAACAACCAATCACAAAAGTCAAACTAAACAGAAGAACATTACAGTCACTGATCCATGAAATATTTAAACAAAATATTATGGAAATTTTTTAATTATCCTAATAAATTGATTGTGAATGTTGCATGTGCCCAACCTGTTTAAAAGATTTTTCTTTAAAAGATGTCTAATGTACAAAACTGCTAATGTTTATCTTTAAAAATGTCTAATTTTTAGTATAATCTATACTGTACACTAAATTTGGTTATAAATAAATTTCTTAATAATATCACTGCAGATTTTCAATAACACATGAAAATGAATACATAATATTACAAAAGATGTGAGTTTTCAAAAATACAAGATTTTGGTTACTATTCAAAATATAAGTGTTTCTTCAAAATTTTAAATTTATTTTTTCTAGAACATATTTAGAAACACTATCCTTTATAAAAAATATATAAATTTTATGTATTAATTAAATTTCAAATATGAATATAGGTTTATGACATTTATGACAGTGAGGTTTTTGACGTGACGGTTTAAACCGTCAAAAACTGTCACATGTCAAAAACCTGCCAACCCTGCTTTGCAATTAGGTAACCAAGTTCGAATCCCGACACTGGCTCTTTGAAAACCACAGTGCTGACTTTAAAAAATATCTTCAGTGGTAGACAGATCATGCCTGGCTAACCGTGGGAGGTTCTCCTCTCCATGTAACGCAAATGTGGGTTATTTCTATCAAAAAGTCCTCCACAAAGGCAAGTTTCTCTTAATACTTGATCCAGGAGTTCCCTTGTTTTCTGGATTGGGTTTAAAATTACAAGAGAGATAAACCCAAAAATTGGGTTGCTATTAAATGATGAAAATGAAATAAAATGTTCTGTAGAAATTTGAATTTGCATGATTAAATGGTGATAAAAATATTTTCTATGCCTAAAGGTAATAGTGCATGAAGATAAAATTCTTACTTTGCAGATACCCTATCCAAAATACCAGATTTTTCATTGCATAATTATTGTTCAATAGCTTTAATTTGCTATTAATTATTTTGAACTATTGTGTCATGTTTCTGTATGCAAGTTCTTCAAGCCAAAGAATTTGTTTTAAATAAAATTCAGTGAATAATTATGAGCAGTAAAATCGATTGACGGTACTTACGTATTAACGCAACTAGGCCAAATTTTCGCATAAATCGCCAAATTTGGCGACCCTACTTACGGCAACCCTAAGTGATTTATATTATTTTTCTTCACACATCTTGAATAAATGTATACCGGGCAGTGGCACTTGCCCTTAAAAAAACATCAGTGTAGGATATACCGGGCAAATGTATACCGGGCAATGGCAGGCAGTGGCACTTGACCTTAAAAAAACATCAGTGTAGGGTATACCCGGCAAATTTATACCGGGCAGTGGCACTTGAACTTAAAAAAACATCAGTGTAGGGTATACCGGGCAGTGGCACTTGAACTTTAAAAAAAACATCAGTGTAGGATATACCGGGCAAATGTATACCAGGCAGTGGCACTTGACCTTAAAAAAACATCAGTGTAGGATATACCGGGCAGTGGCACTTGAACTTAAAAAAACATCAGTGCAAATCGCATACATACAAAAAACATAACATAAAAATCGCGCCAACCTGGTTGCGATAATACGTAAGAACCCGATTGACCTATTTTTTTGCAATTGAAACTAATTTTACTAATATATTAATGTTTTAAAAGGGCTTTTCATGGACTCAAATGCTAATAAAATAAATATATATTGCATTGGTTAATATTTATCTTTCAATATTGCTTCTGAGGTCTTTCTAACTGGTACCCCTGCTTCTGGGTTCTTTAATCTACTGTTTAAGGTTTATTTTTTTAATTTCTTTTATTCAATTTTAATCCAGATCACTTTTAAAAAGAAATCAATACTTAATAAAATATGTAAATTATTTTGTAGAGAAAATTAAAACCATTCGGATGATTTTTTAATGATATAAATCCTGAAAAGTGTTCCATCTAAGTTTCCACTACAAATGAAATAGATATACCATTAAGGAACCAGACTACTGTAACTACTTAACGAAATTGATTTAAACATATACAAAGAATGTGTGTGAAATATTATTGTGTATACATAAAATATACATAATAATTTACAAACTTGAAATAACATGACTATATAAGTAGCTTCAAATAATATATCTCCTTATAAATAATAAATAGCTAGAAATAGAAGGAATCAGTCTAATTGAAAGCATTGTGTATTTAAAAGCAAAAAAAAAAAAAAAACAATAAGAACCTTTGATGTCACGCAATTTAAAAAGAATAAAGGAATTACATTTAACTTAAATTTTGAAGTTTTGAAGAAAATGTTTTAAATGTTTTGAAAATTTTTGCGGTGCGGTAACAACAATTGCAGTTACAGTGAAATAATAGTTGATGATTTTTAGTAAAATGTTTAGCTAGTAGTTAAGCCTTTATATTAATACTTTTAAAGTTGATGAACCTTATACCTCATTATAATTAAATAAATATACACCAAATCTTTATTTTAAATTTTGAGGCATCGTTTTTACAATAATCACTGAAAATTTAAAGAAATATTTTGTTAAATTCATATGCAAATGAGTCATTCATTCATCACGGTCTTGGAATCTATCGATTTATTAATGTTCTTAACCGTGTTTGTCGCTGCGCTTAATGATTCATTTTCAACTGTCTGGTCGCTATCGTTAAGTTACTGAACTTATATATTTGGGTGGGGCTTAAAATTATTGCCTTAAACTTCAATAAATTTTTCTGAAAGATGGAAGAAACAAAGACAGCTTCTACTGAAAAAGTCGGTGATGGAAACACTGACACCGAAACCAAACCGAAGACTGAAAATGAAGTTCAAGATGCTGTTGAAGCCAAGGAAGAACAGCCTCCTGCTAAAGAGATGAAAGCTGTGGTTCTTACCAGTTTTGGTGGATTAAAAGCAGTTAAAATTCAAAATAAACCTGAACCCACTGCTGCTGAAGGCGAAGTCTTAATTCGTGTCAAAGCATGGTGAGTAATTTTAATGATTCAAATCTTTTCAACTCTTAGCTGTCAAAGTTAACAACGGTCTGAAAATAATTATTTTCTTTGAACTGTTAGTAATGTTATCACCAATATGGTAAAATATAAAATCTTATCCGGTAGTGTGCTAATGACAGCTGATTTGGGGCAAATTACTTTGAGACTTTTTCTGTAAGACTTTACTGCTAGCTCGTAATTGTTAAAATGGCTGTAGAAGTACAAATTTAGCTATGGTAACCATATGTTTCCACTAAAGAATGTTCATGGAACTTTTTTTTATTGTTGGTTAGTATTTCTGAACATACTTTCATTACTGCTTTACTTCATACTTTAGTTTCAAGCATATCTCTTAAAATTGCTTTATTTCATCAGGTATTTTTCTGATATAAACACTTATAATATATTTAAGTGTTACTGAGCACTTAATAAAATATTATAGCTCTTTTATCGCTTTCAATTGTGCCACACCTAGGGTAGGATAATAGTTAATGCAACTTTTAAAAAAATATTGTTAAGTATCGAAGTAATGCAAGTAATAGTTATTTATGAATTATATTAGTTTGAAAGATACATTAAAAGAATTTAATAATGCTATAAAGATCGCTGTCTTTTCCTGCACTGTCACCCCCAACATTTCCCAAACTAGGGCTACTTTGTTAATTTTAACATTTTTGGAATTTAAGTGACTTAAACTAGAGTGCTAACTATTTATCATTCTTCAAATTTCATTAATTTTGGAACCCTGTGGAAGAATCACGGCGACATTGTCGCAGAACGTTACAGATTTCTTGCAGAAAGAATTTTTATTTAGAAAGTAAAAGATTTTGGTTTTCTTTATGTAAAAATTTTTGAAAATTTTTTTCTTTAAAATTATATTTAAAAGATGCCTTTTTCGCACATCGGAAGAGAAAGAAATGTCCGTAATTTTTCAATTCTTACTTGAGGAAATTGAAAAATAAAGAATATTGAAGCAAAAAATTTCTTTTCTGCAGAATTTTTTTCCCCTTCCATAGGGAAAGAAATGATTAATTTTAGCATGAATGATTAATTTTAACTTAATTTTTTGATTTTGGTTTTCTTTTTTTTCTTCACAGATTTTACAATTTTTAATTATTTTTTTATGTGATGGTTTACAAAATGCAAAAAAAAAAAAGAAAGAAATAATTAGTCTGTTTTCCTCTTACAAAATGTGACAATTTCGCCCGAGATATTAGAGAAAAAATATTGCATTTTTCTTTTTTAAAAAAAATACATAAAATTTTATCATACCCAAACAAATAGGCTTTTCTTTGTGAATACAACGTTTCTGTTACTTTCAATATAATTATTAACATACTAGTTATTATTAAAAATATTTTGCAGAAAGATATTAGTGCTAGAGAGGTTTGTCGCAGAAACCCCCAAAAAAATCTGCCACAGGGTTTTGGGGTTTGTAGTTTTTATGACTATTCTAGCTTTCTAAAACATCATTTGTTTTCTTTGACATATTTCTCGATCTAACAGTAAAGAATTAGGGGATGTATTCCTATCATGATATGCCTCACCTATTGTAATTGTCAGGTGCCTAATTTATTCTAAACATGAAAAAATTTTGAAAGAAAAAAAAGGAAAAGAAACTTGTAGATATTTGCTTGGGGATAGCTACTGGCCGAGAATTATATCCTTAGAGTCGGTCTTTTTCTGTGACTTTATTTTAGTTATCTTCCTTGGCTACTGCCTGGAAGTTCCCAATAATTTTTATTGTTTGGCCATGGATCAAGATACAGAAACCTCCACACCAAAGGAATTTTTTAAAAAAAATTATAGTTTTACCTCTATGCACCTGTTGTAGTTCAAGCTACTTCAAGACAGTGTTTATTTCGTTTTAATAGCTGGGAAAAAGAATTTTCTTAATAGATCAGCTATGAAAAGTTTGACACAGGATATAAATTTTACTTGTGGAGGTCTGAATTTTATTAAAATAGTGACTATCATCACTAAAGGAAAAAAAATTTAAACGGTTACCGAAATGTCTTGTCTGGGAACTAATCGGTTATATTCTCGTAAAAGTAATAAATATCTGGAAAATTTTTTATTGTCTGTGATTATGATCTGTATGTAAATTAGTAAACATGTAAATGCTTTTTCATGCGCTTGATTTTTTAAGTTAGACTATCAAACTGTTTATACACATAAAGGCTAGTCTTAATAAACTCTAAGTCTAATGCTGATCTTTATACCAAAAATAGTTTGTAATCATAAGCGTTTTCGAATAATGTGAAATGTTTCAAAAATATGATTTTATAATCTTTTTAGTGGTTTGAATTTCTTGGATGTCATGTTGAGGCAAGGAGCTGTCGACAATCCTCCAAAACTACCTGTTATTATGGGTTATGAATGTGCTGGTGAGGTTGAAAATATCGGGGAAGGTGTTACAGATTTTCAAGTAAGTAGCAAGTTTTGCAATCTTGTATTATATGTAAAAAATAATAAAAACTTGTTACAGGTATAAATTGGGGCTGTTTTGTTGCCCCTTCACAAAATTCTAGTTTTTAGAAAATTCTCTTTAAGATTAAGAAAATAAATCTGTAAATAACATTCTTAGTAAATTTTTGATGTTTTGAAATCCTATAGTCTACTGATTATCTGTAACTTTATTTGACAATGTGGTTAACCTTGAAATAACATGTAAATACAATTTTTAAGGCATTGTAAGACCTAGTTTTTATATCTTCTCAAATAACTGCATATATTTTGAAATGTTTTTGACATTAAGCATTAGTAATTACTAATATTAAATCTTTTTTATAGAGAAAATGGGCCTGACAAACCTGGGCTGATCCCCTAGTAAATTCCTTACTGTTTGTGGGTCAAGATTATTATTTGTTTTTAATAAATAGCACATGACATCATAAATACTTTTAAAATATTGAGTTTAAAATAAAATAAAAAAGTTCCATATTAAGTGTACTAGAAATGTAAATAAACAATAAGTATAATTATCCTTACAGTAATAAACTAATGTAAATTTTAAACTACTAAAATGCTAAAATTTTCAACAAAAAAATATGAATTGTAAAGTTACTAGAAATTTAATTTTTAATTATATTCCATTATAGTAAGATTTAAGTTACATAGATAAAAGTCACGTTATATTTGACTTTAGGAAAAGTGGTATATTGAGTTTTTTAGTGATTTTAAATTTTACCAATTTTAAATAGATACCTTTTCGGGGGTCTGTCCAAGCCAAATTTACTACTGTTTACCTTCACAAATTCAACTTTAGGAAAAAGTCTTACAAAATACTTTTTCTTAAAATTTTAATTTTTTATCCAGTAAGAAACTATAAATCAATATTTTTGTGTTGATTTTTTTTTAATATTTTTCTTCACAAATTGTGTTTAAAATTTCACAAAATGGGTACCTCTTAGAAAAACGAAGACAGACCCCTGCTTTTATTTTTAAAAAAGCACCTTTTTAAATGTAGATTCTCATAATTGTTTAGAATATGAAAAGTTTAAATTTATTAATTTTATTTTTTAAAGAAAATTTAGACATATTAGCTTGCCTTTAATTATTTTTCTAAAGCCCCTTGCCTTATTTTTTCTTTTTTTTTTTATCTTTTTTCTATTCCTAGAGAGAGCTGATATATCACGACAAAATTTTTTTGATAGGTGCATAATTTTTTTTTAACGTTAGTTTCAGATCAAAAATTTTATAAGTAATTAAATTTATTGCTTGTTGTATGAAAATATTTTATAATTGTTTATTTCTTAGATTGGTGACAGAGTTGCTGCCATGACAGATTGTAAAGCCTGGGCTGAGCTTGTGGCAGTCAATACTAAATATGTGTACAAACTTCCTCAAGATATGAGTTTTCAAGATGCTGCAGCTATATTGATGAATTATGTTGTGGCTTATGGTCTTTTATTCGACACTGCTTGCGTTAGAGCAAATCAGACTATTCTGATACATTCAGCTGGTGGTGGAGTTGTAAGTATTAAAAGTGAAATTCTTGCAGCTTTTATGTTTTTCAGTGTTTATTTTTAACTTTGATCTTGCAATTGTCCTAATGCTGGATATTTCCTTAACCTTTTTTCTGAAGTGATAAAAGATTTCGAAAGTTAGAGGTTTGCTGTTAGTATGAGTTTTTTTTAATACTGCTAAGATCATTTATTTTGTGGCATTAAAGTTTTATATAATTTAAAATGAAGTTTCAGTTTAAGATTTTGCTTAAAAAAATTTTTTAATTTTAACGGTTTTTAAATGTATTTTCTAAAATGTTTGATTTCTATTTTCTCAAGGTTTAAAGACTAGATTTATAATTTAGAAATGAATAAATAGATAATTTTTAAAAATTACACAATTTATACTTTTCATCTCATTAGGGCAATCTTTAAGCATTTAAACAGTATTAAGCATGATGTAGATCTTAATTAGTAATTTTTTATACTCAAATGTCAAATTTCTGCTTGTTAAGATTTTAAATTACTGTAATTTTGAGTGGTTTTTACTTGACTTGCCTGGTTTTAACATTGAAATCTGATTTTGCAGTCTTGTTTTATATTTTTATAATTAAAAAATAATTAATGTTATATTAAATTGTTTTTATATATTTAGCATACTTCTAGTTGTCTGCTCAAAATAAGTAAATGGCCTTTGAAGTCTGTTTTATAAGTCAATATGTATATTTTAAGACACTTGTTTAGGTTTTCAATTTCTCTTTAAAGAAAGATGTAGTAATTTAAAATATATCCTTAGTTAATATCTTGAGCAATTTATGTGGTTAATTCATTGAGGCATTCTTTTTTTTTTTTTTTTAAATCTTTTAAATTGTTATTCTGATTTTTAGGGTTTAGCTGTAGCTCAACTTCTGAAAACAGTTCAAAATGTTACACTGATTGGCACTGCCTCAAAGCACAAAATTGAGACTATTAAGGATCACTACACTCATCTAATTGAACATGGCACTGATTATGTTCAAGAAGTGAAAAAGTAAGTTTTATATATACTTTTTATCAAAAAAAAAAAAGGTCCCAATTTAGACTAGATGTGTTGCATACGATTTTCAGTGGTCTGTCCATTCTTTATACTAAATATTAAATCTTATCCTTTTAGCCAAAGTCCTATATTTGTATATATGACTTTTTTTTTCCTCCCTCCAGAAAATAAATTTAAGAATAATTTGATAGAAAGATTTCCCTTAATTAAGAAATTATCACTATGCCCAGAATATAGATGAGTGACTTCATTAACTGTTTTCTTAAAAATAAAGTAATTGGTTTACTATAACAGAATTCTCCATTGGTATAAAAGGCGGGATGCTTCTCCACACAAAAGAGCACTTTGAGTTTTTGAGGGACATTTAATTACCACTCTAAAAATTAATGAAAATGTAATAACTAAATAACTCTCAAAATCTATTAACTTGACCAGTATAATAAAACACTAAGAAATAAGTGATGTTTTTAGCTTTCAATAAATGACTTGCTTAGTTTTAACAATTAACATTAGTCTAATTCAATTATCCATAAAATTCGCTTTTGATGCTTGATTGTTGAAAATTTTAATTGTTTTGAGGCATGGTTTGGAATTTGTGTTTCAGATTGGCTCCAGATGGTGTTGATATAGTTTTGGATTGTCTTTGTGGTGAAGATGCAAACAAAGGTTATGGTCTTCTGAAACCAATGGGTCGATACATTTTATATGGTAAGTTTGGCACCTATGCACAAGTATATTTCTTAGTGTTTCGTGATACTTAAAATTTGTTTTAATTTTTATAGGAAATTCAAACATAATCACAGGAGAGACCAAAAGCATATTTAGTGCAGCTAAATCTGTAAGTAGTGTCTTTGTATTATAGTTATTGTCTTATTATAATCTGGTTAAGATTTTGTGGCCTTTATACTAGCCCCTTGTCTAGAAAACTACTGATCCATATGTTATGGTAGTCTTAAATGTAATTTTATAGTCCTGGACCATCCTTAAGTTGAGTGATTTATAAGGATTTTAAACTGCAGATAATCTACAAAACAATCTACCTTCTCAGAATTAAGTTTCTGTGGGGGGGGGGGGGAATTTTATGTAATCCTGGATAACTTAAATCTGTTTATTTATAAGTAGTCGTTCGACCTAGACTATAAATTTAAATTGAGTATATTTTAACATTTCCTTTATTTAAGTGTGATCTCCACAAATAGTCTTGTTATAGTTGTGTAAGTGTTTTGTCAGTCTGCCTTTCTTAGATGGGCTGAATTCAGGAAATTTAGGATAATAGTAATGACTAAGTATTAGACTGTTAGGTGACTATTACAGTAAATCTCAAAATAACAAGTGTACAGTCCTTGTCTTCCAATAATTTTACTAGTTTCGAAGAATAGTGGGTTGATGTAATGGGAACACCTCTAATTTACAAAGCTTGGGGAAGGGGGCGGTAGCCAATTGGATAAGTTTTATCAGAAGTTTCCTAAAATTGATTAAATTTTCTTCTAGTGGTGGCAAGTTAGTAAGCTCAAGCCCTTGAAGCTCTTTGATGAGAATCGATCAGTTTCCGGGTTTCATCTGAGGCATCTATTGTACAAACAAAATGGCCATGATTATGTCAAAGGTGTGGTTGAAAGAATCTTTAAACTTTACTTAGATGGACAAATAAAGCCCATCATAGATTCAACTTATGCATTCGAAGATGTGAGTATTGTAGATCTTATTTATTGAGCATTCATAAGCATTTTATTTGGCATTGTTGCTTCAGACAATGCTTTTTCTTTGTGTTTTTTTTTTTTTTTTTTTTTTTTCTCCTGTTTGATATTGTAGCATTTTTGACTTAAGACTTCTTTTAGTTATAGCTTTACATTTAAAACTTTGAAACTTTAATTGGTAGTGATTACTTAACTTTTTAAAATTTAAGTTTATCTCAAGAGAATTCGTAAAATTCAAGAGAATCTTAAGAGAATTCCTATTCTTCAATAATAACTGTGTTAATTATCTTTAAGTACAAGTCTTAGACAATCAGGTTTTTCGCATACTGTTCATGCTACTTTGCAATGTGTCTACAAGGCGCATTGTAATAAGCAAAGCAAATTAAGTCAGCAGTTTACAAAGAACTGGTTTTTTCCAATTAGCCCACAACATATGTAAGGCTATAAAGCTTGACTACATAGTTTAGATTTTTTTAATCTCTACTGATGCTTAAAATTTGAGTCTGTCCTTATGCTCACAAATATATAAAAGTTTACTATTGGTCTAATAAATAAGCTGTACTCTATTGTTTATCAAAATTAGTTTTTGTTAATATCTACAAAATCTTGTACAACTCTCGTAATATTTGAATAATATGGTAACTAATATATTGTTTTCAGATACCTGAAGGTATGCAGAAACTTCATGAAAGGAATAACATTGGCAAGATTACAATTGATCCTGCAATGGAACCAAAGCCTAAACCAGTGGTTTGTCTCATTTATTTAGTTTTTATTTCTGCAGCATTTTTATGTAACAGTTAGTTTTTCTGTTTGTTGTCTAGACTTTGATGTAAATTCGTTGTTAAGTAAGCTTAAGATTTAATTTCTGATATGGAAAAGAAGAAAATTTGCATCGTTACTGAGTATGATGCAAGTTCGTTCTAAAATTTTACATTTGAGGTATAGCCTAAATAAAATCTTAGTACCCATTTCTTTTATCTAATGATTGTGTACATGTGTAAGGTTTTGTTATTTTTAAGTTTCTATAGTAAAAATATCTGAATAACTGGCTTGCTGAATAATGGATTCCTTACAACCAGTAAATTATTCTTAAATTCAAAATTTACTTAAATATTTAGTTTTATTTAATCTACTATTTGCCTCACTTTTGAATCTTATCTTCTGATTAGATTTCTCCTGAAAAGTTTGCTAGTATATTTTAAGCTATGTCCTCGTAGATGTGGTTTTAAAATCTTAACTCTTGCAGTGCAACTTATTTGAAACAAAGAATGGAGGTGCTATTGTATGATTAATGTGCCTGTTCGCAGCACTATCAGTTAAACAATGTCCTGCGGCAAGATTTAGTGTAAATGACACTGTCTAGAATTCTCACAATTGATAAGCTTAGCCAAAGTCCCTTTTTTGGAATCTGGGAAATTCTTAATTTTTTAAAAGAGGGTGCGACATTGTATTGGTTAAATAGTCACCATTTTAAAACATCTACTCCAGCTCAGTAGATGTTCTCAAATTTAAGTTGTTTTAGTATAGAGCATCTGGGTTATTTAATTATTTCTGCTTAAATATAGGTGGAAAGCAAGAAAAGGAAAGATTCAATGAAAGCTGACAAAAAGGCTAGTGTAAAAGCTGAAAAGACTGAAGAAAATGATGCGGGTAAAAAACCTGAAGAAAAATCTGAAAAAACAGAAGAGAAGCCTGATAAACCAGAAGAAAAGGATAAGGATGCTCCTGCAGGTAATTTCTTGAATTTTTAGATCTCTTTCTAATGGCCTAGTACATTTGTAATATAGTTATTTTCGTATCTCTACTGATCCATTACAGTAGATTAGCAATTTCAAATAGTCACCAAAAGATATATATTGTTGGGAGATAACAAGAACCTAAATCTGTATTTTTAAACAATGAAGGGTGTGTTTTGATCTTATTTTAAAAGTAATGGGAATAATTCACACATGTATAACTTCACTTGACTGAAGAAAATATGATGAATCTGAACAAATTGCAAATCTGAAGAAAAATGCCAAAGCCAGTGCTTGCCAATACTGAACCCAGACAATAAGCAAATCTTGTGGAACTAGTTGCTCACAATAAAATTCTTTTTTTTTTTTTTTTGTTTTTTTTTTTTTTTTTTTACTGAAGATGGCTCAAGATATGAAACTGGGCTTAACAGGACCGCATGTAGCCAATGGGCCATAAGTTGTGCATCTCTGCTTTTAGTTTCTGGATTCAATCATTAAGAGGACGCCATAATGTGGCAGAAAATTTACGTCACAAACTCTTTCTCCTTCATTACTAATTTAAAATAAAGAAAAATTAAGTTCATGCAAGCCTCAAGTTTGTCAGCAAATTTAAATTGCTGAAAAAATACTCCCAAATCAGGGTTGGAAAGGTTTAGGACAGAATGAGTTAGTCCAGGTTTAAACCGTGCTGTCCAAAACTGTCAGATACCCCATTACTCAAATTATGTCACAATTTTATCTGAATAATATTTCAAAGGTAAAATAAACATAGAACTAATTACATATTGATAATTAAATCTACTAGAGATTAATTGTTTTTAAAAAGTGTGTTTTTATTAATTTTGGTTTGAATCTTCAATTTAAACATTAAACAAAGAAAGATTAATCAGCAATCAAGTTCAATTGGTCCTCTCATTCAATAGTACATAACTGAAGTTTGACCTTAAGCTATTAGGGACTAAGTGCTTGGTTAGTCATAAACAGGTTTATTTATCTATAGTACTATTCAAGAATACTTTTATTTCATTCATGTTCGATTCTTTTAGCATAGTGCTGATACATCACCGGTGTCAGTAACTGAAACTGATGTTATGCCCTTCAAAACTGTTAATACATTTTTCAGTTATTTTGTATTTTCAATTTAAACTAATATATTTATATTTATAAACATTTTTTTTTTATAAATGTCTTTTTTATCATCCTGTGGTGCAGAAATTATAACTTTTTTTAAAAATATTATGAAAAATAAAAAGTTTATTTTTTAATATTGCATTATTTATCCTTATGCGAAAACATTATTTATCAGTATTAAAAGCATATTTAGAGGATTAGGTGCTCACTTTTGTTGTTCAATGAATTTGTGGAGCTTCAAAAATTATAAACCTTTTCCTATATTATATTATTTTCCTTTAAGTTAAAGTAAATTGTATGAAAAGTATCAAATATTTATTGATGCATGTAATTATTATTGTGTACAACCAATAGAATTTTAACCTTTTACTAAAGTTCAAGGTTTTGGACACTTTAAGACAGTAAAACCCACATGTCCTGTCCAAAACCAGTTCAGGACATCCAAAACCCCAGCCCTGTTCAAAATATTAAAATGTAAATTAATATTACAAAATATAAATGCAATGTATGCAAAATAATATATCTGCATGCTTCTCCAATGTGTAATCCTAAATTATCCTCTTTATTTTCATTTTAAAATTTAAAAAAAAAATTAAGTATTACTCTAGGTTTGTCTAGACTCTTTCTACACTTTAAAATTATTAATGAAGGAAGAAGATAATTTACGCTGAAAATTTTCTTCCGTGGTATGGCGTCCTCTTAACTTGTTTTATAAAGAAAAGTCTGTTATTGATTAGATTACTATATAAGATTTTTTTTTCAAATGACATATTTTTAAGATGTATATTTTTTATTTTTAGATGCTAGTTAATTTGGGAGTATAGAAACCTGATAAAAGAACCTCTTCTCTTGCTTTAAAAAAAAAAAAAGCTTGCATGTCCTGTTTATGCTGAAATTGTGGTATTATTTTTTACTTGTGCTGTTTATGTGTTAAAACACTGCTCAATTCTACAGTTTTTTATACTGGCAGATTATTTTTTCTCAACTTTTTTACATTTTTGTTTAAAATGATATACACTATATTTTAAAAATGAATTTGTACTCTTTAAAGTTTATAAGCTTTGTATTAATTTTTAAACCTTAGATTTGTGCAACGAATTGCTTGATATTTAAATGTGATAAATCTGATCTTTTTTAATTTGAGATTTTTGATAAGGAACTGAGTTGTATCTACTTAATTATCACAGCTATGGTTGTAAAGTTCATGGGTCAATGTCTCTTTAAGAATGTATGCCTTTTCTTTTGTAATGACTTTTCAAAGTATTTTCCTTTTTTTAGACTATTTGTATAAATTGCATTCCATGTTTGCTACATGATATTTGTAACTTTGTAAAGGAACTTTTGTAAAAAAAAATTTACTTGTAACAGCTTTGTTTATACACGATCAAGTTTTTTTTTTTCTAGTTAGTAGTCATTTTTTAGTTTGTGATATTTTTAAGTTCCTTTTTTTGTCTACTTCTCTGCACTCTTGCTCAACTTTCATACCATTATTTGTAGTTATTTTTCTACCTCATGTCCTTTTTTTTTTTACACCCTAAATGCAGATTTCATTTTAACTAATCTTTTTACCATTTGCAGTAGACTTTTAGTTCATTTGTAAGATTCTTTCAGCAACTGCTTTCATTGTTACTCATGAATTTTCGTTTGTAATCGTTGTGCCTTGTCATTATTTCTGATTGAGAACTGCTTTCTCACAATAAACAATATTCTAATTTATTTGAAGTGTTTTTGTTTTGCTTACAAGTTGCATCAAATATCAAAATTTATTAAGGAAGGGAAAAACCTGGGTGTTAGTTTGCATTGCATTCTAACAATGTTCAAGAACGTTTTGGTGAATATATTAAAGTTTATTTTCCAGGATCCTTGAAAGGCTAAAATCTTAATTTTTTTTAATTTGCTATAGCCTCAAATGAGTTTACTTTAAAAAAATAGTTGGAGTTTGTGAATACTGCAGGATGTTCAAAAGTTGGGGGTAATTTTGATCTTAGACTTTTTTAATGGAATTCTTATTATTTTATAAAGCAGTTACTCTGTTATATAGAGTATATATAAATTGAGCAAAATCACTTTTTCCTTTTGTAATTATCAAAATAAAAATGGGGTGCAAAGATCTGGTTTGTGCATGTTTGTAAATCCGTAATAGATCACTATAAATAGCGAACTGCTTTCATTCTCAGAAAATCTTCAGCACTGCAATATGAAGGAATATAGCTAATAAATATTTTAATGCCAGAATTCAGAATAGGACAAACAAAATATGAATTATGTTGTCACAGGACTAATAGTTTTAGGTACACATGTATGTGGATCTTTGGTTTTGACTAAGTGAAGGAATATAAATTGCGCCTAAAGTAAGAACAAATATGCATATTGTTATATTATGGTATTTTAAGTCCCTATTGAAGTAGAATTTTTATGCTGATTATTAGCTTGAATATTTAAAATTGTGTCTCTAATACATAAGGGAGTGACAGGGCTAAAAAGAATAGAAGGGCTAGTTCACTCCTCTCTTAGAGCTGAGGCTACGATTTCCCTCCTCATGACTTCACTGTGTCCACAGATCTCGGAGATAGCAAGCAAAGATATTATAATAACTTTGTATCTTTCTCTTTGTAAAAATAAGTTAAGACTTTTTCTGGTTATTAGCTTTCAAACTTTAAGTAATTAACACATTATTTCCGTTCATAAACATAGTTCAAAAATACTTTATTTTAAAAAGTTCAGTTTTAGCTCTAATTATTAAGGAAAATTAAAGCATCTATCAACAATTTTTTATCTACATATTCTTCTATAACAATAAATTTAGAATCCCTGATTTTAAAATATGCAGTTAATAGCAATTTGTTCATGCTTAATCATTGGGAAACATCAACCTTAAATGCTAATTACTGAAGCAAAATAATAATTTGGGTTCATAATGACATTAGAAATTTTACAATTGTTTATAGATATTTAAATTTAAGATGATATAATTTATAAATATTTAAATTTAAAAGAATATGATTTTTAAAAATTCATAAGTATTTAGAATAACTACATTAAAAAATATGTTATGAAATTAGGAGAATTTCAACTATACACTATTTTGTTTATACGTTTTAATTTTCTTTGACTTTATCCATTTTTTTAATTTTTTTTGCCTGCTTTTCTTTTTGAAATAACGAGTCTGTTTCTATTTAGATAATGAATTTTTATAAAAGTTCTTAACGATAGAAAAAACTTATGGCTGTTTCATATTAACTGTCATTTCGGAATCCATTCTTTACGTAGTTGTTCATTTACTTTAGGGAACACACGGAAAATTATATTTTTTCCTTTTGTTTTTCTATCAGAATTTTTGCAAGTTGCAATCGCGCAAACTGACATTTCGTTAATAGTTTTAAATTTTTGTAAATTCACTGCAAAAACTGAGGAAAGTCATTATAGAAAATAACAAATGTCTTAGAATATGTCACAAAAAGTAATAGTAATATAAAGCTAATAATAGTAAAGTAAGCTAATAGTAATATACTTACTATTAGCTTAAAATGACTGTTTTTTAAACTTCTAAGCTAATAAGTCATTTTCCTGGCATTCAAGATTTGGTGAATTTTTATTTTTTCTTGAGCATATGTCAATAAACTACACTGCTGTCTGTAAGATATTAATAAATGTAACTAAATAAGTATACAAAAAAAATTTATATTATTTTGAAAACTTAAAATTTGAAGCAACTTTTTGGTCCGAATTGTCATGTTTCCAAAGAATCACCCATATATTTTTATAATGAAATATATTTTTATATTAGAAAAAACACAGGAAAGTAGCTTTACAACTGTCAAAAAATAAACTTGAGGTAGATCTAGAATAACCCGGAATAAACACTTTCGTAAGTTTAAAAAATATGTATATACTTTAGCTTGATAAGTAATAATCTAAGGTTGTGCAAAAGAAAAACCTTTAAGTTGTAAAATGTCTACCTCTCCACAAATGTAAGATGAAACACTTCAGGTTGATACATAAATACCTCTGGGGGTATTTGCACCCTTTTTAACCTAAGGACGTTTTCAGAAAACCTCATTTATACTCCAAAAATATATGTCTATTTTTCCGTAAGGGAAGCATGGTTTGAAGCTGAGCGACGGCCAATTTTTAAAAATTATATCTAAAACTATTTTTTTTATTTATTTATTTTGCAATATTGTAACATGAATAAATTATTATGTTGCTTAATAATAGGATTTTTTTTTAGCGCGTAATATATTTAAAGCGTGAAAATCAAGTTGTTTCTCATATATTGTACCTGTATATGGCTCCATATCTGCACTTAATATTAATCCATAATTTACAAACTCTCGTTCCGATATTAAATTATAATATAAAATATTACCTTACCAGAGAAAATAATTACCGACAAATTCTGGAGTCCACAATATAACCATCATATAATTAATAAAAACGTTAAAATTAAAAATTTGTTGCTCTTATACTGCACATAGCCTCATAGTAAAACCTCGCTACAACAATATTTTGGGGACTAAATAAATATATTGTTGTAGAGGGATATATTGTTATATCGAGGGCCTTCATACTTTGGGGAGACAATAAGATTTTTTTTTTTTAAATTTTAATGTTATATATGTATTAACTATAAATGTATTTATATATTATGCCAAAAATTAATTTGCAGAGTGTTAAAAGTAATCAGATATTTTTGTTTATTCATTTTTTTTTACTGTCAAGTCAATCAACAAAGTATGCATTGAGTCCAAAGCACGAGAATGATTTTCGTTTGTGAATGGTGCTCCACCCACCTTCTACGGAAAAAATTCTCTTTCAGGTGTTAATGTGATGCTTGTGGTCATTTGTGACTCGTGATCAGCTTTTAAAATGAAATCAGATGTGAATGTTGCATCTGTGACTTCTTAAGAGTTTAGAGAGGCAATTCTAAGCTCTTGGGGTGGTCAGCAGTGAGTCATCTCTTGTCAGAAAAGATGGAAAAAATGACAAAAGATTATATAATAAGATTTTTTGCATTATTTGAAAACCAATAATAAATGGGGAAAATAAAGTTGAAATTTGGTAAAAAAAATCGTTTTACAGAGGTTTGTTGCTTCAGAGAATATCGTAATATGGAGATGACATTAATTTATATGGAAGTTCGTCGGGACCAAGAAACATTCTCGTAATAAAGGGAGTTATTGTTGTATTGGATATCGTTGTAGCGAGAGTTTACTGTATCTCCCCTTAATATTAACTTTTAATTTTCAAACTCTGTTAGATATTTTATTATAGTATAATATACAGGGTTATTCATAATACCCTCCGGGGTTTCGAAGCGTTATAGTAAAAAAACGAAGACGAATATGGCCAAAAAGAACATATAAATTATTCTGAAAGTATTCAAGTTTTAATTTAGCAGTTGCCGGTAGATGGCAGTAACATGTACCACTGAAGCCAGTTGTAGTAAAGAAAAATGGCGTCTACAGGCGGAGGGAATTATGAATGACCCTGTATTACCTTCCCAAAGGAAATACTTATAGACAGTTTAGGGGGCCCACAATGTGGCCCAATATGATTACTTTGACGAACCACATAACTTACTTAAAAATCTTGTTATAAATCGGTCAGTCAGGTGGAAAAGCAGGGCTTAGCAGTATGGAACAACAAATTGCCAGTGCCGGAGGGCCCTGGTTCAAATCCCGACGAGAGTTAATTTTTAAACATTATATGTAATAATGATACTTTTTTTTTACATTATTGTTACATAAATAAAATTTCCTTTACTTAATAATATGATTTTTTTCTAAGTGCGTAATATTTAATAAAAGCGTTATTACGAAAATGTTCATATACTTTACATATAATATGACCCTATATCTCCCTTTATCCTGTAATTTTCACTCTCAGTCTACTATTAAATTATAATATAATATGTTATCATACTTAAGGAAATAATGATAGTCAAATTAGGCGGCCCCCAATGTCGTCCAATATGGTTACTTTGAAAAACTGCATTAAAAAAAATTAAAAAGCTTGTTGTAAAATCGGGTCAGTCAGATGAGTCGCCATTTTCAATAAAGATATTTTAGAATAAATTTTTAATTTATTTATTTTAGAATATTGTAGCATAAGTAAAATTTTCTTTTACTTAATAATATGATTTTTTTTTTCTAAGTGTGTAATATAATAAAAGCGTTAAAAGTAAGAAATTGTTGCTCATGTATTTTACATATGTATCTAGCTTCATATCTCTCCTTAATATTAATCTTTGATTTTTCAAACTCATTCAGATTATAATATATTATAATACCATAACAAAGGAAATATTAATAGACAAATGAGAAGGCCCACAATGTGGTCTGATATGGTTAGATTGACAAATCGCAGAAATTTCTTTAAAAGATAAGTCGGTCAGCCAGATAGAAAGGCAGAGTTTGGTTGTATGGAGTAACAAATTGATAGTGTATGAGGACTCTGGTCGGAAACCCGACAAAAGTAAATTTTTTAAAATTATATTTAATAAAAATACTTTTTTTTATTTATTTTACTTAATTGTTGCATAATTAAAATATTCATTTACTGAAAAATTTGACTTTATTTTCTAAGTTCGAAATATAAATAAGCGTAAAATTTAATAAATTGTTGCTCATCATATATGGCCCTGTATCTTCCATTAGTATAAACCTATAATTTTCAAACTCCGTCAAATATTAGATAGTGATATGTAATATTACCATACTAAAATGAAATAATTTTTGACAAATTAGGGGGTTCACAATATGGTTACAATATTAAATTATAATATTTTATATTAGTATACTAAATGAAATAATTATAGACAAATTAGGAGGCATTCAATATTGTCCAGTATGGTTTCATTGACAAACCGCAGAAATTGCTTGTTATAAGTCGGAGAACCAGATGGACCGATAGGGTTTATAGCAGTATGGTGCAACAGTTGCTAGTGGATCCTGGTTCGAAACTCGGTGACGGCGAATTTTTAAAAATTAATATTTAAAAATAATAACATTTTTAATTAATTTTATTAATAAGAAGAATTATTACAAAATATTAACCTATTAATTAAATACTTTGGTAATTTTATATTAAGAAGAAGAATATTTTTTATATTGGCCTATTTTTAAAAATTTTTATCTTTGATTAATATTTTTTTATATTTTACAATATTTTAACATAAATAAGATATTTCTTTACTTAATAATATTCTTTTTTTTTCTAAATGCTTAATATAATAAAAGCTTTAAAATTTAGAAATTGTCGGTCATATACTGTTCATAAATATGGCCCCATATCTCCCCTTAATAATAACCTAAAATTTTCAAAATCCGTCAGATATTAGATAATAATATATAACATTACCATACCAAAGGAAAAAGTTATAGACAAATTAGGGGGTCACAATGTGGCCCCATAAAGTTATATAGACAAACCGCAGAAATTTGTGGCGTTGCGGTCTGAATTGCAAAGTCCGAACCTACGACTCTCTGACGTTGGATTACGTCGCTTGCAGCCGATAATTGTTGTATGACGTAGACTTCACATCTGGATGGAGTTTCCTCGGAGTATATGCGTGAAGTACGAAACGCGCACAGGGTGCATTTTTGATATAAGCTTGACCGCCTCTCCACAGCTAGCTCTCTCTCCGTCGGTTCGGAAGTAACTAGCTAGCAGTACGGCATGTTCTTGCCGGTTACTCATTTGCAGCTTTTTCTATGCTGCTTGAATTTCAAAGTTGTATATTTTATTCATGTTAAAATGTTTAGTTAAATTTACCAAGTTCTTAAATGTTAATAAAGATAGTTGTTTGTTTGGACTTGATGAGTTGTTTGTAAAGTAACACGAAGCAAATCTATGGTTCTTTCTCATGAACGGTTTCACGTTGAAAGTTGTACTAGAGTTGAGTCAGATTTCTTCTTCAGAGTTCAAGTGGGGATTATACCAAATATACTAATCTCTACAAATTACTTAAACAGCTTATTTTAAGTCAGTCAGCCAGATGTAGGGCTTAGTAATATGGAGCTACAAATTACTCGTGTCGGAGGACCTTGGTTCGATTCCCCGCGAGGACCTATTTTTAAAAATTATATTGAAGATTAATATTTATTTTACAATATTTTAACGTAAATAAAATATTTCTTTACTTCCCATATCTTCCCTTAATATAAATTTAAAATTTTCAAACTCGAACAGATATTAGATAATAATATATGATATTACCATACTAAAGGAAATAATTATAGACAATTTAGGGGGCCCCAATGTGGTTACTTTGACTAACCGCAGAAATTACTAAAAAAAACTCGTCGCAAGTCGGTCAGTCAGATGGAAAGGCAGGGCGCAACAAATTGCTAGTGCCAGAGGACCCTGGTTCAAAACCCAATGATAGTTAGTGTTTAAAAATTATATTTAATAATAATACTTTTTCTGCGTATTAATTTTACATAATTATTACATAAATAAAATATTTCTTTACTTAATAATAGATTTTTTTTATACGTAATATAATAGAATCGTTAAAATTAAGAAATTGCTGCTCATTTACGGCCCTATATCTTTCCTTAAGACACATATTAATTCTAATAATAATACATTAATATATAATTTTTTTCTACTTATACCAAAATGTTTGATTCTTGGTTTATATAAATTTGATACAAAATTATTTTTTTCCTCCGCTACGCATAGATAATTCGAAACTTCAGGTAAAACACAAGTTCGTTCCAGTTATCTCGTATTAAACATTTTAAATATTACCAAAATAATCTGAAATTCTGCAAGTTTGTGTTTTCTACTCTCTTCAACTTAATAAAATAGTTTGAAGTAATCAGAGCAGTTGGCATACCTACTCATTAAAACCGTTAAAAAAATATAACCATCGCAAATAACTCGAACAAAAGAATTAAGCATAATGACTTTACTTAAATACTTAAAGAATGATTGCTTGCATTCAACAAAGAAAATCCTTGTTCACTTCGTTGTTCATTTTAAATAGATGAAATATTTATAAAAGCCCAGAAGCTGTAACAGTTCTATCAAAATAAGATTATAAAAATCCAAAATAGACTTTAAATATTTGATTTTCTTGGATTGAACTTTGAAATAACAAATAAAACAAGCAGAATTTTTTTTGTATGAGCTTGAGTGCCTAACAACTTAGGAAGGCCAGCCGAAGGCGCTGGAAAGACATGTGATCACCCGGCTCGCCGGATTATACTGGGACGTCAAACAAGATCTAAATTTAATGTTCTCTAAAATATGCTTTTCTTCCTTTTTTCTAAAATAAATATAATAAATAAAGTAATAAATATATATTTGGATACGGTGGGTCAGGGGATAGAGTGCTCGCCTCCCTACGAGGTGACCCAGGCAAAGAATATAGACAGGAGAAAAAGTTCAGCTCTTCGAACACGTAACTAACTCGGACAACTTACAGGGTGAGCAACAGATTTAGCAGGACGTCATTTGAAGTGTATGCGCATAAGAAGCAAAGTGACAGCCAGGACGTACGTCACCACCTGTGTACCGGCTGTTGGACAACTTTCCATGCACGGTTTCATGCCAACCGCCATTTTATTCTCTCTTTCTATGCCAAAATGTGCCAGCAGATTCAATTAATATATGTGGATGATGTAAATGTAGTCTCCAAAAGAAATAATAGTACAGTGCTGTTTATCAATAGTGTAAAATTACAGATCAAACCAACGATAAAAAAAAGAGAAAACTTTTCTTCTTCACCCCAAACCCAGTGTTGGTTAGTAGGAAAGGATGGTTTCAAGAACCGATACTGTTTGTTGTGACCTTAAATGTTTTTTTTTTTTTTTCTCCTTTATAAACAATGACAGCATTAAACTTTGAGGAACTGGTTTACATTATGTTTATGAAAGCTAGACTTCTTCCCATACATATTCTTTGACCCAGGTCCGAATCCGACAGTGCTGGTCAATACAAATTCTGCACCCGGCTCACACCGACCTCAATGCTGACATAATATTCTCAGTGGTAGACGGATCATGAGTTAAAATCCCCTAGTCATTGGGCAAACCATGAATGATTTTCGTGGTTTTCTTCTCCACTTAATTCAAATATGTGTTAGTTTCATTAGAAAGTCCTCTATAAAGGCTTGTTTGGCCCAAACCTTTTTCTACGAGTTCCCTTGTCTTCTAGATTAGGCTTGAAATTACAAGGCCACGGAGTAGAACACTGATATCCGTAAACTCAGACTTAGGTTCAATTGTTCAACACAGGTTATAAAATAAAATGAAATATTGTTTGTTTGAAATATATATTTATATGTTTTTATTTTTTTAATTCGATGTTCTTAGGTTACTTTATGGTTAAGTTTTGCAGATGCGCATTTTTTTTGTGAGAAGGAAAATAATTAGTGAAGTGAGCTCAGATCATGAAGTGACATCCAAAAGAGACTAATAAGCCAGCATTTTTGGGAGCTGGTGAGTGATAGCATATAGCGAATAGTGGGTGAAACCCTATAGTACTTAAAAGAATAAAGTATGTATGGAATTTTGGGTATTTATAGGGTTGCTATTGTCTTGGAAAATTATATACACACCCTAAAGCAAACCTCTAAAAATCAGGTTAGAAAAAGTACGGTTGAGTTTAAACTGTTTTAATTATAAGCCCTATAGGGCGTATAATTACTATATAGTATACTATTTATTACTATATATACCAAAGGTGACATAAGACAAAATGACTAATATTTATACAATAACAGCATCTAACTTCTCACATGAAAACTGTATGTGCTAAAGCAGCATACAGTGGGTATCCAAGCAACAATTTCAGGAGTATATACTTGGTTTTGGGAGTAGTAAAAAAATGTTCTATTGCTGACATAAATAGAAATACTTTACTTTGAATAGAATAATAATTACATACTTTATTAAGTATACTTTTTATTTTTATTTTTTTTAAATTTTTAGGTTGATTGCGCGTCTTACTGCGTGCTTAGTTTTACTTTTAAGCAGCACGATTTTTAAAAAAATCCTTCTGAATTATTTTTTTTTTCTGTCTTAAACTTGATAGTTTATCTTTTTTAATTAATTTTAACTTTGGTAACGCTGCTTTGCTATTCTCTTGTAAATACGGTTTCTGGAATAATTTGCTAATAGAAAAAAAATGTTTCATGAATTGCTGCTTTGATGTAGTCTTTTTTATTTATTTTATTTTAATTTATTTTTATTTATTTCATTTTTATTTATTTTATTTTTATTTATTTTATTTCTATTTATTTTATTTTTATTTATTTTATTTTTATTTATTTTATTTTTATTTATTTCATTTATATTTATTTTATTTTTTGAAAAATTATTTTGGAGCATAATAGTTTTTAATTTAAAACATATTTAAAATATTTCAAATTTAAATATGGATTGCAATGGATATACAAATATGAATATTTAAATTTAAAAAAATTTAGAAAACAAAGCAAATTATTGTTATTAATTAACAAAAACAAATTAAACAGAACACATTTAAAAATAGTTTTCTGTAAGGCTCCTAATTGGCGATCGAAATGGGCTGCAGGTGGCGTAGAGCAGAACTCTCTACCTATGTCAACATTTCCCATGCTTTCTCCATAAGCGTGTGGAAAGTTATAGAGGAAGAAACTACGTTAGGTTCTCTCTTGATATTAATATAGATTAAAATCTTTTAAGCTAGAAAACTATATGGAACTGAAAACTGCATTAAACATAGCTCTAAAGAAAAGTAACACGGAAATTTTAAAAAATATTTTTATTAAATAAAACTTAAAAATATTAAGAAAAGGGAAAATATCGTAGTACAATCCTATACAACTGAAAAGAGGAGGAGAGGGAAGGGAGAATGGCTAAAGGCATGAAACCGGTCTCTCCCCAGATGACGTATTCGAGTGTTGCGATCGCCAGTCTATGACGTCACATGAAAGAGCATTATATAATGAGGCGTAAGTCACTTTAGTGAGTTACTAACTTAAATTTTTTGTACGGAGCTTAACGAAGCAAATTTAAAAAGTCTTTACGTTAAGTATCTGATGTTTTTGTTTACATGTGATAGTCATGTGATCATGAGTTTTTGAGAATCGTATCTTTTCTACAAATTTTCATATGAAGAGTTGTAAAAATCCTTTCTTCATAAAAAAATCATGGATCAATTAGTAAAACAGCGTACGAAAATGAATAATGTAAATTCTTTTAGAACACCCAGTGAAAGAACACCGCTTTTACATGCAATGGGAAATTCTCCATTAGTTCTTTCAGCCGATGTAAGTATAATTTCTCTTTATAAACTGCTTATTGTGAAATTTAGTCTTTGTGTTACGTTTTGCTTTTAAAATAATTTTAATTACATTTTGACAAAGATATTTTATGAAAATCTTATCGATCCTATATGATGTCTTAGTAGCTTAATTCTTGTTAATCATTTTGTTCCCAAGTCTTATTTCGTTACTGTGATATTACCATTACTAATGAGAAAATTATTGTAATCTTTTTAGGGGGTCCTAAGAGAAACTATTACCACAATACCTATATTAATGTAGAGAGTTTCTATTTATGTCAGCAATAGAACATTTTTTTACTACTCCCAAAACCAAGTATATACTCCTGAAATTGTTGCTTGGATACCCACTGTATGCTGCTTTAGCATATACAGTTTTCATGTGAGAAGTTAGATGCTGTTATTGTATAAATATTAGTCATTTTGTCTTATGTCACCTTTGGTATTGTGGGTTGTTTCCCCCCTACAATAATTAAGTTAGCTGGTGTTCAGGGAGATATTTCCATATCATTGCCTTTTAACACTATATGCCCTCGCCAAAGATTCAAAAAATTTTGTATTTGTGATTATTTTAAAATATATATAGAGTTGTTTTTCAGGCGGTGGCCATGATTCTCTTTATATATATGTAATATATGAAGAGAAGTCTATTTAGAGGTACACTCTTTAAGTTACTCTCCTTCTATGTTTTGTTTTTTTGTGACTTTTTTGCATGCCACTGCCCGGTTTTTGCCTGCTTAAAGAAACATTAATAAATAGGGAAGTTCAAAAGGCGAAACGATACATTTTGGTTAGCTGAAGGGCACAAAGGAAAAGTTGTCTAAAAATGTAAACATCCCCCAACTTTTTTTATATTTTTAATATATTTATTTTTTTAAACAAATGAAAATTAAATTAAATAAAAATTAATTAAAATACAGTTAAACAAAACAGTTGAATTTGCTTTCACTTCAGCTAAAAGAAAAGTACTACCTCTTCTTAACATTAAGTTTTCTGAAATTATAGTTTAGAAAAAAGATTTAATCTTAAGCTAAGTTTCTTATAAGGTTTTAAATTCTAATTAAATTTGATAAATAAATTTGATTAAACATTACAAATTATTACTAAAGTTTATAAAATTACTATTGATTATTTTACTGGAAGAAACTGTAGTTTTGTTTCATAAGATAGGTAGAAAATCTACAATTTTATATGAGAATTTATGACTCTTTATTATTACTGATTTTTTAAAAATTTAATACTGAAAATATAGAAATTTCCCCCAAAAATTTCTGTTTAATTAAAATTTTAATTAATGCTTCACTTTTCAGATATTAAATATTAATGAAATTGCTTAAATATTTTTATTAATGAAAAAATGTTAATTTTTTTTATGTTAATAAATACAATAGTATTATGTTTATGTCTTTTTCTTAGCATGGCAGTTATGAATCTCCAATGTATAGTGAAAGTTTCAACTCAACTTATGAAAATATTAGTAATGCAAATAGAAAAATATCAGTTGGGATGTCGAATCTTTTGTCACAGAAGTATGAGGTAAGAAAAATTAGTTATTGCAGTTTGTAAATTTTAGGCAGATCAATTTGTTGAACAAAAATGTATGTATCTTTAGAAATTTCTTAGTTTTTTGAAATTTATGTAAAATTTTTGGTTATTATTTAATACATTTTCAAATTATGACAAATGTAAAAACTGTTTTAAATATCTTCTTGTTTTTCTTAAAATTTGTTACTACTCATTTCTGCTTAGTGAACACAGTTTTAATTTGCTTGTTTTTTATTAAAAAGTAATTTTTTCTTTTCAATTTCCTCTACAGAGCTTAGATTATGATATATGTGAAAATACTTTGTTTGCATCAGAACAAATTGAAGAACAAACTAAGGTAAATATATTTTTGCATATTTTTCCATTTTTTTTTATTTATTTAGTAAAAAACCCCTCAAATATAAACTAGATAGTATTTTATGAAATGCTTTCAGAAATTTTATAAAATTTAGCTAAGCATTGTTTGTGAAAATTTTTTAATTAATTTTAAAGAAAAAATACCTTTGTTTTCGTTAGTTCTTCAGATTTTATATTTTAAATATAATTTTATTTTCATGAAACATTAATTTATTGGAATTAATATATTGCTTTTTTTAATATCAATATTTATTAAAATATAATCATTTTACAGTACAGAACCTCTTATCTGGAAATCAGAAAACCGGAACAAAATTCTATAAGTTTTCCCACAAATTTTTAAAAAAAAAAAAAATTTTCCTCATAAGATTTTAGGATTTTTCTTTTATTTTTAAAAGAGGTTTACCTTACCATCATGTTAGAAATAATCATTAGTGTATTACTTTATAGTTTTTTCTTCTTTTTAAGATTATTTCTAAATATATATTTTTTTAGTTGGGTTTGACAATAAAAAAAACGGCCTTTTGTAGCGATTCAGAAAACCGGAAAACTCAGTTATCCGGAATAGCGATGGTCCCGATCGTTCCGGATAATCGGTTCCCTACTGTATTGCAATTTGAAAAAAATTTAGTTGGCAACTTAAAACATTCAGATTAATAAATTTCAATTTAATTTTTTTTCTTTCAGATAATTCAAGGAACCACAAAAGGATGTATACCATTTTTCCGCTGTCTAGATGTAAGTACATTTTCTTTCGTTATCTTTTAAATAACTACGGCTTTAATAAAATTGTTTTTTTGTATGGTAGGTAAGTTATCATTTGCATTTATTTTCTGAAGACATGTAATATATTTTAATTTCTTTTTCTTTTAGTATCTGACAAGCATGTCCATTTTAAGGTGGTTTATAATCTGTATGATAGGAATTCTGACTGCATGTGTTGGTGTTCTTATTACTATCTCCATCGAACAGTTGTCAAATTTAAAATTTAAATTTATCAGAGATCGTATCCTTTCAAATTGTTGAAAAAGTGTTTCATAAATTTTTTTTTTTCTACAAGATTTTCACCTTACATTCATATTTATTTGTTTAAAATTCATATTTTTAAAGTATTAATAAGTAAAATTGAATGAATGAATTAATTACAGTACAGAACCTCTTATCCGGAAACTAGAAAACCGGAATGAAATTCCATAAATTTTCTCCCCATTTCTAGAAGGAAAAAAAAAGGGAAGAAAGTATATATTTCTGTATATATTTTTAATTTCATTATTTTTTTCCTTTTTATCTTATTAAACTTATGTATTATGCGTGACTTTATCGTTTTTCTTCTTTTTAAAACTATTTCTAAATAATATTTTTTAAGTTAGGTTTGATAAACAATAAAAAAAAGCCGTTTTGTAGCGAACCAGAAAACTGGAAAAATCAGTTATCTGGAATCGCGATGGTCCCGATCGTTCCGGATAATCGGTTCTCTACTGTACTTTTTAAATTTTATTTATTTTGTCACCTATAAATTTTTTTGCATCCGTTATTTTTCTAAATTAGTTTTAAATTTATTTTCTCTATGGTATTTTTCAATTCTTCTAAACTAAAATATCTATCAAATATATTATTTTTATCTTAAAAAAAAAAGATTTTTTTTCATGTGTAATTAGAAATAGTGCCACAATTAATTTTAAATTAAAAATAGTGCCACAATTGCTTTATATGTCATTAACTTATTTACACTATATAACAATTGTAGTATTGTATGTGATATTATATGCAATATTGTATGTACTTAAACATTTTAAGATTGCAAAATATATTTGATATTTTTGTTAGAATTGTTGTTGTTAGAACAAACAGTTCTGGAGTTATAAGAGAGCCACACACAGACAGACAATTTCTAAATTTTATTATCATTGATATTAAAAAAAAAATTGCACTAAGGTTTCCTGTGTCTGAATAGTTTGCATTCTGAAAAATCCAAAAAGAATTATATGGTTTTTAAAATGTATTTTCTAAACTGTCATAATTTATTACACAACAAGTTCTAATTTCATTTCATAATTGAAACTCAATTTCATTTATGCAGTTTTATCTTAATGATACATTTTAAAACTGTTACAATGAATTATAACTTCTAAAAATATCACATTAAAATGCTTTGTAAATTTATAAATCAATGATTTCTCCAAAAATTTAAAAATTATTGATTTAAGTCGTGATTAAAATCAGACTAATTTAAATCAACAAACTCTGCTGTGAAGCATTATTTAAGCTAGCTTACCTAAAAATAATTATGTATTAGAAAATTCTAGTTGAGCTTAACAATCAGGCTAATTTTTCTATCAAATGTAATTTTTTTGTTCCTTTTTTTAATAGTATGAGAAGAAACTTTGTTTACTTTAAAACATTTAATCTCTCGCTTTTTTATGTTGTTGATGACATTTTATAGTATTTATGCATAAGTGTAATCTTGAATGAATTTCAAGACACCCTGTACAATTTCTCAAATTCCTACTTGGGAATAAACCAGGATATCTATATGAGAAAATAAAATATTTTGGTATTCTACATTAAATATTTTTTAGTTTTTCTATATTGATATAGCTCTAAAAATCTTAATTTTTTTTAAATATTATTTAAAGGCATATAATGTATTTTCCCTAACTATGATATTAGGTGTGGTTGAGTGTACGACATATAGCTGTTTAATAACACCTTATTCTTACTGGTTATTGTTTTCTATTCTTCCTGTTGCTCTTGGTGCATCTTTAGTTGTTTTTGTTGCAGTAAGTATTATTAACTTAAAAAAAATTCTTTTTCTAAGTGAATTTTTTTTAAAAATTTTTTTACATTTTATTTTTAGCCTGTTGCAGCAGGGAGTGGTATTCCTGTTATAAAATGCTATTTAAATGGTGTCAAAGTACCAGAAGTTGTTCGTTTGAAGACATTAATAGTAAAAGCTCTTGGGGTAATAACATCTGTTCTTGGTGGATTGGCATGTGGAAAGGTATGTATTTGTTTTATATGTTTGTCAATTATTTAAGTATTAGTTGAAAATATATATTAAAAAAAAAAGCTTGTTTAAGGAGAGAAATAAAAACAATTTGGGAGAGGGTGCACTGTTAAATTAAATAGGTTATTGAAGTATGCAGGCTACACATATCAACATAAAGTTTTGAAATAAATTCTAAGGCCCTTTCATGGCTCAAAATATATTCCTTTCATATTACATCAATAATATTTATTAAATGTTTAAAAATAATTTATTATCATTTCAAACATTTTATATTGTCTAGTAGTATCTAAATTGCTTTAATATTTCTGCTTATTGGCTTTGTTCATGCTTCATGATGTTAGATTTTGGGAATGGAATTTTTTTTTTTTTTTAAAGATTTAGAAAAAATAAACTTATTTTATGTAAAAAATGTTTACACAGTATTGCCATTTATAGCTTTTTTTCCCCATAATTGCGCAGTAATACTCATCGAAACATAAAAGTCAATCTAGTAGTTATACATTTTTTTTAAACACTCAATTCACATTGAGCATTTTTTTTTTCTGAAATGATATTGGTGTTATCACTAATTTGTGTTACTAATTACTTACATTTCTTATTGTAAACTTTTTTTTTTTCGGAAAATTAATGTGTTAATTTTTTTTATACATAATTATTGTTGTTGTTCCTAATATTTTTTCTTTAGAAAAAATAGAGGTATGTCTTGAGTTTTTTATTAATATTGTTTGTATCAAATTTTTATTTAAAACTCAAACCTGCAACTAATCATTACATTTAAAAAAAATTTAATTTATTCTTACATTAACTATGTATTAATTTTAAACTTGTCATGAAATATGTTGCTATCAAATATGCCTGTATAGTTATACTTTAACCATATTTTCTTTCAATAATTCAAGAAAATTATCATTTAATGCAGGATTTTATTTTAATTCGAGAAATCATCAATTGCTGCACATTGTTGGAATCTCAGGCATAAATTTAATTTCAACAATGCCAAAATAATTTCCACCCCAGTCACAGCAGCTCAGCTTGATGCTCTGGTTTTATTCATATGAATGCTGATACCTTTTTTAATGACATTAGTTCTTAGGTGGGGGGGGGCAACAGGATTATTTGTGGCTCTCGATAAATGTACCTAGTTCCCTTTTTATTTTTGTGATAGTATATTTTTAAAAATTATTATCGTTCCGTATGTGTTTCAAAATATCTTTTAAATTACTGACGACAAATATGTAAGACTAAGTGCAACGTTGTAACAAATTTCATTTCTGTCCAAGTTGAGAATGATATGACTCATCGAAAACTGCGCAAACAAACATAAACAGTGGCGTAATGGTCCGATTCCAGACCGATTAACACGATCTACCAATAATTTTTTATTTTTTTTTCCTAAGAAATTTCTAGCAAATTTTAAAGAATTATCAAGAGAAGTAAAATAAATGTGTTTAATTTTAAACATTTAAATTCAATACACATATTTTGTACTTTTATTTATATGTTTTCAATAAATATAATTTCTGTAAAAAAAAAAAATTTAATACCTTTTTTGCATACCTTTTAAATACGTATTTAATTGCGGCTCGCGAAAAATTTCAAATTTTGAAAAATGGCTTAACTGTTAGGGATAGGCCACCCCTGCTATAGCATGTGGAAATCCATTTTATTCTAATTTACCCGTCTCAGCCACTGTGGCTTTTCTTTTCTTGTTCTGTTTTTCACCTTTTTTTTCTCTCTCTTGGCTACTCTGGTTTTTCTTGCTTTATTTCTAACTTTTATTTTCCTACTTTCTTGGCTACTTTGCATTTTTTAAAAAAAAATTTAAATCCCTTTTGTTTCTTCTTAAACACTTCTCACAAGTCTTGAAATGGACGCCTATTTTTAAAGTGTGTTTTAATACACGTCGACTATTATTTGCTATTTATATGTTTTTGAAGAGAACCAAGTTTTTTATCAGGTAAATTTATTTATTTATTTATTTTTTTTTTAAATTTTAGGAAGGCCCAATGATACATTGTGGGGCAGTTATTGCAGCAGGAATTTCACAAGGGAAAAGTCAAACCCTTCGTAAAAACTGCAAGGTAATTATTATAGTTGATTTGAGATTATAATGCAATTAGTGTTTAACATATGAGTTTTTGTATTTTACTATATTTTTAAGACATTTTTATTCTTTTAATCCATTAAAAATGTTATAACATTTGTTTTACCATAAAAAAATTTTTATTTAGTAAATGTCTAGTTAAGTGATTTTTTTATTTTTTTTAGTATCTTTTTTTGCATTACTAAAATGAAAAGTTTGTCTGTACATTACTCAATATCACTGAATTTTCAGAATTTTTTTTTTTTTTTACTTTTAGCATAGATGTTAAATGGCATTCAAAGTTTATATGCAGTTTGTTATAAATAATTATGATTGTTTTTATACAATGGGATACCTGCAAGTGATATTGTGCAGGTATCTCGATCCTGATTGGTTCTTGAAACTTAGCATTTATTTACATTAGTAACTGTTCTTTCAAATCTGTTTTGAGTAAGTCAAGCCCTTGAAGTATCAATAATCTTAAGTGACATACCCTAAATTCTTTCACAAAGATTTCAATTTTTTCACTATTTATTTACGCAGAGACATCTTTCAACATCTTAATTGTTGTTAAAAATATTTAAAAGTGTGTATGATTTTTATTATATATTACTTTATTTAATTTTTGTCTTTTATTTAATTTTGTTCATTTTAGAATGTAGTTTGAATTTTATCTATATGATGTTTTTAATTACTGACCTAGTTTTGTACCTTCTCATTTATATAAATAATCCCATTTAGCAAAGCATGTCTTACTTGGGCCTTATTTCATCCCACATTTTTTTTTAATCTAGCTGATAACTAATTGTATTTATTATTTTACCATAATTAGTGAGATAAGTGTTAAAAATAAAATTCCAAATGTGGATTTCATTGGAAATTCTAATTAATCAGACCTTAAACTACCTTTTTGTATTTTTGTAAAGATTTTTTTTTTAAAGTGCAATTTTGATCATAGCAATTTTTATCAAGAAAAGTGAAATCTGGTATAAAATTTTTAATATTTTGTAGTTGAAGTGTTTTTGTTTGAAGTGTTTTTGTTTGAAGTGCTATGTTCTTCAGTACAACCTCCATTACGATGACCCTTCTATTATAAGGATCAATCCATAAAATCCCATTTTCTATGCCATCAGTTCCCAATATTTTTTCTGGCTAGGGAACCCTAAGTAATCACCCTTCTTTTTGTGGAACCACAACTTCAAAAAGTTTATTGCAATTGTGAATGTTATAACCCATAAAAGATTATATTTAAAATATTTAATTAGAGGAATGAAGAGTTTTTATCATTAATAATCTTAAATTAGGTTTTATATCAGATAGTTGAATTTGCAGTCCTTGTGCTATATCTAGTCTAGTTATAGAACAAGGACTGCAATTTCTGAACTGCAATTCTGACTGCAATGAATTTGTTTCTGGTGTATATGTTACCGGCAAAGTATGAAATCCGGCATTGTATAGAATGCCTAAAATCAGCCGGCAAAGTATGAAATGGTTTATATTTCACACATTTCCTAGGTATTCTATAGAATGCCAAATGTTATTTAGGCAAAGTATGAAAAAATCGTCCAGATGAGGTTATTATGTAAATGATGTGCATGTTACTGTGAATGACCGAAATCCGGGGTTGTTGACACCGGTGAATGTTGACTATCACATAGTCGCTTTGATGAATGTCCGAAATATTTATTACATCCGATTTGATAATAATTTATTCGTGGATTTAATTACATTTGTTCGATATTTTAATACTTACTGACGATAGATTAGAAGAAACATCTATGTTTTAAGTATCGGGCAAATATATACCAGGCAATGGCACTTGACCTTAAAAAATATCAGTGTAGGGTATACCGGGCAGTGGCACTTGACCTTAAAAAACATCAGGGTAGGGTATACCGGGCAGTGGCACTGAACCTTAAAAAAAACATCAGTGTAGGGTATACCGGGCAATGGCACTTAACTTGACCTACTACTAGACTTCATACTAGACCATTGGTAAATGTCCGGTCTAGTTAAGTGCCACTGCCCGGTATACATTTGCCCGGTATATCCTACGCTGATGTTTTTTTTTAAGATTCAGTGCCTCTGCCCGGTATACCCTACACTGATGTTTTTTTAAGATCAAGTGCCATTGCCCCGTATACATTTGCTCGATACTCCGAACACTGGTGTTTCTTCTAATCTATCGTCATTAAGTATTAAAATATCGAATAAATGCAATTATATTCACGAATAAATTAATATCAAATCGGATGTAATAAGTATTTCAAACATTCACCAAAGCGACTATGTGATTGTCAACATTCACTGGTGAAAGTCAACAACCACCGATTTCGGTCATTCAGGGTAACATGCACATCATTTACATAATAACCTCATCAGGATGTTTATTTCATACTTTGCCTAAAAATGTCAAGCATTCTATACAATGCTGGCGTTTGGTACTTTGCCGGTAACATATATACATAAGTTAAAATAATTTTTAAAAAAAGAAGAAATATAATTTACATTAAAATGATAACTTAAAAGAACTGCTAATAAGATAAACATTGAGAATGGTTATTAAGGAAACATTTTTCTTTCTGGAAACGTTTAGATATTTTGATTTATAAAGCACAGTAGAAACTACTAATGAAATACTTTATAAATGCTTGTTTTTTCATACTTTTTTCCATTGATTGTTCTTAGAAATATTATATTTTCCTTTAAAAAATGCCATTTCTATTTCATTGATATTTTATTTGAAATAATTTCATAAAGGCAACCATGAAGATTAAATATATTATAAATTAAAGATTGGATCTAAATATAATCTAAGGTTTCAAAACTCATTACTGGTTTTAAAAGATGATGACTTGCGGAACCCCTTTAACTCTTCCATGGAACCCCAGAGTTCCATAAAACACCATTTGGGAACCACTGGTTTACATAATTAAGCTACAATTTTTATCCATAATTCTGTATGATTAGTGATTAAAATTCCTTACTAGTTATAAAAAATATTAACCCGTGGAACCTTTTTAACTCTTCCGCAGAACCCGCGGAACACCATTTAGGAACCACTGTTCTATGCCATTGAATACAATATTATTTTAATGTCCATTAGAACATCCACACTGAACACCCCCCACTTCCAATATTGCAATTGAAATTTAGTCAATTTGTTTTTAAAAAAGTTTTAAAGACATTATTTAAACCTTTTTATCTCTTGATTTCACCATATAATAAATGTAAAACACCTTGAATTCCTTTTGAATTAAAGAAGAGTGCCATGTTCCCCTGCATTCTTATCCTAGGTCGTCGTAATTTATTTAATATTTTTGCTAGGAGTTTAATGTCGATTGTATGCTTATCAAAAGTCAGGGGAATAAACCAAACTTACTTTAAATATTCATATCAGTTATGTGTAAATTTTTACTTGAGTTAGTCTCTTCTTCTTCATTGGCCTGACAGCCCAGGATGAGCCCTTGCCTTCCGCAGAGTTGAACTCTAGGCTCTTCTACACTTGGCCAGAGACATCCAATTTCTGACTTTTAGAACATTTAAATCACTTTCGAGGCAGTCGAGCCATCTGAGTCTAGGTCTTCCTCTATTTCGAGTTCCTAATGGTCTGGCAGAGAAGATCTTTTTTGTAACGCAGTTATTATCCATTCTTGATAGGTGTCCCGCCCATTTGATTCTCTGAATGAGTTAGTCTCTGCTCAAGTAATAATTTTCTTTGAAAAAGTTCTCATGTCATTCTAATTTTCGATGAAAAACACAACATCTACAACATACTAATAATGGCACAGAAACTCCCTTTCACTATTGACTTTTCCTTGAATAGCTTTTATATACTTTAAATTCAATTTTAAATTGCATATTCTTCTTTCTGCATTGTTGCGTCTAGGAAGCTCTCATATGTCTAATATCTGTTTCTGTTCAATAATTTTTATGTTTTTTTAAAATTAAATTCTTAAATGTTGCATTAATTATTGTGTTTCTTCTGCCTTTGCCTCACTTGAAACTATATTTATTTATTATTTTAAGTTCAGAATAATTGGCTAAACTTATCATTGTAATATTGTACACTTACCCTATGGGCATTTATCTGTTCTTTTTTATTTATATAACTAGTTTTCATCTAAAGCTTTTGTGTAATAAATTAAATTTCAGATCTTTGAACAATTTCGAGAAGATCATGAGAAGAGGGATTTTGTTTCTGCTGGTGCTGCTGCAGGTGTAGCAGCTGCATTTGGAGCTCCTGTTGGTATGTTAAATATATAAATATTTAATGTAAGTTTAATCTCATTATTTAATTATGAATTATGTAATTTATATATATAATATACAGTAGAAGGTTGATTATCCAAAAGCCGATTTACTGGACTGTCCAATTATTCAGAACATTGAAAGACCATGTTTTTTTATATCTTCTAAAAAAATATTTCTTTTCATGAAAATGCTTCTTTGTTTTTAAAATATCTGAAAGGGTAAAAAAATAGCTTCTTCTGTCCCTTGGTGACTTTGAAAAGAACCTCAGATTCTTTCTGCCCAGTTTCAATGCAGGTAGTAAGTAGTTTCAAATAAGGGAACAGGTGTCTAATAAAATTATTTAAAAAAAATCAAAACTTTTAAACATCCCATTTGTAATATGCAATAATAAGCTCTACTACAAATGCCAATCATAAGCCTAAAAAAGTGTGATGGGTAGTTACTTAAGAACACTGTTTCTTAAATTTGTGCAATTATCTCAATTTTTTGTTATTTGAATCAGCCTCGATCGTGATTAGTCAGGATAATCAGAGCTCCAGTGTGATATATATATATATATATATATATATATATATAGCACAATAAAGGCAAAAGAGATAAAAAGAGAAAAACAAAAAAAATTAGTAAGTTTTATTTACTGTGCGTAAGCTGCAAGTATAAAAAATATCGAAAAAACGTGAAAAATAATTAGATAAATGAAAAGAGAAGAAAAAAAATTTAAAAAAATTTTTTTTTGATAAAAAGTATATTAAAAGCCGGAAAACAAAAAAATGAAGGTAGTATCTCTTCATCAGCTGGCATGATTATATATGCAAAAAGAAGTGCTTTCTAATATTGCATCAATATAGCCAAAGCAAAATATATCAATACAATAGTGTGAGCACTGAAAAAAATTGAAACAAATTAGAACACATTAAGTAAAAAATTACTTTGGGTATTATCTTAACTTTGGGTATGCCTAATTTTTCTATGATATTAGTCTCCACCTCATTTTGTGTTTGGGTGGCAGACAAATTTTGATTTCTGAAGATGGTGCTGCTGATTAGCACAGAAAATTCTCCCACTAGATAATACATCTTTTCAATCCATCTGTTATCACTTTCCCAAAGTTTTTCAGTCTTGCATGTAATTTTCAATCCTTATATTGTTCAAATACTTATACTAAAATTTAGTTGCAAAATCGTATCTTTAAAATTTCCTACCACTATAATAGTAGCATTTGTGGATAGCTGAGGAATTGAAAATAAATAATTTTCCAACCCTATTCATTCAAGAAACTTTATATTTTATAATTTTTAAAAATATATTTACAAACAAAATTAACATTCTGTATTCTTCATTTAGGTGGCGTGCTTTTCAGTTTAGAAGAGGGTGCTAGTTTTTGGAATCAAAGCTTGACTTGGAGAATAGTAAGTTTATATTATTTGCCACGATGGAACAGGTTCTTAATTATTTTTTTATAAGAGAATTTCTCCTAAGCATTGCAGAGTATTTGTTTCCATGTTACTCTCAAACATTTTTTCAGCATCAGACTGTTCCTTTTGGATTCTTCAAATGGATTTATGAACCATGTCTTATCTGCATAGATTTTTCATGCGAAAATTTTGCGTTCATCTTCATAAACATACAATTAAGGTCCTCTGAATGTAGATTGAAATGGAATAATATGTCATTGTTAAATCTTATTAACTTATTTTTTTATGAGAAATTTTTTTTATTTTCTCGATATTCATGAAATGGAATAATTAGCCATTATTAAATTTTGTAGACCTTTTTTTTATTAGTAAGAAAATGCTCGTTAAACATCACAAAGTTATCTTGTTATTCTAGAAATGGAATTATGAGCCATTGTAGGGTCTTGTATACCTATTAGCAAGAAACCTATGCATTGACATAATGAATATGTTAAATATTAATATATTAAATATGTTAAATATGTTAGAATATTCTTTTAGCTAAATTACAAAATATATTTTAATTTAAGGGGTCTAGAGGGTTTTTTCAAACAAAATACTCAATTTCTCGAAGAAGAAAAAATTTATGTTATGACCTGTTTTATTCTGAGCATTTTGATATAAGATGAATGAAACTCATAAAACTTGCAAAATTGCATAAAAAATACTGAAAACAGAAAAAAATGCACCCATTTTTTAAACATCAATTGTCTGCCAGTTCAAATATTTTGTTTGAAAGTTATTTATGCCCAGTTTTGTCTTTGAATCAGATTTTCTCAGTTTAAATTGTTTAATCTGTTATGAGAGATTGTTCAACTTCTAATAAATAAATCAAGTTAAAACTGATTTGAGTGTAACGTGTCTCATAAATTCAAACTGTAGCACTTGCATATTGCTAAAAAATATATTTCAGTCAAAATAAATATTTTTTTTTTTTTTTTTTTGAAAGAAATCCAGAAAATTAATTTTTTTTTTTTTATTTATCTGAAAATATGCTTTTTATATTTCAATTTCTCTGAGCTTGTATAGTTTTAAAAAGGGCATATATGATGGTTTATTAATAGTTGTCTATTTTTATGACTTTTATCATGCATACTAAATGTCTTTTTTTTTCTAACAAATTTAGCCTTAAATTAAATTAAATTATAAAAATTTCTATTTCACAAAAGTGTTTACATTTAAATCGTCTGAACTTGACACATGTAAAATATTCAAAATCAGGACCTAATCATAAACTAATTCATAAATTTTAATGAGTTTTGGAAGAATCAAAGAATTTATTTAATAATACTCTTATGAGGATATCAAATACACCTAGACCCCTTAATCATTTATTCGTGTTGTTATGTCTCAATTATTGATTTCTTGAACAATTTAGTTAGTAAGAAGTCAAATTTTAACTGTGTCAAATGGGTTTTATCCTTATTATATTAACCATCTTTAGATAATACTGACATTTATTTATTATAAATAATTAATTTATTTTGGAAAACATATGGTGGTAATCATCTGGGGGTCATAATTTTTCCCTGATTACTGTGTGAGTCCGACAGACCCAGGTACGCTTTTCATACAACCTCCAAAACACTTTCCTTTAGATAAGCAGTTTTTCAGTTAGTGTTTGGTCTATTGCCAATAAATTAAATGTTGAAATTTCTGATAAACTATTTATATATATTATGATTTTATATATATATATATATATATATAACACTGCTTTTAATAAATCATAAACAGATGATTTCTCTTTTCCCCCTCTGAACATTAGTCCTGACTTATATTGAATTTTCAGATGCGATTCTCCTGCATGAAAAAAATAATAATAATAACAGTTCCTCCATGTTATTGAATGGAAAAATAGTATGCTGCAGGAAAATTTTTGTACAATCTTTCCTAGGGGCACAATAATTTAGAGTGATATCTTAATTCATGCTAAAATAACTAATTCTGAAGTTCAAGCACAAATATTTTTATTGAAACTTTTTCTGTTTCAGACAAAGCTCATTTCTTGATATGCTAGAAACTCAGCATTGTAATTTGAAGTGCCGAGATATTTCAGAATTTTTCATTCTTTTAATGCAATCTATGTGATTCACAATAGTTTAAAATCAGTAACAGCTAAAATAATGCCTATCACTCAATCTGTTATAAAACAGTAGAGTAATTTATTATTTTGTAAGTTTTAGAGGTAAAAAAGTTAGTTAATTGAATTTTATCTGAAGAATGTATGATTTCTTTTATTTTAATCTTTGTTACTGTTTTGCTTATTGTCACCGAAAGTCTCAGGCTTTTTGAATTTCCAAAGTTGGCAGGTCTGTCACAGTTTTTACTATGGGAAATCTAGGATCAGTCTTGGATAAAATGAAAAACTTTCTGCGAAAACAAATTCGCTATTAAAAAATTTCTGCAAACTATTTATTGACTCTTGTAACTAATTTCAACCCTTTCATCGCCTCTTAACTTTGACAAAATTTATTTGAAAACCACTTTTTTTTAATGTGTTTTAATATTTACTAAATTCCATACTGATTATTATGTATATCTGCATACATTAATTATTAACTAATAAAACTAATATTAACTAATTATTAACTTAAAACTAATATTAACTAATTATTAACTTAAAACTAATATTAACTCATTATTAACTTAAAACTAATATTAACTCATTATTAACTTAATTTTCTGTTGTTGTATCTGCATTTTAAAAATTGACTGTGGAAAAATATGGAAATTTTTGCCGTCTTTTAATTTTATAATGAGTAATATTAAAAAAAATTTCCACGATTGTGACAAATTTTTCTTGAACAGCATTCGTGTATATCATGCATATCTGTGTAGGACCAAGGCTCTTGGCTCAAAATTTGCTTTACTATAGCACTACAGAACTATTTAAATCTTTTAAATTTTGTTTCTTTAATAAAAAGTACCTAAATAAAATTGGTGTTAGCTTTATACTTTTTCTAATCTTTTTCTCTTTAGTTCTTCTGTTCAATGGTGTCATATTTCACATTGAATTCTGTGATGAGTGAATACCATGGCTATCCTGGACAACTTTCATTTCCTGGTTTAGTGAATTTTGGAAGGTTTGGTGTAAGTATTTTTTTATTTTTAAAAATTTGTTTTAGCTCTAGGTTTGGTATTTACTTCCTTCTCATAAAAACATGATTTTATAGTCAATTTTATTTTCACGCGCCATTTAGTACTGAGCCTAATATTCTACTGCTACTCAGAATTTGCTTACTTACACTCCAAGAACTAAATATTCAGTTTATCTTTTATTAAGAAATTCAAATTATTATCCCTAATTATTATTTTTTTCTATTTCCAATGGCCAAGGTTACAAAAGACCACTCACCACAAAGTGAGGAACAGCAGAATAAATAAACACAAACAATAACAAATGTGGCAAGAAAAGTCTATGAACCCAATAAGTCTCCTGCGCGCCAGTAACGGTCACACAAAGAGATGTCCTTTAGTGCCGGGCAAAGACGAAAGTGGTCTGCATCCATCTCCGCTTGAAGGTCACAGAGCGAACAGAAAGGGGCTTGAGCAACATGAATTCGATGGAGATGTTTGAGGAGGCAGTTGTGTCCGGTAGTCAGTCGAAACTCAGCAACTGCCCTATGTCTTGGCCACATAGGAAGATCTTTGAGATTATTCCACCAGATCTTACCAGAATTTTTCTCTGTGTATTGGTTTAAAGTGAGATCCGTCATCTTTTTCTTGATTAGGCATTGGTGAGAGGGACAGCTTTCTTTGATGTCTGTAGGATAGAAGCTCCCTGCTTAGCAAAATGGTCTGATAACTCATTACCAGCTACACTGCAGTGTCCCGGGATCCACTGCAAAACAATTTCCTTAGAAAGCCCGAACAGACCCTGTTGGAGCTTTTTACACTCAAGGATAATAAAGGAATCGGGAATAGTGTTTGAATTCACAGCAAAAATTGCTGCTTTTGAGTCACAAAAGATTACAGCCTTAACAAAACTGTTCAGATGACAGTGCAGCTACGACATTATCCCTAATTATGAAACTTTATATACTGGTGCCTAGACTTGCCTTACTAATTTTTTTTTCAAAATCTTATCCTAGAAACTAAAACTAATTTGAAGCAGTTCCATAAAAATATTGATCTGCAAGGAATGTCTTAAAACATATAAAATAGTAAAATTGTTAGATTAATACTGTTCTTTCTTCTTCGTTTTTTTCCTAACATGTTATGGTCTTATTAACTAATCAACTCTTGTTGACTTACTATTGTTTAATATTAATTTTTAATTATCTTAACACTTCATAAACGAGCAACATACATTTAATTTCTCAATTAATTTTCTTTTAGAATTTGGATTATACTTTTAAGGAGCTTCCTCTTTATATGGTCATGGGTGTTATTGGTACGTTTTATATTCAATTATATATATTTTTTAATATTTTAAACTTAATAAATTATTGTCCTTATACTTAGTCTTGGAAAATTCAAATAAATTGGTTTTACTTTACTTTTGATTTATAATTAATTTTTTTGTCTTTTTCCGTAAAATAAGAATAAATAAATAAAACATGAAATTGAAAAAAAGTTAATAAATAAAAATTAAAAATACTTGAGTTAGGCTTTAGTCATTATTCATAAATAATGAAACAAAAAATTATTAAACTCTTTTGTTTACTTTTTATAAAGTACTTTATACTTTTATTTTGCCTACAATTAATACTTTGAGTCCCGGTGGCTGAGTGGTAGGGCTATGCGCTCTCATGCTGCAGGTCCTGGGTTCAATCCTTGGACTGGGCAAGGTTGTCTCAGCTTTTATCCCTTCACAGTAGGTCGATTAAATGAATAGCAAGCATGCTTGTGGACTAAATACTGAGGGTAAGATGAATTTAATATTTATTCTTGATAGAAAATTTGTGGTTATAATATTTACTTACTTATTAGTTTATTATATTACTGGGGGTTCCGCATTAGGCTGACCACCTGACCAGAACATCTGCTCCTGCACCCTAGAGTCCAAGGTCAAGAAAACTGAGATGGCCAAAGTAGGCCTTGGCCCTCTATGGGTATTGTGCCACTGAGTTTAGTTTTAGTAGTACAATAAGTACTTCATATTTTTATGATACCTACAATATAGTGATGTGCATTTCTTTCTTTTTTCTGCCTGTATTTCTTATATCATTTTCAGCACAAAAACAATTTTACAAATATGTGTAAAGATTATTTTTTTCCTAGTAAGATAAATTTGATATTTATTCTTTATAGAATATTTGTGGTTATAATATTTAGTTTTTTATAATTCATATCTTTATATAAAAATAATATTAAACTATTTATAAACTTTTCACAGGTGGTTTACTGGGTGCCTTGTATAATCATGCAAACTATATGCTGACAGTGTTTAGAATGAGGTAAGTTTCTTTTATTATTTAAATTATTAATATTTAATTATTTTAACCTGATTCAAATGTTTCTTTTAAAGGTATGTGAAACACCCTGTAGCTCGAATTCTAGAAGCCATCCTTGTTAGTGCCTTTGGTGTTACTTTAGCCTACATGACTACTTTTATTCATTTTTGCAGTCCCTATGACCAATCAGATGTTAAGTTTCCCATTCAAGTAATTAAATTTTAATTTTTTGTGTTCACAGTCAGGGATGTCAATTATTGTTTTTGTTTGGAATTGTACCAAAAAATAATTTTTTTTTAAATGGCGGGCTCTTGGGTCTACTGGTGGGACTCTAACCCACAACCTCTGGCCCCATAGTCCAGTACAGTAACCACTAGAGCAGTGATCAGCTTGTAGAAAAAATAAACCACTTTAAAAGTTCTATTCCCCAATTTTTATTAAAACTCCTTATTTTCTGGTACATTTTTTTTTATTTTATGGTCATCCTTCTATTTTTAGTTAATCTTTAATAATTGTCAGACAACCCTTATTTTTTAGTGCTTATTATGCAGTCTCACTGGCACTTCTGTGACTGCAAGCTGGAAAATTGTAGAAAAATATCATTATGACTACTGAATTAGAATTGAAATTTTGTTGAGATCGTTGCAGTGTTTTATTTATCTTCTGTAGTATAAGATAAAGTTAAAATTTAACCATAATCTAATTTATAAATAAAATTTAAATATTAGATTATAATGGGATAAAATTTAGCCATTTTATAAGTTTGGTTTTAAATTATATAATTTTCTTTGTAGAACATTGTAATATTTTATTTAAAATAATTTAAAAAAGCAAAAAAATATAATTTTATTTTTTTTGCATTAGAAATTCTCGAAAAAAGCAACTTTAATTTAAGATAGAATGTTTACTTTAGATGTTCTTAAATTACAATAATTAGTCACAGGGGAAAAAAACAATAAATAATATTTCATTTGCACAATATTTTATTAAGTATGGTTGGAAGATTTGTTAAATTAATCATTTTTCATTAAAAAAGAAGTGACAGGTCTTTGTTTAAATGCTATAAGTTTCTTAAGTATTAGTCAGTAAAAGCTAACTACAATGTTTATTTAATTTCAATGAAGAAACTTGGGTAAATGTTGGGATGTTTGCTATTTTATTTATTATTTTTTTTACATGCAAAATTGCATAAAACATTGCATTCATCATTTTTACTGTACAGAGTGAGGAGTGGGTCAATTTGGGAGGGCATAGTTATAATTAGTTAAAAAATTGTTTTGAATGTATTAATATTAACTTTTAGCTGCATAATAAACAGAAGCGTACGAGCTCAAGTCAAGAAAAAAAATTTACCATTGCATTATATATGTATGAAAATGTCCAAATTCCCCTATTCTATCCTGTAGTCAATATTTTTCTAAAAAAACTATTCTAGAAAATTCTAAATTATTTATTAAAAATCCAGTTAAAGAAAATGAAAAGAATTGATCTTATTCTTGAAGTCATTCAATCTCAGCAGACTGTTTCAAGTTGCAGTTTAAAAAACACCAAAAATGTTAAAGAGAGAAATTCGACATTTATTTTCCATCCCGATTCTTGTCTGACACAACTTCCGTTTCAGTCCACTTGCTACTAAATTTTAAGAAATATATACTGTATAATAATGTTCTTTTTCGTACAATTCGTCAAGGGTTGAATTCGTCAAGGGTTGAAATTAGTTACAAGAGTCAATAAATTTCTTACAGAAAGTATCCAGATCAATCTTGCGTGTTTACAAAAAGTTTTTCATTTTATCTGAGTCTTCTTTTCAGTTATATGAATCTTATGTGAAAAAGGTAATAAAGAAATCCATGCAATATTTTTTATTATTTTTCTAGCTTGATTGTGAAAATGGTCAGTTTAATACATTTTGGGCTGTATGGCTCCAAACACCGGAAGCTTGTCTCAGAAGTTTGCTACACGATAATGAAAGTTAGTGTCTTTGATTTTAATATAATATTTTATGCATTTTTATTTTAAATAAACTACTTTACACTTACAGTTTTTGAAAATAATATTTAAGATATCAATTTAAGGGCTCAATTTTTTTTTAGTTAAAAAAAAGATCTAATAAATTGTATTTGATTGCCTGAATTATAAATTAAATACGGTTTGTTAAATGTTGACATTTGTGTGTTAAATGTAGATATTTAGTGACATTTTAAAAACTATCTATAAAAATTTCAGTTTATAATTGAAAATGATGGTTTTTGAACACTCCAGCTGACTTTCATAATATGTCAGCTGAAAATATGCTCATAATATGTCAAAATTCATAATATGTTTTTTCACTTAGCTCTTCAGTTATTATAAAATGTGTATCAATTACAAACTTGTATATTAATAATTGTCAAGAAAAAGTTTTTGCTTTTTATATTCAAAAATTTTTAGAATTATTCCCATATTTTAGTTATTTTTCCCATCTTGCTACTGTTTTATTTTCTTTAGCCATGAAAATAATGATCTGGTAGAGTTTCACCCCAAATTAGTAAATATCTGGGATAATCAAATTTATGCGAACTTTGATGATAAATTCTAAAAAAATAGTAAAACTAATACATACTTAAAATATTGATACTTTAAGTTATACAAAAGCAAGAGAAAGGAATATAAACTTTAGTGTTATGTTTATAGATTAACAATTACTCATGTTGTAATACAAAAAGAAAATGAAAAAATATTAGTTTACTAGTAGGTCTACTACATTATGGAGTAGAAGATAATATGCTTTCCTTTTATTTCAAATCCAATCTTGATTAATTGTATAATTAATATTTGTAATCCATGAACTGCTGCAAACTTTTTAATTCTTCAGGATATGAAATAAAACGAAATTTCATCACAAAACAAATTTTTTTATTTTGAAAAAAAATATATAATGTATCAATGTATGTAATGTATATAATGTAATGTAAATCTAAAAATATACCTTTATATTTGTTCAGTTAAGAAAGCATGTGATCTTTAAATATCCTGTAAAAATATTTCAGTATGATATCGAACATATATCAACAAATATCTTTCTTTAGATACTCGGCATGTAATGACTCTCACTAAATTTCTCTTTTTTTTTCTTCTCCAACTGTTCCAGATAATATGCTTTTAAGATAACCCAAATCCAATCTTGATTAATCGTGATAATCTATTGTATAAACAATATTTGTAATCCATTAATTGCTGCAAGCTGATTCATTCTTCAGTCTAGGAAATCAAATGTAATTTCGTTGCTAAACACATTTTTTTTTATTTTTTAAAAAAAAAAATAATCATGAAATATACCTTTCCTATATTTGTTCAATTAAGAAAACATATGATCTTTAAATATCCTGTAAAACTATTTCATTATAATATCGAACATTTATTTTTTTAGATACGTGGCATGTAATGTCTCTCACTATATTTTTCTTTGCTTATTTACTACTTGGATGCTGGACTTATGGATTAAGTATATCTAGTGGACTTTTTATTCCCACTCTGGCAATGGGTGCTGCATGGGGAAGATTATACGGGATTGCAGTTTCAAAGCTTCTTATATATGTAGGATTCCCTCCTGTAAGTCAATTTTGATTAAGCTCAGCATGATTATTATGCTATGTAAAGAAAAGTTTTTATAGTAAAATCTGTGTTTTCTAATCTTAAAGCGTGATGCCATTTTAGAGGATAGAAAAAAAAAATCCTGAATTCTTTTTACAAATATAATAAATGCTGCACTAAGACATATCATTTACTGTAGTTGTTTTGAAGGTTTCAAAAATTTGTATCAATAATTTAAACTATTAATTCAAAAAATTAACATACCAATTATAAATAGAGCTATTAGCTAAGGAATCACTGATATTGTAAAATATTTACTTCACTCTTCGGAAAACTCTTTTTTGGGCTTCAGAACGTGAATTAATAATTAGAGAGTGTTAAAGTTGGAATGTTATGATTTTTTTTTGATTGATTCTTTTTAAAATTGATTTAAATAACCTCTGATTTTTTAAAAGCCATCATATTAAAGGAACTGATTTTTTTTTTAAATAAAAAATCTAAGTATAAAATATTTTTTGTACAAATATAAATTCTTACTTTAGGGTATAATTGAAAACCTAATGATGATGGTTCTTTACTAAAAAATAATGAAAGGGATATGCACGTAAACTATTGTATTTCAAAAAATACTAAAAATAAATAAAAAGGAAACTAAACATGAAAAAGAATGGCATGAAACTTTTAAATTATAGTTTTCCATTAAATTTTTGTAAAATAATTTGCAGGCAAAAAACATATTTAAATAATGTCCATTTAGTTTTATGTTTATTAAAATGCAGTGGTTTTATTGCTTATGTAGTTCCTGTATATCAAGAACTGTATAACTTACTCTCCATTAGATGTCTAATTGGCAGTCTCCTAATCTTTAACATTGATTAGCAAATTAAATAATAATTTTAACCAATTTAGCAAGAAATGTAATAATTTTAACTATAATATTGGTTTTACATAATATTAATTATTATTTATTCAATCAGCTGCTTTTGTTAGAAAATATAAATAAAAATAAGTGTGGTTTTTTTTTTTTGTTTTTTTTTTTTTTACATCATGATTTTTATTAGCCCTGCTGGAAGTAAACAGTGATGACCACTGTTTTTGAGTGAAACACAGTATATTTGGTGGAAATCAGTTTAGAATTGTGTATTTGTTTACATGTAAACATTCTGTTTTGTTTATGTAGATTTATTTATTTATTTTAACTTCATATTTTATTTTAAATGAAATTTATAGACACTGAAAAGAATTGTTTTTTTTTTTTGTAAATTGTGTATTAGAAAAAAAGTAATTTTTAAAATGAAATTTTTTGTTTTCCAGGAGACACTTTGTTATTCTAAGTTTGCTATTGTTGGTGCTGCTGCCACACTTGGTGGTGTAATTAGAATGACAATTAGTTTGACAGTTATTTTAATGGAGGCGCTTGGAAACATCACATTTGGCTTGCCCATCATGCTTTGTGTAATGATCTCTAAATGGGTCGCAGATATATTTAATGAGGTAATTTGCTTATCAAATAATGCTATTAGCAATGGAATGATTTCTATTACTCCTGTCTACATTATTGTATTTTCTGTCTAAATTATTGCATTTTCTTTCAGGGGCTATATGACATACACATTCAACTACAAAGTGTCCCTTTCTTAGGATGGGAACCTCCTCCGTATTCATACACAATATGTGCCAGGTAACTATCACACATTTTGTGAGGGTGTCTAGGGATCCGGAAAAGTCAGGAAAGTTTTTAAATTTTAAAAGAAGTCAAGGAAATATTTCATTACTGTCTCAAAGGAGTTTAAATTGATGAGCAAAATAATTTCTTTGTGACACAATTTTAAACAACATAAAAAAAAAAATGTATTTCACTTACCTATTGTATTTCCTTAATGGTTTCTGGCAACCAAATAAATTTTTTATAATTTTAGATGTAATAAGAAAAACGTCAAATTTGTTCTGATTTTTACTATTTAGTAGAAAAAAAGAAAGTATTTTTGTCTCAATGTTTATAAGGCTGCGAGTAAGCAACTTCGATTCCAGCAATGACCACCATAACCCCACCACAAAACTTTTAAGCTACAAATCGTTTGTGGTTGTCCCCATTTACATGGTGGAGGCTCTGAGGATGTGAAGACCACCCGTAGTGTCAGCAGAGGGGGAGATAAGGATTGCTAGATTTATGAAGAATTAGAATGCAGAAAGCCTTATCTTTCATTTTGTTATTGTGGAATATAACATTTCTTTCAATTTGTTCTTCTGGGGTATTTATTTCATTGAGAAACAAAAAAGTTGTTCACGTGCAGCCTTAATGCATATAATGATAATGAATGTTATGTAAATGTTTTAGTCAATAAAATAGAAGTCAATAACTTCACATATATAGTCTACAATTCATTATTTTAATTTTCTTAATTTATTTTATGATGGATATAGATAATCTTAAACCTAATCGTATATTTTTTAATGTAAATTTTTTGTTTATGTCATAAATTTTCTTTTTTAGTGAAAGTTTGGTAAAAGTCCAATAGCTTGTACTTTTAAATTTCAATGTAAATTAGCATGGTTGGATTAAATTTAAGAAAATATTGTGAAAAAAGAGATACTGAAAGCTGTGCATAAATTCATTTGAAACTTTGGCACAAAACCTCTTATGTATTTTAAAAATGATTTTTAAATGTGAGAATAAATATTTGTTTTTTATTAGCCAAATCATGAGCTATCCTGTGGTTTGCTTGAAAGTTGTTGAAAAAGTTGGATTCATTGAGCATATGTTAAAGACAGAATCTCATAACGGTTTTCCAGTTGTTGATATAACAGAGGTACCAATATCTGCTTTATTAAATCAAATCAATAATTTTTCTAATTAAATATAAATATAGTAAATTTTTTTCCTTTATTAGATGCATGCGAGTGAAAATAAAAGGTCAGGAGTCTGTTTAGAAAAAATTTGGGGTCCGCTAATGGACCCTTCACAAAATATCTTTTCATAAAAACGAACCCTTCACAAATTTGTTTATCTACATTATTGTTATTTAATCGAATAAACCCTCCCCCCACCCCGGGGGAGAAAGTTCGAGACAAACTAAGTTTCCCTAACTTTAAATTCCAAATGTAGTATTCTAAGAAAATATTTCTACTTTTACAAACACCGTGTGTGCATTCTTATTAATATTAAATCATAATTTTTTTTTTTTTGTAAATAAATAATTGATCAATTTATATTTAAGAATGGTTTAAGTTTATTTAATGTGTAACACATTAAAAGTGATACATTACTAAGTTGTGTTATTTAAAATATGTCAATTGAAATTATTAAAAATGTGATTTTGTTTCCTACATTAGTCTGAAATGAATATTCTGCGTTGAGCAGTATAGGCTAAATACCAAATATTTGTATGTTGCACCTCTAATTTAGTAGCAGCAATTGTTGAGCAGTATCTATTTACAATTTAAAAACTTCTTGAAAAGGTTTTTAGCAATTTTTACAATAACAGGACCCTATTTGCACAAATTCACAAAAGCAGGACCCTGGTTTAAAGAATGTGACTTAATGCTTATTTTATATTCAAAAAATTATGAATAGTTTTTTCACAATTTTACTAAAACAGGACCTTTCACAAAATGTCTGGACAGACCCCTGAAGGTGTAATATTGAAAAGAATTTATAATTACAAACTATGTTATTTAACTCTCTTTCTTCAAATTTTCTTTTTGTGTGTGTATGTGTTTCAATACAAGTAGCTATTTACCAGGCCTTCTAACTTTATATAGGATTGAACTATATGAATTTAACTAGCTTGATTTAGTTTCTTACAACTATAACAATGTCAAAACAATAAAATAACGTTTGTATTGTGTAATTTTTATTTGCAACCTTAACAATAACAAGCCATAGAATTAATTGAGTTTTCTTTTCAATAACATTTTTATGTGTAGCTTTTGATAATATAACTTTTGATAATTTAAAAAATTTTTAAATAGTCATTTTACTTTATTGTGAAATCTTTTAAGTATTTTAAACAATGTTAAAGTCATTAAGAGGTAATTCATTTGTTAATTGCATTAATTTCTACTATTCTGCATGAATTTTATAAATTTAATTCTGTTTATTTATATTTAATGCTGCAAATCTTAGAAGCATTTTTTTACTCAGCAGGCTTAATGTTTAACTTAAATAATATTATTTAGTTATCTTTGTATATTCACAAATTTGTGAAATTTTCCTAATATTTATAGATAATTTTTATTATATACCATCAACAACTGCTTATTAAAATGTATTGTTTCTTTAAAAAAAATTCTGATAGAATAAAAAAAATATAGTACAGTGAAACTTCCTGGAAAGACCAGCTCTATTTACGACCATTTTTGGTAGGCACGGAATTTTTACCTAAGACTTTGTGTTAAAGAAAGCCTTTATGAGAGACCATCATCACCTCTCACAGCTACGTAGAAAATCTCTGCGCCAATTGCGGAAAATGACCTAATAAGGAAACACGAAAAATTATCAAAACAAAAAATATTAGCAAAGCAAATAAGTAGATTAAAATGTGTTCAAAATATTTGTGTGAGGCTCTTATTTAGAGATTTCTTTTGGTCAATACCACCTCATGTTGCAGTCAGAGTGCACTAAAAACAATGCTATCAATGATTCACTTCTAGAGTTGAAAGTTAAATTAGAAGGAAAAAAAAAGTTATTTCAGAAAAAACAAGTATCTCTAACAAACCTCTTCTCATCTTTTAAAGCTACCTATTTTTTATGATATAAAATTAAATTATAACTCATTTTTATAGACGCAAAATTTTATTCATAAATACGTCTTTTCACGACGCCAACAGAAGTGACATTTGGTCACCGAGAAAATTACACTAACTAAAATTAAAATCCTTTGCGAAAAATCTCCTGCCTTCGATAACAATTTTGATGTCAATGGAAGTAACCTCTAAGAACGACCAATCGCCATCAACAACCATTTTACTGTGGAACGGAGAACCCAATCCAGAAGACAGGAGAACTCCTGTATCAAGAATTGGGAGAAATTTTGCCTTTATGGAGGGCTTTTTGATGGAACTAACCCGCATTTGAGTTACATGAAGAGGAAGACCACGAGAACCGCCCAAGGTTAGCGTGACAGCAAAGGGACTATAAGCTGTGATCCATCTACCACTGCGGATATTTCACATCAGCACTGTGGTCAGTGCAAGCAGGATGCGGATTCGTATCGACCAGCCGTTGGTGGGATTCGAGCCTGGTTCACCTCATTGAAAGACGAACGCTCTATCCCTTGAGCCATCATGGCTCTCCTTAAATACAGTTTATATCCGTCTTTGAACAGCTGACCCAATTTTAGTTTTACGGCTACTAATGTTCAACTGTGTAGCCTTGCAATTTTCAACTAATCCAGAAGACAAGGAAACTCCTGGATCAGTACCCCTAGCGGTATTGATTTGTTATGGGAACATGGAGGACTTTGCAAGTCGACAGATTTAACGTGCATCAGTCACCATTTACTTCGGCCGGCGGGGATCGAACCCACAAACTCTTGGACATGGGTCCAGAGCTCTACTAACCAGTCTATCCTGGCCTTTTCCTTAAATACATTTTTTTTTTTTTTAAGAATTTTGTATGGACATCACATGAAATATACACCTTGAATATTTTATTTTAATATAAAACTTATGCTTAATTGCGCTGTGTGAATTAAAGTAACTAAATCTAATATTTTCTATTTAGAGTTCACACGACAATGTCCATACTTTCGGAACATTCCGAGGGATGATCTTAAGGTGGCAGCTGATTGTACTATTACAACACAAGGTAAAAACAAATGCAATATTTTAGTGATTGTACCTACCTAATTTTTTAGCATTTCAATGGTAAGCTTTGGAAGAAAAATATTTTATAATTGAGAGTACAAATAAATTTACAAATATTTATCAAAATATTTGCATAAAATTGTATGCAGGTTATCAAAATACTCACAAAAATAGGCATTGCTTGTCTGTTGGAAATTTAGATTGTTTCATATTTAAATTAGCCTAAGTTAGGGTTCTTCAAACTTTTGCATCAGAGGGGGCTACGTCAATAAATTTTAGAAATCCTGTTAGATGCATATGCTAATGATATAGTAATCATTTGTAAGAGGAAGTTAACAGCTAATTTTAAGATAGGTTCACTAAGTTTTATGATTTCTAAAATATTGGCAGTTAAAATTTGAGTTGAATCAATTTATTTTAGCATTATATTTATTGTGTAAAACAGGCATAATATAACTATATTAAAATACTAAACCATTTAAATCTGTAAAAAAATTTTACTTATCTAGGATCAGAAATAAATATCAAAATGACATTAATCCTCAAATCAGAAAAAGAATAATCACTGCTTCTATGGTTTAAGGTCATTATTGAAATCTCACTTAATAAAAAGAAAGACAAAAGGTATTAATCAAGTTAGTTTTGACTTATGTTTCAGAGACATGGACTTTAACAAAAAGGGAAGAGAAGTTATTAGCAACCTTCGAAAGGAAGGTCCTACGAACCACCTTTATCACTATCCTCGATAACAACAACTGGAGAAAGAAAAAAAAATTTTGAAATATATAAGATCTTTAATAGTGATGATATCATTAAATCTATTAAACTAAGTAGAATGAGATGGGCCGGGCATGTAGTGAGAACGAGCCTAGAACGAACAGCATTAAGAGTCTTCAACGCAACCCCCTCCAATAAAAAGCCAAGAGGAAGGCCCAAAAAGAGATGGAAAGACTGTGTGGATAAGGATTTTGCCATCCTAAAAGTAAAGAACTGGAAATCAATTGCTGGGAATGGGAAAAGCTTCTGAGGATGGCTCAGGCTCACAAAGGGCTGTCGAGCCAATGCTGATGATGAAAATACTAAACAAATTATAACACTTCTATGCAAAAAAATTACTTAATTAGAAAAGGAATGAATACAACTTCAGAATTAATGTGACACATTGTCACGTTGGTTTTGCTTTACTAAATATTCAATATCGTGAATAATTTTTATCTGCCATATTACACATTTTATATATATACATATATATATATATATATATATTATAATGTATGCACAATTAGCTGTAAATTTTTAAATATTTAATAAAAATTTGAATATGTATTTATTTCTACAGGTTTTTGAGGAAACTAATCATATTGAAAAATTGACGCTGAAAGATTTCAGAGATTCATATCCTCGCCATCCCACAATACAAGTAAATTTTAATATTTTTACATTTAATTACTGAAATACTTTGTTTGAAATTTATTCAAATATTTTTTTTTTTTTCAATTTTAGCAAATTCATATTTCACCCTGTGAACGAAATTTTACTATTGATTTATCACCCTTTATGAATTCATCTGCTTACACCATTTCGAATGTAAGTTAACTTTTCTCTAATTGTCAAGCATTTTTTACTTTTTTATCTCTTCAATTGCTTACTTTTTTCATTCTATAATTTTTTAGAAAGCATCCTTGCCGAGGATATTTAAATTGTTTAGAGCTCTTGGATTGAGGCACCTTCCCGTTACCGATGAGAAAAATTCTGTAAGTTTTCGTTTGTTTTTGTTGCGTTCATTTATGTTATGTTAAAGGAATACATTTCAAGCTTATACTAAACTGTGCTCAGTTTGATGTTAACACCTTATTTCTAATTAGGTTAATATGATGACAGATTAGTACTTAATATCTCTATAATAAAATTAATTTTGTGATATTTATTATATCTTAGTAGAATATTATACTGTACTCCCCCCCCACACACACAAAAAAAAATTTACATAATTTTTAATCTAATAATTTTTTTAATCTGTAGTCTTTCCAGTTGCATTGGGGTGCTACACCCGTATGCAACTGAAACATGCTTTTTCAATTTGATTTCTTTGAACTCATTACATTGCTAATACAAATGTAACATTACGTCACTATCGAAGTCAAAGGGTTGCCCGTTGAAAAAACATCTCTTTCGGCAGGTCACACATGCTGTAATTTTTCTTCATCAATGAAAAAATTTATATGTGTTTTCTCTATGAGTTGGGGGAGTACTTTTTAACTGTCACTATCGAATTAGCGCTTGCCTACAGAGTTTTGAACTCATCATAGATATTTGTTATCATCTGAAATATTACTTAAACTTGTTCAAAGCATTAACAGCATTCTTTTAAAATAGAATTGAATAGTTAGTTTGAATTAGAATAATTAATTTAAACGATTTCAGATGCAATGATGATGAGTTTTCATTTTTGAGATTCTCTATATTAAACTCTTTATTTCCAATCTTTTTACAACTACAAAAAACTCATACATGTAACCAGATCAGAAAACTTAAGTCGATATCAAGACCTGTGATGAAATAATAGAACTGCACTTATTCTGCAGAAAATGGTTGGCAATTTATTTTTCATGAATAACAAAAATGAATTGAAAGCGACTATTGGTGAAGATCGAATCATAGTTTTCGATCCCGAAATTACATTATAAATGCTAATAAGGAATTCAAAATATTTGCATCTTTTAGTTAAAAACTGGTATGTCATTGATCAATTGGCATATTAAGAACATAAAATTGTTTTTAACATATAACCAAGTTTTTATCTTCCTTGGTTTCACTCCATTGAACGAAGAATACCTGCTTTATGATTGGTTAGAAATAATTATTTGAAAGGCCAGCTGTCATGTGACAAAAAAACGTTGCAGTTGCATGAGGAAACCAGTTTCAGTTGCATAAGGGTGATGCAGACTGAGAGCTTACCTAGTGTTATTTGTTGCCAAGTAACAAAAATAAATTAATGTTGCACGAATTTTCCTGGAGATCTCTTTTTTTTTTAAAGAAGAGATCACATACATTTTCTATCTAATCCATTCAATTGGGTACTTGCTTTTCAAGAACAAGACCTCCCGTGTCAGTGCCAGCTAATCTTAATCAGCAAAATGGCATAATAAAATTGAGCTAAGTTTCTCTAAGTTAGAATGTCAGTTAACGATAGGTTAATTAAATACAGAGCTGTATTCCACATTGAATTAGTTGTAATTGTAGTCTACTTCTTCTATTCAGAGATGATTCTGCTACGAAAAAAATCCAGATTTTTAGCTTACCGAGATCCGAAAATTTCCGGGAATCCAAGGTCCAGAAGTTTTAAGAAATCATCTCTCATTTATGTTAAAAAATTCATGTATATTTTATTTAAAAATATTAGAACTAGAATTTATACATGGCATCTCTTTCATCTGTAAACATTTTTTTCTGGTAGAATAATATATGCGATTAGAGATAAAAATAAACTTATACATAGTTATTCATTTAAATTATGCTGCATGTAATTTATTTATAATTTCATGTTGTGAAAATATCAATGATTTAAATCAATAAAGACATTAATTTTTTGAATTGCGTCATTAATGATTTTACTCAAGAAATTTTCAGGATTTTTGAGTTGAGCTCACAATCACCCATGTTTATTTAACTTAAATTTATTATTTAGCTATGTATTTTATTGTAACTGTGATAAATTTTTGCTTTGTGTACTTGGCAACCTCGTTGCATAATTAGTTTGTTTATGTTCCACGTGGCATCGTGCGTTTTCTTTGTGTTAAGTCTCTGTGTAAATATATAGTGAAAGAAGGCCCACCTGAAAGAGAGGCCAACAAATCTACCCTGTAAAATGCCTGAATTGACGGATGTTAACACAGGTGGGCATTGGAAAGAAGAAGAAAAATGTTTTCGGATCATCCTCGGGGATGTTTCCCAAACCGTCACCAGTAGCCCATTGTGCAGGTCTAGTGTGGCATAAATGAACTACAACAACTGGTTTAAAGTGCTTTTATATTGTTTCAAATTTTTCCGTCAATTTAATTATGATTACTAATCTAGTATTCTACGTTTTAGGTTGTCGGTATAGTTACTCGCAAGGATATTGCCCGTTATAGAGCAAAGCATGGAAAGTTTGGTGTAGAAGAACTCCAAGTATCCTACGCCTAAGAACAGACTGAGCTTTTTGTAAAATTGGTGTAATGATATTTTATATTATTCTTGCATTACTTTAAATGTTAAATGCTAACATTTCCTTTTGTGATATATTTTTTACTTACAGTATCTTTCACTGACGATGTTTTTAGTTAAGTTATTGTTTTTAGTTATTTTTTTAAGAAAGGTACGTAGATTTTATGTCAGTGGGAAATATTTTGACTGCATTTTAGAATTATATTTGTGTATTTTTTAGTCCAAAAACTAAAAATCAATAAATTGTTTTGAAAAAAGAACAAAAAGAAATTAAATATTAAATGTTGAAAAGCTAAAATATTTAACAAAAAAAAATATTTTTCTTCTATTTTTATCACAAGATATTTTTAAGCATGAAATTCTAAACCATAGTATCAATGTATATATTTTTTAATTATGGCAATGGCATTAGTATATATATATAGATTTAATTCCTCTAAAAAGTTGTTCTTAACACACACACAAAAGTTGTTCTTAACAATTCACATTTACTAATATGTTTTGTAAAAACAGGAATTTACTCTTAACTCCTAGACCTAACTAAATTACAGTAATCAGGGGTCTGTCTAGGTTTTTTTAAGAGATACCTATTTTGTGAAAATTAAAAATTATATTGAAAAATCAACACAATACCGTAAATAAGAAAATATTTTCAAAAATTGTTACTACAAATAAAAATCATTTATGACTGGTAAATTTCCATGTATATTTTCCCCATATGTTCAAAAACAATTTTGCTATTGTAAAATTTTAGGCTTTAAATTTTATCCATAAAATTGATTGCCCATAATTAAATTTAAACCTGAATTTAATAAAAACATAAGAATCTTAGAACTTGCTCTCTTAAAAGTATTTTGTGAAACTACCCTTTTTCCTTAAGTTGAATTTGTGACGGTACCACTAAACGGTAGTAAATTTGCCCCGGACAGACCCCTGGTAATGTTATACAAGTATAACAATTTATATGAAATAATCCAGAACAACTTTGGCACTAAATGCTTTAAAACGCAGAACAAAATTATTTCTAAATAATAAGGTATACAAAATTTAAATTCAGGTACATAGTGTCCTGTGGTGTTGCTCGAAAAAATGCAAAGTATTATCAAATTAATTTTTTAAAAATTGACAGTTATAATTAATCTACATGCCTGTATATAAATTGTATCAAAAAATTTTATTTTTTTATATCAAAGCATAGAATGCTTTTGAAGGTGATAAAGTGTACATATTTTTGAGATTTTATTTTAATTCATTTTACTGTAATTTCCTCTTGTAGTAGGATTTATGATAATTGTGCTTGTACTGATGTATGAACTTTGTGATATTCAAATTAGTATAACCAATAATGATACTTCCTGGTTTTTGAACTAGACTTTTTCTGTTGAATTAAGAATTTTGAAAAGCTCTTAAATATTCAGAACTATGAGTATTAAAGAATTACTCTATACATTTTATAAATTGATGTTATGTTAGTCATGTGATTAAGTATTAACTCTTGTATTTAAAATGTAAATATGTGTTTTAGTTAAACTGTCTGTGTTTCATTAATGTAAATGACTTATATTTCACATTATTAAAGTATAGTAGTTATAATGTCAAATTCTTTTTAATTTATTAATGGTTTTTAATTTTATTTTCAGTAATAATTTTCTTTTATAAGGGAAGCTTATATAAATGTTCACTATTGTTTTTTATCATTGCACTTTGTTAATTATTAAAGTAACAATAATTTAGTACTTTTTTTGTTTGCAAATTTCATTGAGTATTTTCTAAGCACAACTGTGAAAGTAAAGCATAGTGAACTATGTAAAGAGATACATAAATAAAATCATCTTTATTTTGCCTGAATGCCTGTTTCTATCTTGCATGAGGGATAAATATTCCAGGCCTTGAGCCACTGTGGGCCAAATAATATCAGGACAACATTTTTCAAAAAAATTAGGACATTTTTTTAAAATGGCATGCATATACCACACTACTGAATTAAAATTTACAATTTAGTTAATGACTACCTTAAGCAAATAATTTTAAAGTAAGATTTTAATAATCTTGAAATGAAAATATTGAATGTTTCTTAACATTTTTGTATAAAAGTAATATAGTGGATGATCCCACAATTCACCACTTAAAAATTCTTGGATATGATTGTTGATTAGAATTGATCATTTTTAAAATCAGATAAGAGACAAATTAATAATTGTGAAACTACAAAACTTCACCCTAGTTACCGCATGTGCTGAAAATATGAAGCGTATGATTCCTGAATTCATCACCATATATATCTGATAATATAAAAATGTTAATTGAGTTTCTTTTTTATTAAATAACTTAATTCTCTAACATTGATTCCTGCTTTGTAAGGTTATATGTCTGAACCATGTATATATTCAGAGTACAGTCCTAAAGTTTAAACTTTTGAATATTTTTGCTTGCATTACTATAATCCAAATCTTACGATGTTTCTAATAAGATATTTTAAATTCACATTTGTACCTGGGGGGGGGGGAATGGGATGTTATGAACACACAAAAAGCAGAAATAACAATACAAGATTTTGTATCGAATATACCAAAATTGAAAAAGCTATTAAACTGTTATTAATGTTTACTCTTATTTCAAAATAAACGAAACTTCAAGTTAAAATTTTAATGTCAAGTTGTTAGTTTTAATTCCAAAAAATTTCATATTTACTGGCCAAATTGCAAAATTCGATAAATGAGTAAGACTGACATTTCATTACTTGAGGAATACCACTATAAGAATAAAAAAAAAGACTTACTTGACTTGTTTCTTTTTTACTCTTGGGGGTAACATGACATGGTATTCATGTGATTCCAGTATTACGTCTTCCACTGCAGAGGCGTGTTAAGAAGTAATTTGTTAGCTGGTAATTTGTCACAATCTAGATCACTTTTCTTTCTTTTACCATTTAGTACCAGGAAAATGTTGACAAAATTCTAAGCTATACAGGGTGCGTAGCATTTTTAGAAAGTGCATAAAGGTGTTTATTTTCGTTTTTTAAAAGCCCTTAAAGGTGTTTTTAAAAAGTGCTTAATTTTCCCTTTTTCAAAATGAGATTTTTCCTTTGCTATGTTGATTTTTGCTTCAAATTATGCAAAAGTGTGCTTTTCACATTGTTCTATTCAACGTTTTCACAATTAATTTAACCCCAATCTATTTAGGCATATTGTCAGTCCGTAGCATATGAAAACGCCATTCGTTTTACACGATTCAAAATTTCATGATTTTTGACAATTGTCATTGATTTTGATGGAACTAACCCGCATTTGCATTAACTGGAGTGAAAAACCTCACCCAGTTAGACCTACAGCAAGGAGATTCTAAGCCATGATCTAAGATACTTTACCTCAACACAGTGGTTTGTGCGAGCCAGGAGCAAAATTAGTATCAACCAGCCACTGCTGGGTTTCGAATCTAGCCACCTCATCCGGAGGCGTATCGCCTGAGCCACTGTGGGTCTATTCACTATGTTGTAATAAATGGTTCAGTTTGGTCTATCAATTAAGTGTTAAAATAACATCTGTGGAACAGCAAATGAGCCTTTGTGTAATGGTCACTGTAATGAAAGATATATGGAGAAAAAAAATTCACCAATTAGTAGAAAAACTTTATTTGTTAAAATTCTATGAAATAAAAGTGAAAATTTACAAATGCTATTAAAAATATACATATAAATTTAAACAATAAAATATTTCTTCACACATTTAAAAAACTTAATCCTCTCGAATACCATACGATATATTGTCATGATACAGGAACATGTAAAATCGTATATTTCTTATCTCTAAATGGATTATTCATTAAACATACGGTGGTGATAAAATATTAAGATACATCAAGATAATTAAAACACATCAAGTATGATCACAGTAAATGAATATAATTTATTCACAGTCTGATGATTGTTTCATTGATTCTTTGTACGTGAGGCACTTTTTGATTTCAAAACCAATTGCAGCAGCTAAAGGAGGCGGTACAGCATTTCCAATCTAAAATTAAATACACAAATTTGTTGACTAAAACGATAAATTAAAAGTACTTCCATACATTGCTCTTAACACTTCGAATAAATACCCAAAGACTTATGAAAATGCAAAGTATTACTGTGCAACTTTACTACCAAAATTTAATATATACCTTAAAATTAGTAAAATATTATTTATTCTAAGACATGATTGGTCAAGGAAGACAGTTATAAGTAAGAGGTTATAAAATAACTCTGTCTAGAGTATGTTCAAACTATCCAGCTTTGTTTTATCTACACTGCAAATTATGCAAAATCTTTCATGAAAGCAAATTAAAAAAACATAAGATGTAATTTTTCCTTTAAAAATTTATTTTTAATACTGGAATTGCAGATCATTACAATCAATTTGAATGAAAAAATGGGCAGCGAATCAACTCATTTTTAACTAAAAAACTTTAATAGTCATAAAAAGTTATAACTATTTTTTTTCAATAAATTGAATCAAGAAATACTCATACCTGTCTATGTCTGTCCAATATTGTACCGAAGAACCTGTAAGAATCCGGGAAGCCTTGGGATCTGGCACACTCGCGAACACTTACAACTCTATTTTCTTTTGGATGCAAAACTCGTCCCTAAAATAGATATGCAAAAAAATTGAGCTTCTGATTTTTTAACTGAGGTAATAAAATAAAATTACAAAATAAAATACAATTTCTTCCACGTAAATAAATATAGATACTGGAAATAAAAAATCTAATTTTAAGAAATGTTCGAATAGCATTGAAGCTTGCAAATAATATTTATTTAAAACCTTGAGCATGCTTCAATAGTATATCCTTTTCATTATTATGATGGTAAAGTTATATACTTCTAATTACTACAGATTTTTTTTAAACCTATTAGTTAATTTTTACATTTAACACTCTTTCATAGCTTTCAAAATTAACATAGATGTGCTACTCTTTTTAAATAAAGATTTTACTTATTATTGAATAACAAAAACTAACTTTCCAAACACTATAAAATAGAATAATTCGTTTATATATTTAATAGCCTTTTAAAGCTAAAATATGTAAATGTGCTTAAACAATTAATGGTATGACAGGTGGAAATGGTCTAAACACATCTTGCTTACTTGCACAGCAAAAAAAATTTTCTACACTTAATATAAGAGAATTTTTAAACTAAAACACCAATTTTAAATGTCGGAAGATTTCTGACTTTTTTTTCTTTTGAAAATATATAATTTTAAAGACCTTGTGATATTAAAAATTTTTTCAATTGTATAAAATTTCAATTTTTTTTTCTTTTAAAATTCTTTTTTATTTCAATTTTTTGATCATTGAAAAAAGCAGATGCTAACTAGTCAAACTCACAAAATTCAAAACATTGGTTGAAATGTATTTTCTATTTAGTGTACTGTATTGATAATTTTTATTTTTAATAACCTTTTTTTAAATATTAAAAAAAGTGTAGTTAAAACAAGTATAGCAATAAATCGAAACACAAATAGTTAAACATTTAAAAAATAAATAGAATAAATCAATTTGGATATTTTTCTGGAAAAAAAAGAAAGAGAAAATCCGTTTAAGGATAACATTCTTTAACAATCACATTAGCAAAAAAACAAAAAATAAATATATCAACAGTGTTAATATGTTTTAATAGAAAATAATGGAATATACATTAAGAATAAATAAATAAAAAGTTACCTGTTTTCCCATTGGCTCAGGATTTGTTATGGTTGTTGAAAAAAATCCATCCCATTCTAAACGACCATACAGACCACTCCAATTATTATGTCGATTACCAGTATGTGGTAAGCACCATGGAACCAGTGTTCCAAACTGTCGATCCATTGGGTCACATGCTTTACCACTGGCACATGCACAAACACCTCGAAGTGCACCAGTAGAAGATTTACCATTCTTAATATCATGATGAGTATAGTTTCTGTAAGGAGATTCATTTTGAATTTCATTTCATGAATAAAACTGATTAGAAAATATTAAAAAAAAGACTTATTATATAGATTGAACTACAAGTTAGAATTATAAAGAATGAATAAAGTAAGGGGATTTCATTATCGACTATGTCAACCTTCATCTATCAAAAGGTTTATGAAGATGGAATCAAGTCAACATGTCTTACATACTAATGAATTGGTATTTAATATTTATAGTGGTAGTCAAACCACATTACTCCCCTTCCAGAATTTCATCTGTGATATAATTCTGGAAGATAAACAAATATCACTAGTTGTTCATTCTATAGCTTGTTATATATTTTTTCTTTCCTCACTTTTTGTCTGGGAGATTGTATTTACTTGACTGGATTTTTGAGCGCTATTTCGCTGGCAAATCAACTGTTTAATGTGCACGATACTGGATTTTGGTCGCTATTTCGTGAGGAAATCAACCGTTTAAAGTGGACCATCCATTGACGTTGGGAAGTTCATATTATGTCTAGGTCACCAATAAGGTGAGAGCAGTGTTAACTATTTCAACCTTCATCCATCAAAAGGTACCTCAAAATAAAGTTAACATATTTTATATACTAGTGAATTATTATTTAATAATTATAGTGGTAGTTATGCCAAAGCGTGAAATTTCTACTCAGCCAGCTCGCCACCAGCAATAGAATATATAAAGCAAGTATGCAATTTTTGTTTTGTCAAATCAATCTACCAAACTTGTTTTTCCCAGGGTTAGCGTTTAAGTACAGAACCTAGATAAAATAGCAGGATGCAACTATGGCAAATCTTCGAAGACTGATCGCTAAAATGATTTACTCAGAATTTCCATAAATGGCCAAAAAATATTTGTATACAAACATGAAGAGGTAGAAGCAGATATGCATGATATACACGCACATGCAAACGTTATTTGCAAAAAAACTTTTTATTAACACGGAAAATTTATAGTATTACTCATTAAAAAATTTGAAATTATATTTGACTATAAGGCATCAAAAATTGAATGAGCAGCAGTGATTTTTATAAAAAATATTTATTAAGTGCTTGCCTTGAAATGTTTCTAATCGACTTAGATTTTAGATATAAGCTTATAAATTTAGATATTTATAAGTTTATTATGAATATAGATATATGAATATAGATATTTATAAGCTGTAAAGAAAGCCAAATATAAGGTAAAGCAAAGTAAGTTGTGAGAGATCTTTTTCTCGGTTCGTTTAATTAATCCTCATAAAGGATGACAATGGATTTGATATAAATATTTATTTTAGCCGTCTTGAATATATATATGTAGGTAAAAATAAGAGATTAAAAATATACATAAGCTGCATAACAGATAAATCCTGGAGCTCTCCTGCTCCCTCCTCGTTCAGACATTCTTTCTCAGAGTCCAGCTAATCATTACTCCAAACTGATACTAACTAAATCCTCTTTTCCACATGAAAAAGTCCTTCGCTCCACCCCCACTCTAGGGGACGACACCTCCAGTGTCCTTGACCCTCGGGTCAGGGGTCAATAAAATGCGTGGGAGAGGAATCAGGTCCTGACATAAGTCAACAGATTTTATGTTATCAAAAACTGCTAAATTTAAAGAAATATATGCTGGTATGTACAATAATCAGCATAGAGTTTTAAAAAATTAGTGACTTTCGAACAAATTTTGTTAAAATTAGGTGATAACAGTAGGTTGAAATTAGGTACTTAGCAATGAGATTTTGTGTTCACTTAATGCTTTTCATTTTATCTAAGGGGAAAATTTGGATATTTTTCTTATTTTAATGACACAGGGATGCTATTAGAATCATTGAAAACTTATGACAACTTAATTTTAAATACTTTTCAATAAATATGTTCTTTTACTTTTCAATAAATATGTTAATGATTTTAGTCACAAATAATACTACATTTGTTAACAAGTTAAAAACTGCTCATATTTATTTTTTTTGCGAAAATAGTGGCTTGCAGAAACTTTAGCCTGCATAGTACATTCTGAACTGAAATTTCCCACCTTGATAAAAGAATAAAGAAATCATTAAAAATTTATGATTTAAAATACAGGTTAAAAAAAAATAGTTTGAAAATAGTCAAATATCTCGAGAAATATACAGCGGATTGAAAAGGTAAGTTGTAAAGGTAAGTATTCAAAATTTTTTAAAAGCTATCCAATGACATCAAACTCGATCTTCCACCCCCACTTCCTAGTGGTAAGGCGGGTGGCATATTTTAAATATGAACCCCTATTTTTTATTGCAGATTTGGACTCTCCAGAAAAAAGTTACCCTATTTCAGTTGCAGGTTTATGCGTTTTGCTTTACAGATGACACTGTAACCGTTACAAGCTATTTGAAATCTTGAGACCCACCAAACTCAAAAGATAAACATAAAAAAGTTTTAAAAAATACTGAAATATTTTTAGTTTTATTTATTTTTTTTTTCAATCTGATAGTTCTCGAGTTATCACCATTTTATACAGTTAGCACCTTTTTTAATTTTCTCGGTTACAGCTATATCAGAGAAGCAAAATTCATACACCAACAACTTAAATAGGGTTACTTTTTTCTGGAGAATCCAAATCTGCAATAAAAAATAGGACTTCATATTTAAGATAGGATAGATTTTTAAAATATTGGATGTGACTAATTTCACATTCATTTCGCAAGATTTGTCATTTTCCAAACTATCCCCCCCCCCTGTATAATTCATATTTAGTTTAAAAGTGACTTACAGAATCTTAGTGTAACTCCCATCACTAAGCCTTACACTTATGTTTGGAAGATCTCTCCAATCAGCACCCGGAACCGTTGGTATATGCCTCATTCTTGCTTCAACAAGAGGATTCATTTCTTTACAAATGTGGTCCCTCAATACTGGTTGATAAATCTGCCCTCTTAGCTGAATGAATGTAACATTAGCATATAAATCACAGTATAAAAAGTATTGCAAATTAAATTAGAAATTTGAATTTCAAGCTAGGTGGAAAGATTCATAAATTAGTTTACTCCATTTTATCAGGAAATGGATCGTCTGCTATCTGTTTTTTTTATTAACAATAAGCATTGTGGTACTGACAAAAGGTATGAAAGGAAACTTATAAAAGTTTTTCTATTAATTCTACTTTAAATATTGCACCTAAATGTATAATAAATAAAAGAAATAAGAGTTGAAGGGTTTGAGAACCTCTTAATTTTGCTGCAACTATTAATTCTGAAACAAAAAATGCATGGATTACAGCAGAAGATACAGTGAGAAGTAACATTTTTTACTGTCAATGTAAATCAAAATCAGTAAAACAGATCTTACTCCATGCTGTTCTATTTCCTTTAATATATCAATTAAATTTTTATTTAAATTAATGAGGTTTCCAAATAAAGTGTCACTCAGGAAAAAAAAGTTTAAATTAATGTCTGCTTGCCCCTAAAAGGCAAGCCTTTCCTTTGACACAAAAGCTTTATTAAACAAATTTTTCATACTTTTTTCATTATTTTGCATTAATTTAGGTCAAAATAAGTAAAAAGTATTATATTTGGCATTTTAATATTTTATATTTAAAATATAATGCATGAAATAGTGGTGTCTTTTTCTGCATTAAAGATAAAATCGACCAATACAATACACTTCCAAACAGTATTTTTTCAAATTTGCACTTATAGTTCATAATTAAAATTTCTTTAACTTACAAAATCAATTAATGATACATGTTTTAATATGAATGAAAAAAAATTCCTACTTTTTTTGGATATTATATTTTTGCATAAATATAATTCTGATAATCTAACAAAATTTTTGCAGAAATTATTAGACTGTTTCTTATAATTAAAAAAAAATACCAACATATATTTTTGCGTGTAATTAGAGTGCCAGAAAAAAAAGTTAATAGAAGGGATATCTATATCCCATCTTAGTCAGAGAGTTAAGAAATGATTCAATATTTTGAAGATGAGGTGATGCATCAATTTACAACAAATGCTGTTAAAAACTTATATCACAAGTTGGAAAAAGAAGCTTTAAAATAGAAAAACAAAAACGGTTGACAAACTTTATAAAAAAAATATCTAAATGTATTTAAATATTTATATTTTACAAACATTAGAAAAACCTTTGCATTGATTTATATCCATATTTATTATTTTTGCAATTATCTATAAGCATTACTCAATTGCATGTATAAACAATTTATTGCATTATATAAATATATATATGAAAATGAGCAGCAATTTTTTTTTAAAAAGTACCCTTTTTTGAAAATGTGTGACTGGATCACCCAAGTACGAAATTTCTTCAGCCTTGGCACCATTTCTTATTGATGGCAAATCAGACATTGAATCCCCAACTGTAACTGTGCGGTAAGGGGCAGATGATGTCCACTTTATATTAGGTCTATACTACAATGAAAATATATAAAACAAGGTTGTAAACTTTATATTTAATAATAAGATTGTAAACTTTACATTTGATAATAAGGTTGTAAACATTATATTAAAGAATAAGGTTGTAAAATATAACATTGCAGCTGGTGTCCCAAAACTCACATGCAAGTATAAAAATATGTTAAAGTAAAATTAAATATGATAAAAATGTTTTTTTGCCATCTTTTGCTTTGGGAATATAAAGAATAGCCTCCGACTCTGTTTTAAAATTATTCGAAAATTCTGACAAATGATGGCACTGCTAATTGCAAACATATTAAAAGCTAAGTTTTACAGCAGTCTTGTGTATTTGCAATAGCATCTGTTCATTTTGCCCTTAGACAGCACTATGTTGCTGCTGCAATTGAGAATCATTTTGAAAACCTTGCTTAATATTTTTATTTCAATTAAAAGGGCCATCTATTGCCTAACTTATAAATTAGTTTACAACTTTGTAAGAAGAAATTATTTGGTTTCCTCAACTGAGCACAGCAGCAAATCGTAGAATTCTATTTCCTCTACCATATTTCTTTTCTTGATTTTGAACATTGTCAGTCTTTTGGGAGACACATGGTGCTTAGTAAACATTATTCACTTGATTCAAATTAAATGAATCAATTGAAATAAAAATAAAGTTAATAAATTATAATCAAAAAGTGCAAAAATGGATCATTTCCTTTATTCTTTCCTTGAAAAACCATAGTTGGATAACATATTAGAACCTGCAGATTAAAATCATTTAACTCAAAAGTTAAAGTTTGATTGCCATAAATCAATTTAACTTATTACCTTGAGATAATAATTTGCATCCTTGATTTACACCTAATACTTCACCTTATAAAATATTGCTTGAAAGGCTCTTACTTTTTTATCATCTACAACAACTGTCAGTTGTGTAGCACGAGGTGAAAAGACATGTTGAGGTTCAGGAAAGGAAGGAAGTTTCTCTCCAGGGGCAGCTGCTAAAATTATAGCTCTGAAAATGACAAAATTAAAACAATAGAAAAATGTCTAACAGATATTTCATTAATAAATGTCTTCAATAAAAAGTCTTACACAAACGAAAAAAAAAAAAAAAAAAAATTTATCACATTTTGGAGATGAGCCTCGGGAAAAGTAATTAAGCTTCCGAAGACCACAGTGGATTGTGCACAGAGTTAACAAAAAATTAATCATATACCAGCTCAATAAAAAAAATTTATAGACAAATAGAGAAAATTATATATATTTACAAAGTGCATGTATATTTTATCATTTCTTAGGAGGTTATTGAATCTTCATTAACTAATGATTTATTAGCAATTACAATGTGGCAGAAACTTTGTATAAGCCTTTTATTAATATTTCAATAAAAAAAAAGGATTTTAAATTAAAGTCTAAATAAAACTAAAAAGATATTCTAAGACTTTTCTGTGAAAAATTTTCACAATTCTTTGATTCATACAAATGAATGTTATATTTCCCTAATAAAATGTAATAATGTATATTTAAATTCATACAAATTTTATTAAAAATGATAATAAGTGTAATAGAGCAATCTAACCATTTTGGGAGACCATATTTTCAAACTTTAAAAGCTCTGTAAAAAATATATATATATATTTCAACATTTTTATAATTTTTATGAAAGTAAGTCTCGGCGTTATTTACACTTGCTTTTATTTTTTCCGCTTAAAACTTTTTTTAAAAAATGCAAACTGGGTATTACAGATGAAACAGAAAATATCATGCCTGAGCCGTGATGGCTCAGGAGATAGAGCGTTGGCCTTCCAAAGAAGTGAACCGGATTCGAATCCCAGCGATGGCTGGCTGATACGAATTCCGCATCCAGCTTGCACCGACCACAGTGCTGACGTAAAATATTCTCATTCGTAGACGGATCATGGGTTAGAGCTCCTTTGCCGCCAGGCTAACCGTGGGAGTTTTTTGTGGTTTTCCACTCCAAGTAACTTAAATGCAAGTTAGTTCCATCAAAAAGTCCTCCACAAAGGCAAATTTATCCTAATACTTGATCCAGGAGTTCTCTTGTCTTCTGGATTGGGTCCAAAATTACGAGGCTACGAGGTTGAACATTAGTAGTCATAAACCCAAAATTTGGTCGGCTGTTCAATAACGTTTATAAAATAAAATTTTATGTTTGTCAAAGCCAGTTTTTTTAAAAACATTCGAAAATTCTAAAAGTTTATAAAAATTTGATTAAGTGCAAATGACACGACTTATTTTCACAAAAATTATTAAAACTTTTCCAATTTTTTTACATGAGTTATAATTTTTTAAAGTCTGAAAAAGCAACATTTGAAAAAATTGCCCCTTTTCTGTTTCCATATCTTTTTTTTTTTTTTTAATAAGCTGCATTTTAAATCCAAATACTTCAAAAACAAACAACACAAAATTATTTAAGAATAATTTCAAGAATATTACCTTCTTCTAGTCTGAGGAACGCCATATTGACCAGCTTGTAGAACAGCAAACGTACACTGATACCCCATGCGTATTAGAGTACTTAAAGTCAGCTTAAGAATCATGCTCCTTTTGAAAGACACGAAGTTCCTGACATTTTCTAGCAAGAAGAACCTAGGACGATAGTAATCACAATAGCTTAAATAGGATACAATTAAAGAGTTCTTGAAGAGTGAATATTGTCGAGAGTTAAATCTGTTCATGCCGCTGAATCCTTGGCATGGGGGACCACCACAGAGCATTTCTACTTCTCCTTTTTGTGGAAGGTTCTGACCTTTGTACATTGTCTCTTGACCCTAAAGACATGAATAAATGAAGACATGTTATAAAATAAATCAAATGAAATAATGTTATAAAATAAATCAAATGAAGGCAAGTCATAAAATGTTATTGTTATTTAAATATTCTATTGGTGTCTATTATTGTTTGTTCTTGTTCTTTGAATCCATACAGCGTTTAACTAAAAGTAGCTCAACTAATGAAGAGATTAGCAGTCAAAAGTGATAATCCACATTTTTGTAGCTTAACCCTTTAATGGGCCATTTATTTCTAGTAAAGGTAAATTAAAGTATTTATGGAATTGAAATTGTTTTAAGAATAGTAATTGATATAAGGAAAAAAAAAATCATTTTGTTTATGAAAATGCCATTTTTTTGGTTGTATATATATTTAACATGACCTACTAGGAACTTATTGACTTTTATTTGTCTTTATTTATAAAATAAATTTTATAAATGCTGCAAACTTCAAAAGGAATTATGTATTTTATAACGTTTTTATGTTTACGTTATACGTTTTTATATATAATACGTTTTTTTATAAACTAACAAATGGTTACCAATTTTATTCAAACGCACTTCAAGAAAGTTGAAGTTATTAACAAATGGAAACCAAAATTAAAAGTGGTAGTAAGTATACTTCCCACGGCCTTCGAAAGGGTTAAAGAAAAAGAGATAGATTTACCGTTACACCTCTCAAATTGGATAACTTACAGCTAAACTTAAGCTTTTGTTGAATACAATTACACTGGGGAAATTTTTCGTTGCAATTACACAAATAGATGACCTTGCCTAATTCAGGTGTGTGAATTTCAAATTTGAAATTAGTTATGCTCCTAAAGCTATGATTTTTTTAAAAATAACATTTTAAACCCATTTTCTGTCAAAATGTTCAAGTTTAAAAACGTTATAACATAACGTAACGTAGCGATGTAAATGTTGGGACAAACTTCAAGGGTAGTTAGGGCACATCATCAAGATTAAAATTGCCATTATATTAAATGCAAATAATAATATATTAATTGCCATTATATATAATAAAATTGTCATATGCCATTAAGGACACTTTTCTATTTTGAATTGTTTTCTTCATATGCTTCTGAACAGGTCATAATAACTGTATACAACGTTTCCTGGCATGGATTCCTATGCAATTTTAATCCTGATGATGTGTCTTAACTACCCAAGAAGTTTTTTACAAGATTTACGTGACCCTCTGTTATATATATAATATATATATTTGAGATCTGGGTACAACTTACTTTAACCCCTGAGTCTGATGTATTTGTACAAAAAGAGACTAACTTATAGAAATATCATATAGAAATCATATAGAATATCATATAGAACATCAATATAATATCATATAAAAATATCAAATGTTATGAGATGAAAGAGAAAATTACAAAAAATTCTAAAAATCTAAAATCATTTTTCTTTGATTTTTTGGAGGGATAACACATACATTTTCTTTCATATTGACTAAAGATAGATAGAGCCACAAACAATACATAAAGAAAAAGTTTATAACGCTGTAAAATATATAAAAGTTTAAGTTTTTTTTTTAACCCCTTTAAAAAGTTTATACATTGAATTTGATTACATGCAATTTTCTATTCAATTATACAGAAAATCTGCAGTTTAAAGCCTGTAATTTCTATTAAAGAAACTACAAAAACACTCCAAATTGTGATGTCAAAAAATATAGAATAGACAAAGAGTCAATAAGAATACAGATATTTTTTTGAAGAAATAATTACATAATTAGCAGCAGAATTAAGATACTTTTTTTTAATTGTCATAATAGATTCTGAACTATTTGAGTTAAATTGTGTTTTAAATAAAATAGTTTACATTAAAAAAAAAACTAGTCTAATTATGACTATACAGTGGAAAGTCGCGTATCTGGAATCAGTGGGACTTCCAGAAGTTCGTATAATAGATTTTCCGTATAATGGACACCCAAGATAAACAAAGCTTAAAACAATCTAATAAACGATCTGAATCCAAGAAGCAAAAAATAAATAAACATTAATTTTCGGGCAATAATATTTTAGTATTAGAAGGATCAAATCAATCAAAAACAAAATATTAGAAAGAAAAAAAATTTTTATTGCTTAAAATATAGAAAACGGAAAAACTTTAAAGTTATGAAAATATTAATTGCCCTCTCCATCATTTTTAACTAGAACAATTCAAGCAAGCGTAAATTCCCGTCATTCATTCAGGTGAGTAGGTGGAGGAGAAAAAATCATTTCCTCCTTATTTGTATAGAGAAAATTTGGGTAAAGAGGAGATCCTTCAAGCTGAGGGCAGGTAAGTTACAAATTCTTATTTTTTCTCTGATCATTGGCTATCAATCAAGCGTAAAGGTGCTACATGCTGATTGGGTTTTCTTTCTTTCTTTTTTTTGTGTGACTGAAAGAATCTGGTTTTTGGTTGTTAACAGCATGTATGGTAGACCTATTCACACTTTCCATTTTGACTCCCCCTAGACGTTAATGTTCCCTGCATTTATCCTTTTCCACAGTATTTCTTCTTTCCCTAACACTCTAATAAAAAGGTTCCAGGAAATGCCTCTTTTACTAGCCAGCTGCATAGGAAAGAAGGGGGGGGGGACTCAGTTGCACTCTTTTGAAAACAAATCTCCCTTTTTTCCTGCATTCCAGAAGAGGAATGTTGCTAAAGGTCACTGGGGGGTCTTAGTAGATCTTCTCTCCCCCCTTCTGGTGATTTATGGGTTCAAATAATGTCCCTTAGTTGGTTCTTCCATTCAGAATTAATTGATTTAGTAATATGTACTTAAATTTTAAACAAACAATAAAAACTTGCATTCTTAAAGTTTCTTTTCATCAATAGTAGCAGACATCAAAATTTCTCAGAAGTCTCCTTTTGACAACACATTATTTTAATACTATAGAAAAGCAAACCAATAAAAGAAATATTCCAGCTGTGCAGTTTTTAAATCAAATGATTCATGAATCCGGGAATAAAAACAATGATTTTTAAAGCAATAATTAAGATAATTTTTATAAAGGACAACAATAAAATAATTTTTTAAAAAATCCCATTTCCAATTAAGTAATTTTGGTTTAAAAAAAAAATAATTTAAAAGCAATGTGAAATCATAAAAACTCACATCCATAACAAGACGTAATAAGAGATTGCAATCTTCTGTAAATACAGAACATTCTGGAAAATTCAGTCTAAACGCTTGAGCAGCTGGTTCTTCTTTTTCGATGGCCCACCGAGTATCGCTGATACCAGCTTCATGGAAACCCTCAGACAAACCTTTAAAAAACAACACACTTTTTCAGCATTTGTGGCAATTTCATGTTCAAAACCCCAAATACAAAATGTGTTTTAAAAACTATTTTGATAAAAATAATTCAAAAATAAATTATGTATTTTTCTATATTTAGTATAATTAAATGAAAAATTTACAAGTTTTTTCCATAGCCCATATTTCTTAAAAAATTTCTATGAGGTAAAAGTTTTATTTTCTTACATTCATATATACTATATACACTAATATATACATACACTAATTTTATCAAATTTTCGCTATTTTGATACTGATGTATAAATTTAACAGTTAATTTTTCAAACGATTATTTAATGAAAATATATTACAGAACACTCTTATCTATAGTTAAAATTTAAAACAAATTTTTTCAAAAATATGGAATAATTTTATTAAAAAATAAATAAATTTTAATAAAAATATATTACAAAACACTGTAATCTATAGTTAAAATAAATTTTTTCAAAAAAATGGTTATAAGAATAAACAAAGTTTCAGTTTTAACAGATTCAAAGTAAATAACAGTAATAAGAGATAAAAGATAACATTTACTTTTTTTTTTCTATTCTGACAATTCAAAGGTATAACCATTTTCTTAATATTAAACACAAATATTTTTTAAATATTGAAAAAAATTTTTTTACTAATTTATAAGAGACAAAAAAAAATTTTTTTTGTAGATTTTTTGATGGAAACTGAACCAAAATCAAGCATCATAATACTTCTCTCATAATTTGAACCAATTTTCTTGGAAAATATATTGGACTTTTAATACACTTCCAACCCAAATTAAACTGTTTTACCTGATCTTTGAATACTTAAAAAAAAATATATAATAATAATAATTTACTCATCTAACCCTGATTTTTCTTGATACATTTAATTCCTCAACTTACCCATTTTACTCTAAATTAATAAAATATAAACTTGTAAGAGAATGTATAGTTTATAAAATTTCTTTAGCTAACAAGGGATTATTGAATATTTTGAATGATCATCTTATCCTATTCTTAACTCAAAAAAGATTTACGGAGCAAATAAATAAAGCACTTACCACCACAACCACTAAAAACATCAAGAGTCTTAAGCTTTTCATTGATAAAAGGATACTCTTCAGGTTTGCTTTCTACTTTTTCTTCGGAAGTAGTCTTTTTTCCTTTAATGTTTCCTTTCCCCTATTAAAAAAAATTAGTCTTACTAAAAGTCAAAATATGAAAGAAAATATTGATTTTAAATATGAGATCAAAAAAAGTAATAACCAAAGCGTAGTTGATCAAAGAGAATGATAGTTTAAAAAAATTTTAACTATACAGACCTAAATCTACAGCCTATAAAAGAGTTTCTTTCTATATTTAAATGTTGCTTAGAGAGTTACAGCATACAAGATTACAATGCCTCTTTTAGGCTGGAAGCACCCTTTTTTAAGTAGATCAAAGTTGTCAAATTATTAAAAAGTGTTCTGAAATTTCTTTAGAATCACGAAAGAGATAGCAATAAGGCATTAACTTAGTTTACAAATACTAATATATCTAATTAGAAAAGGAAAATATATTGATTCACAATCATTAATTAATACCACAAATAAACTTTAAGGATTTGCACAAATAAATGTATTATAATTTTTGTGTTAGCAGTGATAAAACAATAAAGGAATGCACTAAAGAAATAAAAAATTTTTTTTAACTATACAGACCTAAATCTATAGCCTATAAAAGAGTTTCTATATTTAAATGTTGTTTAGAGAGTTACGGCATACTGGATAACACTGCCTGTTGCAGGCTGGGAGGGAGTTAGGAGCACCTTTTTTTGAACAGATCTAAGTTGTCAAATTATTAAAAAGTGTTCTGAAATTTCTTTAGATTCAGACAAGAGATAACATTAAGGCATTAACTTAGTCTACAAATATGTACTATATCTAATTAGGAAAGTTAAAAAGTAAAATATCTTGATTTACAATTATTAATTAATACCACAAACAAGCTTAAAGGATTTGCACAAATAAATTTATTATAATTTTTGTGTTAGTAGTGATAAAACATTCAAGGAATGCACTAAAGAAATGTTACAAATCTTACCTTGCCAACTCTTCCAATTCGTTGAGCAATAGATGGTGGCTCATCAAAGGTTCCAGTAGAACTATCATAGGCCTAAAGTAGATAATTAGACTAATTAACAGCTAAACTAAGTAAAACATTTTTTTAATTTGTTTCATTAAAAGAAGTATTAAATCCCACAGTGGACTGATCGTCCCAGTCAGGGTGCACAGCCAAAACTTTCAACGTAAAATAAGCATAAGTACTTTTTAAGCACTCAAAAAATATTTATAAGCACTATATACATTAACAAAACGCAAAATAATTTTCATGATCATGATAAAATAACCAGTTTCTGACAAAGAACTCTTTTTCTGATTATATTAGCTGTTATAAAATTATTAGAGATTTTTCAGTTTGATATCAGAGAGTGGAAAATGAAGTCTGAAATTGAAAATATCTTGCACAATACAGCAGGGTTGCACATGAGAAGGCAATAATCTCTCCGAACCCAGCTTAGTAGACGCACATGCAGACTCAGAAGTATTTCATCAAACATGTAAAATATTTGGCGCTTTCATACGATATGGACCGACAATATGCCGAAATGAATTGTGAAAGCGTTGAATAAAACGACGAGAAAAGCACGCTTTTGCATAATACGCGGCGAAAATCGACATGGTAATGAAGAAAAATCTTATTTTTGAAAAGGGAAAATTAAGCACATTTTAAAAACACCCAATGAAAAAACCACCTTTAAGGTCTTTTAAATAACAAAAATCAAAAATAAGCACCTTTAAGCACTTTTTAAAAACACCATGCCAGTAGAAGCCGAAGTCAAGCATTACTGGCTGCAGTCAGTAAGCAGGTGGGTGAACACTTTGATCAGCCTGCGTAGGGATCGAGGGTGCACAGTATAGGTCCTACCGTAAAGTGCTCGACTTTCTGCGCAGGTCGTCGAGGTACCTAAACAGGGGAGTCATCCCCTCTGCAAAGGATCAAAATTGCGATGGCATGTCTCAGATCACCCTCAGGGATGTTTTCCAGACCATCGCCAATAGCCCATTGTGCTGCTCTTTAAAAGTACCTAACTACCTCAAAAGAATTTACAAATATGATAATTATAGCAAAAACTTACCTCATTAAAATAAAACCGATGTGGACCACCTTTGAAATAATCATCTACTGACTCGGTAAGATTTTCACTGAAAACGACATAACATTTTCCTTGAATATTTGTGAAATCAAAAGTATATTCTGTAAGAGAAAATTATGTAATTAAAACATGTTTCTTTGGAAAATATGGAAAAATAAGGTATAGGAAGGTTGGACATAGTTAATTTCTAAGATTCGGATGGCATCATTAGTATTATTTTTAATTCTAATAATGACCTTAAAACTAATCAATAACATCACAACAAATGTCAACATCCTAAAGTATTGAATTAATGTTTTAGGAAGAGAGAATATAAGGTATGAGATATGGAAAAATGAGAACTACAATTTTAATTTTATTTAAAACCATAAATGATTGTACCATGAGACAATAATGTTGCACTCTCAAGGCACAACATGATAATTTTACTAATTTCAATATCTCATACAACAAAAGGATGTTTATTTCAATATAAATATCATGAATTTGTTCTACGCCACACTATTCTGCATGTAATAAGCACAATACACACTACTCTGGTCCAGTAAGTAATTTTTTTATCCTTTTGTTAAACTATTAACTTCTAAACCAAATAGAATTTTTCAGTCGCAACATTTATTTTATATAAAGTCCCATTGCATAATAATATATTTTATATAAAGTCTCATTTTATATTAGTCCCATAAATCGGGAACATGACTTCTGGTGAATGCTATACATAAATATCACCCATTCTAGATGTAATAAATACTATAATAAACTGTGTGTTCAAAATGCTCATATTCGCACAATTCATTGCAATCCTAGATTGACTAATTAATAGATTAGATTCTGAGAACTTTTATTCCTAGTGTGTATTTTATGTGTGCCCCTCAAAAAAAATTTAAAGATTGAACTTATTTTTTGACTAATTAACACAATATAGCGTTGTTTATTAAATTTTTCAGAAATTCCTAGTTCGCTGACAGCACATAAAAATAGTCCACATATCAACGTCTTGATTCTTTTCCTAAAAAAATTTTTTTTCCTTCTAAAGTATTTGTTTTATTTCTATTTTTACAGCAAATTAAACAAATGTAACAAGAAAATAAAATAAAAAATTCATAAACACTTTAAAAATATAACACTTCACTACTGAGGACAGCGAGACTCAATATATTAAAAAAGAAACTTGCAGATATTTCTAATAATCACTTTTCAACTCCACTCTGTTTCCTATCACAAATAAATAAGTAAACGAGTTAATGTTTTCATTGATACCTTCCTCGCTAATAATTAGTTAGATTTTTATACTGCTTTTGATTTCTTTCTTTTATTTTATTTTAATCTTAAATATTTAGTTGCAAACTCTAATGTGCATTCCTCATTGAGAAGAATTCAAAAAATATATTAATTCTAAGTAACTAAACATTCATCTAATAGACTGCTACCCCTGTTACTTTTGAGAATTCGAGAAGTATTGTTCTGCTTGCATTACATCACTCACAGTACCTTCATAACTAGTAAAAATGAGTTATACGAAGGGGATATACACAGTCAATATTTGCTGTAATTGTCGTCTATAACAATCAAATGTTTAGTTCCATCAAAATAAACATTTAAAATTCTTTGAATATTGAAAAGCCCACAGAAAACACAACTAAAAGTGTTGTAAGCTAAAACCAAATCAATGCTTTCTGACCATTTAAGAAATAAAGAATGACACAAAATATGTATGCAGCAGCTGCAATAAAACTACCTGAGGAGAGCACACTTTCAACATTTGCAAATAATGCAAATGATAATTTTTACCATATTTTCATATTTTAATTGAAATATTATAATCTTTTTTTTAAAGTAACGCTAAAAGAAATATCGTACTTGTTTTTAATTTGTAGTCCATTAGTCGAATGATTAGTTTCAGATTAACACTGATTTAAGAAGATTACAGAACACTGTGCAAGATTGTATTTTTTTTAAAAAAAACCTACCTTTCATATATATTTCTGGTTAATTGTAAAATGCTAAAAAATTAACTCACAAAACTAGCTCGCAAAATATTTAGAAAAAAGAAAAAAGTACCAAATACATAAAAAAATGATTGATTACCTACATCACTCCAAAACAATAGATTGAAATCTGCTGAGTGATCCAAAGATTCACTTCAACAAATGATTAGTTACAGATTAGCACTGATTTAAATTGAAATATATCTAGGATTAAGCAAAGTTATTATAGAACACTTTGTGTAAGATTGCATTAAAAAAAATTTTTCCTTATATATTTAAGATCAATTGTAAAAAGCTAAAAATTAATTAAGAAAACTAGCTTAAGAAATATTTTGAAGGAAAAAAAAAGGAGACAGTACCAAATACATAAAAAAATAATTCATTACCTTCATCACTCCAAAACAATAAATTGAAATCTGCTGAGTGATTCAAAGATTCACTTCAACAAATGATTAGTTACAGATTAGCACTGATTTAAATTGAAATATATCTAGGATTAAGCAAAGTTATTACAGAACACCTTGTGTAAGATTGCATTAAAAAAATTCTTTCCTTATATATTTAAAATTAATTGTAAAAAGCTAAAAATGAATTAAGAAAACTAGCTCACAAAATATTTTGGAAAAAAAAGAGAAAAAAAGAAAAGGTAACAGTACCAAATAAATAAAAATTATTGATTACCTTCATCACTCCAAAACAGTAGATTGAAATCTGCTGAGTGATTCAAAGATTCACTTCGGGAAGTATTTTCTGGTCTAGAAATGATTTTATGATTACGGAAAATCATAGTTAGTAAAAATTAGTGACATAAATGTAACTCAATGAATGAATTTTTTTTAAGTATAATTAAAATTACAATAAAATAAAATATAATGAAAACTACAAATAAATATATTTTTTTAAATAAATTAATGCACACAAATTAGAGATATAAATGTTTTATTCAGTGTTTTTTATTCAATATCATTCTTTTCAATCAAAATATAGTATGATTTTTTTGAAAATAGCATGATTTTATTGAAAAATTAACTTATCGCACCCCAGCAATAAAAGTGACACAAGTCAAAAAACAGCACTTGAGAAAAATCAACTTTAAGAATACTATAAAACTTATTCTGAAATAGCACAATCTTGAGCGCAATTTAGAGATGAGACACTTTTTGAGCTTGATGGGGCACTTCAAAAATATTATTTTTTATTGACACAACCTAAAAATTGCTGCTTTTTGACTTGTGTCACTTTTCTTGCCGGAGTGCAATATATATATTAAGAATTTAGGATATGCAGAAATTTTTGTTACAAGTAAAATTATCAATTTCTAAGATTTAAATTTTTTAATCACTTGTTGAGTTCCTTTATACTAAAAAAATAAAATAAAATAAACAAAAATCCCAATTTTTGTTTAATAAATTTTGATTCAATCAAAGCATTTTGTAAGTAACTAAACTCTGTAATTCACAAATTATTTCAATAGTAACTACTGGAATTTTGGGAAAATCAGCTTTTAATAAATTGATTTTAAGCCAGAATAATTAATATTAAGGCTAAGAGCCAGAATCATATCTCTTAAAAATAAATTTAAAGTTTTTTTTTTTTTTTTTAATTTATATGCATGAAATAAAATACAGTATACTCTCGATAACTTAAACTTCTATAACTCGTAAACCTTTTCATGTCAAAAAAATATTTTCCCCCTAGGCATTATATATCCACCTAACGATAATTGGAATTCCTATTTCGCAGAGTTTTTTCGCAAAACCTTGTTATGTCTAATTTTTTTTCAAAATAGTAAAGCAATTTTTTCGGAAAAATCGCTATGCAAGTTTATTGTAAACCAATTCTTTCCTATTTAATGCACAATTATTTTTGTCCTACTTTTAAAAATGAAATTATCATTATTGTATTTAGACTTATAATCAACTATCTGTAAATACATATTTATTAGCAGTTACTCTTACGTTCATAACTGTACTTTTTAGAACAGAATATATTTTTCTACTTTTTAGAAAATATTTTGTTATGTTGACATTTTTTTAGCGACTCTTCAAGTTTGAGTTATTGAGAATATACTGTATTAAGGCTAATACCCAGATGCTTAACATACCATTCAAAGGTGACAAGTGGTTAAAATACTTTCAAACGTATATAAAAATAAAAAAAAAAGATTAATTTTTGCATTAAAATATTAAGGCTAACTAACAGACACATTGATGAAAACAACAAATTTACCTATAGAATGCTTTAACAGTTACTTTGGGATCTCCTCTTTTTTTCTTTTGGAAAAGTTTTGTTATGAATCCAATTTTAAATGGTTCAGGTAGATCCAGGTTTGAGCCTTTTACATAGTCGCTTTTTCTGTAAGCTTCTGGATACATAGTTTCATCAACCTTAAACAAAAATAAAATATTAATAACAATAGCAGAATGAATCCAACATTTTTTTTTTTTTTAATGTGAATCAAAATAATGTAAGAGTTCTGTATCGTTTTTCAACCCACTGATGGTTCTGCACATAAAAAGTCGCATTTTAACCAGTAGTATTCTCCGCAATAGCAAAACCAGTTTTTCCATGTTAAAAGATAGGGAAATAGTGTATAAGGGAGAAACATTCTCCCAATTTTGCCCATCTGCTAAACTGCCAGTGGGTTAAAAAAACGTGAATTGAACAATGTTCAGAGCAAAACTAAAATTAAGTTCAAAACTACTTTTAAATTATTCTATTAAAATTTTTTTAAAGTATTTTGAAAAAAAATATACATAAATTGTTTTATGTATAACTATTCAAAATTTATGTTTTTGTTTTTAAAAAATTGCTCATAGCACGACAATCAAATTCATAAATGAAATATCTTACAATTTTTATCCGAATATGTAAAAATAGACTAGTATTTGTAATGAAAATATATTTGAGTTCATTTTGTTTCCATAACATGACAGAAACAGATACGGTTATTCTGAAATCTGGCGTGTCATATAACAGCTGCTTGAAATAGAAAACTTTTTATTCTACAGCAATCAATAGAATGAGAACATTTTTAAAGTAATAGAATAATTCGAAAAAGACTGATTTCATACTTAGTTTCATGCATTCTATTTAAATTATTACAATACTTTATTCCGCCTATAAGTTGAATAATATACATTTTAAAATACAGTCGGACCTCCATTTAACAAAGTCTCTCAATCCCGATAATAAGTTCGTTATATGGAAAATTTGTTAAATAGAAAATCACCTTTTGAAATACTTAAACAACACAAAACAGGCTTTCAATTCATAAACACTAGGTATAACTAAAAAATCAATGGACGCACTTTTATCTCGTAAACTAGTATCTACCATTTATTTTATAAATCTTAACCATAAAAGAAATCTACACGATAGCAAGAATAGAGCAAAAACATTATCCAGTGCTACATGCTACCTACATTTTTAGCTAAAAAAAAGCTAAATTTATGTATAAAATTATAGCTGCATTTATTGTAAAAGTCATTTTAAACATAGAGTACCACATGTGTTATTAAGTTTATTTGCTACTGCTAAAATCCATTAATTTGGTCTGAGTTTTTCGTTTGAAATGCAAACAAGAAGGGAAAGGGATTTTACTGCTTTCTCTAAAATAACTTTTAGGGAAAGCAGTGGCTTCGAAAATTAATTCAAGGTCATTTCCCCCATAAAATGCATTAACAAGTTTGAAATGTTCAGAAATATTTTGGAAAATAGGAACAGTGAATTTCAAAGAAAAGTTCGTTAAATAGAAAATTCACTTCGATATTTAGAAGCTATTTTGCGAAAAAATTTTCAAAATGTTCTTGGTTCCTCGAAAAAAATTTTAAAATAGAGAAATTCGCAAAATGGTTCGCAAATAGAAAAGTTCGTCAAATAGAAGTCCAACTGTAATAGAATAAGACTGATTTCATACTTAGTTTTATGCAAAGAGGAACTAATTTAGCACCTATACAAAATAAAGTAGAACTTTTTTTACCTCTTTCTCTGACTCAGTATTTTCTGTCTTAACTACTTTCTTCTTAGGAAAACTGAAAACATCAGGATTTATATAAACACAATCTCCAACTTGTATTGTCTGTCCCAGCCACTGACCACTCTTATAATATTTTGTATCTTTATCCTCATCGTATTGAATAAAGCCGACAGTTACCAACTAAATATTTAAAAAAATATTAGCAAAACACTTGATAAATTACTACATTCATACATAATTTAAAAACCATCATATATTTATTTTGTTATTAGAAATCAATAATGTTTGAGGAAATAAAGGGCCCTCAACAAAATACACACACCAAAAATATCATAAAATTCTTATATATCATGTAGGGTACTTATCATATATATAAGAATATATGATAAGTACCCTACATACCCTCATTCTTATATATCATATTATTTGTCTTATACTTATGCACCTTTTGTTCCTTTTTGTTCACATGATACAAACCTAAAATATTTATATAAATATATATGTATACATAAAAATTCATTTTAAAAAATATACACAAAAAAAATTCATTTGTTGCTTAGTTAAAGCAAGAGATATGAAGCTTTGAAAGTACACAAATCTTTTGTTTACAAATTTTGATTAAAATTGCCAGAGCAAAATAAGGACAATGGAACATAATGTAATAGTTGAGAATATAAATATTTTTATAAGAGAGTTCAATAATTTATTTGAATAGACTAACAATTTAATTCTTCAAAAATGTAACATTTTGTACCCTGATTTTGAGAAAATGTACTTTTTGGCTGGGTCATTTGTAATAAATCGCAAAACAAAGAATTCACAAACATCTTATTAACATAATAAGAGCATTATTGACTAAAGGAATGTAATGAAACTGATTGAATTTTATAAAATAAATTTCTAAAATGAGCTTAAAATAAAAATTTGAATTTCCAGCTACAAATAAGAAAAAAAAAACAGTTAATAAATGATATTAATTTTAATGAACAGAAAAAAAGAAAAAAAAAAGAAAAAAGAGTAAAGTATTGGTATATTATAATTAAATGGTCAAATTGAGCAATACAATAAAAAATTTCAATAAAAAAAAAATTTCTAATCACTAATTTAGAGAAACATTATTTAATAATCAACCCAAGCAGCAAAATAAATCGTTCCCTCGTTGGACTAATATTCACGAATCTTAGCTCAGTAAAGTTTCAAAGGGTCATTATTTTCCGATGTTGGCCCTATATAGAATTATACTGTTCACTCGATATTTTACAGCTACTTTGCAACAAATATTGGCTCTAAATAGAATTGTCAGATTTACCAGATATTTTATATTCATTATTCAGCCAATATAGGCCCTTTATTGGCCCCTCAAAGGCCGATATTTGCCTTTATTAAAAAATATAGACACCCTAATGTCGGTTTTTTGTGCATGTTCATAAAACACCCATATTGAGCCAATTATGAGCCCAACTAGGGCCAAAGTAAAGCACTTGGTACTAGGGTAACAGTAATAAGAAACAAATAATGGTTAATTCATAAAATATTTAAAACTGAATAAAAGTTCAAACTGAATAATAGAGTTGCGATGGCACAACGGATAGAGCGTTTGTCTTCCAATGAGGCGAACCAGGTTCGAATCCCAGTCGATACGAATTCCGCATCCTGCTTGCACCGACCACAGTGCTGACCTGAAATATCCTCAGTGGTAGACGGATCATGGGTTAGAGTCCCTTTGCCGTCAGGCTAACCGTGGGAGGTTCACGTGGTTTTTCTCTCCATGTAACACAAATGCGGGTTAACTCCATCAAAAAGTTCTCCACTAAGGCAAATTTCTCCAGATACTCGATCCAGGAGTTCCCTTGTCTTCTGGATTGGGTTCAAAATTACAAGGCTACGGAGTTGAGCATTAGTGGTCGTAAAACCATAAAATTGGGCTCAACGACGGTTATAAAATAAAACTGAATAATAAGTAGTCAAAAAATTCTATAAATAAAAGATTTCTTATTCACAAATTTTGAGAAATATTACTTAATAATTACTTAATGAGATATATTACTTAATAATTACTTAATGAGAAATATTACTTAATAATTACTTAATGAGAAATATTACTTAATATTTACTTAATGAGATATATTACTTAATACTTATTGATATAAGATAGAAACAATGCAGAGCAATTAAAGAACACACTTCTTCAGCATTTTCGTATTTTATACATCCAAAACAGATTGTTTTTTTCTCATCACAACTGGGCATGGAATTATGATATAGAGGTGGGTCTTCAAATCTGCATGTGTCTGCATCATACCTACAAATATATGGATTTTAAATATATATACATATAACAACCATTAAAAAGATTCAGTGAAATTGGAACCGATCACATAGCTGCCAATAAAAATAGAGAGAAATCCAGTAGATTTTACGAAATAATAAATATTTCATGATAAATATTGAAAATATACTAAATATTTTACAGTTAGGGAAATTTAGGGATTTTTATAGTCATTAAAATAGAAAAACAGCCAATATTTTCCAGTTAGGATTTCACATTAAATGATATTGAAATGTTATGCATGATGCATAACATTCATAATTTTAAATAGTAAAAGGAATTTAATTGAAAGATAGTTAACTGACTTTGTAAATAAGGTTCGCTTTATTATGTATTAGTGACATTTATTTAAATATTCAAGCAAGCAATAATCTCAATAGGGATTTTTTTTAGTGCAAGAGAGTGCAAGAATCTAACCGAACCCAGCTCAGTAGACACACATGCAGACTCGCAAGTATTACACCAACCATGTAAATTTATTAGCACTTTCATACCCTACGGACTGACGTTATGCTGAAGTGGATTGTGGTTGAATGAATTATGAAAACGTTGAATAGAATAATGTAAAAATCATACCTTTTACTTAGTATGCGACGAAAATGGACAATGTAAAAAAAATATATAATTTTCGAAAAGAGAAAATTAAGCACTTTTTAAAAAACACTCAATGAAAAAAGCACCTTTAAAGGCTTTTAAAAAACAAAAATTAAAAAAAAAAACACCTTTAAGCACTTATTAAGAATGCTACACACCATGAGTATAGGTGTTAGTTATCTGCATTAAAAGACCCGAAGAGAGTACTGCGCGAAAATTGATAAAATAGAACCGAAACAAGGTAAGATTCCCTGTATTGAAATATATTTTGAATTTTAGAAGTCTTTATTTTGGTATCGATATAAGCATATATTAGAATGTCTGAACTAAACTCCCATACCAATAAAGCGACAAAAATTTTGTTTCATTTCTTTTTTAATGCAAAGAAATTCACTACCAAAACAGGTGTTAAACACATTTGTACTCCCAAAACCAACATTCTTCCATTGACAATAAATCAACTTCCATATGAATGTAGAAAGAGTTACAGGATCCAATATTTTTTTCCTACCTAAAACTATGGTGAAAAATGTGGAGAAATATATCTTACTTATCATTCATGAGAATTGGAAGTATATTGCATCCTATTGTAAAAACCATTCTCCTGTTTGCATTCATAGCCTCTTTAAATTTATTAACTTAATTTATTATCTCCCCAAGAACTTTGTCGCAACATTTATGCAACCCAATGTTATATATAATGTTTTTAAACTTGTACATTTGGACAAAAAATAGACTAAAAAGTTTTTTTTAAACAAAAATCTGTAGCTCCATTAGCAAAACTAATTTCAGATTTGATTCACCTGAATTAGGAATGATCAAGTATTTTTATAAATTCAACAAAAAATTTGTTCCGCAGTGTTATTTAACATAACATTATTAGAGGGAAAAATGGCCATATAAAACCTTAAAAGGTGATGAAGAAATTCTCCTCACCACTGTAAAAATATATAATTGAAAATATTACCATTTTTGATAGAAAAATGACGATTCGTCAGTTAATTCGACGGTATCAAATAAGGAATCTTCAGTGCCTCCAAGTTCATGCCAATTGGTTGCAGGAGCTTTAAAGATAACCTACAATAAGCAAGATAAAATCAGTGACTTAAATTTTTACAAATAAGTAAAGATAACTCAAAACATGAACCCATAACTCAACTGTCAAAAAGAAAAAATTAAAAATTAGGGAAGCATTTAAATATTGAAAGGATATGCAGTGAATTTAAAATGTATCAAAACTTAAATTTAAGAAATTTAAATATTAACAATTCATGCCCTACATAGCTTTGTTAATAAATTTGAAACAATCTTAGTAAATTAGTTGTAAAATTAGAAACTAACACAGGGTGCATAGCCAAATCTTTCAACAAAAAATAAGCACCCTTTAAGTACTTTTTAAGCACTACTATATACACTAAAATGCAAAATAATTTTCAAAGACTTTACATGACCATGATAAAAGAACTAGTTTCTGACAACAAAATCTTTTCTTGATTATATTAGCGATTAAAAAATTATCAAGAGATTTTTCTGTTCGATTTCAGGGGGTGAAAAATGAAGCTTGAAATTGAGAATATCTTGCAATCTGCAGCAGAGTTGCACATGGGAGCGCAATAATCTCACTGAACCCACCACACTACAGGCACAAGCGGAATTGCAAGTATTTCATCAAACCTGTAAAATTATTGGTAATTTTATACGCTATGGAGCGACGGTATGGTGAAATAGATTGTGGCTGAATGAATTGTGAAAATGTAGAATAGAACAATGCAAAATGCAACACTTTTGTATAATATGTGGCGAAAATTGACATGGTTAAGAAAAAAATCTCATTTTCGAAAAGGGAAAATTTAACACTATTTAAAAACAAACAATGCAAACAACAAAGCAGCTTTAAGGGCTTTTGAAAAATGAAAATCGAAAATAAGCACCTTTAAGCACTTATTAAAAACGATACGCACCATGTAACATGCACATGTAACATGCATCATATAACATGCACATGTAGCCACAAAAATTACTGAATTGATGAAGAAAATTATTTGCTAATAGCATCAAATAGCTCTTTAAAAAAATTTCCACATACAGTTAAGATTTAAATTTCACTTTCAAAAGTTCAAGATTTAGCAGTCCCAAATCACTAAAAAAATTACTGAATGAGAAATGTAACATCCTCACTAACAGCAACTTGAACAAAAACAAAAAGCAGTTTACTCAATCAGTCAGAGATGTTTTAGTTTTGAAGATAGTAAAAGTTTGAGGAGATCCTCTCCTGTAGAGTTGTACATGAAAATGAATTTTTTTTTCAATTTCTACGTTTAATTAGTTTATTGTTTGTAATCAAGTCTAGTTTGTATTTATGTTAGAAATACATTACAGAAATGATTTAGTGACAGTTTAAATTTACAATATTTTTTTAAATGGAATATTTATTTTCAAAATTTAATTTTCAATTTAAATAATCTATTAGTTTATGTTACTTCTAGAAGTTCAACAAAAATTACAGGTTTACACAATGCTATGTTCAAGTACGCCCCGTGGCTGAGCGGTAGCGCTTCGCGCTGTCGTGCCACAGGTCCCTGGTTCGATCCTCGGGCCAGGTAAGGTTGACTCAGCCTTTCATCCCTTCAGTGGGTCGATAAATGAGTACCAAGCATGCTTGGGAACTAAACACTGGGGGTTCCGTGTTCGGCTGACCACCTGACCGGAGCATCTGCTCCTGCACTCCAGAGCCCAAGGTCAAGAAAACTGAGATGGCACAGTAGGCCTTGGCTCTCTTTGGGCTGTCGCGCCACTGAGAGTATGTTCAAGTAGTTTATTGCTTGTAATCAAGTCTAGTCTGTATTTATGTTAGAAATATATTACAGAAATGATTCAATGACAATTTAAATTTATAATATTTTTTTAAATGGAATATTTATTTTCAAAATTTAATTTTCACTTTAGAGTATACATTAGTTTATTTAACTTCTAAAACTTCAACAAAAATTACAGGCTTACACAATGCTACATTCAAGTAGTTGATTGTTTGTAATCAAGTCTAGTCTGTATTTATGTGAGAAATACATTTACGGAGATGATTTAATGACAGTTTAAATTTACAATATTTTTTTAAATGGAATATTTATTTTCAAAATTTAATTTTTAATTGAAATAATCTATTAGTTTATGTAACTTCTAGAACTGCAACAATTGTAACTGCAATTTCACAATGTAAAAAAAAAAAAAAATTTAATAATAATTATTTATCTTTTAAAAGGTTTTCAAAAATTTGAATTTTGGTTCTTTCTGGATATCTGTTTCAGACTATTTGCTTTTTTTTTTTAAATTTGTTTATCGTTTTTAATTAATTTATTTATCATTTCACTCAAGCTAAATGCTTCATACTGATGATTTAATGGTTCGAAATATTTCAATTAAATTGCAAGAGTTAGTAGATATTTATTTATGCATAACTACAACACTAGAAAAAAAAAGAGAAAGAAATCAGAAAATGTAGCAAACCTACCAAAACATACAAATGAGAGATTAATCAGAAAAGTAAATCAAATAAAATGTGTTAGTATTATGAAGCTGTTGGCAAAAAGAGAGATTTTTACTTATAAAAACATCATTGTCACTTACATTACATTTATTATGAATAGTGGCTAGTCCTATATCACCACATTCAGAAGTTCCAAATATTTCATGGGGATCAGATGTCTCTCCTAATACAGTATCAGTACCTCGTCTAAAGAGAAAAATAATTAATAAATAATTAATACAATTAAAATTAAAAATAATTAATAAAATTAAATCAATAAAATTAAAATAGACACAATCGTGACTCAGGAAATAAATCTTCTTTTTTTTTTTTTTTTAATAATTTTTATTATGATTTAAGTAAACATCAAATAATTTTAACAATGTTACAGTAAAATTTAAGAAATAAATGAACCAGGATCTGAAATCATTTAGTTCGAATTTAAGTATGAAATTATAATTGAGATTTATAAAAGTATAAAATTAATTCTATGATGATCAATGAATGCACTATTTCTGCTGGTTACCATAAATATTTATTATGCAATTCGGATTCTTTTTTTAATGGTAACGTGTTAACTCTCTGAGTGATAAGCATCAGGGTAGCAACCTATTATTTCTTTCAAGAAAAGAAAGTTAAAATACAATGGTTTAGTAACCAGACATTACCCTAAATATTAGAGCAATAAGCATTTGAGTATTGCTCTATTTTTTGTATACTTGCCAACATTGGTTATACTTTGATATTTTGTATACCTGCTAACATTGGAAAATCAAAAATACACCTACATACAAAAAAGTAACAAAGTAAGTACAATAATAGGAAATTTGGCAGTTATAATACATAGAATAAATTTTGAGGCAACAAGGGACTCCAAATTATGCCATTAAAATGGCAAATTACAGCATACTATATTTAAAGCTTAAATAATTTAAAATTCTATCTGAACTGAATTTTTATAAATACATCACACATATTTACTTTATACATACAGACTAAGTTTTTTCAAGCTAAAAGAATCAAAATTTCACTTTTCCTAATAAACTTTTTAAATCTATAAATTTAAAGTTGTAAAACTTACTAATAAAACTAAGGCTTCATTGAATAAAAATTAAGTTAATTTGGATCAAACAACAATCCATTTTCAATTAGAGAATTTGTTGATTAAAATGTGATACTGCAATCAGATATATTTTATTGCTTGTATTGCTGACATCCATAACTAAACAGCTACAATACAAGCAATTTATGCAGCTCACTAGACATTAGACTAGACGTCAATAATAGACTAGACATAGTCTCATAATATTTGTTTTGTCCTACCGGATACTTTAATAACAAATGCATCCTAAAGTATTTTTGCTTCTCTCCTCTTGAATAAGAATAATTAATTAGTCGAATTTCTCCAAAAATTCAGGAGTCTCACAATTTTTCAAGAGAGTCAACAGCTAAGAATTAGTATTATGCATGAACACTTCGGGTTTGCACAGGATCAGAGAGTTTTAAAATTAAAATCAACAAATTCAAGCATTTTTTCAAAATCCTGAAAACATCCTTATAAGCTGATATTGTATTTCATTCATATGTTTAAAAGATACTGGCAAGTAAGAAAAATAGCAATCAATAGTGTTTTTTAAAAAAATTAAATAAAAATTATTAGTAGCAAATTAATATTTTTCCCTGATTGTAAAGTTTTGTAGAGAAAGGGATTGTCCACTCAAACAGAAAAATTTAAAAAGTAATACTTACTCAAACCACATTGCGTGACATTTCTTCTTTCCAGATGGTGTTTCGAACATAGTTAAGACTTTACCAATGAACATAGGCGTGCTGGGATCTGAAGGTGTAACAAAAACGAAGTCTCCTAGTTTTAGCTGAATAAATGGTGGGGAGAAAAAAAATCAGTGAATTTATATTCAATTCCATTAATGAAAGATATGAATAAATCAGTGAGTTTATAATAAAAGTAAATTTATATTCAATTTAATTTAAATTATGAATAAATCAGTGGGTTTATAAAAAATATAGAATTTATAATTTATGCAACTAATGAAAAAAGTGAATAAATTAGCTATTAAAAAATTGTAGGTTTAGATAAATAATGAAAACATAAATAAGTAAAATAACAAATTTTTTAGTGCTTTTTGTTTATGATAAAATTTAGAATAAACGAAATTACAAAATTTAGAACTCGTCACATCATTTATCAAAAGAAAAATTAGCTATAACTAACACAGATTTATAGTACGCTTTCAAAACTAACTCACTCTTTTTTTTTCTTTCTTTCAAAACTATTATCAGTTCAGTAAAATTCTTCTGCATAGTTTTAACACTTTGAAAGTTTGATTTGTTCAAACATGTTGCTTTTTAGCAAATGCTTGATTAAATATTTATAGCAAAAGTGGTGTGTATTAGGGAAGATCTCATACATACTGACTCTGAAGACTATATCAGTTTAGATATATATGCATTGTTGATGTTAAAATATTGATTGCAATAACTATTTATCTTAGTAACTCTGAATGATAAAATATATAAAAGTAAATTTATATTCAATTTAATTTAAATTATGAATAAATCAGTGGGTTTATAAAAAATATAGAATTTATAATTTATGCAACTAATGAAAAAAGTGAATAAATTAGCTATTAAAAAATTGTAGGTTTAGATAAATAATGAAAAAATAAATAAGTAAAATAACAAATTTTTTAGTGCTTTTTGTTTATGATAAAATTTAGAATAAACGAAATTACAAAATTTAGAACTCGTCACATCATTTATCAAAAGAAAAATTAGCTATAACTAACACAGATTTATAGTACGCTTTCAAAACTCACTCTTTTTTTTTTTTTCTTTCAAAACTATTATCAGTTCAGTAAAATTCTTCTGCATAGTTTTAACACTTTGAAAGTTTGATTTGTTCAAACATGTTGCTTTTTAGCAAATGCTTCATTAAATATTTATAGCAAAAGTGGTGTGTATTAGGGAAAATCTCATACATACTGACTCTGAAGACTATATCAGTTTAGATATATATGCATTGTTGATGTTAAAATATTGATTGCAATAACTATTTATCTTAGTAACTCTGAATGATAAAATATATGAAAGTTCACAAGGAAGATAGCTTGATATAACTCAAATTAAAAATAATAAAAAAATTATAAAATTGTACTTATAGTTAGTACAAAGAAATAACTGGGTAAAAGTACCTTTTTTCAATGATCACAAAATGGCATATATCATAATAAATTAGAAATTCAAACACACTACATACACACATGCACGCTTTGTTTGCATACACGCTATTTGGAGTACATAAAAAATTGTGTGATAACTATTTGCTTTTAACCTAATGTTTTTTGCAAACATTTTAAGTAGTGAGACAATAAGACATTGAGCTAAATTGAGATCTAACAAACATCCTCAATTTTTTGATGCTTCTAAACTGATGAAAAACAATTTCAAAGCGTTTATTTTTTAAAAAATAAATAGAATTATATATTAGTTAAGTTATTTACAAACAAAATAAGTTTAACTACTGTATTTTTTTAAAAAAAAGTTTATCTGATCATTAATTTATTTGAAGAAATACAACTTTAAAGCAAAATAAAACAAATACCATTGATAAACAAGGAAAAAAAATGATTTACATTGATGCTCTTGGTAAAAAAACATGAAACAGATTAGCAAAAATTCTAATTATTGCATGAAAAATCATTCCATTATACATATCTATGTTGACTTTCAAAATGAACTCTAAATATGTTTATAAAATAAACTCTTAATTGTTAAATAAAACTTACTGTGAAATCACCGATCTTAGCCTCAAAATAATACTTTCTTGATTCTGCTTCATAAGAAGACTTACCAATCCAACTAATGTCAAACTGAAATTAAACTAACATTAGCAACGAAATATTATATAATTACATATAAAATCAACATAAAATTAAACAACTTTGTAAAAAAAATTACTTTTGAAGTAGCAGAAGTTCCTTTTCGTGAGCTAGTTCCATTTACAGTTGAGGTAGCTTTCTGTAATGCATTATTAATAATGATTATATTGAATAAAAATTTGCATAAAAACTTACATAAAACAAGCATATTTTGAATTAAAGTCATATTAAAAAGTACATTCAAATAAATACATAGATAAAAATAAATCTAACTATAAAATAGTTTATATTGAATATAAAGTACATAAAAGATAATAAAAACTAGCATATACCTTATCCATTTCATCTTCTAAGCTATCTGTTAAAATATCATCCTCATTAGCTTCTTGAACCACCATATTAGGACAACTATTTAAAATAAAATTGTGCTGAAGTTAAGATTTTTTTTTTTTTTCAAAAGTTATTACAAAAATATATTATTAAAAGTTAAAAAATGTCACATTAAGACAAAAAATAGCTATTTTTTTTAAAAAAAAATTGTTTACTACTTAAATATTGTTGTAATTCCTTTTCCAATAATCAATTAATATAGTTAAAAAAATTTAAATAATTTTATCCAAAATCAATTAAATGAAGCTTTTATATTTTTAAAATATATAATTATTAAAATATATTATTGATCAGGGGTCTGTCCAGGCCAAATTTACTACCGTTTAGCGGTACTTTCACAAATTCAACTCTAGGAAAAACAGTAGTTTCACAAAATACTTTTCCTTAAAATTTTATTTTTTTATCTTATAAGAAACGATAAATCCATATTTTTGAGTTGATTTTTCAATAAAATTTTTCATTTTCACAAATTATGTCTAAATCTTCAGAAAATAGGCACTTCTCAAAAAAAACCTAGACAGACCCCAGTTGATATAAGCATATACATCATGAAAAGAAAGTAAAACTAATTGGATAACATTAACTATAAAAGTAAAAACTCCATAAAACTACGAGAAATATCAAACTATTACCAAACTGCCATGATTCACCAAAATTATGACTTGAAACATTAATTTCACTTTTTCAATAACAATTTACTTGTTGTATAACTTTCATTGCACTCATTACCATGTTTACTTTTTGAAAATTATATCGTTTTTAAAACATTTCTACTAATGACAATATATATAGAGACTATTTCGTAATAATCATCCTTAATATTTTCATAATTAGAATTCTTGGCAAAAATAAAATATCTAAGTATATAAAAAAGATTTATAAGTGAGGATAAATCAAAAATGCAATCAAACTATGATGCCCGGTGGCTAAGTGGTAGCGCTTCGAGCTCCCGTGCCACAGGTCCTAGGTTCGATCCTTGGGCCGGGCAAGGTTGACTCAGAACTTAATTTATGCCTATGTTCAAAATGGTTTTGAATAAGAATTTGGCTTATGCTAAATATCAGAGAATAACTAAGAAATATTTATTCACGTTTACGAGAACAAGTTTGTTATTCCAAAACTTTTTTTTGTTTTTTGAATTGGTTCATTTAACCTTCAATTTTTTATGCCTTTTTTGACAGCGAATATTTAATTTAAGAAAGGCAAAATTATCAAATAATTGCAATTTTTTTTATAGTTTAATGTTTTTATATTTCCTCTAAGTACATCAAAAACACATTGAATTTCTTTGAAATAACATCAAGTGCTTCGCGAGGGAAAGTGTGACCTAAGTGATTAATTAGTAATGGCTAGTTGAAATATTAGTTACACGTGATTTTAAATACGTCATTTCTGTTAAAGCTCAGTTGCAGCCGCAGGGTCAATTTCATTGCATCCATCGACGGACCTGTGATGATTTGTACCCAACAGATTCGAAAAACTAATTGCATTAGAATCGTTTTTTGTTTCTAAACAAATGTTAAAAGTAGTTGCCAGGAATCACTACAAACTTCTTTTTCTTTTTTTTTTGTATCCCACTACTCTTTTTTAAAAAAAAGTAGCACACTACACTACAAACTACGAAAAAAAGTAGCCACTACAGTAGTTTCACTACTTGTATTGCACTACTTTTGCCCACTGGTTTACTAATTGTTTTACTCTCACATAAAAAGTTTTAACTTTGTAAAAAACATTAAACAGACTTACCGTCTGAGAGCACATGCTTGTTTTCCTCTACCACTTCCACCAAATTTTACCATATCCCGACAGAAGTTACATTTCCCACAATCTGGAAGTTGACAAGCCTGGAAAAACACAAAAACTTATTATAAAAAAAAGACAACAATTGATACTGATACAGATACAACTACTAAAGTATTGACACACACTCAATGTAAAAAAAAAAAATAATACATATAAGTAAATTATTGGTATTGTTTACATTAGCGAATCAAAATATTGATATTCCTCAATACTATTCAATTAAAAATACAAATTATATAATCTTAACTATATCTCTCCACTAAGCCGATCATTAGTATCCAGCACTAAAATTATAAATCACTAATACACAGTGTTGCAAAAAAACCAGGTATTTCCAGAAATACCCAACCCGGGTGGGTTTCATTAGCCTTTCATGTTTTATTGGGGTTTTATTCAAAAGAGAGGGCAGGGATAAGTACCTTATTTTAAAAAAAAAGCTTATTTTAATATTAATAATTAAGTTACAAGAACAATCACACTCCCCCTTGCCTTAATGGCATACGTCAACAACAATAATTAAGTTTAATTTTATGAATTAACTTAACATATAGGTAATTAAAATGTAATTAATAATTAATACAAATAAATTGGTGTAAAAGTCTGAAAAAGTTTCTTCTGACATCACAATACAAAATGTTATATGTACTCACATACATCACACATTTGAAACTTAATTTAACACAAGATTACTTTTTGTTTATATTTTAATCTTAAAAAATAAGGAAAAAAAATTTTACGCATAGAAAGCGAATCAAAGGCACTGACAATGAAAGGCAATAGCCAACCAGTCAAATCTAACCAGCTAACTAATCTAATCTGGTGACTCTCAAGTCTCCAAACACAATTTTTTTACCATAGGTTAATTTTTTTTAGGCTAGACTACATATATATTTCAATAGAATAGCTCTTTAATATAACAGAGGATAAAAAAGAAATTAATTTTAGAAAAACCCAGTAAAACTCACTTTAGGGTGGGTTTTATTGGCCTTTTTAGAGTGAGTTTTACCCAGTAAAACCGTTAACCCGGGCGGGTTTTATGTTGGTTTTTTGAAACCCTGTTAAAACATTTCACAACATGCGTCGTCTCAATCATATTTTTAATTTGGAACATTTATACTTTCAATAAATAAAAAGAACCATACTTCACAAACTCCACATCTTTTTCTTCGAGGAGCACTGCCTTTTTTATCATCCTCCAGTTGACCGGTAAAAAACATTTCAAATATGCTACGTACAAGTGGTGTTGTAGTTGCTAATGTATGGACAGGCTTCTTTGCTTTAGCTATTCGACCTTGAGTTGGTATCTTTATACGATGTCTGACAAAAAATATTTATTTTCATTATACAAAGGAAAAATAAAAAAAGCATAAAACTTTATAACAAGATTAAATTACATTAATTATTGAAAGATTTAAAATTGTGATCAACAATTTTATCTTGCCTATTGTCTGTAGAAATTTATTTTTTTAAAAAAGATAATGATTCCAAAAATAAATTTTAAAAAAAACAAAGGGGGAAGAGAAGAAAGACAAAAAAAGCTATAAGCAAGCATAAAACGTCTATATTGGTCTTCAACTGGTTTTTAACGAACTGACAATAAAACACTTTGTTGTGTTTTAAGTACATTTTATCTATTTATTCAATTGATGCTCCGGAGAAATTTTATGAAATTTCTTTAGGTTGCTGGATAACAGAAGAGTTTGATAAAATTCTTTGATTTTATTTTACTGCTGATGTATGATTTCATTTCAAGCAGTGCAACATATTTGTCTGAGTATAGCAGTTAAAATGCCATAACACTTTACAGCAGTGGTGAGAAATTTTTCACCTTTCATTTTGCCTGATGAAATGTTGGCTGTATTGCATTGAATAAGACATATATATAATCAGAAACTAATTAATTTAACAATTTGAATCGAAAAAAAGATCTTATTTATTGATGCTATTTTCGAGGAAAAAAATTCTTTACAATTTCAATTTTATTCAATTAACTTTTTTACTACCTATAGTAATGTGCAACAATTATGGTATTGCTTGCAGAGACAAGAATAGAAGCTAAGTGAGGAAAATATCTTTTTCTAAGGGACAAGAAATACATTTCCCCATCGCTCATGTTTCAGATTAAATTATTGAATAAATAACTGCTCAAATTCAAGCTCAAAATCCCTAATTAGTTAAGAGGAAGGAAGTCAATGCATAAAATTACTATATTGGTTGTAAGTGGCCTGTGAGCCATAGTTTAAAGAGTCCCTATTGTAGAGTGCTGTAAAGTTAGTGCAGAATTAAAAGTATAATAGGATATCTTAAAAAAAAAAATTCAATGCTAAGATTACTTGTTTTGATTTATTTTTCAAAAAAAAAAAAAATCATCATGAAAATTTCATGTTATTATTGAGGTGTGCTATACTAGATTTGAAATTTTAAGGGGTTGACAGTTATTTTTCAGTTGATGAAAACAGTATATAACATTGACAATTACTCTTAATAATGTTTTCAGCTTCATAAGTATCTAATATTAAGTAATTGATTTATTAAGTATATGAATTTTATAAGTTCATAAGTATCTAAAGAAAGAAAATGTACTCAAACATTTACTTGCTACTATTTTTATTACTTTCTTAATTATATTTCAATTATCTTAATAATATGTGATAACGTAATAATTTGTTAAGATATATAAATTGTAGTAAATCATAGTCTAAACCTATTTTCAAACATATAACAAAATTTCGTAGCAGTGAACTTCATCTTATCTGTTTTTAACTTAATAATTGAGAGCAACTAGCGATAAATCTGAAGATAAGTTCAAAATTTAAAACAATAAATCCATCTACTAAGACACTTACAAATGAATGAAGTTTTACTTACTGTTTTCCTAGTGTTATTCCTGATAGCCCTATCAAAGCTCTTATTGCAGGAGAAACGATAAGAATTGGATCATATTCATTAGCAGCTGAATCATAACTTTCAATTTGATCCACAATGAATTGGGCGTGGCGCAGGATAGAATCCTCAGAGAAGGTTGAAATGCCTTGGGGAGGAACAGTATTCTAACGGAAAATATTTACAACAAACAGTCAAAATTAAAATTGAACTAAAAGATAAGAAGAAAAATACTACAAGAAAAAAAATTTAATTGTTTATCTTAAAATGAGTAATATAAAGGGAAAAGTCATTTTAAGTCATATTAAGCACAATTTTCATATTAATAACTTATACAGCCTAAGTTAGGATTTTATTAGGCTCTTTTTTATTAACTTGTTTTCTTCATAATTTCTGAAACCTGTTATCATATTTATATCTAACCAATAACCCATTATTCATTTAATACTTTATCGTTTTTATGCAATTATTTGAGAAGATAGCAGTGGTAAAAACGCTATTAAAAAAACACAATTTCTCGAATAATAATATATCAAATACATTATAAGAGCATGAATTTATAGAAAAATTGTCCCATAGCGCTCTTCAAGACAAAATAAGATTTAAAAAAAGAAGAAAAAGATGTTTCTTTAATAACCATTTTTGAAGTTTATAGAAATTCTTTTTAGTTTTCATTTCCGCAAAACCCATAATTCAGCTAATTTATTCATTTTCAAATAATATGTATCAAACACAAATTAAGAACTAGACAAGATTCAGCTTTCGAACTGCTAATTTAGCTATCGGACATAAAGCCTAATTTAAGATTTTAAATGATAACACAATGAAAAATTGTCTTTCCTCTTATTTTATAACCATTGTTAAACAGTCGACCTAATTTTGAGCTTACGACTACTAATGTTCATCTCTTAAGCCTTATATCCCTCGTTGAACAGCTGACCCAATTTTTTTGGGTTTACGACTACTAGTGCTCAATTCCATAGCCTTGTAATTTTGAACCAATACAGAAGACAAGGAAACTTTTGGATCAGTACCCCCTGAGGTATTGATTTGTTATAGGAACATGGAGACCTTTGCGACTCAACAGATTTAACGCGCACTAGTCACCATTTACCACACTTCAGCCAGCTGGGATCGAGCCCATGAACTCTTGAACATGGGCCCAGTGCCCTACCAACCAGGCCTTACAGCCTTGTAATTTTGAGCCCGATCCAGAAAACAAGGCAACTTCCGGATCAAGTATTGGGAAAAAATTGCCTTTGTGGAGGACTTTTTGTCCGCTGAACTTACATGGACAGGAAAACCACGAAAACCTCCCACAGTTAGTATGATGGAAATGGGAGAGGATGACTTTAATGACAGGAAAGTGTCTTGATGCAGAGAGAACCTATTTTGTCCTTTTCCTATTTTGTATTTATTATTTTTTATTTACTGTAATTACTTTTAAGAGTATAAAGTGTAACTAAAAGGCATAGATAATTTATAGTTTCCATACCTCTAACTTGTTCAACAAGTCTTCATAACTAGCCTCATTATTTTCTATAAGGCATTCAATGACACACTTGCTTAGATATATTTTTTCCTGAACAGCATTCATATAAGGAGCATAGAGTTCGCTTGGATTCAGCAGAATATATTCAGCAAAATCTTTCAAAAGGATGAATATGAATTATATATTTTGCGACAAATACTTTGCAGAAACATGAATTAATTAAAAAATAATGATCACAAAAATTAGAAATTAAATGAATCAAAAGGTATTAACTATATAGAATAAATCTCAATTAAATTTACCTGTTCCCAATCCAACGAGTGCTTTGCTGCCACCATCAAAACCAGAAACGTACCATTCATTGATTGGTCCTAAGTTTCGTGCCAGCACACCACCTTAAAATAATTAAGATATAGAAATATATTAAGAAAGATAAATAATATAGAAAAAAAAAGAGGTCTTTCTTCTGTGATTTTTTGGGAAACAAATATATATATAGCCCTAAATATTCCTAGCATCCAAATTCATGACCCAATTTTTTCGAAATTTTGTCTACCCTCTATATTTTGAGGCTCAGAAACCCAAATAGGTAAAAAATATATATATAGGTTTATCCAAAAAAACGTATGTTTTTGTGACTGATTTAGTAATTTAATTGATAGTTTGCACTAACTGAATAGCATATTTAAAGACGCCCCTAAAAAACGATTAAGATTGACACTTAGCACGTGAAAATCGGATCATTAAAACGAAAGTCATTCGGGGAGATATCTTTTTCATTTTGCGCACTATACACTTGCGAAACATTATTACAATGTTATTCTAATATAACATATTTTGCTCCATAATTTTTGAAGTACTTTGTTTATAACAAGAAATAAAATAGTAATAAACGTCGAAAAATATAGCAAATATTTGATAATTTTTTAGCATTTTTTAAATTAAGTATTCACTGTCAAGAAAAGCATAAAAAATAGTAGATTAAAAGAACAAATTAGTAAAAAATTGTTTAGAATAACTAACTGGCTCATGCAAACATGAATAAATACATCATAATAATTCATCATATTTATTATTCAAAACCATTTTAAACCTTCATTGTAAATAAAGTTCACCAGCAAAATTAGCCTCTTAAAAGTAGTGCTTCAAAAGTAGTTTGTATTCACTACATTTGAAAAAAAGTAGTTTTAGTTAACTGCAAAAAAAAAAAAATTGTTTTCTGACCACTGCACATAATTAATAAAAAACAATCTGAAATTCTTCATTAGGGAAGTAAAATTTACGCAGACTAAATTCATAACATATTTACCATGTGTATCAGATGGGTCTTCTACGAAAATTGGTTTAACATAACCGCTAATGAACAATTCAACATTCTTCTCAACAAGGCCTTGATCAAAAGGTACAAGATGTGTGTGCTTATCATAAACACTGAAACAAAAATGAAACATTCATTTTGAAGTGAGGAAAAAAAATCTGCGGTCAACCTTGCAATTTAACGAAAAAATACATACGTGAAATTTGTAATGCGATGCTGCACTCTTTCATTAACATCCACAGTGTCGTAATCACCTTCAGTATGGAGTGACAGGATTGGTGCAGTTAACATAATGAACTCTTCTTGCTGTATAAAAAATCACACGTATTAAAAATAAAATACTTGGCATAATATAAATCAGCAAAGATAACACATTTAATAAATTATGTACCTGGCAAACATGATGCATTAGTGTTATCCAAAGAACAATTTTAGAGAGTAATTTCACTCTCCAGTTTGTTTTTGGGGAAGGGGGAGAAATTCAAGACAGAGATTATGAGAGTAAATTAGAACCAATTTATAAAACAGGTTATAATTAACTGATAAATTATACAAGGGAACATCCCAGAGTTTTTTCTTGTATATTTAACTGAAAAATATTATTCCACATTATTTCCAATTTTTTTTCCCTCATTATAGGGGATAAATAGAATAATTTTTATAAAAAAACAACATTTATTAATTAAGTATTTAAAATTTTAGGCACTTTCGTTTTGTTTCAACCGTTTAACAGTATGTAAATTAGTATTAAAAGTATGGAAATGAGCATTAAAACAGGTTATAATTAACTGATAAATTTTACGAGGAAACATCCTAGAAATATTTCTTGTATATTTAACAGAAAAATATTATTCCACATTATTTCTAATTGTTTTCTTAATGTAGGGGCTAAATAGATTAATTTTTCTAAAAAAGCAACATTTATTAAGTATATGAAATTTAAAATTTTAGGCACTTTCTTCTTGCTTCGACCATTTAACAGTATGTTCATAATTTAGGTCACAATCGTCATCTCCATTGACATCATGAAATAGGGAGATTCGCAAAACTATCTGGAACGATCATCGAATTGCTTCAATAGAGAACTTTTTAGATTTTATTTTATTTTAACATGAAATTTCTCTTTCAAAAACAACTACAGCTTTTAACAGAATTACAATAATAGCAATTTCCTAAGTTCAGAATACATGAAAAAAGTAATTGTAACAGACACATTAATTGATATTCTAAGGGAACTTTCTTCAACATCAAGAAAGAAACTAATTATTTTATCCAAAAATTTTATCTGAAGTATTTTCACTTCTCTTTTATTACAACAATAGCTATTTTTTCACGTAATTTTACTTTAAAATTATCTTAATAAATATAACAAGTTTTAGTACTTAATACTGAATTTAATGATTGGAATTATTTAATCAATTTTTTGCATTTAAACTTCTTAATTGAATATAAATTGGAACTTACTGCCTCTTCAGGGTCACCAGGATATAATTTTAAATCTGGACTATCTAAATGCTGTCTACAATCTGGACATCGCATAGGCAACAATGAACTTTTTTGTCCATTTGAACTAGAAAACAATATGAAGGTCAAACAATTGAAATAAAACAGAACAGAAAATTTATGATTAAACAAAAGTAAACTGAACAAAAAAAATAACAATTTTAAAATATAAGCTAGGCATAATTATATAACCAACTGCCATCAAAAAATATAAAAAAATTATTAGAAGACGCTAGAAATAAAGATTTTTTAGCGAGCTATTGTGCACCATATAAAAGGTATATTAGGAATTTTTATAATCAATAAAGGTAAATACAAGAACTGTATTGCACTAAGAGTTACAAATTTTAATTGACTGCAATATTTTCCCTTTGAAATTGACTAAAGTCTAGCATTTTTTATGATACACTCAACCATAGTTTAAAAGAGTAAAATATACAAAATTCATTAACATATGAAAATTGACATCGCTTCCCATACATATCCTTGTTAAAATTTAATTTTTAATCAAAACTTTCTGAATTTGGATTAATTTAAAATATCATTCAGATGAAATAGGAACATTATACTAATTTCAAAACTTATTAAAATTCTCTTAAGTAGACAGTTTCACTCAATTTTTTTAAGTGGCTAAATAACATGTGTGTTCCCAGAGGACGGACATTAAACTACATTATTTTTGTAGTTTACTACAACTACTTTGTTGTAAATGTAGTGACTACAAACTATTTTTGGAATTATAGTAACTACTTCACTACTTTAAAGGAGACGCACTTTGCTTGAGAACTTAATAAAAAATGGTTTTGAGTAAGAAATAGACTTATATTAAATATAAGGAAATAATTAAGAAATATTTATTCATATTTACATGAACAAGTTTGTTATTCTAAAGAAAATTTCGAAATTGTTAATTTAACCTTCAACTTAAGCGTTTTCCGACAGCAAATAAATAATTTAAGAAACACAAAATTATCAGTTTTTTAATTGTTTAATGCTATTTTATTGCTTCTAAGAAATTAGGTACATTGAAAATATATTATGTTTCTTTAAAATTATAACACATATGAAAGTATGATCGAAAAATTAATTATCTGTTTTTCTTGATGGCTAGTTTAAATATTAGTTATAAGTGATTTTAAATATGTAATTTCTGTTAAAGCTCAGCTGCGGCCACAAGGTCATTTTCAAATGACTCCCAGCCAAACATAAATATATGAGTTTATAAATTTCTAATTTATTATAATAGTATCTAACTACTAGATTATCATTTAAAGGTAGTATTTTTACGTTTTTATTATTATATTAAATATCTCAGTTTACTACCATTCATTGTTATTTTTGATCCTTCCACTTAAAAGCTTTTTCCATTAACATCAATAACAATGTAGTGTATACAATGAACCTGTTTTTTATAAAATATTATGGGCAATGATATATTTATTCGATATGATAAAAAATTTTGTAATAACTCAATAATTAAACCAAAACAATAAGATTGAGATATAATTTTTCTTTTAAACCAAACACAAACTTACTTTTAATAGTAATGCAATGTAGTCAGTATTTGTAACGCAAAAGTAACCTTTACAGAGCAAAGTGGGATTGATTAAGGACTCCACCACTATTTTCTCTTCATATTTTTCAAGAAAGAAATTAATAACTCAATAATTTCTTTTATTAGTGTTGTTTTGTAGCAGCAGTATTTTTTATTCTACCAAGAAACATCATTACATCTAGCAATGAAAAAATAATTAAGTAAAATAACTTAAATTAACTTCTTAGCCATTCTGTTGGATAAAAAAAAAATTTTTAAAAACATCTTCTCCAAATATATATTATATATCATATTAAAATATGTTCTCATCTTGATATTTCTCAGAACAATAAAATTACTGTTCTATACATATTAGGAGAGCCAACAATTTAAAAAAAAAAATTCACTTAGAGAAAGTTGAATAGAGATCAATACTGAAAGTCATGCAAATGTTAATTAACGTATATTTTTGCTTTCTTAAACTCTTTTACTTTCCCTTTTTAGTTTGAATAATTAAAAGCGAACAGCACTATTGAACATTTTTTCAGTTTACATAAAAAAAAGGTATTTTTTAAACAATAACTATATAAGCATGGTGCCTATATGAAACTGAAAACTTATAGCTTTTTGTTCTAAACATTGAATTTGAACTAAAGAAAAGGAATTCTAAATGCATTAAATTTAATTTTGTATCGAAAAGAAAGACTCCAGACTTAGTCTTGCTGCAAACATCACCACACTCATAATGTTCCATTAAATAGAAGATTGTAATACCTCTACTCCATTTTGAGTTGAGTTGAAAATTTCAACTTTGCTGAAACTTAGATTTAATAAAACTAAATATAGATTTTTATTTACTAAATATAGATTTTATTACAGAATTTCCAAACCAGGTACATACACTTTGTCACTTGATTTAGGTTTTTTTGATTGCCCATTAGAATTTTCATCTTGTTTAACCTTCCTTTTGTCATCTTCCTCCACTTTACCATTTGATTTAGATTTTTTTGATTGCCCATTGGAATTGGAATTTTCATCTTCTTCCAGTTTTCTTTTGTTTTGCCTATAAAATTAACATTTATTAAAACAATTAACGAAAAATTAGAACCAAAATATTTTTAAAATATACGATTTCAATACAATGATTGAAAAACTTTTATTATAACCAAAAAAAAAAACCAAAAAAAAAAACTGGAAATTCATGCTTTAAGTAGCTATAATAGTAGAACCATTAATGAAGCCAACTTTTCACAAATAAAAAAAATTAGAAAAAAAAGAAGATAAATAATTTTCAAAAATTTACAAACTAGAAAAAATGAATAACAAATTAATCTCAAAGAAAAAACATGACACACATGTTTCAAATAGGGCATACAAAATAACATAAAAAACATTATTTAATTGTTTGCTTTCTTTAAGTAAAATGCAAGGCTATTTTGAAATATATTATAATCTAACTAACATGTGATCACAAAACTAATCACAAAAATGTTTATTTTAATATATTGATGAGTTTTCACCAACATACAACACCCTTGTATTGCATTGACCTGTATTGTATTGCAAGGAGAGCCAGGGGGCGATTTTACGCCCCCTGTCTCTCCTTGGGAAACTCGCTCCCTTTGACGTAGAGTGACCCTGCTCGAACAAGATCAAGATAAAAAGGTAGAAACCAGATGTTCATTTAAAATTAAATTATACAACTATGCAAAAATATCCACAAAGTAATCAACATTTCACTGTATCCCACCATCAAAAATAAAAATAGAAAACAGAATTCCATTCAAATTTATTTTATACAATTATGTTGAAATATCCAATAAGTTTAAGGTTTGTGTTTCTCATTTACTGCAATAAAGTTATTAACAAAAAGTATTTACCTATAAAGATGCCTGAACAACTCAAATATTCAAATATTTTTACTTAAAAATAAAAGACAATGTGGGAGAAAGAAACTAACCACGAAAATTTTAAAATAAGGTTACAGCTTTGAAGAATAGAATTCCAATGAATTCAATGTAATTAAAAAGAGAAAACACACTAAAACATTATGAGTGACATATAAAACATATAACATTATGAAATAACAATATAACATTATGAAACACAGTGATAAATTGTAAATTAAAATACAGAACTTGTTTTAAGAGAGAAGGAAATTTTCATTATTATAAACAATCTTTTGCTATTAAGAAGAATATTAATAGGAATAAAAATATTACATTTTGGTGAAAAATGAAGAAATAGAAGGCTGTTTTGTTTCTTTTTTAGATTTTCGAGAAGACTGTGCAACTTTTACTGTTGTTCTTTTATCTAAAAGTAAACATAAATAAAAACTATATTTTATAAAACTTAGGAACATTTGATGTTTAATACTAAGAAATTGCAGATATAAAAACTATAATTCGCTTTAACCCACGAAATGACATACCTGTTGATTCAGAGGAACAATTTCCATTGTCTACAACTTCCTCCTAGAATTAAAAAAAAAATTTTATTAAGTATTAGACAAACTATTTAAGGGAAATTAAAATATGAACATGTAAGCCTTAAGTAAACACATTTTTAAAGAATAATTAATTTTTTTCAACAATATTTATTTTCATTTCGAAACAAAACAAAATGATAACTATAGCTTTATATTACAGTATTTTTTGGTGTAGAAGTCGTCACCTCCAACTTTTGACTACAAAATGGATATAATTGTTTGAATTCAGTTTACAAAGCAACTCTTAAATACACACTTGTAAAAATTGGATTTAATATAAAATCTAAATTATTAAATTTTTTTTAACTAAAAAATATTTCACAAAGTTGGTTCTGGGTATGATACTTTGTTCTTTCTTTCTCAAACAAAGAAAATGATTGTTTTAACTTCAAGAGAATAGTAAACAAATATATAAATGCACAGCTAATAAAAAAGGTTTAATGACAATTGCAACATTTTTATCTGAAACTGCTTTTTAATATTGTTTGCCAATATTAACAAGTTGCCAATATTTTTACAAGATAACAATAAACTATACGCAACCATTTTAATAGCTAAATAAAGAGCATGTATCTTTTTTTCAACAGAAATATTATGCTGACCAATTTGAAAACGTGTCCTAAGCCTTTCATATGGGTGGTAATTCCATATTGTGATGTGTCGCACTAACTACAATTACCAAAATGTATTTTAAAGTAAATTTAAAAAGTAAATTTAAAAAATAAAATGAAAAAGCAGGTAGAGTTTCGCCCACATGAGGTTGCAAGTTGATCCCTTTCTATGTTTTTTTTTTAAAGATTTTTGTAGGCAGCTACCCAAAAGTCGTCAAGGCCTCAGATCACAATACGGGAACCTTCCGTACGTATTCAAATCCTACAACTTAAAAATGTTTATTTTATTCTAAAAATGTCTATTAATGTACAACTTAAAAATGTTTATTATTATATTGAGCTGATCATTATTTTATTTGGAAAAGATTTATGTACTTATTGCATAGAACTATAAGGCATAAAATACCTGTTTCTTCAGTTTTTCTTCAGTTTCTTCATCAGATCTAAAACAAAATAGTTATACCAAGTTAAAATATAAAATTTCATAACATAAAATACATTACTAATGACAAATTGTTGAAATAAAATTTCCTTCGCAGCAACATTCAGTAAGGATGTTGTAAAAAAAATAAATAATTTTATGCTTTATAAACATTACAACGATTAGAAAGACTGCTGAAACAAAACATACAGATTATGAATAAAATCAATTTGAAAAATAACTTAATAAATTTGTAATTGAGTATAACTAACTACTTAACTAATAAGCTTATAATAATGTACTACAACTTTTTTAAACAAATTTTTTACTTACAATGTGCTATTTTAAATGGTACATATTTACATTAATATGAAAAAAAATAATGCATTTTCATTAATTATTTTGATAGTCTTCCTTTTCAGTAATTCTCAAAATTTTTCAAATTCTTCAACAAAAAAAAGGATCTATCAAAAAGGGACAAATCAAAGAGAAGGGACAAATTCAAAAGTTTTCTCGGGAGAGCCTCTTCATATTTTTAAAAAAGTTTGCAAGTTTAAAATTCCCTTTATTGTCTTGGCAATTGCAGTCGGCAGGAACAGGTACAAATATGGAAATATCCCCTAAACTATAACATCCATAAAAATATTATTACGAAATAACTAAATTTCACCTAGCTAAGACTCAGAAATATTAATCAAATAAAAATTAAGGGTTTATTTCCGTATCGTGATCTGCCAAGCCAACTACGATCGACAAGGTGCCAAATAGATTTTAAATTTGCAAATTTAAGGTTAATTTGCAAGTTGCCAAGACTTGGCGATTATTCTACCACAGATCACGATACGAAAATCTCTACCAGATTAGGCTGGAATACAAAATTTTTGTTCTATTAATTTAATTTTTCTTCGTGCATGTATAATTTTTCGAATTCAAATTCAGAATAGTATACGAGCTCAGTAAAACAGAATACGAGCTCAGGAAGAATAGAAGACAATAAATAGAAGATATATTTTCTTATTTGATTAAAAAATTTTCTCCCATATACAGTTTTTAAAACAAATGTAGGTAATTGACATAAACTAGGAATGATTATTATGAACAATATTTTTACCTATTAAATAATACTCACTTTCAATTAAATACATTATTTATAAATGCAGAATATTTCACTAAATTTAAGGAAATGTTAAATATTAAAAGAAAAACTTGAAAACAACAGGAGAATATTTATAATGCTTATAAAAAAAAAATGTTACTTAAAGAATAGTACAGGTATGCGTATATTAACTAAAATAAAAAGATAATTACATTGCTGAAAGATTTGATTCAGATGGAGATAATGGTTCAGTTTTTATTTTCATTTTAATTAAATAGAAATAGACTAATATCAAATGAGAGAAACCCGAAAAGTAAACAAAACTTTCGCGCCTCTTGGAACGCCATTGCCAGTTTCTTATTTCAGTATACTACTTAACTGTTAGAACTTTGACTATATAGAATACTTTCAGGTTATACATCACTAAATAACTACTTTTCAGAGACCGTTCTCACTGCGTAGAATAATATTACAGGTGAATGCGCGAGTCATGATAAATTCAGTTAATTGCAGTTGCATTTCTGTCCCGCAGTGGACTGATAGTTAAGATACGGTTTCCAGGAAGTCACCAAAGTTAAACATCACTGGTTGCGGTCAGTGTGAGGGTGGATGACCACTTGGATCAGTCTGTGTGGGGACCGAGGGTGTGCGGCATTGGTCCTTGTTAAACTGTTCTACCTTAAAGTGCTCGACTTCGCGTGCAGGTCGTCGGGCTACCGAAGCGGGGGTGCCATCCCCTCTGCAGAGGATCTAAATTGTGATGGCATGTCTTCGGATCATCCTCAGGGATGTTTCCAGACCGTCGCCAATAGCCCATTGTGCAACGTAAATGAACTACAACTGCAGTTGCATTTTAAAGACTGTTCTTCTTGCTTAAGATTTTTTCACATACAAATGAGAACAAGATTGGTGAAAAATATTCCTCCGTGAGAAAATCTCCAATCAAGTTCTCATTACCATACGATTCTTTCGCATCTTCCCTATAAGGACTGTTTACATACTGAGAGTCCCGTAAATGTTGCAATAAACTTCTAGGAGAAGTACAGCACATCATATGAATTGAGAATTACATGAGAAACCATGGCCGAAAATGTTAACTCGGGGAGCTTTATAGCTATAATGAATTGTTATATATCGTGTGCCTTTAAACATCAAGTACTTTGATTTATCGAAATTATCTTACTTTTTTTTCTATTAATTATTCTCACAAACTGCTCTCGAATAGGTACAATATTAGCTATTTTACCGTAATTTGTTAAAATTAAGTGTACTACGAAGTATAAAAATAAAAATATCACACAGCTAAAGAAATACTTGGTTATTATTTAATTAAAAGGACATGAACATATAACAATTGCACACAGCAGAGAGAAGAATGTAAACCAACACTAAGTTAGTTGGTGTTGCCAACAAGAGAAACAAAGACCTTTAAAACGATTAAGATTACTCTTTTTGTTTTGATTTTATCACAACACTTCCCATAATCAAAAAATGAATAAGTTCTCACTATAAGAAATAAGAAAAAAAAATGAAGTTCTTAAAGTTTAAGTACACAAGTCCAACATTCCTATCAATTTCTTAAGATATTCAAACTTAATCTTTGGCAGAGCCTTAGTAAATAAGTCAGCAGCTTGTGAATCACTACTGCGTTGAGACACACCTAGTTTATTGTTCTCATAAAGTTCTCTTATGAACTTGTATCGCACATCAATATGCTTTGTTCGGTTATGGAGAACATTATTCTTAATTAATTTAATTGCACTTTGGTTATCTACATTAAGAATAGGCAATTCATTAACGGGGCATAATTCATTCATCAAATTCGAAATCCTTATAGCTTCTTTTCTTGCTTGACTGGCCACCACAAACTCCGCCTCTGTTGTCGATAAAGCTATACACTGTTGACGCTGGCTCTTCCACCCAACAGCACCACCAGCAACAATGAAAACCATTCCTGAAGTAGACTTTCTACTAAGGGGATCACCTGCATAGTCTGAGTCGCTAAAGCACTGGATATTACATTTTAAATCAGCTTTAAACATTATTCCACATTTTGTAGAACCATTAAGGTATTTAAAGGTTCTTTTCACTAAATTCCAGTGTTGTTGTTTTGGTTTTTCCAGAACTTGGGACAGGACACCTACCACATAGGCGATATCAGGTCTTGTGACCATAGCCAAAAACATTAAGCTTCCTATAGCTTCACGGTAAGGCACATTATCTGGAAGACATGGTGAATCTTCATTTGCAATGAAGCCCTTTTCAATTGGTACACTAACTGGATTGGATTCTAACATATTAAAGCGATTCAGAATTTTTTTACAATAAGTTTCCTGGTGTATGAAAACGTTACCATCATGAAGATATTCAATTTGCATACCCAAATAATGAGTAGCAGCTCCAACAGTTACACAAAATTTTGCTTTAAGTTTGTTAAGAAACTCATTAGCTATCTCTTCTTCTTTGGTGACTATGATACCATCATCAACATAGACAATTAAAATAAGTGTTTTATTTTCATTATAAAACAAACAAGGATCTCCAGAAGATTGTTGCAAACCACAGCTTTCAGCAAATATTTTGAAACGCTCATTCCAACACCTTGAGGCTTGTTTAAGCCCATAAATACTTTTGAGCAACTTGCAAACTTTATTAGTTCCATCATTAAATCCCTCTGGTTGACTCATATAGATCTCTTCTGCTAATTCTCCATAAAAAAATGCAGTCTTTACATCAAACTGTAAAAGTTTCAGTATCTTACTCGAAGCAACTCCTAAAACTGTTCTTATTGTTTCCCATCGAACAACAGGGCTAAAAGTTTCTGAAAAATCAACACCATACTTTTGGCAGAATCCTTTAGCTACTAAACGAGCCTTGAAACGTTGTACAGACCCATCTGCATTCATCTTTATTTTAAAAACCCACCTACTACCAATGGCTTTTTTTTCATGTGGCAGATCAACAAGTTCCCAAGTCTTGTTCTTCAGAAGCGAATTCATTTCTTCTTCCATAGCACATAGCCATTTTTCTGAATTCTCAGAAGACATGGCTTCTTTATAAGTTTCTGGCTCAGCTAATTCAGCTAAAAGAACAAAATCTTTTAACTCAGAAGGCTTTTTCAATTTATTTCTATCTCTGAGGTAAGTAGAGTCATTGCTTTCATCTATAACTTCATCAATATTGATTTCAATATTGCCTTCACTAATGGAGTTATTAACAGTTCCTTCAACGATGCTTTCATTATCTATAATGTTACTAACTCTTTCAACATTTTCAGGAACAAGATCTTCTTTAAGTTTGCTTACCTCCACAAATTGTTGAGTATCCTCAACAGAAGAATAATTAGTACCCACTGAGACTACCTCTTCATTTCGAAAAATGACATCTCTACTTAGTATAATTTTGTCTTGTTCTTTAATATATATTCTATAACCATCTTTTTCACCACAATAACCAACAAATATACCTTTGAGACTCTTACTATCCCATTTCTTTCTGTTTGACTTGGGTACGTGAACAAAACATTCCGTTCCAAAAACTTTTAGATGATTGATACTAGGAACTTTCTTGTCAAACCATAGTTCATAGGGACTTTTCGAATTGATTGATGAAGATCCAGTCCTATTTAAAACATATACTGCCGTGTTTACGGCTTCAGCCCACAGTTTTAAGGGAAGATTCTTTGAGTGTAGCATACTACGTGCACTTTCCACAAGTGTACGATTCTCACGTTCAGCAGCACCATTCTGCTCCGGCGTATAAGGCATAGAGATGCGAGAGGTCACTCCTTTACTTTCAAGAATGTTCTTTACTTCAGAATTCTGAAACTCTGTTCCTCCATCACTCAGGAATTCTTGGATTTTATGCCCTGCATTTTTGGCTTCATTCATGAAATTTTGAAAACACTTGGTTACTTCATTTTTAGCTTGCAAGAAGTACACTCTGCGATATTTTGAAAAGTCATCTTTAAAACACACAAAATATTTTGAATTACCAAGAGATTTTTCATGCATGGGTCCAACTACATCAGCATGTATCAACTTTCCTGCTTTTGTTGGGCCCTCCCTAGTTCCAAATGGCTTCCTGCATTGTTTTCCAAAACAACACCCTTCACACAGTTCATTTTTACAAGCAACTTTAATATCATGTCTATTAAGAATCTCTTTGACATGTGCTTTATTCTGATGACACAACCTTTCGTGCCACAATTGCAAGTCATTTATTGTAGCAATGCAAACATTTGCAGAGACAGCAGGTGCTCGGACTCTCAGATCCAAAGCATATAGGCCATTAGCTGTGCAGACACCCTTTAACCGCACATTTCCATTTCGAATAAAAACACAATCAGTTCTTGTTGCTTTAAACTCAAAACCCTTGGCTATAGTTTGTCCAATAGAAAAAAGATTTTTACAAATATCAGGAACATACCACACAGAAGCTAAATGATTTCGTTCCCAATTACCACAGATTTTCATTTCAACATTGATAGTACCTTCACCATAGGCCAATATGGCATTATTGTTTCCAATGTACACTTTCTTTGGTACATCAAACTGTTTAAAGTCCACAAAATAATCTTTATATTTTGTCATATGAGCAGTAGCTCCACTATCTGCCAACCAAACTTCATTGTTTGTATTTCTTTCACCTAAGCACATGAAGGCATCACCATCAACTTTGTTTTTATTTTTATTTCTGTAGCAATCTTTTGCTAAATGCCCAACTTTTCTACAAACATAGCATTTTCTTTCAAATTTCTTTACAGATTTCTTTTTTGAAACCACTAGGGCTGTCGAAGAACTTGTCCGTTTGGGGGGTAACCTCATCTCTATTAGGCGTAACCTTTCAGTTAGTTTATTGACATTCCGTTCTTCAATGGGAACTGACTCCCAAACACTCTTAAACTCGAAGTATTCCTGCGGAAGTGTTGATAGAATTCTGCTCATTAATAACAGGTCAGGCAAAATAGTTTTGGCAACTCGATTTAACTCATCATTAAGCTCCGTAAAATTTCTTTGCAGTTTAGCAATGTGAGTTGCAATGTCCTCATCCATATCTTTTTCACATACTGCAAAGAAGTTTTCCATTAACCTATCAAGTCGTTGACCAGAACTCTGTTCATAAACAGACAGCAGTTTCTCCCATGTAGCATTAGAACTGTCACATGTAGAAGTTAATTCTACATTGCTATCATCCATATTACCGACTAAAATTAACTGCGCCAAAGCATCATCTGTGGAAAAACTTCTTACTTGCTTTTCATATGCAGTTCTTTCCTCACTTGTGGCACTTTCACTTAGAGTTTCAGTTAATTTCTTACTTCCATTTACGATGTCCAACACTTCATGATGACGTAATAACAATTCAATTTGTCGTTTCCACTTAGACCAGTTCACTGAACCTTTTAATTTTTCTATATGAGTTTTAAACTCCATAATCAAAACTCAACAAAATACAGTCAATGCTTATCACTAAGTTAGACCTAAGACCGATACCAGTTCACAAAGAATAGCTTATACTATACTAACAGATTAATCGCTGGGCCCATAACCTGTTAAAATTAAGTGTACTACGAAGTATAAAAATAAAAATATCACACAGCTAAAGAAATACTTGGTTATTATTTAATTAAAAGGACATGAACATATAACAATTGCACACAGCAGAGAGAAGAATGTAAACCAGCACTTAGTTGGTGTTGCCAACAAGAGAAAAAAAAGACCTTTAAAACGATTAAGATTACTCTTTTTGTTTTGATTTTATCACAACATAATTTAATGATTTAGTGACTAACTGGGCATTCTAAAAACGATGAAAACCATTCTTTGAAATGAAACCATCAGTTTCAAATGAATTCCTCGGCACAAGAAGTTAAAAAGAATTCATAAAATGTTAGCAATACTCAGACACGGAAAAAAATTGATTTTTTTGTGCTCTTTGATCAAATAAAGGCTGCCTCTATTTTGAGAGTAAAAAAACCGAATTCCTGGACAAGAAGAATGTTTACTCATTAGAAAGCGCGCGCGTTGTTTTCGATTTCGTAATTTTATGTATCGTCTGCTTTATACAGAGTTCAATAGATTTCCTTTCATCGTCTTTAACTTTAAAATTAATTAGTGACCTCTAATTTGTCTATTTTTTTGAGAAAGATTCAATTTTTTTTTTTCAGGGTTGGTAATTACGGAACACTTATATATAAAATTCAGTGATATCAATAACACTAATTGGAAATATCAACTGATAATTTATTAGTAAAATACGACTTGGAGAGCTATTGAAGAATTAAAACCATCGGAATCTTTTTCATTTGTCTGGTGGAAATTGAATGTATTTGTCGTTTGCACCGTAATCAAGCGTCATCCTTATATAAAGGGTGACCCTGAATTTGTAGGCCAAAATTTTAAGAAGAGGTAGATCATGAGAGTTGCATAACAATCCATGATTGAACGCCGCTCGTTTAAAGACTGGCTGTCAATGCGCATTCGAACGGAAACTTTTTGCAGTTTTCTTAACATAATTGGTCCCGCAGTGAACTGATCGTAAAGACACGGTTCCCAGTAGAACACCGAAGTCAAACATCACTCTCTGCTGTCAAAAAGCGGGTGGGTGACCACTTTGATCAACGTGCGTAGAGATCGTGGGTGCATGGTATCGATCCTCGTTCTACCTTAAAGTGCTGGATTTCGAGCGCAGTTCGTCGGGTTACCAAAGCAGGGGAGCAATCCCCTCTGCAGAGGATCAAAATTGCGATGGCATGTCCTTGCTCAGGGATGTTTCCCAGACCGTTGCCAATAGCTCATTGTATAGCTCGAGTGCGACATAAATAAAGTGCCTATCTAGCTTAACATAATTGTCGAAAATTTTATTCAAATAAAGCCCAGAAATATCTTCATAATTCCGCGGATTTACCAAATCATTGAATTACAATGAAACTTTTATACATGTGCCTATTTGAATGAAATTTTCGACAACAACCATCAATATTAAAGTGAATCGCATTGTAGTAGCCGCGTTACATTAATCCGCATCAAATTTGCTGGAATCATCTTCTTTAACATCCAGAATCTTTAAAGTGGAAGCAAACTCAATAAACGGTTGGTTGATTGTGCATTAATAAGGATTCCATCACTGAGAGTGAACAACTGGAAGAAAGCAGGATGGCAAAAGATTCTAATGAAGATCTTAGCCTACAAAGAACTGTCGAGTCAATAATGAAGAAGAATCATGAAGTGCAGATGACTTCAAATGCACACGAACAGCCAGTCCATAATGGAGAGATGTCCCAAGCAGCGTACGATACTTCCGATTACGGGTTTCTATCCGTTTGTCAATCCTTATGATGTACCATCCCTCTCTTTGAAGTGTGGGTAAGGAATTCGAGGACAACTTTTATAAACGAATTTTTTAATCATTTTTTTCATTGTGTTCAAAAGTGATAAGTCCAAGTTCGAGAACATTTTTGTTCTTTCACCTAATTATTAATTAGCGACCTTTTGCTTACTTCACTTTATACAAACGTTCTAAAATACGGAATATATATAGGATGTTTAATATACATAAAGAATCTTGATAGATATTTTTTTAAATTCTTGCTAAAGACATAAAAAGTATTCTCATTCGCGATCGCAAATTAATTGAAAGTAAGGAGGGAAAAGAACTAAAACGATATCGAAATCAAACGAATTACTACTGCGGAAGACGGGACTAAAATTCTTTTGATTGCTGGTGGGAAAGATAGGAATTGAAAGGCGATAATTAGAAACACCTCTATGACATTTCATCAGGCAATAAAACTAATTTTGATGTCTTTCACTTTCATTAGAGATTCGACAACGTATTTATTTTATATTCGCTTAGATAAAAATTTGCGATCCTCAAAGTGCATATTTTTTTAACTTCATTTTCGATAAGAATTTTAAAAATACGCATTAAGGGCGGTCAAAACGGAACACTCCGCATGAACAGTATAATAAATAAACAAATAAAAGCAAAAATAAGATTTCTTTCTTTTTTTTATTGTAACAATGATTTTTTTTTACAAATTTCATGAACATACAACTTTATTATACAATAAACATGACATTTAGCAATAAATTGATACAATAAGTGTTACACATAAAACCAGTATGTGTATTTTCAGTGCAAATGTTGGCTTCCCATAGGCACTTACAATAGCTTTTTCTCTCATTAACAGAACTCAATCCTCTTACTACTAAGGTTATCTTCATACAATTTAAGAACGATAACATTTTATTACTCAACTTTCAAAAAAAGGAAAATACATAATTTTCAAATGCAGTAATTAATTCCGCATTAGCAGATTACTTAATCATTTGTGCTAGCAAAAAAGTAAACGAAAATTTATTAATAACCATTAGTACTGTGTGCATAAAATCATTAGTACTGGGCGATAAATGGTGAATAATTGATATTTCTTAAAGATCGCGATAACGATATTTTAAAATGTATTCTCATGATATATCGTGAATACCATATCTTACTGTAAATATCAATGATTATTAACGATAATAATGAGATCATTTTGATAATGATAAATATCGAGTGCCATAATATCGTAAATTGTTATCAATTATAGAATACAATATTTATCGTAAACGTAAATAAATTTCATTTGGGTAACGAAAAAATGGTCAAATGTGAAAATAATGTAAATATTAACTGAATCGGAAAATAATGCGATCTATCATAAAAATCAATATATTCAGATGTTACATGACAATGTTAAAATTCTGATGTCGACAAGTACTAATGATTTAGTAACCAACTTTTGGAAGTTTCTTATCATGGCAGATAAATCTTGGCATTTTATTAATAAAGCCAAAATATTTGAATATAGAATTTTTATGAATATATTCAAAATATTTGAATATATTCCTAAAAATCTAAAGCTGTTTGTTAATCAAATAAAATAACTGAAAAGTATCTTTGATTTGTCTCAATCATGTATGGTACAATATTTCTTTCATAAAATTCTGTTCAATAAATATTAATATTTAGAACTATTTTTAATATAAGCTCCTTTTCAAATGATAATTTTATAAAATACTAATTTTATGCTTTATATATATATATATACTTTCTACAATTAATTTCAAATTTTAAGATAATTTTTTGTTTTTTTTTGGTATCAATTTAATCAAGAAATTATTTTATTTAGATAAATTATTCTGTTGTTTCTGTGAAAGACTCATTGATAAATTTAAATATACATTTGTAACAAATTAAGATAGATTACTATACAGATTTTCTTTTCAAAACGATTTCGAATTTTTTTATTTATTTATCACAGAATTTTAAAAATAAACACGTGCACTTCAACAACTTTCTCTTGATCTATGCAGTCCATATCACAAAAAGCATTCAAATCCTTTTAAATAAATTTGGTTTAATAAGTGAATTTTGCTTATTAAACACTAAACTAATAATATTTTCAACATATAGAAGAGCTTAGTGGAAGAATATGTTAATTGAGTATGAGGAAAACAGTTGCGGAAGGGAAAAAAAACTATTCATAAAAAGTCTTCCCTATTAGAAATCGTTTGCTTCCAAAAATGCGGTTTAATATATTCTTCCACTAATCTCGTCAAAATAACAATTTGTCTTTATCATAAAAAATAGTCGAAGCATTTACTTGTACTTCAAAAGTTTTATTTTTGGATAAAGCAATCTAACATTAAGACTGTTCCTCACAAATCCTTCAGGAGCATGTATTTCTCGGGGGACTGGTGGGGCATGGGTAATATACAGGCCTTTCAGGAAACACGTACCTTTCTTGGTACTTGCTCATTAAAAAGGATGATTGGGATCTGTAATGGTGTGGAGCTGTATCGTTCAGTTTTTCCACTTTCACAGAATTGTTGCTTAAGTTTACACAAATACTAATAGGATGCAATACGGGTGCAAGATCATCAACTCCAGCCAAGTAAGGAACTAAAATTGATGATTCGATTGTCAATGGAATGTAAAATGTACCTTTAGGGTGAAGAGCAAAAATGGGCACCCCGCTCTGAATTGGACTGGGAGATCTATTCGACAATCGGTCTGGTGTGCGGGAATAGGGTGACAATGTCGGCGAATGCGTGCCATTATGAGGTTTGTGCAAATTGGAACTAGAATTGTTTTCACCATTTGTGCTGTAGCCCGAACTGCTGCCATTTGAGCGACTCGCATTAGGTGGAGGACTGGGATTTGAACCACAACTGCTAGCAGTTTCGGCTGTAGAGTCCCAGTGTTGCGTACCGTAAGAGGAAGGAAGTGCGCCGTTTTCTGGGTGGCTAGTCCTTTCAGGTATTTTGACTGTAAGTTCAGAAGATAAGCGGTTACTGGAATAAGGTGAGAAAGCATGGCCTGTATTTGAATTGCCATTGCACAAGCCATTAGGCACAAGTCTTTCATCCGGAGAATGTGCCGGATGGCACGGACGCAAGGGATAAGGCTCTGGCACGTGTAATTTATTGTTGTTATGATCTTCGTCTGGAAGAGACATTCGATCAGAATGATGGCTGTCTGTTGGTGAAGACGTGTGGTGTCGAATGTCATTGTTGAACCTGTGCTTGATATTGTTTTTAAATTTGTAGTACCCTTCCTCTTGTTTAGGAACCTCGCTATGATGGTCTGGTGGGACCACTACTGATACGGGTTGGGACATGGGTGAAGGTGCTGGAGTCCCGTTGCAGCTCCTGGGGTTGGGTTTTAGAGAGTCTTTCAGGGGTACGCCAGGATTCTGAAGCATTTCACGAAGCTGACTGGTTGCTTTGATGGGGGTAAGGGATTGGGGAGATGAAAGATGGCCGCTGAACTCCATTTCTTGCTTCATTTCAGGAACTTCCGAATTCCGATGTTCATAAGGGAAGGGGTGACCATTGTGCGGAGGGTGATTCATAACGGGATCAGGTAGATAGCATGAGTTAGAATGGTTGTCTACTTCCATATGAATAGCTGGTTTAGAATCCTCTGGTAACACAATACCCAATGCTTTTGTGTATAACAGACCTGTAAGAATATATATGTATAAGAGGAAATAATTTCTCCAAAAAATTGCATTAAAATTTAAGACTTCACTTGGTAAAAATTAAAAAAACTGATGAAAATGTTTGGGTAGTAGAACGGGTAGTCTTAAATTTAACCAAAATTTAATTATAATTCAGTATTATTTATTATTGTTTCATTTCAACGACGTCAGAATAGTAAAGTTGGAGGAAAGCAGGCAGAGTTAATGTTATAAAGCCTCATTTTTGGTAAAAATTTTAAGAGCGAACGATATGACGCCAACGTAAATAAGTGCTGGGGATTTATAGATTTCAACAATTGAAAGCTTATTTCCAGGCACTGACCTTAATTTTCTAGTGTTAACGCATAAGCTTAAAAACTAATTGTCGTTATCGTTATTTGTTGAAAAAAATAATAATAGACTTTGGCTCTTGTCTGCTCAAGCGGTGATGCTGCAATTTCTAAAATTATATCGAATATAACAGTTACAACGTAACGGGTAAAATTTAGTAACGGTAAGATTTTAAAGTTAATCAAAATATTAAAATGAAATGCGGAATAAGTTATTTAAACTCGCTATTTTTCATTAAAAAAAAAGAAAAACATTAACGACCGTTGCGGTTACAGCCTATTGTGCGTGCTGATATTATGATAGTAATAAAGAACACAAAAAAATTCTTACCTCCTCCACCTAACTTCTCAAAGTGTTTTACAAGATGTTCAGACATTCGTCCAACAAGAGTTGAGGAGAACATTCCTTCGTTGTCTGAGACATATTTAACTGCCTCATTCAAGCATTCACTGTAACCAGACTTATATTGTCTCTTGTGATCCGATTCAGTCGTTCTAGCAACCTCACAGTTATCTAAAAAAAAATTTCAATAACCGTTTAGCAAACAGAAGTAGGTACCATAAAGCAATAAATTAAAATTGCAATAAAATAACCGCGTAGTCTCATCATATAAAATGTTCTTAAATAATTAACTTTTACTTTCAAATAAAAAATAAACGTAAAGTCCTTATAAAGAGGAAAAAGAGTCCTGCTGGCTCAGGGGATAAGAGTTTGCCATCCAATGAGGTGACCCAGGTTCGAATCCTAGCGGTGGCCGGTTGATACGAATTGTCCCGGCTCGCATCTGTCACAGTGCTGACGTAAAATATTCTCAGTGGCAGACGGATCATGGGTTAGAACTCCATAGCCGTCAGGCTTACCGTGGGAAGTTTTCGTGATTTTTTTTCATCATGCAACGTAAATGCAGGGTAGTTCCATTAAAAATGTCTTGCGTGAAAGCAAATTATACTCTCAATACTTAAACCAGAAGTTCCCTTGTCTTTTGAATTGGAATCAAAATTACATGGTTACTGAGTTGAAAACAGCTTGAGAAACGAGCTCTCTAAGCCATGAACCATTCCAACAGACAATGTTGAACTTAGAAGCCTTGTACTTCTAAATCCACCCAAGAAGGAGTGAAACTCTTAAGCATTGAAACAAACTTGCCTGTGTGAAATGCATTTTGGTGTAAATACTCTGTATTTTGCGTTGCATGGATGGGAAAATCATGAGAACCTTCCATGGTTAGCCCGACGACAAAGAAATTATACTATTTTATAACCGTCGTTGAACAGCTGACCCAATTTTTGGGTTTACGACTACTAATGTTCAACTCCGTAGCCTTGTAATTTTGAACCCATTCCAGAAGACAAGGGAACTCCTGGATCAAGTATTGGGAGAAATTTGCCTTCGTGGAGGAGTTTTTGATGGAACTAACCCGCAATTGCGTTACATGGAGAGGAAGACCACGAGAACCTCCCATGGTTAGCCTGCAGGCAAGGGGACTCTAACCCATGATCCGTCTACGACTGAGGAAATTTCACGTCAACACTGTGGTCGGTGCTAGCCGAATGTGGAATTCGTATTGACCAGCCATCGCCGAGATAGAACCCCCGGGTTAAATCGTTGGAAGGTGAGCGCTCTATCTCTAAAGAAATATAATCTTAAAATCTCATGTATCGTATTCTTTAATAATACAGTGTGAAATCCCATATAAATGAAACCAATCATAACTAATTTTTTTTATTACATTAACAATATACGATTGACTACGTTTCTTCGAATAAAGTGAATGTTATTTGATTTATCGTATATGAATAGAAGTTTCTAAAATATCTTTTATAATTATTTTATATATATTACCCAATTAATTTATTACTTACTTGGATCATTACAAGGATGGTTTTGAAGATGCTTCAGATGTTTGATAGCCATTTCGATGATTTCAGTTTTTTCTATCCGGCCTCGGCCCTGAAAATAAAGTTTAAATAAAATATAACTTTCTTTCTTTTAAATATTTGAGAAGTAGTGATGCAAGAACTATGATTTTTTTTTTTTTTAAGTATTTATTTTTTGAACAAAGACACATTTTTAAAAATCATCATATCAGTTTCAAAATTAAAAAAATATTAGTTATGATGTATGCAAAAAAAGTAAGCATGGGATACTATAGGAAATTAAGTAAGCTTGGATTTTGTAAAATAGAAAAAATGCACTAAAATAAAAATAATAGCTTTGTAAATGAGAGATATTTATTTTCTGATTCTACAAAACAGCAAAGACAATTCTACACATTTATAATTTACCAATTATTATTATTTTTTAAGTTCTTCAATTATAATAAAGGGTTCACCCTAGTGGTGCTCTCTAGTAAAACGAAAGGCACCGCTTCCTGACGCAATTCGTCAGGCTTGTGAGCTTGGATTGTCCAAGTGTCATTAGAAACTGCTACAACAAAGATAAATAATTGAAATTACCTTTTTTAGATAGTTGGTGGGAACAAGTCGACTCAGGTCGGCGAGACAGTTATTCATTCTGTCCCGCCGCCGCTTCTCTATTATTCTATGGGACATGGGATCCTGCAGAAGAAAAGAAATAAACAGTTAATTACCTATTTAAGTTTTACTACACAATACACACAAATTAAATTTCTTAAAATATGTCCAATAGTTCTGGATAGATATGATAATTCACTTAATTTTTAATAGTGTTTTATACGATACACACTGGAAGAAACAATTAACGTAATAAAATTTGAAAATTAAATAATTAAATTTCCAATGATATGAACTTAACTGTTTATTAACTGTATATTGCTTCACCATCAAAATACAATATTACGATGTTTCTATTTACAGAGCAATTCATTTAATAAAGAAACTAAAAACGAGGGTTTCTGTTAGAAATGTGAATCGTAGTCGCGATAAGTTGTGAAACATAGAAAGAATAAAGTAAATCGCAGACGATTAAAAATATGAATCATTGTTCCACAGGTTTGTGAAATTCAGAAAAAGAGAAAAAAATTTAATAGTTCTTTTAAATAAATCGTAGAAGATTAAAAATGTGACTCGTTGTTCCGAAGTTTGTAAACCACAGAAACGAAGGGAAAAAAATTAAATATTTCGCTTAAGAAAATTGCAGACGATTTCGTAAAACATAGACATTTTCCATAGCTAAAAATTAAAGGCCTTCTTAAAAGTAAGACGCCATATTCACTCAAGGTCAAGAATAAGAGAATATAGCAATCTATTACATTTAACTAAAACAATCTGAGGTTCTTAAAAAAAAAAGCCGATTATTAAAGAAGTTAAAAAAACTATTTTTACATAAAAAAAACATGTTATGAAGGGTGAAAATACTTTATTAGGGGGCTATCTAAATTGTTATTTAAGGCATGATCCTTTTGAATCAAGCGACAAGTTTGATTTATTCTGAGAAGTTTGCCTACATATTTCGTTTTTATGCAATCGTTTTTATGAATCTTGTAATACGAGATTGCTTGATCTTCACACGATTCCAATGAAAATTATTTTGAAGTATTTGACAATTGAAAAACTTTTGTCAAATTCTTACAAAAATCGGAAAAATGATATATAGATATGATTTTTAGAGAAGTGGGACAATATTTGAACAAAGCAACTTTTTTAGAAGAGTTTAGTTGTTTGAATGACATTGATTGAGCATGATGATGAATGAATAGAATATGATGATCTTCCCTGTAAAACTGGCTGTGACGAGTGCGTGGTTTAAGTCGTTGTCTTGGCCATAGATGGCGCTACTGAGAAAAGAAACGCACACTCTGCCTCAAAAACTCGCTTGATTTCTCAAGCAGGCTTTCTGGTATTGGCAAGTAGCATAGTAACACGAGTATGATTGCAAACATTTTACCGCTTACTATCTACAATATTATTTTGAATTACTATTCAATCTTATAATGCATTCAATTTACAAATCATTCTTACTATTGTTATATTGTATTACTATATACAATATAACAACACAATACCAAACATTGTTAGAGATTTAGAAGGGCATGGAAACGTTATACAGTTCAACTTCAACATTGTGCTGTGATCTACTATATCTTTCTTTTTAAACTTATGATTATAATATAATATGATTCAACTTTTAGAAATATGGTTCTATTTAGCCACCTATTAAGGTTTCAGCAAATTTGCATTGTATTATGGTTCAATGTGTCGATATTATGGTTCAACGCTAAACCGATTATAAATAAACAATTTAATTTAAAATAAATATATATGCAAGGTGTCTGAAAAAGAACGCAATATATATTTTTGAATACATCTAAAAAGTGAGATAAAAAAAAATCATGAAGATTATGTATTCCCAGATAAATACATTGAAATACGTAAGAAATTAATTTAAAATAAATATATATATATATATATGCATGATAATTTAAAAAGAACGCAATATATTTTTTTTAAATCCTTATGAAAAGAGAGGGGGAAAAATCATACACATCAGGTGTCCTAAATTAATATTTAAGCGAGGGAGAAACAAAAACGCTTTATAAATTTAAAACGTCATTACTGAGGAAGGCAGGACAGAAAGCATTCAAACCCTTTGAAATTGATTTGACTAAGAGATTATGCTGAGGCTTTCTTCGAAATTTGACTTTCTGTTAATAAAATTTTTTCCATTCTTTTCCACTTATCTATGTTTTTTTTTTTTTTTTTTTTTTTTTTTAACAAAAAAAAAAAAAAAAAAAAAAAAAAAAAAAAAAAAAAAAGACTTTGGTTATTCGATTCTTGTAACATGACTTATGACAATTTTACGGCGAATTTAAAGACACGTTGACTTTAAAAATAAAAAGATTGTGTTAAAATCTAAGTTCGCATTTTAAAACGCAGATTACCGCAAATTAGCCATCAGAGATAGATCCTTATTATTCTTGCTATTTTCAACCAAAACAATGCTAAAAACCTTGAGAAAAAAAAAAAAAAAATAAAAAGTCTCGCACGAATAATACAATAAGACAAACAAAGGATCACGAAAAATACATATTTTATGTAAACATTCTGTTTTTTTTTTTTTTTTTTTTTCCACAGTGGAAATAGATAGAAATACTATTACAGAGCTAAAACATGGCTAAAGTGATAAGGAAATTCTATTACAGAGCTAAAACATGGCTAAAGTGATAAGGAAATTCGAGTATGTATATAAGCTAGAGGTAATCTGCCTTTAACTTATAAACAATTTTCAATAATCATTTTTAATAAATATTATTAGCAAATATCGATATTAGTAAATATAAGTAAATTGATAATTATTATTTTTGTTTTATATAATATGTTCTCACCTAGACCGGTAAACAAGACTTTACTTTTTAAATTAAAATTATTATTTATTTAATATTTCTCACAAAAATAAATGAATGTCGACATTCTACTTCGTAATTAATATTTTATATTTTTGCTTAAAATCATAATTTCGCAATCGGATAAATCTCGACGCTATACTTCTTAATTAATATTTGATAATTTTGTTTAAAATCAATATTTCTTACTTACATTGGCAAATGTCGACATTCTACTATTATTTCTCATTTACATAGATAACTGTCGACATTCTACTTCTCAATTAATATTATTGTTAAAAATAATTATTTCTCACTTTCATAAATGTCGACATTATGCTTCTTAATTATTTTATATTATTGTTTAAAATTATTATTTCTCACTTACATAGATAAATGTCAACATTCAACTTCTCAATTAATATTTTTGTTTAATATTATTACTTCTTAATTATTTGATAGTATTTTATAAATCATTATTTCTCACTTACGTTGATAAATGTAGACATTCTACTTCCTATTTATTTGATATTTTCCTTTAAATTCGTTATTTCTAACCTATATTGGTAAATGCCGACACTCTACTTATTAATATTTGATATTTTTGATAAATATTATTTTTCACTTATAACTAGTTGATATTCAGCTTACACTAATGGCAAAGCTCGTTATTGAGAAATAAAAATATATATTTTTTTTTATTCAACATTCACTAGATGAATGTGACATTCGGAATATTACAGTACACATACAATATTTACTGTTTTCATCGTACTTTACTAAAAAGTCAGCACATTACAAATCATATCAGCGAAACAAAAATTAAAATAGCATAAGTTAAAGGATGAAAACCGTATTCCCCAAAACCCAAACAATGTGTTAGTTAAAAATCGATAACTAAACTCAGTTTCCAGGAAAAAAGCATTTCCTCATATTTTTCCGAAAGCTTAAATTCCAAGACTGTTTTCTAGGTATTGAGGCGAATATGTAGGCGGAGATCGAGACTAAAACGCGAGCTTCTGTGATATATGAAGAAAAACAAAATGTAACAACAATGAAAATAGACTGTAAATAGCTCGAGAAAAAAAAGGCGAAAATTTGATGCCAAAAGTGTGACAAAAAAGAGACAAACTAGGTTAACTAGAAAAAAAAAATTCACTTTCCGATATTTTACAAAATTTAATTTAAAAATAATTTTCAAAGGAATTTTTACAACTTTTAGCTTTTGAGAAGTAAAAGATATCGTGAAGGCTATCGTCTTAGTGTTTTACTATAGAAACGAAAAACACATATTTTACTTAGTTATAAAAACATTAAATTGCTTGTTGATTTTATATTTTATTATACGAACAAAAATTATCACGTGATTCGTAATAAGCATTTTTAAAATTCTTGACAAAAATGAAGTAAAAAAAGTACAAAAACAGGTGAAGTCACAAAAACAGGTGAAGTCGTACATTAGAGATGAGACCTAATCCAGTCGCGGGCTCGTTTACTGTAAAAAAGGTTTCGGGTTCGGGCGGGCTCAGATTCATTATAAAATTTTCATACACTTTTATACTACTTTAAAAGAAGTATTTTTTCAGTTATTAAGTATAAAAAATGTAAAATTAACTTCGATAATATTATTGCTATTCAGTGCCGGATTAAAGCGTACGCCATTCAAATTTTTGGGGCCCTTAGATTAAATTTTTTTTCTCGTATATTTTTTATTTATTCAAATATAAAAGTATTTATAAATCTTTTCATTTAAGAAAGCATATTTAAAATAAATAATAATCAATTAAATTTTACTTTATTTTGTTGAATTACAAGAAAATAATCATAACATTTTATAGTCATAACATATATATTTGAAATAGATTTTTTTTTAAATCATTGCTTTCCTTAATTTTTTAAAATTTATTTTCAAAAAATCCATTTTAAGGGGGCCATAATCATTGAGGGCCCCATGCCATGGCCTACTCTGGCCTAAAGGGTAATCCGGCATTGTTGCTATTTCTTTTTAGTGCTTTTTGCTTTGAGGCTATAATTGTCAAATGACTTTTATTTAACTTTTAATCTTGATTTTCTTTTTTAATTTTTGTTTCTGTCATCTTGTAGTTTCAGTTCGTTTAGTTTTTTTTTCTCAAGTTAGCGATAGAGAAGGTTTTAAGATACTAAATCCCTTGTTTAAACAACAATGGACAAGTGACGAAACCGCGAAATTTGGCCCTTTTAACCCCGAATATCCCGGGCTCTAAGTAAATCAATGTATATTTCGAGATCGGATTAAAATTCTGCGGGCTCCGAACTCCAAAAGCAAGCCCGAATTCATGCCCAATCATACATACTAGAAGGCACTAATTAATTTTGGTACGAATCGAATCACTAGTGAGAAAGGCGGATTGAAAACGTCAAAATAAATTTACATTTTTTTCGTAAATTTATTAATTATAATAAAGGTTTTATTGCAAAATTAAAGAAAATTGAATAGTTCAAATTATGTACTAACGGAATAGTACATTTTTACCGATCGCGGAAAACGAGAGAATGAGCAATGTAGTGATTAACCACTATATGCGTTAAAAGAAAATAATAAATAAAAAAATTGCAAGTTTAAAATCTATTTGTCGCCTTGGCGATTGTGGTTGCCATGGAAGATCATGATAAGGCAATATCCCCCTAAATTTATTTTTAGAAAAATTTAAAAATATTTAGAAATACAAAAATTGCTTCGATTTTTTTTTTTAAATGTATACATATATATATTAGAAATTAAAAAAAAAAAGTATTTTTGTATTATTTCACAAAAATAGAAGCAAAAAAACATATTTGAGAAAAAGTAGAGAAAAAAAAAAATTAAAAGCTTTATTTATACATGCAGTAACGAAGACGACTATGTTACATATTTGCAAGATATATCAGAATATTGTAAAATTTAATAACGTTAACTACAATTATTGAATCAAGTTTAATCTCAGGGCGATATTAATGATAAACAACTATTAATTTAAACTATTAATCAGAATATTAATTTTCATGGATTTTAAAAGCTGATTATAATTTCGCAATATCATTTAGCAAGTTTAGAATTTCACTCACGAAATCACGTGATCTGTTTACTCACGTGCTTATTACGTTTTTTTATTATGAGCCTTCTTTTATTTCATCACGGTTTCTATGGCAACCTGTTCGCACATCGATGCAATAGTCATTTATCAAATCTGCGATGTAAGGCAGCTAAATAACTTATCTAGACTCGCGGTTTGAACTTTTATCTGGTTAAAACATGCACTCAGTTTAGTGCAAACTTACCTAGATGTACTTAATATTCCAGTTGGGATAGTTAAATTTTTAATTGAATAGTCACATTCGCAAATTCCCAGAATATGGATTAATTGTGACCATACGACGTTTACTAAGTTTAGTGCTCATTACTTAACAATTCAAAAATAATCGACGAAATAAAAAAGCATCAAACTGCCCTAACTAAAAAATTTTTTTTATTAAATTATAAAATTAGCGAATCAATTAATTATTAATAAAATATTAATTAATGATTAAATAATAAATAATTAATTATTAAATTGGGTACTTGCAATTTAAGACCTCCCCTACCCACACATGTGACCTATGACGTCCTCGCTAGCAAATCGTACATCGAATTAGTTGACATTTAATTCTTTCTCGCCTACTTCTTTTACTTAACTTAGATTTATTATTTGTTTATGTATTTTACTATAACCCTGATATATTTTTGTTTTGTGTAACCGGCAACTTCGATGCATAATTAGTTTTATGTTCTGCATTGCTTCGTACCCGTCTTTGTGTTAAGTATTTGTGTAAATATTATTACGAAATAATTGAAATCTTTGTGAAAGAAAAGAATACAGTATGTGAGGAGAATTAGTACTTGACCGGCTTGGCTTACTCGAAATGGAATGGTAAGAACAGTTGCTAACGTAAACGAATGCCACGTTTCAACAACCAATCAGAATCAAAAAATACCCACACTACGTCACTTGCAGGCATCCCATTGCGACCATGAGTCGTTTATTAAATTTAGTGCTCATTACTTAACAATTAAAAAATAATCGACGAAAAAAAAAGCATCAAACTGTCAAAGCTAAAAATTTTTTTTATTAAATTATTAATTACCGCAGTAATTAATTATTAATTAAATATTAATAATTTAAAATTCGGTAATTAATTATTAAATTATAAAATATTTTTAATTGTTATTAATCAATTTTTAAAAATACACAAAAATAGTTGGATGAAAAATCTTGATGGTGTTAAGCATATTGCATATGATTTTTGCTGTACACGGAAAATGTTTTATCTTTGGCAGTCTTCAGTATGAAATTAACAAAAGCCATACCAATTTTTAAAAATAATATTTATCATCCCGTCTTGATATTATTCTTTGTTATTATTCATTTTTCAATATTAATTCTCATTCAAAATTAAAGGTTATAAATGCTGTTCATTTATCGAGTTATAATGTAATCGCATAAAATAGATAATAATATACACCAACTAAAAATATACCAATTCTGTATTAATACAATTACATGGTTCGGGACTTACAAATGCTCGTTTTAAAATGAAAACCAATCGATAAAACTCACAAAAAAAAAAAATAAATAAATAAAAAGAATAACAATAGTAAAAAAAAAATAATGTAAATAATTATTATGAAATAAATATGGGCATCACTAGCAATAATTTTGATAAAAGAAAAAATGAAATTTTTAAAAAAAACTATGTTTTTTGATCTTTTTTAAAAGAATTAATAAAAAAAAATTCATAAATTAATAATTAAATGCAAAGGAAACTCACTTGTACTTATAGTCCAAAGAATCAATTCATCCAAACGAAAGATAAAGCAAGATTGAGAAAAACAATCAGCTGGTATAATCCGCACGAATAACAGTAAGAACAACGTACACAAGCACTAAACTCTCCGCTAAGTTCCGATGCACTTCGCATTCATGCGCCTTTTCCTCCAAATGTCAACATCGCCAAAATCAGCTCGCCAAAGTTAGAGACAGTCGGAGAAACGCGCCGATATGTTTATCATCTGAAAAGTTCGTCCGATTTCACTGGCTTTCAAAGGTTAAACTATACCTAGAGTTTTATTATTTTTCCCCCACCACATTTCAAGACACGTGCAACATAACAATTTAAATGGCTGAACACCGTTGCCGTTTTTTTTTTATTACTTTAATCACTTTCAAATTAACTGATCAAGGACATACCTTCGCAGATAGAAAATGAAAGTTTAATGTAATATATGAAATATTTGGAATATTATTAATTAATAGCTTTAAAGTTACTAGTTTTGAGCCAATTTTTTTTTAAAATAGGATTAGTAGACTGAAATAAAAAAAAAAAAAAAAAAAATGAATTAAATTTAAAATCTTAGTTTTAATTTCCGGGTCACTAACTGTTATTCTTTAATATATTTTAGTAAATACCCATTTTTTATTGTAAATAGTTTATTTTTAATTATAAATATATAAGGTAGAGGCTGTTATGGAAACGGTTACCAAGGGATGATTCTGAATATAGTGAGTGAATAAAAAAAGAACCGCGGGAGGAAAGTGATTCAAAAGAATGCCGAATGAGTAATTGTAAGAAACAGATAGATTCATGATTATTTTAAACTTTTTCTTTAAAAAATATAGATTGTTTGTTAAAATTTATAAAAAAAAAAATTCAAAAATAAATTCAAATTTTTAAAAAAATTTTTTATGGTTGATTTTGGTAAGAGCAAAACCAACGGCGTCAGCATTGTTTTGTAGTTAAGAAATATTCAAGAAAAAAAATTTAAAAAAATATTGATGACTAAAAAAATTAATAAATAAAACAATTAATTAATGCAATGAATTAAAAATAAAATAAAAAGATGAATAAATAAAATAATTAATTTTTAAAAAACAAATTTACGCAACAACTCATAAAAATAACTCAAAAAAATAAATAAATAAAATAAAAATAAATCAAATAAGAAAAATTTAAAATTTTTGAAAAAAAAAAAAAAAAACTTTTTTTGCGTTAAAAAATAGTTAAAAATAAATATTTCACTAGTAAAAGCGTAAAAAATTTCACTTAGATGAAAATAAATAACAAAAACGATTTAGAGCTCTTTATTTTCTACAATTGACACCTTCTCCTTTTGTTAAAAAAAAAATAAATAAATAAATAAAAAAATTAAAAAAATAACTTAGTAATAAACACCTTATACGAACTAAATACCTAATTCATCAGTTAACTTCCATCATCACTAAAATTAATAGCCATAATATTTCATAATGCGCTAGGCAAACTATCGTCCATTTAATTAATAATTTATACTTAGATTAAATAATAATCACAAAAATTAAGCTCCGTTTATGTTTAAAAAAAGGTGGTGAAAATAAAAACAAATTTACATCGGACATGACATAATACAAATGACATAAGAGGTCATGTCATTTTCCATCGCATTTATTCTAAGCCCAGCTGCCTTAATCCATCGGGATATCTCGAATCAATATTTTAACAAAAATCAAATAGCGATAATTTCACTAAGCCTAATTTAAAATTCTTCGTTAACACACCACGTTGACTACTAGTCGCCAAATTAATTGACCTTGGCACGCATTGCTCGAGCGCAATATTTAATTAGAAAATGTGAAGGGCATCAAAGTCTTACGTAAACATTTATTCTGCCTCCAAGGTCAGGAATGTCTTAGGGGAGGAACATCGCTGTGATTTTATGTAAAAAAAAAATAAAAAGGCTTGTTGTTTTTAATGTAAATTTTAAGACCGTAAAATATTTATAAAAAAAGCATATGTAATTAGATTCGAATAATTTTAGATGCTTTGACACACCAACTTCTACAGAATGACGACGTAGCTTAAAAAAATTCGCTTTTGTTTTTATAAGGAACAAACGGTTACTGTTTCTTAGACTAGTTCATATTCTATCCGATTTATTTAAAATTTTACTACAACATGATATAGTGTCTGTTAATTTACATGGTTTTACTGACATAAACTTCGGCAAGAATAACGTCACAACTTAAAAATTGACGAGTTAGAGAATTTCTTGATCATTTACTTCAACAATATATTAATAGGAAATAACAGCCGACAAGTTTCAAGGGCACAAAAACAGACGCCCATTTTCAAGACTTGAAAATGGACGGGTATTAAAAATAACATTCTTGAGCTATATAAAATTTTATAATGGCGCTCACACTTTTTTTTACACTCTCAACTTTTTAGTAAAGATTATAAGAAGAAAAAAAAGCTAAGTTCATTTTTATAAACTAAAGGCTTGTTTCCAATAAGTTAAAAGTAACAATTTTCTTACTTTTAACTTATTAAACTTTACTTTTAACTTATAAATGGTGCTCACACTTGTTTTTAAACTCTCAATTCTTTTAGTAAAGATTATAAGAGGAAAAAAAAGCTAAGATCATTTTTATAAACTAAAAGCTTGCTTCCACTAAGTTAAAAGTAAGAATTTTGTTACTTTTAACTTATTATTTAAATTTATTAAACTTTACTTTTAACTTATTATAAAAGGTGCTCACACTTGTTCTTACACTCTCAAATGTTTTAGAAAAGATTATAAAAGAAAAAAGGCTAAGATCATTTTTGTAAACTAAAACTTGTTTCCAATAAGTTAAAAGTAAGAATTTCCTTACTTTTAACTTATTACTTAAACTTTACTTTAACTTAGTATTAACTTATTATAATAATTTTTATAAAAGAACATCGATAAATGTGAGTTGTGTCTGACGCATATCATTTATAAGCGGTAGTATCAGAAAAAAGTTTTAAAATATATATATATTTATATATTAAGCGTTGATAAAAAAAAAAAAAAGCCTAACGGTAATACAAAATTTTTTATCTGAGAAAAAAATAGCTTCAGACAATTTATGGAGGGTTTAAAAATGAAAGGGGAATATTTTAACTCAAGACATTATTATACAGGAGGTGCACGTGATGGGTGTAACGAGGCCTCACGTGTTCACGTGCAACCACATGACGAAAATCGCCAAGATTTGGCGAGTTTCCAGGAAGGGTGGCAGAGACCTTGAAACCGCCAAAGCACGTGGCTGGCAACGGAGGTAGTGCCATTTGACTTTCATTACTTTTTTTTTTTTGTGCCTCCCCATCCCTTCTTACAAATAATTTCTCTGGTTAAAACAGCTCCTTTCTTTTTATTCCTCTTTAACACCATCTAAAAAAATCCTTTTTTCCATAAAGTATTATATCGTACTTTTTACAGTAATGTTTATTTAATTACAGTGATTCAGGAATTTTACGGCTATTATCTGTAAAAACTATGCAGTGTATCAGATTTTTTTTTTATCCCGTAACATGTTTCGGTAAAAATGGTTTTTATGGTAAAAAGTACTGGCACCCTGAGTGCCGGATTTTTTTATACCTCCATAATATTCATTGATGCATTTTAGTTTTTGAATACCGAAATGAATTGATTTTTCTGATTTTCAGTTACGTTTAGAGAAATACTTTTTTTTTTCATCCAAAAATATTCAATTATAATAAACGTAAAAGGTTAAATTTTTACTCATATATTGGGTGTCAAATAAAAACTTTAAGGCCCGTTTATACACTTAAATATGTACTGTTAAAAAATTTTAATACAAATTTTGAATCGCAAAAAAACGAATAATGAAAAGTTTCGCAACAACATCAAGGGTATAAAGAGTAATAATATCAAAACAAACAAAACTGATACTTGCGTGCGATTTATAATTTCGCAAATTATATAACATTTTGAAACCTAATAACTTATCGAAAAAAATATATAAGCTAGAAATATTTTACATTTTAAATAACAGTATAAAATATTAGAAGATAATTTTCTATTATTTACAATGTGTACTCATAAAATGAAATGTGAAATACAAATTATTAAAGATTACTCAAGAAGATGTGTTTTTGAATTAAGAAAATTTCTAACCGAAAAAAGCATTAAAAAAGAAATATTTTTATAACTATTGAAATCTCAACACAACATTTATTGCCCTATCTTCTGCTTTGCAACCCTCTAATTGTTTACATAATAAGGAGTAAAATTTTAAGCGGTAAACAACAGTTGGTTAGGATGAAGCAAGAATACGTAAATAGCCACACCTTTTCCATCATTTTTGTGCATATTTCTTTGTTTGAAGGTCGCCAAATATGCGGCCTAGGTCGCGCATGCTCATAACTATTTCACCCTAAGTGGCGATTAATAGTAGGCGATATTCGACTTTTAATCCTTTGGCGCAGTTTGGACACTTGTGTGTCCCTTTTATATAAATATATATTTTTCTGATGCTCTAATTATAAGTAAAAATATATTTTAGTATTTTTTTAATTACATATATATAAAAAAAAACAACAGTTTAATAGTTACAAAAAAAATCTGTTAGATTATTGGAATTATATTTGAACTTATATATAAAATCCAAAAAGTAGTTTGAAAAATTTTTTTTTTTCCATTCGTATTCAAAAATTTATCAATAATTGATTTTCTTCATTAAAGAAATTTCAATGATGAATTATTTACTATTCTAGGAGTTCCCTTGTCATCTGGTTTGGGTTCAAAATTACAAGTTTAAGGAGTTGAACATTTATAGAATGACGGTTATGAAATAAAATGTCTATGCAAAAAGATTTTCTCTTTTAAAAAAAACTAGTCTCGTTACAAAATATAATCCCTCCTATTTTTCTTTTTACTAAAAAGCAGTACATTTTTTAATAATAAATAGAAAGATTCTATAAAGATTGAATTCAAATAAAGAACTTCAAATTGTTCTTCTAATCCTTAACTTAAAACGTTTCATCAATTACCTATTCTCAGGTTTAACAAATCATCGTCTTACACCTCATCCATTCATTCACGTTGAATTTTTATCTCGACAGTGGATTAGTTAAATCATATGTAACAAATATAGTGTTCCATCATTTGGCTAATTGAAACGGATATTCCAAATAGAAAGGAGTCAATCAAAAGATATTCGATTTGATACTGCAGTTAAGTTGGCCGCGTAGAAAATACATAAAGTGAAAGGATAGCCAGGTAAATATGAAATAGTATATAGCTAAAGGCATTTGTTTTTTCACAGAACTGCGGTTCACGTTTTAAAGATTTCTTTCTTTCTTTTTTTATTTATTATTTTCTTTCTTATTATTATTTTCTTTTTTTTTAACAGTTGCTCTCTTTCTTAAAGATGGGTCCCGCTGATAACGGTTCGGCGGACAGTCCGTTTTAAAGGTCACGAAAACACGTGTATCACGTACGTTTGCTATTTAATTAATGATGCAGCTTAAATGTTAGAATAATATTAAAGTCAAGGTTAACTGGTGGTCACACTCAATGATAATATCATGCAGGGATATTCACAGAAAAATTTTTTTTCTTGATCCGGATGGTGGAACAAATTTTAAAATCTATATGCCTAGTGTCACATAGGATATGTTTTTTACAATACAATAAAGTTACTGCCGTGTCTTTCAGGCCTTTACAAAGACTCTCTTTTTCTTTAAAAGAAAGAGTAATTTCTGAGTATCATTTTACTCTATGAAAGATTATTTAGAATCTAATACGCCGATTGAAAAAAGCTTGTTGGGACTGTCTTGGCAGGATGTGGGCTGTAGCAACAAGAAGAAGAAGAAAGATTTATTTTAGTCAGCTTGCATCTAACTTACTTCCACTATTGTCTTCAGTTTCTCTTCATAGATTAGGAAATGATGACTGCTCAATCGTTCTGATATATACAAACACCAAATTCTGAGCCGTGATGGCTCAGGGGATAGAGCCTCAGGAGATGACCAATGAGGTGAACCGGGTTCGAATCCCAGCAATAGCTGTGACACGAATTCCGCATCCGGCTCCGCACCTACCGCAGTGCTGACGTACAATATTCTCAGTGGTAGATGGATTATGGGTTAGAGTCCCTTTGCTGTCAGGCTAACCGTAGGAGGTTTTCCTCTATACGTTAGATACTATAAATTTTAACATTAAAAATTTAAATTTTTAAAATAAAAAAAATTTATACAAGAGATAAAAACCATTCTTTATTTGAACTATTTTAAGTCTTTTTTACGAGTAAAATTATTTCTTCTTATCAAGTCACAAAACTTGTATTCTTTGAAAAAAAAATTTTTTTCAAGTACAGATCATCCAGCTAAACGTTCATTTAGCTATTCATTTAGCTAACGTTCATTTACAAATTGAAAAAAAAAAAAAGATGCTCTTACTTAAAACTACATTAATTGTATTTTTCGTTAAAATGTTCTTTTTTGTGGAAAATATTAACTATTAAGGGTTAAAGAAATAATGATGCATGAGAAACAATAACGGGGGTTGGTGAGCGGAGCGAGCAGGGGACAGTATCTCCTATCTACATAAAAAAATACGAAGTCAAAATAGGTTTTAGACAATCTCTCCTATAGTAACTCTGAATCACTGCAAACATTTTTTTTCTTCAGGCCTCTAACTAAAAAAAAGAACTGACTAAAGAGATTTATAAATAACTCTTTAGTGAATAACATGGAAAAAATAGATTAAAAAAAAACAAGCAAGTAATTACGTCTTGTTTTTGTCTAACAGCCAAAATACCTGTTGGAGTATTCTAGAATCACATTCGTTATTTTCAGACTCATCATTTTGTTTAGACATAGCAAAAGATCACGAGCAAAAGTTGCCAAGAATGAGGTTGCGAAAGCTGTCCGTGAATTTATGTTCTTAACAAAATTTCTTTGTCTTCGGCAACTTTTTTTTTTTTTTTCTCATACGCAACGGAAAAAAGTACCCTTTGGCTCGGCTAAAAATAATCTATCTAAGTTTAAAATTGACATTTCTAATCAACAAGTACATTTTGAAAACAATCTTTCATAAGTTGATAACACGACTGGCGGCCAATAAAATCCCAATACACAAACTATCTTAGAAAGTGGTTTATGTTTGCCTTTAGGGTTTGGTCATAAAATGCTTTTTTGAAGATTAATTTGTACTTCCTAACATTTCAAAAACTAATAATTCAGTTTTAAGAACTTCAAAAACGTTTTTTTTTCTTCTTTTTTCAATTCCTTCTTTTATACACATAATCGAAAAAGGTTGATAAAATATATTACTTATTTTTGTAAAAATCTTAATTAAATCCTAGCATCGGATAACTGATCTTCTGATTTGGGTAAATTCGATATCCCAAAAACCGAGCCCTAAATTCAATTAGGGGGATATTTGCATATTACATAATTGATTAACATTCTTGTTTAATTCTTATCTCAATTGCTTTAAGAATATACACCATGGTTAAAGCAGATTGATTATAGGTTAAAGTTCTATAGTCATCGAATTGCCATGTATGTTTTTTTTTTTTTTTTTTTTTTGAGGTATGGCTTTCACAGCTATATATATATATATATATATATATATATATATATATATATATATATATATATATATATATATATATATATATATATGTGTGTGTGTGTGTGTGTGTGTGTGTGCGTGTGTGTGTGTGTGTCAAATAAAGAAGATTAAATATTGTTTTAATTACAGCTACACAACCTGTCCCCAAGCGTAAAAAAAAAAAAAAAAAATTGATTCTAGCGATCTCAAAATAATCAATATGCTAGTTTCTGCTTTATGCTTAAACTGCAACAGGTTCAAAAATTTTAATTCGTTTGGAATCGATTGAGTTGTATTGAAGCCTCTAACTGCAGCAGTTAAAGTTTTTGAGTCAGAAAGTTTAGCACAACTTAGTTTGCTAAATTTTTAATGTGTATCAAACCTTCAGGAAGGCTTGTTTGTCCCAGTGCTTGATTCAGGAGTTTCCGTCTTCTGGGTTCGGTTGAAACTTACAAGGCTACGGAGTTGATTATTGATAGTCGTAAACTCAGCATTGGGTCGGCTGTTCAACGTTACTAAATAAAATGTTACAATACTAAATAAAATGAAAAAAAAAGTTGAATTTACTTGTAATCGCCCAGCCGAAAAGTTCCCAACAATTTTCTGAGGATACTATATAAATAATGTATTACAACTGATAATACTTAGAGCACGTAACTTCGGTCCTCTGCTTGTTCAAAACGCAATGGAAAAAGAAAAAAAAAATAGAAGAAAAAGAGAGATAATTCAAGGTCTCAAACTATGAAAAACAACTTGTTTACAACCTACGCCACCGAGTTCCGGAATCCTCCCAATTTCCCAGGGAACATTCCGGAACATTCTTGCACAAACTCCCTCTAACTACAACTCAATGATCTTTAAAGGTTTTTTAACAATTACGTCATCATTTACTTGAGGACAAACTGCAGTGGGCGATGATCGAGGTAAACAACACGTGACTTAGTCAAATGAAAAGAAATAGAAGTAAAAGGAACACCGTTTGAAAAGGATATAATTTCCAGATACTGATTATCAGTTATAATAAAGAAACTTAATTTTTTCTTATAAAAAAACATTATAAAAAACTTAAAATTTTGCAACATAAGATATTAAAATAGTACATTTTATTCAATGTACTTTTAAAAGTTAGATTTCGTAACGGGGCTGTTTACAAATTGTGTTAGAATTTTAGGACTATTTTAAAGCCCGGGTTCGAAAAGTCCTTAGAAAATTGTGGTATTAATATTCTAATAAAGAAGTTAAAGATTTCTTTTTATCAGTTTTCACTTTAAAGTTAAAAATTCTATATTTGAAATTTATCAACTAATATATTTATATGGAAATATAAAGCCGTAATGGTAAAAACAAGCTTATTAAAATACAGTTTTATTTTTTTACTTTTGAGACCACTTTTAAAATTTATAAGAAGTGCAAGAGCCATGTTTAATCCAGCTTTATCATTTCCGAATTACCTATTTCCCTTAAAGATAGTGAAAACTCAATTCCACAATTTTTAAAAAATAGCACAAAAAAATTGACTTCCTAGTCCCTTCTGTAAGAGATATTTTACCGAATTCGTAACTTATGAATGCACTTAAACAGTTATTGAAGTTAATTTAGTTTTGATGTTTTCAAAATATTATATTGCACAACAGTGAAAAATAAATAATTACTACAAATTACGTAAGCACGAAAAATTCATTTTTATTTCATTCATTTTTATGAAAAAATGAAATTAAATTGCAAATATATCTCCTTGAAAACAACCATAATTATGTAAAAAGCAAAAATTTTAATTCACACGAATAAAATTTTTGAGAATTATACATTTTTCGAACTAAATTTATAGTATAGTATATATAATTAAAGGGTATCTCTCTAAAATAACTAAACTTAGTATAAATGTTTAGAATTCTTGTCCAAAATGAAGCAATATATATATACACACACACATTAGATGCCACAAACTAAGACAGGGAAAAATTCTATCAAATAACAACTAAGGAAAAGATACGACTGGAAACATCAAAACCTGTTTGACTGCTGAAAGACATAGAAAGAAATTAGAAAGCGATTATTAGAAAGACCTTCAAGTTTTTTTCAAGCAATCAAACTGATATGCTTTCTTTAATAGTAATACACGAAATTTTGATAACATTTTATTTTTTCATTAGCATTCTAAATCAATAGCGGCAGTTACAGAACACCTCACGGCACTTGTTGCACTCTTCACTGCATTTAGAAACACTTTAATTATTACATTTAAATAACAAAAAGAATACGAGATTAAAAATCCCGGATGGCCGATTTGCGTTATGGCCCATTTAATTATATACCGGGCCCTGACTACGTTCCTTCATTCCGTTAGAATACCGAGGAACTTATCTAAATTTCTGCGCTAACAGCTTGCGTTGAAGGGCGACAGTGAAAAAAGAAAAGAAAAAAAGAAATGGCGAAACGTCACGTTTGAAGAGCACGTGTTCTTACCTTATCCCTCAACAACCATTGCGCAACAAATTCACAGCACATTTCTCTTCACAAGCACTGTTATTGTGATTTTTGTTTTCTTCCTTTATTTGGAGCCGTTTCAAACTTCGACTCCGGTATGATTGTACTTGTTTTATGATTGCTTTTTATCTGCAACGGGGGAGCACGTGCACTATCCACAAAATTTTTTTTTTCTTTCTTTATTTCATGGACACTGATGAACAAATTAGACTGGTATATACTAGATAAGTTTGCAAATAAGCGGGCAAATATTCAAATCGTTGTTGCAATTTACTGCCTTTTATTTTGTTCCAAGTTTGGGGGTAATTTAGTAGGAATTGCTCTTTTAAGATCGAGATTTACGACACTAAATGGAATTCCCGTCTTTATTCTTTTCGTGCGGTGACATTTGAATAATGGAATGAATCAGAAACAATGTATTTTTTTTATTACGTATGGCGCTTTTCTATAAAACACGTGATCTAACGATAAAAATGTTAACCAAGATATAAAACTGAGATTACGATAGAAAAAAAAAAAAAAAAGAAGTATAAACGTTTCTTTAAAAAAATGTTAGAACATTCTAAAAGATTAAAATAATTTTTAATTCAATAAAATTATTAACTCGTTAAATATCACAGAATTGTTGAACTTCATTCTTTTAGGGCAGTGTTTCCCAAACTTATGGCTCTTGTGTACCCTTTCTAAATTTTTCGAAACGCTGTGTACCACTAATAAAAAAATGAATTCATTTTTTTAAAAAAATATTTTAATTTTTATTTTTTGGTGCAAGTTTTGTTAATAAGTTTACTTACACCAGTGAGAAGGTACATCGTATTGTGATAAAAAAAAAAAATTGCACAAAAGTTAAAAATCACAACTGGCTGTTGACAACACAAATTATTAACTGTTAACTCTGGAAAAAAATAGCTAATAGAAAAATATGTAATCAAAATTTTCATGGCTAGCTTTGTTTTTAAATAAAATGTTTTGAAATTTTCGTTTGCTGCAAGATATTTCGTATAAGAACATCGTACCCCCGCTCGACTGCTCCCGTACCCCTGGGGGTACGCGTACCACACTTTGGGAAACACTGTTTTAGGGGAACAAGAAACATTAACCCTTTGCGGTCGTATGTCTACTTTCAGCCACCACAGCAAAGAACCATACTAATCTTATATAATATTAAGTCGGCAAGCTTCGGAGATACGTAGAAATCAAAATAATACTTTATAAATTGTGTTTAAGTAAATTAATTCCGACCAGCATGACACCCATGTATAAACTTAATACGACCGCAAAGGGTTAAAGCGTATTTCTACAACTCGCCATACTTTATCTTATTCTTCTTATGGAATTTATCTTATTCTTCTTATGAAATTTATCTCATTCTTCTTATTCATATTTTTCTTTATTCTTATTGTACAATTGTTTTAAATTTAATGAAAAGATTAAGCTGGCCACTAAATAATCCACGCAGGGTTAAGAGTGCTTGCGGACCATACGTTGAAGACGTTTACTTAAAGTAATTCATATAGATGTTTTTATTATTATTATTATCTTGAGTCCCGAGTGCCGCAGGCAATTTCTGCAATTCCTTATGCTCTAATGAATGATAATTAATTTAATAACTGTATGGTAAGCATAGAAAAAAATAGCATTTTACCAATAAAATAGTTTTAAACACATAGTTTACTGATCATTTTTCCAACAAAACAGGTTTTAAACACTGAAGTTAACAGATCATTTTCTCAACAAAGTTATTATGAAAGCATAGTTTATTGTCTATTTTAATTAATGAGACAGTTTAATTGATGATTTTCCCAATAAAACAATTCATTTTTCCAATAAACTAGTTTTGAGAAAATAGTTTACCGATTACTTTCCAAATGAAAAAGTTTTAATAGTTTAAGCCATATAGCTTAAATCATTTTTCAATAAAATAGTTTTACGCTGATTATTTTTTCCATTAAATCATTTTAAACACAAGGTTTACTGATTATTTACAGATCAATAAACTCTTAATTCACTGATTATTTTCTTGATTTAATAGTTTTAAACACTGTATACAGAGCCCGAATTTTGATGACCTAAAAAATCTCAATTAATGCCCTTAAAAAGTGCAAAAAATGCCCTTAAAAAATGCAAAAAATGCCCTTAAAATGCAAAAATTGCGCTAAAAACGCCTTATGACATGACTTAAATAAAGTAAAAATATTGAACTAAAACAATTTTTTACTCTTTAAAATTATTATGAGTCATTTCAAAAAATATAAAGCAATGCAATACTTGTTCTACGTTCATTAAAGTTTGAAAAATATGTTTTATATCCTAAAATAACAAAAAAAAGGAAAATATATTGACTCCAAAACATTTTCATTTTGTATAGAAACTTTAATGAATATAACAACTTCCATCTCATACTATTACTAAATATCAGAATTACATTGGATTATTAATTTTTTTTTAAATATTTTGAAATGTAAACGAGCGTTTCTTGTCTGAAAGTTAATTTTTATACCTGAAGAAGCTTCTTTCAACGTCTACTGATGTTATTGGTGCGTACTTGAAAAAGACGGTCTCACTTACTGACAATTCCTCTTCAATTTGAAAAGATGTTGCTTCACCTGTTAATATCCTAGAGATTTTCTTCATTGTTTGGAAGCCAGTGTAATAATGAAAAATGATAAAAAATAATAAAAATTGGAAAAAATTAACAAAAAATGCTTTAAAATGCAAAATATGCCCCAAAATTTAAAGAAAAATGCCCTATAAATCTAAAAAAATGCTCTAAAGGACAAAAAATGTCCAAAAATGCAAAAAAATGCAAATGTCATCAAAATCCGGGCCTTACTAATAATAATATTCTAAGTATAATAATTTTGGCACTTTTTGGTTGGCCGTGTGCTAAGAAACTAAACTATTTTATTTTAATTTTATTTAATTTTGTGTTTAAAAAAATAAATAAAATAAAAATATAAAAAAAATAGTTTACATTTAATTTTTTTTTGGCAACTTTTCGCTTGCTCCCTGCTAACCGAAAAGTATCACAATTATAAACAGTTTATTGATCATATCACTAAAAGGATTTTTATAAACACATCATTAATAATTTATAAACAAATAAATTTCTCAAGACAATTGTTACTGAAGCATAGCACAACGACAATCATTATCCCCCAAATCGATCCTGACACAGGGATTCTGAATCATGACAAGTGTAATGCCTATCAACTCAAACAAATCAGTACTTATAAGCCTTAAACGACGCAAAGAAAAATGGAGAAAATCGCTAAGATTACATCGCATCGTTTATCTGATTTCATTAAACATTCATTTACTTACGGATTTACTATCAGATAAAAAAAAAAAATATAATATTCTTTAATTAACAAGATGAAATAGATATTTTTTTACGTCTTATATTTTCATAATTTCAAAAGCACTTATAAAAGTTTTTAAACTTAATTTTGCTTCTTGTGAGCCTCTTCAGTAGCTTATTTTATTTTTCGCAGCTTTTGTTTTAGAAGTTAAATAAAATTAAATTTTACATTCGTATTCTTTTTTTTTTATTTCTATTAAAAACGGATATAAAGCGCAAGCTCGTTCAAATTGTTTCATTATTTTAATTATTAAACTTGTCTACTTGCTTAAATAAATTTTGTTTTTTTCCATTTGTGTCCAACTAATTTTTTCGTATTGTAGATTAAATAATTTTCTCTTTTTTTTAATTTAATTTTCTTTTGTTCTAAAACCTAAGCTAAAATTCATTTTATTTTTTAAATATTTAAATATAGAACTTATATTGAATTTTAACCATCTAATTTATAAACTTTGGAATCTGAATAAAGTTCAACATTATTTCACGTTGGAATTTAACCAAAACTTAATTTTGCTTTTATCTTTTTCCAAAATTTTTTATTTTGGTATGTAATTTTGTGTTTTATTTTTTAAATTCCAAATATTGTAATCTATGTAACAGTTATTCTAAATTAGAATATTTCTTTCCTATTTCGAACTTCTTTAATGTGGAGTCTAAATAATACTTATTTTCTTAATTTTAGAACTTGGGTCCTGAAATTAAGAAAATAAATTTCATTTAGTTGTTATGATCAGCCACGTTTTCAAACTATTAAAGAGAGCTCTTTCGGTGAAAAACCCCACAGTTTCCATACAGGCAAGATGTTTCTATGCATAATGCTGTTTCAGATCCATCTCGAAACTATACTAAGTAACAGTTTGATGAGAAGATGTTATTAATTTTGATACATATGCTTCTTATCGCTAATTCCCTCAAATTCTATGATTCTTTCCAACACCAAACATTGTTTTTAACTTAAAAACTAATTAAGTTTCAGTTTTTATTTTGAATTCGTAGAATCAATTTTAATGAGCAGAGTATGTGGGTTCCGGTTGTTAGAGAAACCATCGCCTACTTGTCACAGAAATATCCAGACTCAACGTTGGCAACCTTGGTAAGAAAGTGGAAAAGAAAAAGAAAAAAAAAGCTGTTTTTCGCATGAATTTCGAAGAAAAAGAAAAAAGTTTTATTTGCCATAAGTATTGTTCTAGAAACTGCCACGTGACGGCAAAATGTAGATTAGCACGTGCTGGTAGAATAACGTTATTTCTAGGACAGGATGTCGATTATTCAAGTCAGTCAAGTCGCCAAATGTCTTTTTTTTTTAACCCCGGTGTCTAATTTACTCTCTTTCTTTTAATTAGTCGAGTACGAGTATGTTAATATAACGTACTGCTCCAGGTCATAGAATTTACGGAGCCAAACTGCAACACAATTTTCATAAATTTAAATTCGCCTGCGACCGTCAGGTTGAGACTTATTGTAAAAAGTAGGCATAACATTTGTATCACAACATATAGGAGATAATTCTTTTACAGTTCTTCTTACAATTCTTCGGTGGATAAAAATTCTAGGAATATTTTTAAAAAAAATTGTTTTAATTCAGTTTTTTACACTATTTTAAATGAAAGGAATAATTGGAATTTAAAAAAAAAAAAAAAAAAAAAAAAGGAATAAGTGCGTATACAGGCCGCATACCTTTTGGCATGAAATAAAAACGTCTAGGGTGTGAACATTATGACATCAGTTTTAATTGAAATTGTTTAATTTTTTCTAAGTTGTGTAATCAAAAGAAACTGAAGTGATGAGATAAACCTGTTAAACTTAATTTAATTCATATTTAAAGTTAAAAAAAAGTCGATGGATCAAAAAAAAAAAAAAAAAAAAAAAAAAAAAAAACGATGTTTTGAGAATGCGCTCAAACATGCCGATTTCTTTTTCTATTTTAATTATAAAAGCAAGTGAAGTTTCCATTAAAAAAATTTAAATTAGAGTTTTTTTATTATTTTATAGATTTTATTTTATAGCCAGCGTAGAACAGCCGGAACCGATTTTGAGTTTACGACTATCAATGTTCAACTCTATAATCTTGTAATTTTAAACCTAACCCAGAAGACAAGGAAACTCGTAGATCAAGCATCGGGACATACTAGTCTTCGTGACGGACTTTTTGATGGAACTAACCCGCATTTGCGTTACATAGAAGAAAAAAAAAACAAACACGAAAACCTTCCAAGGTTAGCCCTACGGTAAGGGGATTCTAATCCATGATCCAATTACCAATGAGGATGTTTTATGTCAACACTGTGGTCAGTGCAAGCAGGGAGCAGAATTCGTATCTACCAGCCAAGGCTGGGATTCAAACTTGGGGCACCCCATTGGGAGGCGAGCGCTCTTTTCCCTGAGCCACAGGGATTAATGGATTTCGTGTTAAGTGTAAACTCAACTTTTCCATAATTACTTCCTGACCAAACAGCAAAAGTCGAAATTTAACTGTTTCGTCGTTGGCCGAATAGTATGAGTTGAAAACCAGCTGTTCCATCGTTATTCTCTCGCCAAAAGAAAAAGTCGAACACCAACCGTTCTATATCTTTTATTTCCTGATTAACACAAAGAGTCAAAAACACACTGCTTCATTATTATATTTGCATTTCCATTTTTATCTTTATCTATCTATCATTTGCATTAAAATATACATATATTTTTAACCAAATCAAGCTTAAAGAAACAAATTGAAAAATTATGACTTTTTTAGAATTTATAAAAGTCGCAACTAGAACAAGTTTTTAAAAAAACATCTATTAATCCTTAATAACATCTGATTTACAGTTGTTAATTTGCTATCAATACATAAAGTGTTAAATTTTCTTTTCTCAGTTACAATAACTGTTAAGTTTTAGTCCTTTAAATTTAATATCGTACTGTAAATACTGTATTACAGTAAATACTGTAATACAGTATTTACAGTATTTTCTTAACTTACTTTCCCTTATCGTTTTACTTATTTAATAAAATATCTTTGTTACTTAAGAGGTCAGGTTTGTAATCTTTCCTATACAATTCTTGCTGATTCATGTTAGTTTCCAGATTGCTTTAACTGAAGACAATATTTTCACCAAGTGACGAAAAATTCAAAAATAAAATAACAATTCCGAAATATTTCATAGGAAAATGCAATAGTCTAAAGGGAAGTAAATAATAGTAAAAAACAGCTACAAAAATATCCAGATAACTCGTGTTTAAGCAACTACGTAACATGTTGTTTCTGGCATTCTCTGACAATAACAAATTCGGAATCGGAAAAAAAATTTAAACAGCCAATTGGAAAAATGCAGTCCTAATAGTTTACACAAAAAAAAAAAAAAAAAAAAACTACCTTAACCATTTCGGATTCAGTTTGACAACACTTCAACAAATGTTACAAACCATTAGAAACGCATAACTGTTTTTCAGCTACTGGTTTCGATAGGATCTATTATTTTACGACACCAACGAACACAAAAGACCGAAAATACAAAGGACAAAGTATTTAAATATACAATAAAATATTAAAAAAAAAAATTTAAATTGTTTTTTAGGGTCGAAACGTCTGTTAAAACTGAACAGAATAAATTGTTCAAAGGATTAAAAATATCGATACAAATTATAAAAATTTTAAATAATGAAAAAAATATACGAAAACTGTCACAAAACAAAATATAAACATTCAATAACAGTTTAAAAAACACACGCCTAATTATTTATGACTTATATTTAATTTCAAGTAATACACATTTAATAATTGCATATTTAATAAAAATAATTTCCGCATATATTAGCAATTTTTTATATGCCATAAATGCATTAAGTTTCAAATTAAATAACAATTTTCAGATTACAAATAAGAAAAAAAGTCTACCAGAAAAAGTTAAATAGTTTTAATATTTTCTCAACACCCTTTTCCCCCCTCCCCTTTAAAATAGAAAAAAAAAAAAATTCGTAATAATTTTTTTTTTAAAGTTCGTGAAAGCTAAAATTACAAATATGATTTTTCTTAAAAATATTTTGTTAAAATATAAACTTATTTAAAGATGAAAAAAGGTCTTTTTTTTTTTTTTTATTTTTATTTATTTATTTACAAAAAAAATAAATAAATAAAGGAGAATTTTCAATATATAATTGCATTTCGCGTAAATAAAAGCTTCGTATATGCGGAAAAAAGTCGCTTCGGTACTTGAAAATGCGCGCTTTTGCGGTCTCTCGACCCATAATTAATTAAAGACGGATTCTAGCTGATGAGGGTTTTTGACCTCAGCGTTCCCCACGTCTTAAACCATCGAATCTCACGTATGGGTGTCAGCACCACCTATTGAGTCGGCATCGCACTGAACCTCCACAGGTTGTTGCACTGAATGGCTGAAATTCTGTGTAAAACACAACAGGAGGTTCAATTACGTCAGGAAATCGTTTGTAGCTTAAATCCGATAAATCACACCTCTTACTCGTTACGTTATGTTATTTATGTATCTGTGTATAATAGGAAGAAGAAAAAACTATAGATATCTTTATCATTATAAGTACCTTTTTATGTGAAAATAATAAACGAACGTGAATGAAACTCCTTTTAGTTAAAAGTGACTATGTAAAAATATAAGATTCAATAGATATATCAAAATGATATATCGAACATCTTACTTATGAAACATTTGATTTCCTATACATACTTTGATTGACCGCTCAAAAATCTGATAGGGCGTAACGAAAGTGATCAGTATATAAAAATGTCGGTAATGAAAATATTTAGCACACGTATAATATGAAAGAGCTGTGATGGCTCAATGGTTAAAGGCAGTGTGGTTTTGTTGTGATAGATTGAGGTTCGATCCTCGTCAGCGGCTTGATGCTCACCCAGAATCAGTTCGATGGCTACTAGCTTATCTGAAAACCAAAGGCGATATTGTGCACAATTGCTGACCACATTATATTTTATAACCGGCGTTGTACAACCGACTCAATTCTGAGTTTACGACTATCAATGCAACTCAACTCGAGCCATGATGGCTGAGTGGATAGAGCGTTCGCCTTTCAACCGGTGAACCGGGTTCGAATCCCAGCCATGGCTGGTCGATACGAATTCCGCATCCTGCTTACACCGACCACGGTGCCGACGTAAAATGTCCTCAGTGGTAGACGGATCATGGGTTAGAGTCCCTTTGCCGCCAAGCTAACCGTGAGTGGTTTTCGAGGTTTTCCTCTCCATTTAGCGCAAATTCGGGATAGTTCTTTAAAAAAAAGTCCTACTGGATAGCAAATTTCTTTCAATACTTGATCCAAGAGTTATCTTGTCTTCTGGATTGGGTTCAAAGTTACAAGGGTACGGAAATGAACATTAGTAGTCTTAAACCCCCCAAAAAAAATTGGGTTGGTTGTTCAACGACGGTTATAATGTTATAATATCAATGCAACTCCGTAGCCTTGTAATTTTGAACTCACGCCAAAAGACAAGGGAATTCCTGGATCAAGCATTCAGACAAACTAAACTTCGTGGAGAACTTTTTTGATGGAGGTAAATCGCATGAAGAGGAAAACCACGAAAACCTTCCACAGCTAGCCGGACGTCATGGTGATTCTAACCCATGCTCTATTTACTACTGAGAATATTTTGCTTCAACACTGTGTTTGGAGCAAGGCGGGAGCAGAATTCGTATCACATTCGTAATCAGGCGTTGGTCTTGAAATTGTGAAACCTTAAACTGCGTGATCCATGATTCAGGACCTCAAAGCGTTTTCCACAAAATAATTTCCTTTTATTTTATTACTACTATCTTTAAAATCCGTGTTGCAATTTTAACCAAACGCAGAAGAGAATAAAACTTTTGAATCACGCTTAGGGGTAAGCTTGCCTTAATGGACTATTTTTAGAATAAAATTAGCTAAGAGAGGTTTATCACAAAAATTTCCCATAGCCAAACGGAAAGAGGACTTGGTACAATGATCCATTTACCAGTTCCGGATATTTTCGCACAAAATTAATGCAAGACCGGAGTATGAATAATTTGTGCCCAGGACCTAGAAGTTTTTGTCTTTTCTCTTTTTTACCTGAAAAAATATGCTTTCTTGCAAAATGCTTACTTTTTATTTAAAGCTAAGATTATTATTTCTCCATTCAGTAGGCTGATTCTTATGATTATTGTATCATTTCTTTTAAAAGTTCCATTTAAGACTAAAATAGTTCTCTATTATTTGTAATTTAAAGCCCACAGAGACCAATTATGTGTAATTAAAGCCCTGAGTAGACGAAAAAATTCTAATCCTTTCCCGATACTGTTGCTTTTTTATAATTTTATATTATTTATTTAATCATAATTTTTTCTTAATTCATTCGAAATTCTATACAATTATCAGGTTTAGAGAGAGAAGACATTGAAGAATTTCTTTTTTCCCCTCAATAAATAAAATGCCTACAAAAAAGACACGCGCGTTATCACTATTCCAAAACATAGAAAGAAAGAAAAAAAGATACATAGTTTGTTTACTAGATGCAATCGAAGTTTACGTGACAGCCTACCTGATGCATACAGGCCAGGCGTTTTCTTTCTGAAGTCAAACGTCGGCCTTGTCAAGGTGAACGTCCTGCACCTGACGTCATAAAGCAAAGCCCCAATTCTTAGGTACGATGATCTTAAAATGCATCAGGGGACGATTTGTTGTGCGTGTGTGTGTCCTCAATTCTGTTACATTGGTGGTATTTGTATCTTATCAAGCATTGCCCCCGAATACCGTTGATTACATTAGGGGGCGTCTTTATTCAAAAAAGGATGGTAAGGAAATTGTAGGACACGTATTTTTTTTTTTTTATTCACTAAGATTTTTTATTTTAATCGTCCAGACATTATGAACGTCTTGAAGAATAAAAGAATTATCTAGGATAAATTTCGCTCGTTAGGAATCCCACTTCGGGAAGTTCGACGGACGGTGGTTTAAAGTTGTAAATAGTTGTTTGAATAAGGAGGCTGGACACGTTTAGACAAGTCGTTACTTTAAGAGGAAATTGGCAGATTTTCGGTTCATAATTGTGTGCATAAAATATAAATCACTTTTAATTTTTCATATATTAAATACACGGAGAAAAAGAAATTCTGGTTAAATGACCGTACTGTATGGTAATGATATTTCTTTAAAAAACTAAAAAAAAAAATAAAATAAAAAAAAAACATATAATAAAAAACATACTTCTGGTATTAATAACAGAAATATATTGAATTTAAATCATTCCTATGGTAAATTATTTGTTCACAGTTTATCGGAAATTCCGGTTTTCAAAAATATAGTCTTTATTATCAAACATTTAATAAAAAATGCAAAACTGAAAAGCAAATTTAACCGAATACATGGTTTTTATGACTTGCTGTAAGGTATCAAGATGAAGTTACCAAATTTTACCACATTTAACAAATTCTATCACATATTATAAAACCATATTGTTAATTGTACCAAAATCATTACCAAAGCGCTTCGGTAAAAATTACCAAGCTCATTGGTGTTCCTATAGAGCCAGAAACACGTCAATTTTGACCATATTTTTGTATCTTTGACCCCTCTTTTTTTTTCTCAGTGTAGAAAGTCATTTTTAATCATTTTTAAATTACAATTATGTTTTTTTTTTTTTTTTTTTTTTTTTAATAAACTTAATTCATTTTTGAAAGATAGTAAAGTAACATGAACCGTGATTTCTCAGTGGTTAAGGCATTGGAATGTCATTCTGAAAAACTGTTCGATCCCAGATGGCGGCTTGAAGCCCACCCAGCTTCAGATCGATGGGTCTCAGCTTCGCCAGAAAATAAAAGCGGCAGGTGCGCAATGCTGACAACATTGCTAGCATCATGCCATTAGTCACTGAATTGTGGAGCCTGAATCTTAATGACCTACTATAAACTTTTGTTGGAATTCTTTTACTTTTACTTAAGTAATATGCCTAGCGCACAAGATGACACGAAAAGTTTATAATATAATCTTCTATAATTAATCACCTTATTGGGAGGAGAGTGCTCCATCCCCTGAGCCACAGCGACTCACGATTGAAATATTAAAAGAATTATAGAATATTTTATGTTTAAATTAAAAACAGTAAAAAGAAAAAAAACAAGCGCATTTGGCCCTTTAGAATTACACAATTAAAATCATTTATTATTAGAAATTTTGATCGTATAATATGTAGAATTTTAAGCGTATTATACGCTTAAATTTACTACAGTCTTAATATGGCTCCAAGATGACCAAGATAATTTTCATTTCGGAAATAATTGTTCCCCCCCCCCCCCCCCCCCCCGCATAAAACGTTAATTTCTTTAGAATATTATTACACCAATTTTTTCATATGTTTTTTTTCGATTTTTTTATTATAAAAAATTTGATTACTCACTCTAGCTGTCTTCTTCCGAGGGTATTCGTAATCATCTTCTTCATTAGTGATAGTCGAAAAGTTCAAATTCCTGAAATAAAAGGAAAAAAACCATGTTAATGAAATTCAGAGCAAAGCATTTTTTTTTCTTCTTGTAATAATAAGTAGTAGAGCATTTAGCTAATTTCTTTTTTTAATTTATTGTTCATCAAAAAGTTGTGTTGAAAAAAAAAAAACTTTTTTTCAGTTCTTAAATAAATGAGAATTATTAAATTAGTAGTCCTTTTCACGAAGTTTATAAAAATGAATTAATTTTAGTCGTTTTTATTTATTTATTTATTTTATACAAGGCAGTGCCTTATTGTTCAGCATTGTGATTCTGACAGCTAGGCACAGATATTTTCTTAAAAGTCAAACTATTTATATTTTTTTTTTTCATAAAATCATTTGTCAAAATACACAAAAGTAATGACAAAATTAATATTTTTTAAAAACAATTTTTAAATTTTTTCAACTCTATGTGATATTCACATTTTAAAATTGTTCAAATGAGCGTTTTGGGTAAAATTTCTAAGTAGAGAATAAGATGTTTTCGTGGAACTGTAGTCTTATTTATTGTAAGCTGAAAATTTCTAAAGCATCTATCTAGAAACAATACTAAGGTGTAGTTTCATGTAAAAATTCCACCTTCCAAAAAAAGGATGTGGCGTGTATATTAATATCATGCTATTTTCTGTACATGATAGGGTAAAACTCACATGGGTTCAGAGAGTTTAATTTTTTAAAACCAGTAATGATTTTTGAAACCTGTCATTATGTTTAGATCCAAACAACAAACCATTATGAATTTGATATTTTGGTTAGGTTTATGAAATTATTTAAAGTGTTAGAAAGGATTATTAAAAAAAGAATGAGATTTTTTTTTAATATTTTCGCATAACAATAAATTAAAACATTACGAAAAAAAAATAAGCATTTATATAAAAATTGCATTATCATTTCGCTTCAAACTTTAAATAAAACTTATCATTCATTTTTTTACATTTCATTTAAATTTAAATTATGAATAGACTATGCATTTATAAAAAATTGTATTATTATTTTTTATCGAACTTTTCAATTCAATATAAATCCTAGAATAAAGAATTATGTTTTTTTGATAACCATTTTCATCGTTTAGAACAGTTCTTTTTCGGAAACCATAAATCAGCCTACTTTATTCGTTTTCAGCTCATACGCGTACACTAAAAACAAATTTAGAGCTGTTCTAGATGTCTCTCCAGGCCTGCAAATTCAACTGTTTGACATAAAACTTATTATTATATATAATAGACAATATCATAGATAATAATTATTATATATTGTAGATGTATATTATAGATAAAATGATGATTGAATAAATTTCATTCTTTACATTAAATATTTTATTTTTTTATTTTTCAACCGTCGTTGAACAGCCAACCCAATTTTTGGGTTTACGACTACTAGTGTTCAACTCCGTATCTTTATTATTGAACCTAATGCCTGGTTCAATTACAAGGAACCTAATCCAAAAGACAAGGGAACTCCTAGATCGATCAAATATTGGGAGAAATATACCTTCGTGGAGGTCTTTTTGATGTAAGTAATCCGTATTTGCGTTACATGGAGAGGAAAACCACGAAAACCTCCCACGGTTACCCTAATGGCAAAAGGGACACTAACCCATGATCCGCCTACCCCTGAGGATATTTCACGTCAGCACTGTGGTAGGTGCGAGCCGGATGCGGAATTCGTATCGACAGCCAACGATGGAAATCGAATCCGGTTAATCACATTGGAAGGCGAAGGCTCTATCCCCTGAGCCATCCCGTCTCTTACATTAAATATGATCAAAATATTTTGTAGTTTATTATTATTATTTCATGGTTAGTATATCCACAGCTATTCATTTTATTTATTAAATTGGAATTCCGCCAAAAAATGCGCGATCTTAGTTTTTGTAGCAGTAAAAAATTAGGAAACGCTAATGCACATTGGACTTGTCAACTTTGGCAACATACCGACGAAATGTTGTCTTTTTTTCATATTGGTTAATTTAATCATGCTGGAATAATTTGTATGAATATTATAACTTTTTTTTTTTTTTTTTTGAATTAAATATTATTTAAGTTGATAGTTCTCGCTGTTAAAAGACCAGAATATTATTTTTAACGTTAAAATTTACTCTTTAATTTATTGCGCTTTAATTATGGCATCGATTTAGCATAAAAAAAAGCATCAAGTCCCTACTGCGAAATGGGAAAACACGTGTTACGATTCCCACATTTCATGTTTTCCAAAAAACCGTGCGATCCAAAATAATGAGGTCTTACTTTCGAAGATGGTTTACTTTTTTTAGGGGATCACGGTAGGTCAGTCAACTGTCATGGTCAGGGTTGATCGACCTGTTTGAGGAAATAACGTCGCCAACAACATCAACAATAAAAAAAAAGAAAGAAGAAAAACCCTATCTTGTCGAAAGCCTTTTCTCGACTCGGTCTCATTTTGGTGCTAGAGACAACGAACTGAAAAAGAGAAATGAACTCGGTAAGTGGGTCATTGTGTTAAAGAAACCACCGCTCCTTCTTGCTATGTTCTTTTTCTTCTTCTCGAGAAAAACGGAGCCGGATGCTGTATTAGTTGCACGTGAGAAATATCTTGTGGTTTTTTGAGGCGAAATGAGGGCTTGCTCGTTTGTTAAATGAAAAAAGAATGAACACCAGTTGAACGAACTGTTTCACATTGCGCGGTTATTTATAATTTTTTGTGAGATCTTGGAAACAGTCTGGCACGGTGTTTTGAATATAATATTTTCCACCGAAGCTATATTGAAATTTTAATATCAGGGTATGTCATCAAGAAATATCGATGTTTCACTATACTTTTTCGATTCTAAAAAGTGGTGGCTTGTTCGTTTGTTAAATAAAAAAGAATGGACACCAGTTGAACGAACTGTTTCACATTGCGCGGTTATTTATAATTTTTTGTGAGATCTTGGAAACAGTCTGGCACGGTGTTTTGAATATAATATTTTCCACCGAAGCTATATTGAAATTTTAATATCAGGGTATGTCATCAAGAAATATCGATGTTTCACTATACTTTTTCGATTCTAAAAAGTGGTGGCTTGTTCGTTTGTTAAATAAAAAAGAATGGACACCAGTTGAACGAACTGTTTCACATTGCGCGGTTATTTATAATTTTTTGTGAGATCTTGGAAACAGTCTGGCACGGTGTTTTGAATATAATATTTTCCACCGAAGCTATATTGAAATTTTAATATCAGGGTATGTCATCAAGAAATATCGATGTTTCACTATACTTTTTCGATTCTAAAAAGTGGTGGCTTGTTCGTTTGTTAAATAAAAAAGAATGAACACCAGTTGAACGAACTGTTTCACATTGCGCGGTTATTTATAATTTTCTGTGAGATCTTAGTAAAAGTCTGACACGTTGTTTTAAATTGAGTACATTTCAGCGAAGAGCTATATCAAAATTTTAATACCATGATGGATAATAAGAAAAAATCAAAACTTTACAATATATCGCGATATTTTTACTATTTAGCTAAATTCTTTTTTTTTTTTTTAATTGGCCATTATTTTTGTTACCAAAATGAAATTTATCAACACTCGTGATATTATCGTATTCAATTAATATCTTTATCTATGATGCTTACGATAATATCGTATCTGATATTTATTAACAATAACAATGTTATTGTCGTCAAAAATTATACCGATATTATCATTGTTGTAACTATCATACATACGGTATTTATCGTAAGACAATATTTACGATATATAGGTTTATCACGAAAATATGCTTTAAAATATTGTTATCGCGATGTTTAAAAAGATATCGATCACCCTACCAGACGTCATTAATTAGTAAATTTATTGAAAGAATAAAAAATATAAAAAAAAACAGCAAAATTACAAAACTACAGAATATATCGATCATAGCATGCATTTAAATCCAAAAATTTAATTGATTTAAAAATACAACTCAACATGATCTTCTAGAAATATCATAATTGATGTACGTTGCACCATAATATATAATTTTGTACGCAAAATTCGCGCTAGTTATTCTTTTTATTTTAGATATTGCAGTACTAATACTGATTGAATGTACCAAATGTACCTCTTACAAACGAATTATATCAATGAGTATACTGATATAAAATTGGTTTCAAGTAGAACGAAATCATTCAAACAGTATACTTGTTAGGTTTACGTTCCAGCTTCCTTTAAACTCGTTAAAGATATCAACTTATTAAACTTGCAGTTAATACCATCTATATTATGGTAAAACATAAAATTTTAGGGGTTAAGCACAGAGATATTGAGGTTCTACGTACATACATAACTGTTCAATCAGTTTTTTAAACTCATGGAGTTCGATTTATGCTTGCTATAAAACTCTGTAAGGATATCAACTTGCTAAATTTGCAGCAAATCCCATGTATATTAACGCAGGTATATTGTGATATATATGCATACATATTATGGATATTATGGTATAGTAAGTTTTTTTTTTTTTTTTTAAACTCACGTGGTTCAGTTCGAGCTTTCTTGAAACTCTGGATATATATATATATATATAGTGGTGCAACATAAAATGTTATGATTCAACGCAAAAATATTCAATGTTGATGTATGGTGAATTATATGTATGGTTTTATGAATTTTTCAACATTATACAATAATGGAGAGGGGGAACGGATGCAGTTTAAAATAAAATATCGTCTGTTTGAAATGCAATTTTCGGTAAGTGTTTAATTTGAACCCTATAATAATGGAAAGCGGGGAGGTTCGAGATTTGATTCACGTTTAAACATTATATCGTTCATATGAACTGAAATCTTTGCAAATCATTTCGTTTATACCCCATAATCATGAAAAATAGGTAATGAACTTCTATTTCTTACCCGATAATGCGGTTCAACATAAGCCACCCATAAAGTTGAATCAAACGCGAATGCTAAAACGGTTCAACGTCCAATCAATATGGTTCAAACGTTAAAAAACCACTTGTTTTTAAGTCATATAACTACAGATAACCGATTTGAAACAGTTTCCACCATGTTCTCTTATCTAGACATACATTAGCATAGTATAAAATGGAATTTAATTAACAGCCGCACATGTTCAGGTGTCTGTAACCCTTAAAGAATAGTAACGCGCGTGTATTTTTTTACGAGGTCCACGACCTACCTTACCTCGTCCTTTAACCCCGATGAGAAGAAGAGGTTCGCCGTCGCCCCCGAAAAAATGCGGTCATCCCTTTCCACTATCCGCTAGCACATTGACACTAGCTTTCGATTCGATATCAGCACTATTTCTGGATGGATTACCCTTTAAACAATCAAGTTGTAGAAGGGTTTTTTTTCTAAAAAAGCTTGACCTCCTATTGGCTATTCACAAACGAGTGAAAATTCATTTAGACGCGGCGTCAATTAGCATACCACTTTTTGTTCTTGGATTTAGGTTGATGGAACTCCGTCACGAAAAAGGTTATATTTTTAATGTGTTTTTACGCTCGTAAATTGCCGTTTGTGATTTAATTAACAGCGTCTGGCGTTACTATTTATGTGAGCTGTGTTTTTTAATATAGTTAAAAAAATAGTTTGAGTATTTATAAATTTCGATATTTTTTTTTGTAGTATAGTTAGAGAAGTTATTTAATAGTTTTAAACACATTCCCTTTTAACGGATTTTTATTTTATTATTATTTTTTTAATGTTACGAATTTTTTTTCAAATGAAATAAATTAAAATTCTATACGAAGCTCTTAATTACATAGCTGAAATATTTCCTAAGATATTGAACTAAGTGAAGGCTGTGCAGTATTTTTTTTTTTTTTTTAATAATGCCTTTTTTTTAATAGTGGATTTTTAAAATGAGAGTAAAAAACAAAATTTCGAAACTTTAAAAAAAAATTTCCAATTATGTATGAAAATCAAAAGTTTACTCAAAACATTTCTGATTCAACGATTTTTGCAGGAACGGCACGGAAAAAAAAATCCTCCCCCTCCTCAAAATAAATAAATAAATAAAAATTTTGGAAACGAAGAAAAATAATTTAAATTAAAATCAATAGTTGAAAAAACAATTCTACAAAATTCCCCAAAATATGTTTTCGTAATATTCGAACTACCCTGGTCTATGATATATTAATCAATAAAATACGTTTCGACTAAATGTTACACTTAAATTTGTAACAATCTACTAGCTCAAAAACTTCAAAAAGAGTTATTGTGCAGCAAAAACTCCTTTTTATTCAAAAAAATAAATAAATAAATAAATAAAATAAATTTTTTTTTTTTTTTTAATTGATAAAATAAATATTTAATTTAAAACAATTTACCATTGTTTAAGAAATAATGATGTACTAATAAACAAATAACAAAATGTTGCTGTAATACACCTTTATATTCTCTTATTTTCTTATAATTATTTCATTTATTTTCTTATTATTATTATATTTTTTTCTCGTTATAATTCAATTTTTTATTATCCAATTCATTAATCAGTTATTATTTATAATCCAATTTAATTTTGTATGACATTTTTAACCTTTTACTTCAACTTAATATGCAAAAAGATTTTAAAACAAATGTTTAAAAAAAATGAAAATTTTACATTTCAAAATTTAATATCGAAACAATAAAGAAATGTGTTGTTTATTACTCTATTTAAACATACAACTTTTTCAGTGCAGTATACAATATTATTATTAGAAGGAAATTCCAGAAATTGTCTTGTTTTTCGAGGGCTATTTTAAACTAATTTTCCCTTCATCGCCTTTTTCTATATTTTTACACAAAATAAGTTTCGAATATGGTTCAATATAATTCAAATACCAATGTAAGTGCTAAAATTATTGTGTCATGCAAATTATTTTTTCATTTATGTATTTAAACAAAATTGCAGGGTTGTCAAACACGCAGATTTTTACAGGACCTATTTAAATATTTTTTGTCTTATTATGAATATATAAAGGTTTGTGGTTTTTTAATAAACTTGGATAAACAAAGCAACATTGTTAACGATAATTTAAAAACTACCAATTTATTAAAAAAACGCACAATTATATACTTAATTAGGAAATTTAATTATTAGAAGCGATAATAATCACAATTAGGAACAATAATAATCATAATTACCTTCGATTATTTTAAATTACAATTCAATAGAACTATAATGAAATTGCCAAATTGAATGCTTTATGAATTGCTTTAAAAAACTGCAAATGGTAAAATGTTTAAGGAAGATATAAGACAGTAGAGGAATTATATGAATTATTATATCCTTTCTAAAACACTATCTGATTATAAAATAATTGAATATTTTTTGAGGGGGGGGGGAAGACATTATTAAACTATTTTAAAACTATTTTAACCAATTAAATTTAAACTATCTCAAACGGTAACTGAATAAATTAATATTTTCTTCGAGAGTATTAGTTGTTGTCTTAAAAAAGTTGGGTGTTTGTGTTTAAAAAAATTTTAAGCGTTATTGCATTCAAATGCAACTTAAGTTCCAATTTAAAATAATAATAAAAATAGCTTTTATTTTCACAAAAACAGAAAAGAAAGTCCACAACCTGAATTGGCAAAATCATCTCAATCCTTCAATATTTTTGTAACAATTTAACCAACTGTATTTTGAATCAATATTGAATAGTTTTACATTTTTTTCCACATGTTTAAAAAAATTAATTATTCGCTCATCAAATCTAAAAGCAATACAATCTTGCTTAACCTGGCACTAATTTCCGAAGAGCGAAAAGTTCAACATTTTTATCGATTTCGAGGTTAAAAATAGAAGGGAAAAAAAAGCACACAACTTGGCGATGTTTTTTCATTTAATTGAAACAAGTTCACGGAAGTAGTAAATTCTCTTTTCAAAAAGAACTACAAATTGACTCAAGAACTTCACAAAACAGAACGAAGAGTGAAGTTTGTCCTATTTGAAGATTCAATCCGATTGTTGTCGAATAGAGTGATTCAAAATCGATTCTTGACTCATGTTTAGCATTTTTCGGATCGATTAAAGTGTTGAACTTTTGAAAATCGGAAAAATAGTTCAACATCCTCAAGGAAATAATTTATTTTTGTTATCTTTCCAAAATTTCATCACTCTCAGTCATAGTGCAGTTTCACTTAGTTTACACACAATACAAATGCTATTTTCAGTATGAAGAAATGATTGAAGTTTAATAAATCATTATTGAAAAAAATAAATAAATAAAGGCTTTGCAATGTATTTGATTAAATGAAAAATTCAAGAAATAATGAGTAAAACTAAAAATGAAAAGTTTCATTTAAAGTAGACTATTAAAATTCCATGCCATTAAAGAAATCATTTTTCACTTAAAAATATAAAAAAATAAGTAATCAAATCAATCACAAATAATGTTTTGTTATAAATAGAAGTACAAAATGTTTATATTAAAACTATTATTTTGTTTTGCACATTTAGAATAAATAACAAAAGGACATATATTCTCCCGACATTATTATCCGCAAACAATTTTATAATAATAATATTTATAATAATAATAATATAATAATACTAATATTAATAAAATTAAATAATTTAATTAAAGAACTATGCGTATCTAAAATAATTTTGAAAAAAAAAAAAAAAAAAAAAAAAAAAAAAAAAGAAAGAAAGAAAGAACGCACGTTTGAATTTCAGATAAAGTTTACAACAATTTATTTAATTCTTTAAAAAGCTAAACAGATTTTCATATGAATTTTTTAGCATTCACAAATAAATATTTTTATTTTATTAATCTAAATAGTTAATTTTTTTATTCAATTTGGCATACCACAGAATTTCAGGTTTTTAAAATACCAAATGTTTACTTTTGGTTTTAATAATGAAGACACTACTGTGAGTTTTCATGCGTTACGAGTGAATTTTTACTTTTTTTTAAAAACTAAATTACTTCAAGTGAATGTGAAATGAGCGAGCAAAGCGACATGAAAATAACAGCGTGAACAGTTCTGAGGGGGGCGCAATCTCTATAATAATTTGAAAAAGTGAACATTAGTTTTTGTGTTATTTTTGACTAAATTGCTGATTTCTTTCCTCGCCACATAATTTAGTTTTTCAAAAACTATTATCAGTAAGCAATTAGTAAAACTATTAGCAGTAGTATAATCAGCTGCAGCCATGTACCGGAACAATGCGTCGTACAAGATTAAATAAGTCTTTAAAGATTTAATTGGTTTTTTTAGTTTTGGTTTGGTAATTTAGTTTAGTTAGTACAATTGTAAAGTTGCGCTTAAAAAATGAATCAATCTAATATCTCAACGACGGTTATAAAATAAAATCATTAATATATATCTAATAACAATATAAAATAAAATCATTAAAGTATAATAAAAAAATTTTAAGAGCTAAAAAATTGGTCCAAAACTAGTTGGCCGAATTTTTTCTTCTTGGGTAGCAACAAAGAAGAAACTTTTTATTTATTTTTGATCACAAGTACCAATGAAATGTCGAATTTTAGTGCAAATAAATCGTTATACAGTTCAACTATGAAGTTATAGTTTCCTCTCGCATCACTAAAAATATTATAAAAAGCGTATAAAAGTTGCAAATATATTATTCTTTTGATCAATTTATCAGTGACAGATTCCCGCACACCCGGTGAAAGGACACGTGTACCATTTCAATGGAATATTGTTCTAAAATTCACTAGACTCTCTTAATCGAATGATTTTTAGTAAGTGTGAATATGAAAATTATTTCATTCCGACCATGCAATAATGTTGATTAGTTAATCAACAAAAAAAAATTTCTTTTATTAAAGGGAGATGATAGAAGATAGATGAAACAGCACCTGACAAGAAACAAGAGAATTGCGTAATGTGAAAGCTGAGAAGAAGCAGAAAACATAAAAAAAAAGGCCGAATGTAGTTCAGGTCAAAGTCGGTTGACGCAAAACAAGGTCACGCCGCCGTGGCGAGGTGACCCAGTCACGTTGTCGTTGCCATTGGCAACCGGAATCGGCCTTGGATATCGTCTCCCCAAAACTTTGCAGTCACATGGTTAAAAATTTGACACGAAAGGGTGCAAAAATAAACAAATGATTTATTATTTATCATTAGAGATGTGGGGTTAATTTTTTTTTTTATTTTCATATTTTTTATTTACTCTTTACTGTAAAAGTTAACACCCGAAGTTTGCTGATTATTATTTGACAGCTTTAGCGTAACGATCCTTTAATTAAGAGAAAATGTACTTAAAACTTTATTACTAAGTTTAAATAGTTTTACAATTGTAAATGGAACTGTAATTCGAATGCTTTGCATTATAAATTCGATATTTTATGCAATTTTACAAACTTCCATTCAAATACTTTGGACAGCAGATTTAATTTTTTATAATTAGTCAGAAAATATATATATATTTCGATTTTTTACAATAAATTCGATACCCTTAGTCAAATAATTACCCAAATACTGTGCATTATATTTTGACTCTAGGTATAAAAAAAAATTACATTCAAACACTTTGCTCTAAAAAATGTTGGACGATATATAAAACAAAATCTTCGATTCAAATATTTTGCTCTAAAACTTGATGCGTCTTTTGCTTGGCAACAAAAAATTATTTCATATTTATGTTGTTCCATACACTTGACCAAAATAAAGTTTTATTCCTTTTAAAAATCACATTTTTAAACATTTTACAGTATAGTTTTCATCTTTAAATATATTTTTACAACATAGAGTTTTAAAATTATCCCGAGTTTTCTTTTGAGTCGAATTTTGTTTCATAGTTCATTATTTTCGAGTAAAGTGTTTTTAGAATCTAATTCTTAGTTATTAGCTGAAAATCGCCAAAATATCTTTTTTCTTCCCTTTAAAACGAGGATTAAACTAAAACCATTAGTCTTTAAAGTGTATTTCTTTTTTTTCCCTTTCAAAAAAAAAAAAAAAAAAAAAAAAAAGATAAATATTATGCACGAGACCGCTTTGTAAACACAATCCGTAGCGTTAAAATATTTAAATCATTTGAATAATTTAGTATGTTTTAAAGACTTTGAATTGATAATATAAGTTGCTATTAAAGTGAATTAAAACTAATAATAATCTTAAATATTCTAGGCTCAGATAGAAAAGAAGACCGAACCATAATTAAATTTTTCTTAATAAAAATTGAGGACGGCAAAGTTACATAAAGATCGAGTACAAGAACACGCTATGCATAAAATAAAAACAAGAGTGATTAAATTTTACTATTTATCATCTATTTGACTGTTTAAAACAGAAAGAAAAACGCTTATGAACTGTGGAAAAAGAACATCAGATCATTAGTCAAAAAGAATGGGTTCCCACATTTTACTTTCAAATGCGAAACGTGCTTCAGCCAAGGAGTTCACACAAACGCTTTGACCTTGTTTCTTGAACAGCAAATTTACGTCACATGATTCTTCGAAGTTTTTCAAGACGCATGAAACCAGTACAAAATAAAATCAGAATAAAGGAAATTCTTTTGGATTAAGATTTTTTTTCCCACTATATTTCTTTTCTATACTTTTTTTTTTCTTTTTTTTAAATTTCGTAAGTACAATAAACATGCTGAAATGAAAATGCTGGGTACTATTTTTAAGCAATTTAGAACATAATTTACTTAATACTATTAAGTACTAAGATACCCAATAATTTGCATAAAGGAGAATTTTTTTTAAAAATTTAATAGTATAAATATAAATGTATTAAACGTCTAATGAAATCACTGGTTCATATTCAAGCATCTCTGTTTCATGCACAACAATCGGGGTAAGCCTTTTCATGGTAAAATTATGCAAGAATTTTAATCAAGCTTAAGAGGGTGTTTAATCGGTATTTATAATTAAATTATTACATGACCCATCCTGACATGTAAGGCTAAAAATATATGCCATATTGAAACTTTTATATGTCTCGGGTATATCGGGTAACACAATTTTCGAGTTCTTCTAGTTTGTTGGGCTATTAAGAAATTAGAAATAAGAACTTATTTAAAGAAGACGTTGAAGTAACTGCAAGCGATGAACACCATTAGAAATAAACTCAATTTTAAAGTAAACAAACTTTCAAGTAGCAGAGTTTATAACTTCTAAAACGTTTTCAAAGAATTTTTAAAAATTGTCAGTTTTAAAAGATGTTCGCGTGTTCTAAAAATGGACAAAAGAGTTCGTTTTGCCATGCTGGCACGCAAGATCTGCTACAGCAAATTCCACAGCTCAAGAATTAGAATCGCATTCAATTCTGTTAACATGTTTTTTTCTCAATCAAAAATTACCTACGTGTCATTGGATAGAAGTGAAATCATTCCGGAAGAAATCGATATTTCCGAATTTGTCACGTGGGAAAAACGGATGGGCTACAATCGATCGTCTGCCAAAGAAAAGTCATGCTCTGGCAACATTCAACGAAAACATTTTGTGGAATCTACGTTTTTACCTTAACTTAGATTACAGCTGGTTGTAAAAATTTATAAATTCTTTTGCAATTTCTTTTTTACAAATATTACAAGCTCTTGTTTAAAGGTTTGAGGTACACGTAAAATTTATATTCAGAATTTCTAAAAATATTATATTAGAATTAGTATTGAATTTCTGCTTTCAATAGAATCTCGAAATTTTTTATTTGATTCAAAATCAAACAACTAGTAAGGAATAAGATTTTATTAGCAAATGATTCTATAAATACCGCATATAAAACTAAATTTTATTCTTGAACAAAACTAAAATATCAAAGCTATTTCCGATCTTGACTGCCTGAAAATATAATTATTACAGATTTTTAACCTGTAATAGTTATAATTATATGCAGTCAAGAATTCATAATTTATTCAACATTTTGGTTGTTTATAGGAAATTATTTATGTAAAATGCCAATGGTAAAAAAAGTAGCAAAATTTTAAAAAAGTATATTTTTTTAAGAACAACAAGTTGAATAAATGACATGCATTTATAAAAAAAATCCATAAGCAATATTCCATCAAGCTTTTCAATTCGAAATAAAATAACTAAATACAAGATAAACAAATACAAGATAAACAAAATAACTAAATTCAACGTTTATAACAGTTTTTTTAATATCATAATTAAGTTTATTTTATTCATTTTCAGCATACACGTACATAAAGAACAAATTCATAATATGAAATACTCTATCTTAAATATTTTCAAAATAATTTGTAGTCTTTTTTGTGGTTAGTACTTAAAGCTGCTGATGATTTTTTTTCTTCATAATTTCTGGGTTCCGCCAAAAGAAACTTGATCATTTAGGGTTCCATAGCCGAAGAAAAATCGGGGAACGCTCAGCTAGAGCAATAATTTATGCACTTTCTTGATGGAGAAAAGAATTCTATAAATGTTTGGTTATTGGAATAATTTCAAATTTTCTACAATTATAATATTTTTTTTTTAATATTATACAAAATGTTAACACAGTATTTCAGTAAAAGAAAAATCATTTTTGTGGAATAAGCTGTTATTTGAGCACTATTTGAAAACTCAGTTTAAAAGATGGCCACTAACATTAAAAAAAAAATCCCTGATTTTTTCCAGTATGATTTTATTGAATATCTCTGATTTTTGATATGTGGCATAAATTTTAGTACTAAGTTTTCAGTTATGCCATAAGATATATTATGTATTATATATATTATGCATAATATATATTAGGACACTTGCTATTGGAGTAAAAAATAGACAATTTAAAAAAAATAAAATCATTACAAGTCAAGCTTTTTGGAAAAAATAATGGGTTTTTAGGTACTTTAAACCCAAATTCCTTTTCCCTGCCTTTTTGAGTATTTTAATTCTTTGACATTTCCCTGATTTTTTCCAATTTATAAAATTACCTGACTTTTTCCAGTTCTATGGCCACACTGTCGTAATATACCATTTTTAAGAGAAAATATGAGTGCAGAACAGAATTCTCATATATATCATAAACACTCATAAATAACAGCCATACTTATTAAGTTTTACATTATCATACGAAATATAAATGTTTTTTAAAGGTACGAATAAAAAAGAAGCATAATGCATTTTTATTATTTCCATTATACTCTTTTTCTCTGAGAAAAATAATTTCCAAATTACTAAGACCTAATGTCATTACGTCCTCGCATTTCTCATGATTCGATTTAAATAAAAATAAAAATAATCATAGTTATATGATTCGATTATGCTTGTCATAAAAGATGACGAAAAATATTTTCTCTTATTGTTTCTGATGGGCTATTCACTCCAATCAAAAAAATGACCTGAAACCGGGTCATTATTCTGTTTTGGTGTTCTAAATATAGAATGCTCTTCAGATGTCTCGCGTGATCTATCAGCATGTGATCTGTGACCTAGATTTATTTTTCAATACGTAAGAAAATATTTAGTAATTTTCTTCAGATATGTGTATAATTTATAAATGAGTGGCAATTATTTACAATTTAGTTCGCATTATGTAATAAAAAAATAACAATAATATGCTAGACGAACTTTATTGTTTAATTGAATTTATTCAACGCAAAATTAAATAGTTCGACAATGAAGATATGGAGTCGTGTAAGTAATAAAATTTTCGAATTCTTTCAGATGGACAGACACAGATCTATAAAATGGATATTTTCCACTGCAAAATAAATACTTCGCTCTATAAAAAGTGTTTTTCCCAATGGATACTTTTTTTTACAAAGCACTTTCCACAATAAAATGAATACTTCGTTTTGTAAAAGGCGTGTCTTCCTCTGTAGAATATATAAAGTAGTGTTCCCAAACGGTGTTCCGAGGAACCCTAGGGTTCCGAGAGCTAGAACTTTTTTTTGCCAGTAATGCTTTTTGAGACCTATACTTAGATCCAATCGATAATCCATTATTAAATAATATTTTGATTGTCTTTATGAAATTATTTAAAGTCAAATGACAATGAAAATGAATGGCAATTTTTAAAAAAAATATATATAATTTTTCTAATAACAATATTTAGAAAAGGACATTTATGAAAAATTACATAAGTATTTCCTAGCACATTTTTCAAATCAAAATAAAATAACTGAGTTATTTAATAAAGAAGTATGTTTCCCTGATAGCCTTATTCAATGTTTATAGCGACGAAAACCACAATTCGGTTTATTTGTTTCATTTTTAGCTGATGTTTATGCACTAAAAACTAATTCTGAACTAAACTAACTATGCGAGTTAGAAATTAACCGTTGGATATAAAACCTAACTTAAGATTATTAATGATAAAACGACGAAAAACTTTCATTCTTCTTATTAGTAAATATAATGCAGTCTTCATTTTCAGAATATTATTAAACAAAGTAATCATTAAATAAAGTAAATTTTTTAATATATTATAACTTAGGGCTCCGTCGAGAGATGGTTGATCATTTAGGGTTCCATAGCCGAAATACCTTATTCTGAAAAATTTTATTTTATCTTTAAAAAAAAATAACAGTTGGAGAAATTATTTTCTCATATCCTAGAAAAATGTTTGAAATAATATTTTAAACTTCCTTAAAATATTATATTTAAAATTAATTTTTCAATATATCATTAAAAATAATGTTTGAAAAAAACAATTCTCATTTAATCTTAATAATAATATTTGAGGAAATAACTTATACTTTAAAAATAACATTTGAGGAAATACATTTTCCAGTTACCTTATATATAAACTTTTCACATTTCTTAAAAAATAATATTTGGAGAAAATTTTTTTTTTTAATGTGTTTTAATATGTGAAGATTTTTTTTTCAAATATCATAAAAAAAAACAACTCCTTATTCGTTTTAAATATCATTATTTGTAGAATTAAAAAAGTTTTTAACAAAATGATTTTAAATTACGCCGATTGATACCGTATTATTAATTTTTAGTTTACATAAAAAAAAAATAAGGCATAATATAAGAGGAAAATATTTCTTTTTGTGCTGAGATTAAAAGCAAACTTAACATATGTTTGAAAATTTAAACCACAAATAACTTGTTTTTTATTTACAATTCTTTCAATCAGGTAAATTTAGAAGAAAAAAATTTTAACCACGAGCTTAAATGCATAAAATATGTAATTTAGAAATACCGAAGTAATTGCTATGTGTTTTTAATTTCTCTATATTTGACCTCAAAAAAAAGAAGAAAAAAATATGTAGATTTAATGAAGAATTATTCAGCTATTTTAAGAAAAAAAAATTACAATTTAGTTGACATTGCATTGTTCGGTTGGCTGAATTGACACAAATCGAAATGCCTTAAAATTTGAAGGTTACTCATGTGACCCAGTGATCTCGAAACCCGTTTCGTCCTTTTACTTCCGCCATGAAAATCCTTTGCTTCAGTGAAGTCCTCACTTTTACCTCTCCCGTTTTCTACCAGCGAAGGTCTTTTTTTTTTCGCTTTGATCACGGTATTTGAGTTGTTGAGTACCTTCATTTATGACTACGATTAAATTTTCTTCAGTTTCAAACGATCCTTTTTTTTAAGTGGGTCAGATCGTCTGATCTTTTTTTTTTTCTACAACAACGTAAAGGTAGAATGAAGTGAATTCATTAAGTAGAAATATTCAAGGGAATCATTTCTTTAAAGGAAGTGGTAATGAGAAACAAATTTTACAAAAATTACTGACATAATTTTTTCAGTCTCTAAATGTACTTCTTCTGTTTCAGTATCTTTATTTTAAGTAAACGACTGATTTTTTTTTTTATTGTTCTATGAAAGTAAAATTAGTTAATATTTGAAAATGTTTAATGGTAACGGATTATAAAATTTTTTCCTTTAAATATTTGTGGGAAACTTGAAACACGAAAAAATATTCTTTATAAAATTTTTTTGGTTAATTTTTTTTTTTCTGACTCCAATACTCATTCTGTTTAGCATTTTTTATTGTATCATTTTTAAATATTAAATTACATTATAAACAATAACAATATGCATTGAAAATATTTCTTAATAAGTACGTAGTTTTGATATTGTATTAAATCACGCTTTGTTTAGTAATTCAATTACAAAAATAGAAGGGGGCCAGATATATTCAATACTCTTAAAAATAATTTTTATTAAACAAAAATTATCTTTCATAATTTTGTAATTCATTTTAAAATTTCTTTTTCTTTTCACAGATATTTCATAAGCTATTCTTATCTAAATTTTACCTAAAGCCACCAAAATATACTAACTACTTCGTTTTAAATTATCTAATCGTCTACCAATTTAGTGAAATTGATATAATTTTGCTATTCATTTCATACAAAAATTACATTGCTTAATAACATCATAAAAAGTTAAATAAATATTGCTGAGGTTAAATTTTTTTTTTTAGAAATTTACTCTCCTTAATTAGAAAAAATTCCACTACTTGATTTCAAACCTATTTCATTTTCCGTTGGAGAATTAGCATATAATTTTTATCACCATTTAATTTGAAATATTGCATTTTTTTTTCGATTTTAAACTCTTTTCCACAATAGCTTAATGCATTATATGTTATTTATAAAAAAAAAATTTCAATTTAAATAATTAAAAAATAAATAAATATTAAATAAATAATAAATGAATATTAAATAAATAACGAATAAATAACAACAAACAAATTCTTAATTATTGAAATTTTAGGTTATAGTTTATGGCTCAAGCTATTACACAACATTTATTAGTGTTTTCTTCAAAATCCGAATAATTACTAATGGTAAAAAACTATCACACGAGGTATAGCTGTTTGTTTTTTGTTTTTCGTTTTTTTTTAATTAAGTTATTTCCAAAAATAAAATTATTTCCAATTAATAAAATTATTTCCAATCATAATATAAACCTACTTTTTTCATGCAAAATAAAAAGTGATATTGTACTTTAGTTTAAGTCAAAGTGACAATGATTTAAATCAAAATATTAAAATCAGAGATATATATCGCTATTTTAGCCATTTATTTTTTTATTTATTTTTTTTTTTTTTGAAGTCATTGATTTTAATATATTTAAATCATTTAAGTAGGAAATCAAATACTAAATATATATATTTTTGAATTTTCAAGACAATTTCAATCGCAAAAAACGCTTCGTTACAAAGCATATATGAAAAAAAAAAAAAAACTAAACAAATTACAATCGATTTTCACTTTTTTCAAGTACTACTTATATTGTATCTTGAAGAATCTCAAACATTTTTTCCATTAAATTCTCGATTACCCGGAAATTTTTATACAATATCAAATCCCATTAACGTAATTTAATATGATTTGAAAATCGTAACTGTTCAAGTCAAACAATTATTTTTTACACACAGACATACAGTATTTGACGCAAATCGGATTGCAAGGAAAAGTCGAAATTTCAGAAAAGGCGAGATCAATAACAGTAAGGTTCGCTTTTCTGTTCGCGTATTATGATTGCAGCAAAGCAGTTTTACAGGGGGGGAAATGAGAACCGTTTTTCTTTTTCCCAGAGAAAAAAGTATAATCCGTTTTTGTGTGCTGCTAAGTTGAATAAAAAATTAATTAATTTTAAAGTAGTGTTATTCAAATTATAATATGAGTAATAATTGCCTTAATATTCATAGTAATATATTAATTTCCCATAGTTAGCTTTCACTCGCGAAAATAAAATTAATTTGAGTTTTATACAATATTTGTTAAGATGTAATTTTTTGTAAGATTGCCGCTTTAGACTTATAAATAATTACAAATATTGTTTTTAAAAAAAATCTGACTCTAAGATAATAATTTATAAATTGAATTACAAAAACTAGTCTTAGCAAATTAATTATAAAACCCTCACACTCACATAAGCAGAGCATAATTTTAGCAATAATCAACCATAAAAATTTATTAATTAAACATTAAAAAGTTATAAATAAATAAATAATGAAGGATTGTATGCAAAATAACATATTGTTAAATATTCAGGCTCCCAATAAAAAAAAGTTTGCAATGCACAGAAATTAAAAGAATGGAAAATAAAATCGAAACAAAAATAATAAAATTTACTCATACCAGTTTCACAAGGTATTCATAAATTAAAAATGCACTTGTAAAAATATTCAAAATATTTCATGAAACTTTTTTTTAAGAGAAAAAAGTAATTTCATGAACAGTAAAAGAATATTAAGGATTATCTAAATTAAACGACGCTATCTGCGATTGGCTTTTAATAAAATGGTGCTAGTTTAAAAATAAGGTGTTAATTATTACCGGTTTTCTTTTAAAGAAATAAGATTTTTTTAATCTAAATTATTAAATGAATACGCAGCATCGAAAGTTTAAAAAAAAAAATGAAAGTTCCCTTTAAGATTATTTTAGAAAATTACAGCCTAATTTTAAGAGTGAATTCTAATAATTATACAATTGTAGCAAGAAGGAGAAATTGATTGGCTGCATTTATACATTTTCTGTAAATTCGGAATTTAAATTAAATCGTAGCAACACACCAGCAATATCTTACAAAATTCATAACAGTAATAATTTTTAAATTGTGAAAAATAAAATTATAATGCTTGTCAAACTATTATTAATAGTTTAGAAAACTTATATTTTTACTTATTTTATTTCAGCACTTTTAATAACAGTACAAATTATTTTAATCATTGTTCTTTGTAACTCTAATAATGTAAATCAATGATTTCTTTTTTAAAAAAATCAACATAATCATAATTTAAATCGCTGCTTTTAATATTAATGATTTAAATCTAAACAAACTTAAAATGCTCACTTTTCATCCACAAAATTTTAATTCATTTTTCAAAAATTAAAAATTTGTGTACCGACTAATTAATGACATATGCGTATGTTTATGTGCATAATATTTTTTTGTTGACAATTTTATGAAATTTTCACTTATATAATATTGTATATACATGTAGTAAATAATATGTATATAATGCAGTAAATATAATATCTATATAATATGTAGTATAATATATTGTATATACATGTAGTAAATAATATGTATATAATGTAGTAAATATATCTATATAATATGTAGTATAATATATTGTATATAATATGTAGTAAATATATCAGGCATATATATTCAAAATAATTATATGTAAGTTAAAAATGATCTAAGAAAATCTTCAATGAATAGCCATATTACTTCCATAACTAATATAAATTTTTCATTGCCTTAAAATTTCACCTAAAGCCTCAACGATTTTTGACTAATTAATATTATTAAGTCAAACTATGATATAAAAAAAATGGCTAGTATACACACATATTTACAATTACATTAATATAGACATACTTAATTAAATATTTGTTTAATAAATATTAACAATATTAATCTATAAATAAAATAAAAAAAAATGCGAAAAGAAAGCATCTATATTAAAAAAATCTTTTATTAAATAAGTAACAAACAAAAAAAAAATTAACAAATTTATTATAAAATTATTAATATATATCTACATTAACATTTAGGTACTACCCAATAAATGCATAATATATAATTCTTTGATAAATATTTTACATCATTGAACTATAATAAAAGAAAAGTAATTTATATACAATAGTAAAACAAATTTATAAAAACGGCATTAAGTATAACGAATGATTTATGATTGTAAAAACTTAATTTTAAACTCTACAGTACACATTACTGATTAGAATATTATATTTTAACAAAAATAAATATCTAAACAATACTGACGAAAGAACTATTTAGTTTGAGCACCATAAGTACTAAAAATAAATAAATTTATTGCACAATACCTAATTTCATTACATTTCATATCGTCACTCTTTAGAAAACGTAGAATTTATTACCAATAAAAGAGGAAATGATTCATTACAATAACACGTTGGGGAAAACGTGGCCATGACAAAAAAACATATTCGATTTTGAGGTGCGTTTGGATGGTAGCCAAACCCGCCCAAACACGTGTAAAAACATGTGATTAGGCCTCGCAAATTAAAGGACATTAATATTGTTAGATATCATATTACAATATTAAATTTTTTTTTAATAAATAAAACAAAAATGCAATCAATTCTTAAAAGAATTACTAGACATAATAGATTTTTTATTTGATCAGCTGACACGATTATGTATGATAATCTCAGAGAAATCCTTTTATTTTTCTTAGTGCAAATGTCTAGCGTTTTTTTTTCTTTGTGCCACAATTTTTTAGAACATTCAGCGATAGCAAATTGAATATTTAATTGGTTTTTAAAGGCTAAAATAACATCGCGAAGATAAAGTTAGCGAAACCGATAACTTAGTAGGAAGAAAGATATAAAACTTTAAAAAAGTATAATTTAAGGAACATGACCGTGTTTTTGAAAAAGAATAAAGTTAGAAGTGATTTTGGGCATTCAACTCAAGTTAATTACGCATTCTTTTTTTTTTTTTTTTAAATCAGTAGATATGGAAGCCTTTAAAATTTTTATACGATTTTTCTTTAATAAAACGTATTTATGCTTTCAGCCATATTATTTTTGAAGAAGGAAAAAAAAAAAAAAAAAAAAAAAAAGCTACACTGAAAATTTTGCAATATATGGATAGCATGAAAGATTTTTTTTTAAATTTTTAATTTACCAATACAATTATGTTTTGAAAATGAATAAAATGCAATAAAAATATAATTTAATGCAATAAAAATAGAATTAATTTGTCTTTTGAATACTTCATTTATTTTTAGAAGGAATATTTTTATTGTATATAAAATTAAATTCCTCCATTGATAGAAACTAAAAATAAGTGAATCATTTCGTCTTGAAAGCTGATAGCATTATTTTTGATTATAAGAAATAACAAATATGTATTGTATAGAAATATTATATCCCCGCAATATTACATAATATATTTGTCACACCATTGCGCATGAAAATATAAATTCTGAAAGTTTTATAAACTCATTCTGAAATATATGTGTTCTATTTTTAATTTTTTTGCAACTGAACTTTGCAACATAACAAGAATATTTTAAATATGATTATCTTAAAATTAAACATTTTTTTAATGTTATATTAATTTTTGACCTTTCAATTAAAAAGCAAATGGAACCCTTTCCCATATGTTATTCTGCAATGAATAAAAATCATTTAGTTCTAAATTAATTCCATTACCTTTCGACTTTCATCCTATGAGCCAGGGGTTCCTCCCACGTCATAGTATCCATTTAGAACATTAAAAAATTCTTTTGGTGGAGCAAACGAGAAAAAATTCAAGCAAACGATTTGCAATATTGTTCTAATCAAACTGTCACTTCACTAAAATAAGAGATTGCGGGAAATTTAAACACAACGTGCACTGCTTTTCCGTCAAATGAATTCAGGAGCACATTTCGTACGCGTGCTCTTCGCTGCGTCTTTAGAATTGTTCTGACTGCATAGTTTGTTGCTCTTCCATTGGTTCACGTGCCCGACTTATGACGTCACTCTTCCTTTCCCGTACACAATATCACGCGACTGAAGAACGTGTTCCGGTAAGCGCTATGGTGGCGCTGTTATTTACTGTTATGGTTTAACGGCATTTTTTAAAAAAATTAATAGATTTAAAATGTTAAATTATATGTTTGTTATGATGGAGCAATGAAATTAGCTGCGAGAAAATTGAATTAATTGACACAAAAGGTTCGAAATTATACATTTCTTTTCCCTTCTGTTTTTCTTACCTTCCTTTATTTTCCTAATTCATCTTTTTCTTCCCTTTTTTTTTATGAAAAGCGAATTTATGCAATACGATTGCAAAAATAGAATATTCTTATAATTGAATATCTTATAATTGAATATGCAACATTGCATATTGAATTGCATATATAATTATTGAATATATAATTGATAGTATTGATAGAAAAAAAACAACACATTTTTAAAATCTTTTAACTCTTTTTTTTATATGTATTAAGAAAATTATTTCATTTAAATTCTCATCGTGCTAAGAAATGTATCGGAAATTTTAATCTAAATGTTTAAGTAACTAAACCGTTGAGAACATATTTTCAAATTATTATTATTATTATTTTTTTTTTGTTGTTGTTGAGAAAGTGTCCTCGTGAATACTATTTTTCAAAAACCAAAGTACTAATCGTATCAAAATGTTGCCCACTTTTTCTAGACTAAGATTGAATGAAGACTTTTATAAAAATGAAATTTTTGTCTGAGTTGAAGGCAAAAAATACTGTTGTCAGTAAAACTTAAACCATGCAATGCCTGGTAAAATAAGTTGAGCTGTGCTCATGGTTAAAAAAAATATCGAAATTATGTCTTATTATAAGAAGTTCGATATGGGAGGGGGGATGAATCTTGCATTCTAAACTAAGATAGGGAAAAAATTTCCCACTAATCTAAAAAACCATTTGATTTTTGACCATTTTATTATGTTTTAAAGTAATAAAATAAGATTTTTTTCTGCATAAAGACCTATTTTATTCAGTTTTGTAATCCGTTGCATTAATACTGAGAACAAACTGTCCGATGTGGGCTAAAAACATTACCTCTAAAATATCTTAAAAAATGCTCCTAGTAACTTTCCGTACTAGCGTTTTAAATTTTTCATGAAAATTTCACTTAAAATTAATAAAAAATCTTTAATTAGAATCATTTATTTATTTTTTGAAAAAAGATTCTAATGATAAAAAAAGGAAAATTTAAACGTGTTTTGCCATAATCAAATAGTCTTCTAGCACACGGAGTAAAATAAAAAATTTATCTGTTAAAATTACCGTGTTTTATGGTATTGGCATTTCTGATGAAAAAAAAATAATTCTAGGTTATAAAACTAAAATATACGGTATTTAAATTTTAAACCATTCATTTGGTAATTCCTTAGTTCATATGGTAACAGTTTACCGGAAGTTGAAGCAACATTCCAAACTATATTTCAAAACTATATTTCTTATTACCACACTTTTAGTGAAAAATAGAAAACATAAAAGTAAATTTAACCGAATAAAAGTTTTCGAAGCCATGCTATCATGTTAAAATTACCAAATTTTAAACACAGTTATCACTTATTGTAGAATCACATTTTATTGTTAATTTTACCAAAATTATTACCAAAGAGCTTTGGTAAAAATTACCGGAATTTTTAGTGTCTCCATAAAGCGAAAACACGGTAAATTTTAATATATTCCGGTAGTTTTTACCGTGCTTTTCTTCACGGTGTAAATATTGACTCAAACCGACGCTATTGTGTCCTTTTAAAGCATATCCGCTTACTTTTAATTTAAATAGTGACTACTTGTGAATTTTGAAAGAAACATTTAAAATAAATTGTTTTCAAACTTCCCTTTTCAAAGAATACCGTGATGTAAACGGAATATCGTTCTGAATCATCGATTTTTCTTACAGCCTTACAAAAAAGGTCTCTTAATCTCTTACCATCTGGAAAAGTTGCGTGTAACTATTGCGAAAATATAAAATAAATAAATGACCTCAACATTGAATTTTTTTTTTTACTGACAAAGAAAGATCTTAGTTATTTTTTCTTATATATTTTTATTTTCAATTTCTTGCTCTAACTCATGTTGCAAAGTATGTTTATTACTTGAGTTAGAAACTAGAACTTTCATCATTTTCTAAATGTACATAAAATAAACGAAAATGTAATTAAAAGTTAAAAAAAAAAAAGATTCAAAACTTAAAATCTAACTTCATTTATATAAATTTGTGGACATTAACTAATTATTAAATACATTAAACGTATAATCTATTTACCTCTTCACATCAAAAACTCGTAAGTTACCCATAACTTGTAATAAAAACAAATAGCACTAAAAATATACTCTGCACTCTGTGGTTGGCAGAAATGCAACCAAGTAAAAGAAGTATAAGTATAAGAAGTATAAGTATAGTTCTGTTCCAGTTTAAGAGAGTTGAAAGACCTGTTCCTATTTCATTTGATATAATGACATGAGGTTATCGTTAACGAGAATTTATAAATTGTTTCTCTTTTCATAATTTTAATTGTGTCCCTGATTCGGTTTTTCTAAGTTTAATTTTTTTCCGAGTATAGTTGAATTTTTCAAATCAATTTAAGCACTTTTTTATCCCGATTAACATCTTAGTATAATGCGTTTTCTTAAAATTATTATCATCATATATTTTCTAAACAAAATAATCTACACTTTTTGAAAAATATCGATTAAAAAAACGCAATGATGAGTGTAAAGAAAGTTTGTGGAGTTTTTATAATTATTAAATCACTTTTAGTATCGTTCGTAAACGGTAAAAAAATTTTCACTTTTCAATTATTTCCTGTAATGTAAAACTGCCTCTGACACTGCATCTCTTAATCTGACTCTGATATGACTCCGTTAAAAATTATTGCACGAGAAAATATTTAAAAAATCAGATATTTAATTACGGTACAAATACCGGCAAGTCGTTGTCTTCCATTTGCATTACTATCTAGAAATCAGATTATTTTTAAAAAAATAAATAAATAAATTGTAGTTCTAAGAACTGTATCTGTGAGGACAGGGCGCCAGAAAATGATTACAACTGATAAAGGCTTTATCTAATCTGGAAATTTAAAACTATGTTAAAGAACAATTAATTACCCCGGCACCTTCCCTCACTAACATGAAAATTCGAAATTAAATGTAATCAATTAAAAAACAATAGCTCAATAATAACCATAATTATAACAACACCAATTCAATAATAACAACAATAATTTTTTTAATTAGGCACTATTCTCAGTTATTAGGTAAACAGTTATTCATCGTTGAAATTTCTCTAATTTAGAAAATCAATTAATGATAAATTTTTGAATCTGAATGAAAGAAAAAATTTTTTGAGACAAATTTTTTTGTTGGATTTTATATATTAGTACAAAGATGATTTCGATAATTTAACAGATTTTTTTAGTAACTATTATAATGTTTTTATAATTATTAAATGATAAAATGTATTTTTATTAAATTACATTTAAAAAATTTACATAAGGGACACCGATGTCCGATTTGCGTCAAAGGGTTAATATTGAAATAAAAATTAGTTTGAAGAAATCTCAAAGCCATTGGATTGGATACAGTCGTGTGTCTTAAACTTTTTGATATTTACCAAAATTTACCCCTAAAAAAATACTAAGTTTCAAAAAACGTTCCAATATTATTGTTTGCAAATAAGTCACACGGAGAGAAAAAACAAAACAAATAAATCAACAACTTGTTCTATCTTTGAAACTTAAAAGGGTATAATTTTCATGAAATACCTGCTTATGATTAATCGTAGGTTTAAATTCTATGCTCACACATTTATTTTACAAAATATCTGCAATAATATTAAAATAAATAAATAAATAAAATAAAATTAAAAAAAACTCTTCTGCAACATAAATATTAAAGTTCATTAAATGACACTCTTAAAGATGTGAAAACAACATCTTTCAAACAGCCATTAACCATATTTATCAAAGAAAGTGCGAACTTCCATTGCTTTCAATTTCATTAACTATTGAACAGCGATAAGATAGAAACAGAAGATGAATGAAATGAACCTTCATTTTCTTTAATGATGTCGATGTCAACCCCCAGGCAGTATTAACCAGTTAGATTGGGTGAGAACTTGGCCAAAGGATACTGTGAGAAGGCCTCTCCATTTCCCTTCTAACCTTCAGTAAGAGTTAGTCCCGAATAGGGACGAAAAATATAGCACCTCCAAAACCCGTTCCACTGTCTTCCCTACATTTTTGGTGGGGGTGCGCGTACTTCCTGGGGTGTTAAGTAATCCGAAACTAATCGACTAACCACTGTCAGAGAAAAGGGGGAATTGCAACCTGCGGGGGTCAACTAGCTTTCAGAAGAGACTCACTCTACATTATGCTTTTTCTCCTTCTAAGAAAAACTTTAAAAATAATTTTTTTAAACTCTAAAACGGCTTTGATTATTTTCAAAATGGTTTTATCATTTTATTTAACATGCACTTTTTCTAATTATATCTTGAATTATTTATTATTTTGATTTGATTATTTAGAGAACTAATAATAACCAGAGTATTTAAATTTATAAAATTTTACTATGTATTCATATGAAAGTAATTCATATAAAGTAACTACATTAAAAATAAATTTATATTTGCTCTATAAATCAAATAAAGTTTGTTAATTTTTTTTGAAAATTGATTCGCTAACTTGTAAAACTTTTTATGTTAAAGTAAAACCTTGAGTTCAAGATTTTATTTTTTTATTACTTTTTTAATTTGATTCTTTCAATTACAATTTAAATACATATATTTTTCACAACCTTTTTTTTTTAATTTTAATTAATTTTTTTCAATTTTTTTAAAGATTGTACCATTTTTCTAATAGATCATTTCGATGGATCATTAAAAACAACAAACTAAAACAATTCTATGTTATTTTAAATTTTAATATATAGATTTGTGAAGCTGCTCACTGTAATTAATATAAAGATTTATCAAAAAAATCGAAATTAATTTATAAAAAAGTACGATACCGAAATTTTTGAAAGAAAAGGCATTTATTGATTATCATTAAAACTTACAACATAACAACTGATTGAGACAAGTTTACTTTACAAAATTTTATCACTAACCCTGGGAGGTTTTCGTGTTTTTCCTCTCCATGTAATGCTAATGCGGATTTTAATTAACTATAACTACACTAATTAAAGTTTGCAGTGCAGAAATTTCTACTCAGAAAACTCTTCTCCATGAATGGCAAAAGAGGGTCAGGGAAGAGAAATTAAAATAACACATTGATTACATACTTTGTTCTATCAATATAAAAGAGCGAAAAATTGTGAATAAAAATTACATTACACACTTTTAATAGGAATTCGAAAAATTTCTCGTTATTAAATACATAAGATATTGCATAATTACTAGTTTCAATGCATATTTTTAGAATATTGGTAAAAAAAGTTTCAAAAAGTGTATTAATTAGGAATCACAGATTAATGTTAAAGCAATAATAAAAGACTAATAGTATCAAAATCTAGTGAATCAACTAAGGAATCAGGTCTGAAAACATCAAAACCAGTTTGACTGTCTGAAGTAACAAAGAGAAGCTTAACTCTAAGTATTACAACGTATTTTTATTTTTTAATATATCGTGATGAAATTTCGTGGTGTTTATAATATTCACATTCCTCATTCTTCCTATTTCATCGGGCAATCAAACTGGTTTCAATATTTTCAGTGTTGCGTTCCTAAGCAGCGGTTCATTATATTTTGATACCGTTTTTATTTTTCTCTCGTGAATATTAATTATGTTCACTAATGTTCTTTGACTTCCTTTTTTTAAGAATTTTACAATACATGCGTATATTTTCACATTTTTCTTCATTTACTGATTTAAATAAAATTTTCATAATACTTAGTGTTCTTCTGTATGTACATTAGAGCCCTAAACACAGGGCAAAGTGCTTGTTCACGTTTGGATGATGTGTGCTCGTGTGTACTAGCTATTTTTTTTCCTTACCGTGGAAAAACAAACTATCACAGCTATTGGAGTAATTTAAACTATTTATGGAATGGAAAAATTGCAACCTTTTAAATTTTTATAATGTAAATGTTTTTTTAAACCTACAAATGAGTGTACGATATATATATATATATATATATATATATATATATATTTTAAAAAGGAAAACTGCAGTTTTGTGATGCTTTATAGTATATTGGAATATCTTTACGTCATTGTCTCGATTTTAATTAATCTCACTTTATTCAGAAGCTAAATTCTTTAATTCTGAAACATCTTTAAAAAACAAGGAAAAAAGTTTAAAAAAAAGGGGGAATAATGTATTTAAAAAATAAATTCCACTCTCAAAATGAATAAAAACAAGAAAAAGTATTACTAGTAAATAAATAAAATGTGTATGTAGAATGAACGAATTATCAGCGAATATAATTTCTATAATAAATTACAAGCTTATAAAAGCTCCCCATATCAGTTCTTCAAAAGGACAGAGAGAGAAAAGGATTTTCAAAAAGAGTAGAACAGAGTAAAAGTATTTGGGAGGGAGGGAGCAAGACCAAGACCACATACGGAGAAGATTAGACCGCAATCGTCTCTTGGAGAATGAACTTGGGGGTGGAAGTTGCCTTCCTCCCTTACTCAAAGGTAGAAAGTGACTTGAGTTTCAAAGGCAATATTACAAAAAGTAATAAAGATAAAAAAAATTGACCTACATTTTCGTGGATAGGAAAGATTGAAAAAATTATTAGTATTTTTTTTAAATTGATCACTCTGATTCTTAAACAAGAAAAATCGATTCAAAGTATGACAAGCCCGCCATAGACTTTACATGTTAAAAGCAGAATTGAGGAGTCTGCTTCCATAATGATCCATCGAAATGATCTATTAGAAAAATGGTACAATCTTTAAAAAAATTGAAAAAAATTAATTAAAATTAAAAAAAAAAGGTTGTGAAAAATATATGTATTTAAATTGTAATTGAAAGAATCAAATTAAAAAAGTAATAAAAAAATAAAATCTTGAACTCAAGGTTTTACTTTAACATAAAAAGTTTTACAAGTTAGCGAATCAATTTTCAAAAAAAATTAACAAACTTTATTTGATTTATAGAGCAAATATAAATTTATTTTTAATGTAGTTACTTTATATGAATTACTTTCATATGAATACATAGTAAAATTTTATAAATTTAAATACTCTGGTTATTATTAGTTCTCTAAATAATCAAATCAAAATAATAAATAATTCAAGATATAATTAGAAAAAGTGCATGTTAAATAAAATGATAAAACCATTTTGAAAATAATCAAAGCCGTTTTAGAGTTTAAAAAAATTATTTTTAAAGTTTTTCTTAGAAGGAGAAAAAGCATAATGTAGAGTGAGTCTCTTCTGAAAGCTAGTTGACCCCCGCAGGTTGCAATTCCCCCTTTTCTCTGACAGTGGTTAGTCGATTAGTTTCGGATTACTTAACACCCCAGGAAGTACGCGCACCCCCACCAAAAATGTAGGGAAGACAGTGGAACGGGTTTTGGAGGTGCTATATTTTTCGTCCCTATTCGGGACTAACTCTTACTGAAGGTTAGAAGGGAAATGGAGAGGCCTTCTCACAGTATCCTTTGGCCAAGGCTTGGTTCAACACTTTTCTCCCGGCAACCACGATTGGGGACCCGACCTTCTGATCATATGAGCTCGCCCCGTGCTCTTTGTTCGCCAAGGGTGAGAACCATCTCATTCATTTCTCTTTGCTGTAAGTGCAAAAGGGACTAAGTGCTAAAAGCTGAAGCTTAATTTTGATATTTCATAATTATTTGTTTTTGACTATTTTTTTTGTTAAATTTTTAAGCATATTAAAATGGCGCATCAATTGAAAAAAATGAATTAGTAATTAGGAAGAGAGTCATGGGTAATAAATAATTTAACTAAAAGTTAGCGTCTCGTGGAATTATTAATTAATTTGGTATAATACAGACAGCGCAAATGTGAAATAGGGGAAAGGGGCATCAGCTGAAACTAACAGGTTGATCCATCGCAAATGAATTGATCGGCATTTGATTTCTATCCTCTTTCATATGTGTAAAACGTAAAAAATTAAACTTTCATTTAACTATTTGTTTTTTTTTTTTTCAATTCTTAAAGACATTAATTTTTATCTTGTTATTGAATATTGAAAGTATTAATTTTGTTCTGCAATGTAATACTTTTCGATGTAAATAGAAATTTTATTTTTTTCTCAATTTGTGACAGTTGGTTACTCTCAAATCAAGAAGAATCCCGCTGTAATCACATGGTAGGCATGGCGTGTTAATGTCACAGCTATTAGGCTTGGTTTATGTTGCTGTTTTTTTTTTCTTCGTAGGTTATTGCGAAGGAGTGCGATTCTTGTTTTCCAGTGGCGCCATCTATGGCAAATAATTCGCCTCCTTCCCCACCCATACGTCACACCCATTTATAGGGCGGACCCATTCATACATCGACAGATCGTAATTTTGACCTAATCCAGGAAACGATTTATCTCCGATTCAGTACCTCCAGAGGTATAATTTGTTATGGGAACATGGAGGACGATAGATTTAGCGTGCTCCAGTCACCATTTACTGCACGGGGAGTCCTCGACCGGTTGGTATCGAACTCCCATTCTCACCAGGCTATCTCAGCCAGGCTTGGTTTATTATCACGCTATTTCAGTTTTTGGAGTTTGCTTAAGTTTTCATGACTCTCCACTGACTCCGATTCTTTTATTGGCGGACTTCTTATATGTAAATTACCCAATGCCAACATTTGAAATACAGAATTTCATTTAATGTAAAGTCAATTTATGGCAGAGAGTCTTATTTTTTGACATTAACCTTTTTTGATATGATTAAAAATAAATTTTTTTTTTACTAAATTGAAGTTACTTGAAGAATTATTTTGAAGTTATTAATGAAATATTTTTCTTTGTACCAAGCAGCATAACCCTACAATTAAGATCAACATCAGGCCTCAAAGTAAAAAAAAATCTGTTATTGGGATTTAAATTTGTCGATGTAGTTTATATAATTAGAATATCAATTGGCTTATTTCTTTTGATAAAATTTTATAATTCAGATTTCATTTTGTTGCTAGGCGATCTTTCAAATTTGCAGTCAAATTTTTTTACCAGTCCATAACTTTTTTGGTAGCTTAAAATATTACTATTTAACCGTTATTATTTAAAATAAATATTTCCACATAATTCCTTAATTTTTTTTTTTTTTTTACTAAATGTTTGTCTTTCTTTATGCCCGTATGCCTTTAAATCAAATGTAAAATTTTTATTTCGTTCTTGATTTTTTATTCATCTTAGTTTCTTTTTAGTCAAGTTAATAAGAAAAATTTATGTACTTACTTCGTGAGGTTCAATTACTAGGATTAAAAAAAACTGATAATATAAAAGATTTTGCATTAATGTATTTATGTGATGTAAGATAAGTTATGAAATATAACCTTATTATAAGCGAATAGTGAAATTATTTTGTTAAACTCTTAACCAACATAATTGTGCTTTGAGGATATCTATGATCAACGTTTGGTTAATTTACGATCGAAAATATTAATGAAATTTAATTGTAAGGAATTCCGAATTAGCATATGTTAAATCTAGTATATTCTTAGTTTACATTTATGATGTTGTTGTTGACGTATGCCTGTTTTTAGGCAGAGGGGTGCGATTGTTCTTGTTTTCCAGTGGTGCCATCTATGACCAAGAATCCGACTTCTGCCACACCCATACGTCACACCCGTTTATAGGGCGGACTCATTCATACGTCCATTCATTCTTCCACTAACTGTAACTTTGACCTAAATCAGAGAACGATCGATCTCCAATCCAGTACCCCCCGGAGGTATTGACTTGTTATTACATGGAGGTCTTTGCGACTCGACAGATTTAACGTGCATCAGTCTCCATTTACTACACGGGGAGTCTTCAGCTGGCGGGGTTCGAACCCACGAACTCTCAGACAGGGGCCCAGCGCCCTACCGACCGGATGAATTTAATTTTATAGTAGCAATTTAAATAAACATATCTTTCCAAATCGACTATTGATGATTATTCAACTTTATTGCTTCGGTTGTAAATTTTTGTTATTATCTAAAATATAATAAATTGCGTGACAGGACAAAATCAGTTGTTTTTATTTTTCGTGCAGTTTTTTTTCATTTATTTTTCATGATAACTAGTTTCGAAGATTTTGAACTTAAAGGGTGAGAAGTCAACTTTAGAGTCAATGCATGAGTGATTCTACGTAGCACTTACGTATATTTTTTCCTCAAAATGGATAGACTTGTTGGTTATTGTGAATTTACTAATTCTCATTTGCACTCTGCCAGTATTATACAAAATTTATTATTTTTTTCTCCCTCGCCAACTGGATACCTGCAAGCGCAGTCACGTGTGGATAAATCGTCAGCAGCCAATCAGGTTCGACAAACACTCGTGACGTCGCGTGCAGGTATCCAATTAAATCTGATCCGAAAATTAATTCAGTGGGATAATAATCCGAGCCTAATAGTTATAACGTTAACACGCCATGCACAATCATGTGATTTCAGCGGTATTCATTTTCACGCATTTGAAAGTAACCATCTTTCTCAAATTATGGCGAAAAACCTTTTCATTTAAACCAAAAAGTATTTCATTTTTTGTAAAACAAAATTAATACTTTCAATATTCAATTACGAGAAAAAAGTAAAATCTTTGAGAATTGCAAAAAAATATTGAACAAATATTTAAATGAAACTTTAAATATTTACGTTTTCAAGTTTGAAATTGGATAAAAATCAAATACAGATCAATTGTTCCTTATAATGGATTGACCAGTTGGTCATTGTTGTCCTAATTCTCCTCTGTACTACGTGAGCTATACCAAATTTACTATTTAATTACTTCACGAGAGACTAACTTTTAAATAATAAATTAATTATTACCCAGGACTCGCTTTTAAACTAATAATTTATTGTTTTCAATTTACGCACTATTTTAATTTACTTAAAACCTCACCAATTTAAATATTTAAAACCGTAACAGCATTTGCTATGCTAAAAGAAAAAGCTATTAAAATGAATTTTTATGACTTAAACTGTTAGTACAGGTTGAAATAGGGATTATTTTTGGTACAAATTACATATAAAATCATCCAAACATCACATGATCTGAAGCGTGACTTAGTCCACTTTGTCAAGCAGCAAATATATAAGGAGTTATTAATCAAAACAAAACGTGTATAGAAAGTTACCAGCGGCGATTAAACGTTGATATCACTCAAATTGATTTTCTACTACACCATTTTAATACAGTGATTAGCTACCTTCATTAGCTACGTTGATATTGAGTATGTGTTGATATAGAATAGTGATATTGAGTAGTGATTTTGAGTGTGACATTGAGAATGAATGGTCGTTGGTTCTCTTGTAACTAAAACGAAGAATAAATTTTTTTTTGGCTACATAAAAATATACTATTATAATAGCTCAAAATGCAGCATCACAAAACTTAATTTTCTAATATAATATGAATTTAAAAACTATTGTTTTAAAAATTTATTCTGTTATTATTATTAATTATTAATTAGTATTTAGTGTTAATTATTATAAACTATTAATTATTATTAATTAATAATTATTATCAATTATTAATTATGTTATTAATTGTCCTATTATTATTGTTTTAAAATCGATGCCCCTTTTATATATTTTTTCTGATGCTCTAATCACAAGTAAAAATATATTTTGGTATGTTTTAATTATAGAAAACAGTCTAATACTTACTGAAAAAAATCTGTTTGATTATCTGAATTATATTTGTGCTAAAATTTAAAATCCAAAAAAAAGTCTTTTGAAATTTTTTTGTTCATATCCAAAATTCATCAATAATTAATTTTGTAAATTGAAGAAATTTTAATGATAAATTTCTCTTCGATTTAAATAACTGCAAATAAATGCAAAGTTTTTTTTTAAAAAATATTGTTTGGAAGTGAGCCGTGTTTGGAAGAGTTTACCTTTAACTCTGAAAAAGAGACCGGTGTTTTTTGTTGTATTTCATAATTATAAATTTCTGAAATGCTAAATATATTTTTCGCTTATTTTGGCTTAAATTAATACAAAATAATTAAAAAAAAATATGAAAAATATGTTTAATAAAAGTTTTGCGCCAAAAGGTTAATAATAATAAATAATTTTAACTTTTTCTGTTATCCCTCTGATGGTGTATTAAAAAATAGATGGCGATAATTCATTTAAAATTAAAAATTTTTAACGTTGTTAAAAGGCTTTATGTTATACTTCGAGTGTTGAAATGTTCGGCTTCGACTTCAAATCCAGACTTTATTTGCATGCTCGACACCGACTCAGAATTATTAATTTACAAATTTTATAGACTTCTATTAATATTTTCACCGACACCTTGAAAAAGCATTAACATAATTAATAAGTAATTGTTAATTTCAATTTATATACGCACGATTAGAATTATGAGTATTTTCTTTAAAATTAAAGTTTACATTATGACATAACAGTTACAGAAATATATTTTACAAAATGAATTTGTACAAAACATTGAAATTGTACAAAACCATTATAAAAAAAAAGATTACGAAATCACACTCAAATTTCCAAATTCATAAATTATTGTTATTGCATCTTATTGTTGCATGAAGATTCTTTGAGAATATACTGCAACTAGGAAACTTATGCATAGACTGTAAATATTTTTGCTGTATTTCCGCTATTTTTGGTGTTGGGGTATACTAAATGTATTTCTGAGTACAGAACTGTAGTTATTATGCATAAAAGTAAATGAAATTGACTAAAAATAACAATTGGGTACTTACACTTCGAGATGAAGATCAAACATACCCACACGTGACCTATTAGTCACCGACATCTGGTTGTCGATAAACAAAATGGCGTGTCAAAGTTGAGCTAAGTTTCTCCACATAAGTTAGAATGTTAATATTTTACTGTAACACGTAACATATATATATATATATATATATATATATTTTTGTGTACCTGGCAACTTTGTTGCATAATTAGTTTGTTTATGTTCTACACGGCTTCGTGCCTGTCTGCGTCCTATAGGAAATATATGGTGAAAGAATTGAAATCATTGTCCAAGAATCTCTGTGAAGGAATGGGAAGAACAGTTGCTAACTTAAACAAAGCTACGTTTTAACAACCAATCAGGCTCGACCTACCCACACTACGTCACTTTCAGGTATCCAATTGTTTGTAAGAATAAGTGCGAATATATTGCTAAAAATTTGATTGTTTTTTAAACGAAATGTTTTTGTTATGAAGTCATAAATTGATTCTAATGCTCACGTGAATATGTTTCGCCCATAAGCAAACAAACAAAAAATAAATAAATAAAACTATAACAGTGACAGATTAAATGAATAATTTAACAATTAAATCATTATAAGAAATTTTAGTTAACCACAATACTAAAAATGATGGCAATTATATACCAAATTTTTTTACTATGTAGTATTAAAATGCATGAATGATCATTCGCATATTTTTTAATTAATTTTGAAAAGAATTTTAATAAATTTGGTTTTAGAATTTATGTACTTTTTCAATTGTTCAATCAAGCTTAAAAACTGCATTAAATTTGAGATAAGTAATTATTTAAATAACTGTCACAATATTTATTTAAGTAATATTTTCGTTCCGATACTCGCTATAAATATTTATCTAAATTAATTTTCTAAGGTCAAAAACTCCGTTGCATATTTTAACCTATAGGTCTTAAGTTAACCACGCAGAGTCGGAGTTGAGCAAATTTCCGATTCCAACTCCTACTCCTGCAAATCTATCTTCGACTCCAACTCCGATTCCACCGCCTAGCCCTGATATTAGAAAGCAATTAAGAAAAGTTTTTTGAATCGAGAAACTGATAGAAATTATTTTGTTAATCTATCAAAAAAGTAAATAAATATTTTAATGACTAGCATTTCGTTACTGTGCGTTGCCGGTAATATCTCTACATAACATGAAAAATAATGGTCTAACACAGTTTTCCATTGTTGTTGGTGCATTTTTATTGGCCGAAAAAAAATCACATGGACAGATTTAGTTTTCCCACTGTGATTTTCATATTGTTGTAGTTGTCATCATCATAAAATTAATAAAAGTCATAAGGGAATTTTTTCTTAGATATATTTTTGTATCTCTAATTTTAAGTTATACTGTTATTATTCGCGATTGCAATACTTGAATACGCCCTCTAGCGGGGAGGATATTTTCAGGCTACTATTTATTAAGTTTTTATTTTATCAGAATCATTGGTAGAGTAGGACGCCTTTTTTTAGCAGCAAATAAGAAACAAAATTTCCCTAAGGAAAAGGCACAAGAACTTGAATAAAAGATCCAGAACATTGGTAAATCATTCTAAAACAGAACGCGCCCAACATTTGAAGAACAATTTCTCAAAAATTTTTCCTTTCTATAAACAACAAATTTGCAACCGATAACTTCCGATTGCGTGATCCCATGCTATTACAGATTTGTGTAAGACGTTAAAATACTTTTTTTTGTCTTCAATTCATTACAAATTAAAGTGAAGTCAGCATTGCTTACTTTCTTCCAATGAATAAATATGATTTCAGAACGTGCAGAACTATAATAGTTATAGAATAATATATATTTCTATATAATTTGGAATCTATATAATTTGGAAAACAATAAAGAATAATCCGACTTACTTGAAATAGTATCATTTGTGTTGATTATCAATAAATTTTCATCGTTTTCTTGATAAGTATTTTTTAATTTTGAATGATTAATTCCAACTAGAATTCAGCTATTCTGTTTTTAAGTTACATATTGAAATTCATATCGAGATCTTACAATTATAAAATTTTATTGCGTGATATGTCATCTTAGAGTAATGAGAAGGGATAATCTATGTATATATTATTTATAAATAAAATTTCAAACGAAGAACGAATGAATTGAAGACATTTTGGAATTCTCCGGATTTATAAAGTAAGTAAGTGTTATGATTTTTACAACAAAAAACTTACCTTGTAAATATTTTTTTTTCTAATTTGATGATAGTTCTCTACAGAATAGTTTTCTACGTCTGTTTAAGAATTTAAAAAAAAAAAAAAAAAAAAAAAAAAAAAACAATATGAAAGTTTCTTATTTTAATAGAAAGAATGTTTAGAATCGCTTTTTTTTATCGTAAACCTTTTTTATTTTATGTTTTTTTAGTTTATGAATAAGGATTTTTTAATGAAACTTTGAATTTTTTGATAAAAATTGTTGTCAAAAAACTTTCTTTGCCCAATTAAATGAAACTAGGAGGCTTCGCCCCTGAAAAAAAAAAAGATTAAATTTTGTTTTCGCTTGCATAGGAAAGAATATCAAAAATTTTTCTTCGATTTTGTTTGTTTTAACTAAAACTCAAAGAATTGCTTTTTTTTTCTTGTTATAACGTAATTCTACGCTACATTTTAAGATAAAATTATTTAAATAGGTGTCTGTTCTTATCAACTGTTTTACAATTATTATTTTTGTGCAAATTACATTATTATACTACTATAAATAGCAGTTAAAGAGATTTGTTAAATGATTTAGAGCAGTTTCAGGCACAATGTGCTGCACACGAAAATTTTATGTAGTATATCCTCCCGTTTGGTTAGCGAAAATATTAAATGACGGCTGTGATTTCACTAAATCTGTTATGATTCTAATTTTAAATATTATTTAAAAAAATAATTACTTACAAAAATTACTTATTTAACTTATAGATCTTTTTAGAATCTTAAGAAACATATTTAGTTGTGAGAGATGGTGTTCACAAGCGTAAGGAAAGAGAATTCTTTTTAGCCTAAATTTTTTTACTGAATAATTTTAACTTTCTAACTGTTTTATGCCAAGAAACAGAAACAAAAATTAGTGCAGAGTAATCTTCGGAGTTGGTGAGCGGCAGTGAGCAGGGGGCTAAGCCAACACCTCCTAGAAGAGAGAAGGCATTAGCACGGATCAATTTAGTAGTCTGAAGTAACGAACATAAACTGCGCAGTGGAGCAAAAATAAGTAAGATGTCACTACGTACAGGATTTTAAGCTGCGCAGTGGGAGATTTCGAAAGATGTCATTACGTTTGGACCACTAAAGAAACAAATTTATTGTTTATGGTAAACCGTGTTGAGGTATTAGCTAAGCCGTCTAGTTATTTTATAAAATTAATTCGTGCACTTGTTATATTATTCAAATCTAATTTTTGGGATCTAATCTAATTCGTACACTTTCATTTTTAAATTTTGGGACTCCGCGTCAATATATAATGGTGTACTCCATTAGTACTTCATTATTTTATTTGAGAACCGCGCTGGCTCACTGGTTAAAAGCACTGTGCTGTCATTTAGAAGGACTGGGGTACAACTTGTAGATCTCCCCTGCTTCAGATCAATTGGTACCAGCTTGCACTGCGGTGGTTATTGGGCACTCGTCTCCCAATGAGGTGACCCAGGTTCGATTCCAGATTCGGCTGGTCAACAACTGTCAACAGTGCTGACATAAAATATCCTCAGTGGTAGACGGATCATAGATTAGAATCCCCTGCTTGCGGTCGGGACAACCGCGGGAGGTTTTTGTGGTTTTCTTCTCCATGTAACGCAAATGCGGGTTAGTACCGGAGATCCCTTGTCTTCTGGATTGGTTTCAAAATTACAAGGTCATGGAGTTGAACATCAGTGGTCGTAAACCCGAAATTGGGTCGGCAGTTCGTTATAAAATAAAATAAAATGATCTTATGGCTGTTTGAGTCTGTAGATATGTAGATTTTCTAACTTTCTACAGCAGATATGGCGAATATTTTTCGATCCGTGTACCAGTTAAATTACGGTTCATTATTTTTGGATAACTAGTCTGCCACTAGTTATTTTTTCATTTTAAATAAACTTTTGTAAACATTTTAAATAACATTTTAAATAAACTTAGATGTGGAACCATGTAATTACACCGTGTAACTATATTTACTGCTGATTTATTAAATTACATCTTATGGAAATTAAATAAACAGTATTTATTAAAATTAATTCGGTTTAATATTAATCTAAAATAAAAATAAAAGGCGAATAACCTTTTGCGGCAAGCAATGAAATAATGAGGTGATTAAATGTTAGATATTTTCAAATTTTTATTGTATGAATAATTAGATGAGTCAAAACGATTTTAAATAAAAATGTTACTTTTTAATACTAATTGCTATAAATACTATTTTGCTTTAAAAATGGTACTTTCTTTAAATTTCTTTACTAAATAAGAATCTTACTTTTCAAAGTACATTCAATTAATATTGTACTACACTATCAATTAAAAAAACTCATAAATTAATCTCATTTAGTGCGATAATTGTTGCTTAACCACATTAACGATTTCATTTATGCTTGGATCTTTACTTGTAATTGCCTTTAATAAATAAAGTTCTTGTCTTTAATCACACACAAGATTCTATAAAATTTGGAACAAAGCTGTTTTTTTACAATTGGGTACTTGCACTTCAAGAAGAAGACCACGGATACCCACACATGTGACCTATGACGTCCGAGCTAGCTGATGGTTTGGTCACAGCAGGTGGCCAGCCGACCACTGTGTAAATCTTTATCCTCTGCACATCCGGAGATCCAAAGGTCCTAGGCCCTCGGACACGGAAACCACACAGCCGTCACCCAGAAAACGGGTGTGCGGTCCCGCGCGCCTAGTGTCTAATCCTACAACCATACAGACCCACTAAGCTTGCTGGAAGGGAGAAAAGTTAAAAATGGAAATAATAAAGCCGCGATGGCTCAGGGGATAGAGCGTTCGCCTCCCAATGAGGTGAACCGGGTTCGAATCCCACGATGGCTGGTCGATGCGAATCCGCATCCGGCTTGCACCAACCACAATGCTGACGTGAAATATCCTCAGTGGTAGACGGATCATGGGTTAGTGTCCCTTTGCCGTCAGGTTAACCGTGGGAGGTTCTCGTGGTCTTCCTCTCCATGTAACGCAAATGCGGGTTAGTTCCATCAAAAAGTCCTTCACGAAGGCAAATTTTTCCCAATACTTGATCCAGGAGTCCCCTTGTCTTCTGGATTGGGTTCAAAATTACAAGGCTACGGAGTTGAGCAATAATAGTTGTAAGCCCAAAAATTGGGTCGGCTGTTCAACGACGGTTATAAAAAAAAAAAAAAAAAAAAAAAAAAAAAAAAAAACAGAAAAACATGGAAATAAAAATGAAAATGATATAAATAAAAAAACATTACATTAATAAAAAGTGGGGATAACTAGCACCCATCTTTGTATTATTAACGAAATACATCGTGAAATAATTGAAATATTTGTGAAAGAATATAGAATGTGTCACTTAAGAATATTGATACTTAACGGCTTAGCTTATTCCAAATAGAACGGAAAGAAAAGTTGCTAACCTAAACAAAAGCCACGTTTCAACAACCAATCAGGATCGAGATACCTACACTACGTCACTTACAGGTATCCAATTGGATAAACATATAATTTAAAAAAAAAAAAAAAAAAACCCCATATACGCAACATAATGCAAATTTACTCGAGAAATTTTTTTCGAAATTTGCAATTACTGTATTCAGCAAACGATTTTATAAATGACACTTCTTCGCTTCGTTATGTTACTTGCATTCTTAGGTAACATAAATATATGCGGTGCAAAATTTATAAATTTTGAAAACTATCTTTTATGTATTTTGTATTGCAAATGATATTATGAAACAGCCAGACTACTTTTTAGTTGGGGAAAAAATTGCAGACGATAGATATCCATGTAAGCTAAGGATTGCTTTAGATCAAATGACTCTCTAACTAAACTATTTTGACCACATTTTACAGGTTGCTACTGTCCCCTCCTCCTCTGTTTTGGTAGTCAAAATACAAAGGAACAAACAAAAGAAAAAAGTATACGTTTATTCAGAGAAATAATGCTTTTGTGTCTGATTTCGTATTTTAAGATCGTCTGCACTAATTAAGTAGCATTTTTAAGCTTTTTCCTGGGGATTTATCATTAGGATATGCACCTCATTCTCAAACCACATAAATATCTAAAAATTTAAGGGTTAATATACCATATCAGGAATAAATTTTATTGCTTTTCTTACGCAAAAATATTTAAATTTGCAATATTTTTTTTATTTGTTTTTACAATTTGATTTGTTTTGATTTGTTTTTATCTTGTTTTTCAATTTCTTGTATAGTACAAAAGCGTATTGTTTAAGAACACGCATTACAGAGGCAGACTATACTTATTGTGTGTTATCGCACATAGAGGGTCACATTAAACATGCGAAATATCATCGGAAATAATATTTAGAAAATTATTTTAAAGCTATTGATAAATTCCACTTAAAATAAAATAATGTTTCATGTTGCAATAAAGAGTAAATGTTAATTCCCTCAGATCTAGAAACAAGCACGAGCCCAAACATGCAATTTTTAATCGAAAACAACCCGCTGTCGTTTTACGCTTCATCATTTTAGTTGCTCAAGGTTCAGTTCTTTCACTCTTTTGTTCTAAAACTATTTATCTCGGTACAGAAAACCAAAGTGCATCCACAATTTTTAAAATTTTATTTTTGAGCAACCGAACGTACTTGATAAAAAAAAAAAAAAAAAAAAAAAAAAAATGTAAAATGATCCATCAACAACTAGTAGCAAAGATCATAGTGCGGCGGACACTGGAATTTATCTCGATTTTATTTTAGTGCAATCACTTCGTCACGTTTCTGATTGTAAAAAACGTGAAACTGTGTACTTTTTCACGTAAGCTCGTGCTACTCACACGCGTGGCATTTTACATTTTAGAGGAACTGAAGTAGGGGGGGGGGGAACTTATCGCTTTATTCCTGATATTTGTAAGTGTTTTTTTTTTTTTTTTTTTTCTGCTGCTGTCAGACGCATCCTGATAACTTTAGACCAGCTAAACTAGTAAGTAAGAGGTTTAACAGCTTTGGTTAGGTTAGAAAATAAAAATTAAGAGAGTATATACCTTTATCAACCTTAAAAATAGAGTGAATTTATCCATTAGTTATTGTGTGAACTTTAAACAAAAAACAATTTGCTTAAAAATGCATTATGCTAGGAATTGTACGTATTTTCTGCCGTTTTTTTGGATTAGGGAGATTTTTAATACACTGAGGTCGTTCATGTATTTCGTAAACGCAAAATGGGGAAAGGTTTTGTAAATTGTACATTTTTTCTGACAAGGAGTTTAGTAAGTGCATAAGCAATGCTTACGAAAGATACTAAAATCCTCTTATTTTAATATTTACACTGGGGACGTTTATATATTTCGTAAACTCAAAAAGGGGAAAGGTTTTGTAAATTGTGTATTTTTTTCTGACAACGAGATACTAAAATCCTCTTATTTTAATATTTACACTGGGGCCGTATATATATTTCGTAAACGCAAAAAGGGGAAAGGTTTTGTAATTTGTATACTTTTTCTGACAAGGAGTATAGTAAGTGCATAAGCAATGCCTACGAAATATACTAAAATCCTCTTATTTTAACATTTACACAGGGGCCGTTTATATATTTCGTAAACGCAAAACGGGGCAAAAGGTTTTTGTAAATTGAAGATTTTTTCTGACAAGGAGTATAGTAAGTGCATAAGCAATGTTTACGAAAGATACTAAAATCCTCTTATTTTAACATTTACACAGGGGCCGTTTATATATTTCGTAAACGCAAAACAGGGTAAAGGTTTTTGTAAATTGAAGATTTTTTCTGACAAGGAGTATAGTAAGTGCATAAGCAATGCCTACGAAAGATACTAAAATCCTCTTATTTTAACATTTACCTACACAGGGGCCGTTTATATATTTCGTAAACGCAAAACGGGGCAAAAGGTTTTTGTAAATTGAAGATTTTTTCTGACAAGGAGTATAGTAAGTGCATAAGCAATGCTTACGAAAGATACTAAAATCCTCTTATTTTAATATTTACACTGGGGCCGTATATATATTTCGTAAACGCAAAAAGGGTAAAGGTTTTGTAAATTTTATATTTTTTTCTGACAACGAGTACAGTAAATGTATAAGCAATGCCTACGAAAGATACTAAAATCCTCTTATTTTAACATTTACACAGGGGCCGTTTATATATTTCGTAAACGCAAAACGGGGCAAAAGGTTTTTGTAAATTGTATATTTTTTTCTGACAACGAGTACAGTAAATGTATAAGCAATGCCTACGAAAGATACTAAAATCCTCTTATTTTAACATTTACACAGGGGCCGTTTATATATTTCGTAAACGCAAAAAGGGGGAAAGGTTTTGCAAATTGCATATTTTTCTGGCAAGGGGTATAATAAGAGTATAAGCAATGCTTACAAAAGATACTAAAATCTTCTTATTTTATTATTTTTTTATACTAAAAAAAATGAAAATTATTTTGAAAAAAATTTACAGTCGAAAAAATTTTAAATTCGGATTAAAATTTGGGGAAAGAAGAAAAGGTCGAAATTTTTTTTTACAATCAGTTTTAAAAGTCAAGAATTTTGACCTCAGAACACAAATGATTCTTAAAATTTTATAAAATGAATTAAGCGTAATTTTTATTTCATGCAAAGTTGCATATTTTATATTCATATTAAATTTATGAATTTAATCTTAAAATTGGATAACTAAACAGTAAACGACAAAGTTAAAACAAAAAATTTTAAAAAATAAAAGGGGTTGCAATTTTCTTATATAAGCAGAAAATGGGTTTGTGATTTGCTTATTTTTGAGGGCAAGGAGAGATGCGCGTCCTGGATTGGAAAAAAAATATAAATAAATAAATAAAAAATAAATAAAATAAAAACATGTTTACGTAATATTTAAATAACCTTCTTTCTTTCTGATTATAGTGAAATACTTTCTGTGTTTGTCAAAAAGTCAATTTTTTTCTCAACTATATAGTTCATCAGTTTAAATTTTAAAAATGAAACTTCAAAAGCGAACATAGAGATTTTCAATTTAAAAATTTTAAATTTGAAAAATCAGTAAAAAATAAAATCTGTCCACTCCAATATCTAGATTTTTTCACCTACTTTATCGTCCCACTGAGGCTTGGATGGATGAATGGGGTAAAATCGCGACCTGATTTTGACCCCTTGGAGATCGGTGTTCCTTTTATGTATATATTTTTCTGACGCTATAATTTCCAGAAAAAAATAAACTTTGGTATTTTTTAATAACAAAAAAAAATCTAATGGATAATAAAAAATAAAAAAACTGTCAGATTATCGGAATTATATATTTGTACTAAAATATAAAATTCCAAAAAAAAAAAAAGATTGAAAAAAACATTTTTTTTTTCAATCCCTTTAACGTATAAAAAGACATCGCTGTTTTTCATAACCATATATCACTATATTGCTAAATATAATATTTTTCACTTATTTTCACCCAAATTAATAAAAATAATGGAAAAAGTATGAATAATAACAATCTTGCGTCAAAGTAAACAAAGAAGCGTGCAAGCTGTTCCGAGGGCTGCCGGGCAGCGGTGTAGCCTCTATTATATTTAAAACATAGCCTATATAGAAGCTCTGATATCAAGCAAGGCGAAAGAATCAGGCGATTTGAGCGAAAAGAACTGTTGTGCTAGGGGTTGGCGAGCGAACAGGGGATGAGCCGATGAGTCCCAAATCTCTACCAACGAGTACTGAAAGTACAAAAGTTTGAGTATTAAATAAGACTAAAGCGAAATGTAGAGCCGTGATGGCTCAGGGGATAGAGGTAAACTCCTCCAAACATGGCGCCTTCCAATGAGGTGACCGGGTTCGAATCCCAGATATGGCTGGTCGATACGAATTCTGCATCCGGCTTGCACCGACCACAGTGCTGGCTTGAAATATCCTCAGTGGTAGACAGATCATGGGTTAGAGTCCCCTTGCCATCAGGCTAACCGTGGGAGGTTTTCGTGGTTTTCCTCTCCATGTAACGCAAATACGGGTTAGTCCGATCACAGGGTCCTCCACGGAATCAGATTTCTCCCAATACTTGATCTAGGAGTTCCCTTGTCAAAACCGTGGTTCAAAATTACGGAACATTAGTAGTCGTAAACCCAAAAAATCGGATCGGCTGTTCAACGACGGTTATAAAGTAAAATAAAGCGAATTGAGTGAAGGAAGCGAAGCGAAAAAAAGCAATTCTGACTGTGATAAGCTGTTACAAAATGAAAATTAATTCAAATTAAGCTATAACCAGAGTCTTAATCTTAATTATCTTGCTTTATTGTTCAAGGTCGAGGCATTTTTATAACATTCCAGACATTAGCATAATATCTTGTTGGGCTAGCTATCTGTAGCATATTGGACGAACCGTTCTATTACATCTTATGCTAGATAACTTCCAATGAGAAAGTGTTTATTCTAAAATACTCGTGATTTCGAAACTCGTGGCTGTCCGAGTATTGGCGTTTCAGATTTCAATGTGTTTTATCTTTTTGATTTTTAGGATGTTATTTTCATTTTGGCATAAAAACTTACTGTTGGAATCTTTACTGAATCGAGAAAGAAGCTATTTATAAAATTTATGTGGCTATATAACTTTCATGTAAAGAAAATGAGAGTAAAAAAATAACACTTCCATCAACATTTGTTCAGATTTAAACAGAATGTTCTGCATTTAATTATTTTTTGACCTTAATTTATACATGCTTTGAATTTAAATTTTTTAAATGTAATTTGAGTTATATTAATTTTTTTTCAAAACTTATTGGAGGAATAATATTATTTTTAGAATGTATTGTGAGGTACTTTGAATAAATAAATGTTATTTGAGATGCATTTTACACCTACAAAAGCAATTTGAGGGTCCTTTATTTTTTCTATTTTTTTTACTTTTTTGAAAGAGAGCATTAATAAAAATAATACAATATTACAACTATTAATAATACAATAATTTAAAAAAAAAATAATACAAATTATAAACTAGTCAATAAGTTTAGACACCGATTCAAACAAGTTTCAAATAATATCAATAATAATATTATAATAATATGAAATAGTTAATCTTAAATGTAGAGTAATAAGGAAATATCGGAGAATAACGTTATAATAAAGAAACATTGTTTTGGTTTTAAATTTTTAACTTATTAAAAAACAATCAAAGTCAAAAACATAATAGCATACCTAAATAAGAAAAGTAAATATTACAGATATTGACTTCTAAATTTAGGATTGAAAAAGATTTTATTCACCCTCCATCCTAAAAGAACAAACAAACCCTACCGGAAGTCTTAAGGTCCTCTTCTGACGTCATAGAATTGACGTGACTATTTCTTTTTCGGACGTTCTGAATTTAATTTTCGTGTCGTGTTTTTGCGAAAAGAATGTGTTCTTCATATTTTAAAATATCAGATGAAGATATGAAAAAAAAAAAAAGGACATTGGGAAATTATCCTGTATTGACGTGCGATTACTTGATCGTTGAGATTTCCCTCTATGGACTGTCGCGCCTCTGAGTTTTGTTGAGATGTGTAAAAGTATGATAGTTAAAGTATTCTATTTAAAGTTGAAAAGAGATTTTTTTATGTTTATTCTTGAGATATCTGTGTATCTTTATGTCAAGTTTTAATTGCTCTTAAGTTTTTAACATTGTTCGAAAAATACCAGGAGTAAGAAGCCTCCTTGTCGCATCAGCTCACCAACCCCGATAATTGTTGTTTCTTGGTATACGACAGTTTTTCTACGAAAGTTATTCAATTAAGATACAAGTACTGAAAAGTATTCCTGTTTGCTTACGCTTGTGCCTCCACTTCCCACGCCCAAATATTTCCTTTGTGATTCTAGTCGTGAACATAAGTAATTTTTCTATGTAAACATTTTTCAAATAACATTTAAAATTTAAAGTATATTGTTATAACAAATTCGGCGAGTTCACGACAGTTATTTAATATTTTTGCTTACCAAACGAACGGATATATTAAATAGAATTTTTCCATGCATCACATTGTGCATGAAGCTGATTCTTAAGTTCTAAATCATTAAACGAAGCTTTTTTAATTGTAATTTATAATAGTATATTAATGTAATTTGCGCAAAATAAATAATAATAGTAAAATGGTTAATAAGATTAGACACCGATTTAAAAAAATTTACCTTGAAATGTAGCATATAATTACGCTTTAATAAGAACAAACTATTTTCTTAGTTTTAAACTCTTAATTTAGAAAACAATCAAAATAAAAAACGTAATAATAAATAGCAGTACAGGTTCTTAGTACAGGTAAATACCTTTAAATAAGAGATGCAGAAACAATACCTTTATGACCTTTATTAATTTTCTGCTGATGACAACCAAAACAATATAGAAATAAATGTGGGAAATCTGGATCCTACCACGTGGATTCTTTAGCCAATAAAAACGATCCGACAAGAATGGAAAACAGTTAGAATGCATTTATTAATTAATACACTTTTTTCCCTTAAATTTTGAAAGGCTTCGCTTGCCCATTGAGTAAAAAATATGGGTTTTTCCCTGTAAATTTTTTTCCTGGTACATTTTATGTTGTTCCCTCTATGTTTCTAATGGGTGACCATGTAATGACTGCATCCTCGTGTCACGTTTTCCTTTTCACGTTTTTATTTCATCACGTTTTCCGAAATCCACGTTTCCTTAAAAAGAATTTGGCCAGACCGAATCTCTTTCACCTAAGTGGGTTTTGTTTTGTTATTGAGTGATTTATAGTAAGTAGTTGGAAGAAATCTACAATCTCTCAATAGTAGTTGGCTTAATTTGACCACAAATCCTTCAAAAATCAACCCTTTGGCTGTAGTGTAGACAGAATAATCTCTTTCTATACCTTTGGAAGTGTTATTTCGTTTAAGAGTTACAACTGCAGGTGTTATTATTTAATGTATTATTTAATTCGTCCTCAACCTTCAGTAAATGACTTAAAAATACTCTTTTTTTTTTTCTCTATACTCTAGTAGGGAAAGTTGCGTAAATTAATGTCTAATTGCATTAGGATAAGATTTATTTTAAAATATAGAGCATTTAGTATTTTTTTTTTTTTTTTTAAACTTTGTCTGCTGGACGTAATATTTTTGTTGAATTTTCATTCATTTAAATATTATTAGCTTAGTGAAAAACTTTTAAAAAATTTATTTATATAAAAAAATGGGTCTAAAAAGTAATAAAACTAAGTGGCTTCATAATTCAGAACCGTAATATGAATCCTGCATGTAAAAATGGCGACTACCATGTTATGCTGCCAAAATACGAAAAAAAGCTATTCCTATATGAGTTATAATATGGAACAGACTTGGGGAAAAAATATAACATACAGATCATAATATGTTGCATAAATGTAAAACATAAATGCAGCATGCAAGCCATAATACAAAGCCAAATGTAAAAACAAGTAACATAAGGGCTTTAATGTGAAACCAAAGGTGTGAAAAAGTGATATCATACAAGCCATAAAATGTATCTAAATATCATTGGTGTCAAAAAAGATTAGTGATATAAGTATAATGCACGGATCATGTGAAAATTTATGCATCCGTTGATTTTGACTAAAAAAATAGGAAAACAGTACTTACTTTATTGTACAGAAGGTCGGGTCATAATTCCTTAACATCAAAAATTACAAATACATAAATTTAAATAAACAAATTCTGACTTAAAATAACTTAAACTTAAATGAATTATTAAATTAAATAAGAAGAAAAATAAAACAAAGCATTTGATGAAAAGAAATTTCATAACGTTTTTCAATTAAAGGTATCTTCCAAAAAGTAATATATTTTGAGAATTAGACGTTTTTTTTTAATTAAAATTAAGAAAGATCTATTTCGTCGTTTAAGAAGGTCATAAGGGTGTAGGTTTTTTTTTTTTTTATAACCGTCGTTGAACAGCCGACCCAACTTAATGGATTTACGGCTACTAATGTTCAACTCCGTAGCCTTGTAATTTTGAACCCAATCCAGAAGACAAGGGAACTCCTGGATCGAGTATTGGGAGAAATTTGCCTTCGTGGAGGACTTTTTGATGGAGCTAACCCGCATTTGCGTTACATGGAGAGGAAGACCACGAGAACCTCCCACGGTTAGCCTGACGGCAAGGGGACTCTAACCCATGATCCGTCTACCACTGAGGATATTTCACGTCAGCACTGTGGTCAGTGCAAGCCGGATGCGGAATTCGTATCGACTGGGATTCGAACCCGGTTCGCCTCATTGGAAGGCGAACGCTCTATCCCCTGAGCCATCGCGGCTCAAGGGTGTAGGTTTGTCATAAACATAAGTGTTAATGTCTACATAATAGAAATTTCTAAGGCTAATTCCCTGAATCAGAAGAAAACATTGTTCCTAATCCGCAACATTAATATTACATTAACCTCTTACATAAGGCAAACATTAAACCTCATTATGTGCTTGCGCCATTATAATTCAAAATATATTAATATTCAATATTTTATTTAATTATTGCTTAATACTATTTAACAATTTTATTCAATAATTATATAATAATTATTTAACAATTATTATTACAATTTGTAAAATATAATTTATTTTAATTTAATTGATAATAATGTAATTCAATATCTCATTTCAAAATGGATGCTGTCTAAAAAGTTTTGCAATATCTCCTCGAAATCATTACGTTCTCTTATTAAAAAAAAAAAAAATATTTTGCTCTTTATCATGGATCGAATAAAACAAATTTGTGCCCCTGGCCCGATAATTTTTAAGGTCCCTTACAAATAAATTATTTTAAAATTAACCTACTGATGAGTACAGTCTGAAATGTAGAGAAAAGGAAAAACAAATCTCTACTGAACTGCGTGCTTTGGCCTAGTGTTTTTTCAATATATTTTTTTTTCTAAGTAGTACTTACAGTAGTACTCGTAGAAATTTAAAGACAGAAAGTAAAAATTTTTTAGGAAATTATTTTTTCCGGATTTAAAAGAAATCAGATTTAAACAAAGAGAGTAATAATTTTAATTGCTGTTCAGTAATTTTTGAAGCCATACTGAAATTATATCCACTAGGCCTGTGCCTATATCTTAATGATAGTTAGACCATGTGCTGCACTTACAAAAGTTGAATCCTGTGTTCAAATAATAGGAAAGTTTTCAAATTAATTATAGTTCTGATGCATTCGTTTATGAAATTTTTATGAAAATTAATAAAAAGTGGATGGTAAATGTGATGTGATTAGAAGCACCCGTCAAGACTAAAAATTAGAAAGAGTGACTGACCGTACGAGTGGTGGAAACGCTTGGTGCAGAAGTCTTTGATTGATTGATGTTGAAATCACCAATCAATGTAGTTATTCTTTTGGAAGTGTGCATAAATTTAGAGCACTTTACTTAAATAACTTATTTATAATGCGCGTTTGTTAACTCGCTTGTGAGAGTGGATCGAATCTATCGAAACTTCCACTACTTTCCAATTTGCTAGAGTACTCAAATCTCTACCGGATCCGTGTGCCTGATGGCAATGAAAGTTCTTTCGTGACCTAACTGCTGCAGAAAGAATTTAGGGCGATACTATAATGAAATGGGATTTACTATTAATCAAAATAGCAACGATGCTCACATTTTAAATTTAATTTTGTGCTAAATCACAACAGAAGTTTCAATTGTTTTGTCGTGAATCGAAATTTCTGACTAGCTTAGATCTCAATTGGAATACTTGATTCCAATACAAGTAAAATTGTTTCCTAAATGTTACCAGCCAATTTTATCACTTAAATCTCACTAGCTTAGATTCTCAATTGGAATTCCATACTTGATGCCTATACAAGTAACAATTGTTTCCTAAATGTTACCAGCAAATTTTATCACTTAAATCTCACTAGCTTAGATTCTCAATTGGAACTCCATACTTGATTCCAATACAAGTAACAATTGTTTCCTAAATGTTACCAGCAAATTTTATCACTTAAATCTCACTAGCTTAGATTCTCAATTGGAACTCCATACTTGATGCCTATACAAGTAACAATTGTTTCCTAAATGTTACCAGCAAATTTTATCACTTAAATCTCACTAGCTTAGATTCTCAATTGGAACTCCATACTTGATTCCAATACAAGTAACAATTGTTTCCTAAATGTTACCAGCAAATTTTATCACTTAAATCTCACTAGCTTAGATTCTCAATTGGAACTCCATACTTGATTCCAATACAAGTAACAATTGTTTCCTAAATGTTACCAGCAAATTTTATCACTTAAATCTCACTAGCTTAGATTCTCAATTGGAACTCCATACTTGATGCCTATACAAGTAACAATTGTTTCTTAAATGTTACCAGCAAATTTTATCACTTAAATCTCACTAGCTTAGATTCTCAATTGGAACTCCATACTTGATTCCAATACAAGTAACAACTGTTTCCTAAATGTTACCAGCAAATTTTATCACTTAAATCTCACTAGCTTAGATTCTCACTTGGAACTCCATACTTGATGCCTATACAAGTAACAATTGTTTCCTAAATGTTACCAGCTAATTTTATCACTTAAATCTCACTAGCTTAGATTCTCAATTGGAACTCCATACTTGATGCCTATACAAGTAACAATTGTTTCCTAAATGTTACCAGCAAATTTTATCACTTAAATCTCACTAGCTTAGATTCTCAATTGGAACTCCATACTTGATTCCAATACAAGTAACAATTGTTTCCTAAATGTTACCAGCAAATTTTATCACTTAAATCTCACTAGCTTAGATTCTCAATTGGAACTCCATACTTGATGCCTATACAAGTAACAATTGTTTCCTAAATGTTACCAGCAAATTTTATCACTTAAATCTCACTAGCTTAGATTCTCAATTGGAACTCCATACTTGATGCCTATACAAGTAACAATTGTTTCCTAAATGTTACCAGCAAATTTTATCACTTAAATCTCACTAGCTTAGATTCTCAATTGGAACTCCATACTTGATGCCTATACAAGTAACAATTGTTTCCTAAATGTTACCAGCAAATTTTATCACTTAAATCTCACTAGCTTAGATTCTCAATTGGAACTCCATACTTGATTCCAATACAAGTAACAATTGTTTCCTAAATGTTACCAGCAAATTTTATCACTTAAATCTCACTAGCTCAGATTCTCAATTGGAACTCCATACTTGATTCCAATACAAGTAACAATTGTTTCCTAAATGTTACCAGCAAATTTTATCACTTAAATCTCACTAGCTTAGATTCTCAATTGGAACTCCATACTTGATTCCAATACAAGTAACAATTGTTTCCAGGGGAGGACTAAGGCCTAGGCAACCTAGGCACGTGCCGAGGGCCCGTAATTTTTGGGGCCCGAAAATTAGGTTTTTAATTTTATAATTAATTTTTATTCTTATTTAACAGAAAAACGTGATATTCATAATTATTGCTGAAACGTATTCAAATTATGCCGAATCGTTGATTGATAAAGACGACAAGTGTGGACGAAAGATTTACAACTCACAATAGTGAACGAAATAAAGGAAGCCAAATTTTACGTATTTTTTTCAAGTTCTACACATAGGTGGAATGCATTCCAAAAATTTTGTAAGAGCAAACACTTGAGTATTAAACCTATTTGTGACACCAGGTGGTCTGCTTGTTCCAATGTTGTGAAATCCTTAAATGAAAATTATGAAGAAATTAAACATTTTTTATGTCATTTTTCCTCAAAAAAAGATGAAAGACAATTAACAAGGTCCGAAGCTGCCGATTTACATAAAAAACTTGATATATTTGAGTATGTACTGTTACTTACTATGTGGGAAAAGATTTGAGAGAGAATAGATTCTTCAAACAAGACTTTTCAACAAAAAGACGAATCCTTAAATACAGCAGTTTTGATATATGATTCATTGATAGATTTCATACAAACTGTTAGAGATGATTTTAACAATTTAGAAAAAGAAGCAAAAAAAAAGTTAAAGATATTGCATCATATACTATTGATAAAAAACGGCAGAAAATACGAAAACTATTTCATGATGAAATTCCAGAACATGAAAAAAGATTCAGTGGCAAAGAACATTTTAAAGTTAATATTTTTTTGTTGCATGCGATTCTTTAATTAGCAACATTAAAAAAAGATCTGAGGGATATAGAACTATTAACAATAAATTCAAAACAATGTTTCATGATAGTGATGTTTGTGACTCTTCAATAGAGGAATTAAAATTATATGAACAAGATGTTTAACATAGCAGAACTGAAAAATGAAGTATTACAATTTAAGACTTTTATAAGTAAATAAAATGTTATTTCGCCTGTATCCATTTGGTCATTTATTCAAGAAAATAATATTATTGCAACATTCGCTAATTTAAACATAATTCTGAGAATTTATTTAACCCTTCCAATAAGCAATGCAAGTGGTGAAAGATCATTCTCAGTAATTGATAGAATAAAAAATTTTTTAAGATCCATATTAGGCCAACAAAAATTAAATAGTTTATCATTACTTTATATAGAAAAAGAGTTATTGAATAACTCTATTAATTATGACAAACTAATTGACGAGTTTGCAGAATTAAAAGTGAGAAAAAGGCAATGTAACTAATCAATCTGGGTATATTTGTTTAAGTATTATTGTTTGTTTTAATAAAGTATGTTTATGTTTGTTTGTTTTCATAAATCATGTTTATTTAATTTTTGTACATTTTTGTACACATTTTTTTCCTTTTTTTTTTCTTGGAATTCGATAATTAAATAGAACTACACACTATATGCTTTGAAACCAAACTACCAAACGCAAAGTATGTGTCATGACTGAAAAATAGACCCGGAACTATAATGTTGCCTAGGGCCCGCTTTAGCCTTAGTCCGCCACTGATTGTTTCCTAAATGTAACCAGCAAATTTTATCACCATTTTGACGTCGTTGAAAAGAAATCGATCATTTTAAACTAACAGACACAAAATTAAAGAGAAAAAATAATTACAAAAAATTTCGTTTCTCAAACTAAACTAAAAAAAGTAAAAATATTTCCCTTTCATCATAAAACAAAAATCGTTGAGTATTAACTTCTATCCCCGCTGAAAATTCCTTCCATTTCTTTATTCTTCCTTCTTCACTCTTTACGTCTTAGTATCAATAATGGAGTTTTTTTTTTCTTCTCCTGATTAGTCTGCATGAAAGACATTTGTTTTTTTTTTTTTTTAAAATTGTTATTAGCTTTTTTTTTTAAATAAACGAATGACTGAAATAGAAACAGTCATCTACGTAAAATATTTTGCTACTTTAAAGCCAGATCGAAACAGCTGCGATAAAATATTAATCGTGGTGCGGTAAATGAAGTAGATAAAAATGTGGTATCGCTATCACGTTTTTTTTTTTTTAATTCTCGTCAATGTGATTTTAGTCTTTTTTTTCTGTTTTGGTTGGTGACGTGTAATTGTTATAGATTTTCATAGAATGTTAAAGGCCACCCTATCTTATTATTTTCCAATACTTTTTTTTTTATGATTTTATCACAAAGGGGCGTACTTTATTTGACCGCTCAGGATAATTTTTAATAAATAATAAAGAAGCTCTTGTGAAAGCAGTACTGGTTCGTAAACGAATGTTAACAACAATATGCACTGGTAAACTGTGAAAAACTTGAATTGTTTCAATGAAAAAAAAAAAAGATAAATTGACATGTTTTTGCTTAATAAAAGATGATTATTCTCAACCATACGTGAATGATGAAAACAAAACAGATCTGAAAAAGAAAACGCTAAGTTGCCAACGGAAAAAATAAAAAAAAGAAATAGTGGGAGAAAACAGAACAAGAAACTCCATGGTAGTCTTTAGAAACGACGGTGGTCGAAAGAGGCGAATTTAACAAGGATCGGGATTCAGATGAGTGAAACAAGATTCCAGAGCATCAAGATGAGCAGATGTGACAGGTTGTTATTGAAATAAAATTGTATCTTGCCCTGGTTTGCCTCTCTAGGCCATCCTCTTTCCCATGGTTTACCTAATTTTCTATTTTTCACCATTTTTACTCTCTCTATTTTCTTTGTCAGCAACTTTGCGTTTTATTTTTCAAATCTGCTTTGCTTTTATCATTCACGCATTGGTCTTGAGTATATGCGCCTCGTTTTGAGCTTTCGAAACATGTCGACTTAAGCAATTTTTTCGAAACAAATTGAAATTTTCGAAAATATGTAAGTGTATATTTTTCCACTTCCATTTCTTGAGATTACTGATTTCATACATTCACTGGTGTTCAAAATCAAGAGAATTTGCAGATTGGGTCGATTATTACCAGAACTACTGAACAAACATTAAGGAAATTTGATATGAAAATAGGTTGATATAATGTAAATATAATTACTGTTGTTGTTGTTACTCATCCCCCTGGTAAAGGAAAGTTTAAACCAGGTCCAAAAACCCAGTCGCCTGAGGACAAATCATCATATTCGGAAGGTACTGTATGAAACATCGGTTAGTCGAAAAGTTTGAAATAGAATAAAAATGGGTTAATGTAGTACATTCGTACCTGTTACTCACATGCAGGTCTCACACCGTGGTTTAAGGATTTTTTTCCCTTCCGACCGTATTCAACTGTCTAAGGTGTAGACGGAAAATTCTGTATATGCTTTTTGATTGTTTTAAAATTAATTTTTCAAAAATAAATATAATATTTACTCTATTCGATTGATGTTTCAAATTTTTAAAATACAAAGCCAATTACAGGGGATACTTCTGTATCCTGAACTGTCACGCCAAAAGAAAACATGTAGATGTTTGCCCAGGGGTGGCTAGAAGTTATACCTTTCGAGTTGGCCCTTTTTTTTTTATTTATTTTTCTTTTTTTCTTAAGTCTTTGCACCGATGTTTTCGAGCATCAGGCCCACGTAGGATTTGCACCTATCAGATTCGAATTTTTTTTTTTTTTGCGTTTGAACTTTGTTTCTTTATTTAACTAACATTAAAAGTAGTTGCCAGGAATCGCTACAAATCGCTTTGTTTTTTTTTTTTGGTATAGCACTACTTACTTTACTACCTCTTTTAAAAAGTAGCGCACTACACGACAAACTACGGAAAAAAGTATCGACTACAGTTGTTTCCCTACTTGTAGCGCTCTACTTCCGGCTACTGGAAGGGACTATACAACTTCTTTTAAAAAGTAGCTCACTACGCAGCAAACTACAGAAAAAAAGTAGCGACTACAGTTTTTTCGCTACTTGTAGCGTGCTACTTCTGACCACTGGAAGGGACTATACTACTTATTTTTTAAAAAAAACCCACTGCGCAACAAACTACGGAAAAAAGTAGCAACTACAGTTGTTTCGCTACTTGTAGCGTGCTACTTCCGACCACTGGAAGGGACCATATCACTGACTAGCCAATTATTATCAGTACTTATTTTTGTTCGATTCTGAAAGTATTCTTCCTTACCTTCCAACTTCAAAGAAGCCACACGATTACGAATGTACGTGCATTATAACAGTTAAACAATATTCTTTTTTGTATTGAAAATACCTATGTTCATACCGAATTTCATTAAAAACTGTCAAAGTAGTTCAGGAGATAATAGACTAAATTCGAAAAGCCTCATAATTATGAATGCAAGTGTAAAGCCGATAATAATGGATAAGTGTAATGGATCAATATCGACAGGCATTTTAATCTAGAAATAGTTCTTTTTAATACTTAAAATAAGTCATACACATTTGTAAAACATTTTTTTTTTCCTACTCTTTAATTATAAAAAAAAAACTTTTTCTCATTCTCTGCCCATAAATAGTTTCTATGCATCTAACTTTTACGTTTAAACCATAATTGACAATTAGATCCAAAGTTATTCAGAACAGATCATTTTTTGCTTTTTCATTTTAGAATGCAAGAATATTTTTTTAAAAATTCGTTAAACTGAATAGCACAGAAAGCGTTCCATATTTTGTAATTCTTTTCTACATGGGATATTAGTACTTATTTGTACAGCAAAATAAAATATTCTATTATATTTTTGAGAAATTCATTAAATTGGATAGCATGGAAAGTGTTCCATATTTTGTCATTCTATTCTGCTCAGAATAACGAGTAGTTGTATTTATTCATACCACAAAATAAATACATCCTATTCTATTTTTAAGAAATTCGTTAAATTGTATAGCATAGGAAGTGTTCCTCAGATTTTCAGTCTATTCTGCATAGAATATAGGGTAGTTGTATTTATTCATACAACAACATAAAAATATTCTATTCCAGTAGTTTACAAAGATAGCTATATTTTACTGTAAATATGCAACGATAAACGGTTACAGTTTGTTATAATTATCAGACGTAGTAGACATAATTGGTACTCTTCCATTATCAAAAGAGAAATTAACCTTTAAAGTTGCAATCAATAAAAGAAAATTACTAGCGCGTGTTTTCGTTTCACATGTGTTTATCTTTTCGAAAAGATTTACACGCGTATGACCCTCTTTAAGGTAATTATATATGTCAACTTTATTTTCTGTTTGCCTTTTTTTGTTCCTTATATCATCCATTTTTAGTGAATTTTCTATTTATTCATGCATCGTCAAAATTTAATTTGAGTTAATATTATTCCTAATAATTTTAATAAGTATTGGTTTTCTAAAAATTTGTTTTATAAAAATACTAATTTTGAAATCTTATAATATATTTAGTTTCAAATTACTGAGTTACATTAGTACGAAATTTCTCATTTAAAGTGGCTTATAGAGTTGATGCCCGTTTTTTTAAAAAAAACTATATTTGATTCTGACAGAGAAGTGTAATCACTAGACAAAAATTCCATTAAATTAATAACTAAAAGATGCATAAATTTTAAATCTTTATTTTAATTTATTTGCTTTAGAAATGTAAGCGGAAATTATGCTATTTTAGGAATTTAACTATTAAAGAAAATATTTTTATTTTTTTAATCTAAGGTGTTTTAAAATTATATATATAGTCGTTCTATTTAGTAACTAAATGCCTTTTAATTTAATTATAAAAAAATATTTGAGAAACATGATGCTACATTCTTCATAAAATATTTTCTTTGAGATAAATATAACAAATGAAAAATTTAATTTCATTATAAAAATATAATAGCATAGGCTTAGTCGTCAATTGGATGACGGTTCGTTTGGATTTAATTATAAAAATTATTTGAAAAACATGCTACATTTTTCATAAAATATTTTCTTTGAGATAAATAGAACCGATGAAAAATTTAATTTCGTTATAAAAGTAATAGCATAGGCTTAGTCAGGGACAAACTAGCTTTTTTTAAGTAACTACTTAGCATTTGCGTTACATGGAGAGGAAAACCCGAAAACCTCCCACTTTTAGCCCAACAGCATGAGAATTCTAACATGAAGCATCTGTCTACCACTGAGTATATTTTACATCACCAGTATGGTCGGTGCGAGCCGAGCGCGGAATTCACGTCGACCAGACATTACTGGGATTCGAACCTAGACCACCTCAGTAGGAGACAAGCGCTTGATTTCCTGATGCTCCGCGACAGGCAACTGATGGTTTGTATATTTTATATAAATTATTTGAAAAAAGGAACTAACTTTATGACTAAATTACGAGTAGCTTTATGACACAAAAATTTTAATCATAAAGTTACTTGAAATTAAAAAGAAACTGTTCGCTTTATAAATGGAAGATTTTTCAAATATACATAGAAATTGTAGAAATATTAAATAATTGAAAATTGAGCTGTTCTCTTCTTTTTTTAGGAAACTATAGAAGTTATCCACAAATATGAAATTACACATTTGTGTATATATGTAACTTTACAACTGAAAAATGCAAAGTTAGTAAAAAACTTTTCTCTGAAATTCGAGAAATTTGAATAAAAACGGAATTTTCTTAAAAATTTTTATGATTTTTTTTTTCTTTTTCTATATTAACCATTAACGGACCGATGACACTCTGTTAGCTACATGACACTTATGGCGCATGTCGGGGAAAAAACTATTTTATTATTTTTATCATACTTATACAATGCCATTTTTACATATTTACAATTAATTTAATCAAAAATAATTGTATATTTTTATTCATATTATTATTAATTATTATAATTATACTATGAATAAACTTAAAACACTTCCGGGCCGTTAAGAGCTAAACTTGAATTTTTGAAATAAAATAATGAAGCAAAAAAATAAAATAAAATAATGAATATTAAAATATATTTCATAAAATATATGATAATAGTTATACTATATACATACATAATTCGTGATCTGATTTTTGTCTAACTGAAATACAATATTTGAATACGATTAAACTTTCTTAATAAATACGATCGTAAAAATGAGTCCATAAAATAAGCGGAAAATAGCGGAACAAATGTAAACACTATCTGTTTATTTGAAAGTTTTCCTTCGTATTTTCGCACTTAAATTATTATTATTGTTATCATAAAAATAAATGTTTAATGAATTACTCAGATATTTTGTTATCACTCAAAGTTTACTATAATGCTTATAAATCTTCAATTGCCGGGCAGGTGGCCCAGTGATTAACGTGCTTGACTGCGGGTTCGAATCCCGCTCACGGAACGAATGTTTCTCTCCGTATGTTGTCCCCTGATGGGTGAATGTGGCCCACCCTATGAACGTGTATCTGTGGCAATGTGACCTGGCTACGCAAAATGAGCAACAATCCAGCCACTTTCCATGGCGAAGAACGATAAATTCAGTGCATGCCGTTAATAAAATAAAATAGAATAAAATAAATAAATCTTCAATTAAATATTTTAAAAACTTAAAAAATAATCCAAAAAAGTTATTCTTTTAATTTTTTAAAAAAATAATTTCATTTAAATAAAAAAAATTTTTTTAGTTTTTTTTTTTTAAAAAAACGTTAAAAATTATGTTAAATTTTTTTAAATTTATTTAATTCAAATAAAAATCGAAAAAATTATGATTTAAATTTTTTAAAAAATTTATTACATTTAAATTAAAATTTTATAAAAAAAACTTTTTTTTAAATTAGTTTAAAATATTATGTTTTAAAATAAATTTTTTACATTACTTAGAATAAAAGTACTTATTTTAAATTTATTCTCAGCATTATTTGCCCTAAGCTTATAAAACATTTTAAGAATATTTTTCAGTATCATAATTTTTTGATTGTATAATATCATGAAGTAAAATATATTTTAATTTTTAAAGAGACATGATATATTTAATATATATATTCTAAATTTCACGCAGTTATTTTTAAACTTTTTTAGAAGTGATGGTTTGAAATTGCCAAAAAATAAATAAGTAAATAAATAAAAATAAAATAAAACAACACGAAAAATTTACAAGAAGTAGAATGCAGAAGAAAACTTTTAATAGTATATTCAATATAGCATTCTAGTTGGGATAAAAATGAATTTTTTTCATAATTCTAGTTAAAATAAAAACGTATTAACGTAGATAAAAAAAGTGTTGTTATATAAAAGACAAAAAAATAAAAATAAACAAACATGAAAATCTCTAGAAATAGAATGCGGGGAAAAAAGTTTAATAATTTATTCAATCTAGCGTTCTAGTTGAGATAAAAACGTATTTTTTTAATCATTCTATTTAAGATATAAACGTAGTTCAAAACGTATTATTAACTCTATAAAAGATAAATAAAATGAATTAAAAAAATAAATTAGCATGAAAAATTCATTAAAAGTAGAATTCAGGGGAAAAAATTTTCTATTTGTTCAATATAGCGTTCTAGTTAAGATAAAAACATATTTTTATCGTTCTAGTTAAGATAAAAACGTATTAATGAAGATAAAAACATATTGATTCTTAAAACTATATGAAAGATAAAATCTTTCGACTCTTTATATATTTTTTTTTCGGGCAGATTTTTTAATCAGTAATACAGATAGATATATTATGGAAATTAAGTAAAATATGAAAGTTAATTTAAAAATATTTTTTCGATTATATTCTAAAATAACGAATCTTAAACATACGACTTTTTTAAAATTCGATTTCTCTGGAACTATTCGGCCGATTTTGCTCAAATTCTGAATTTTACTATTTAAAATTAAATTTTTTTAAAATAATGTAAAAAATTGCAATTCAAAATTCTTTCGGCTGTTATTAAATAAAATTATAAAAAAATAATACATATTCACAAAAAGTAATTTTTTATGGAGGATTATCTTTGGATAAACGAATTTTATAATTGTGTACAAAAATCTTTCAATTAGTTAAGTTCTTGAGTTATGGCGAAATACGTAAGAAGTAAAATTAACCATAAAGGGGCCCAAACTTTCATGACCAAACTATGTGGACCATATTTCCGAGATTGCGAGATCGGATTTTTGACCCCCTACGTTTTGGGGGTCAAAAATCCGAATCCGTCGAAAAAAAGTTATGTTTATTCAGAAATAGCACGTTCTTGTATATGATATCGTAACTTAAAATATCGTCTGCACTAATTAATAAGCATATTTGAAATCACCCCCTCAAACCATCATGATTAATCCTAGAACGTGAAGATCCAATGATTAAATCAAAAGTTATACAGGGTGGTCCGTTTATATTTTGCACACGTACACATAAGCTCTGGTTTAATATCGTAGCTGAAAAGGACGAAAATTCTGAGTTGAATGAACCTGAAATTTAGAAATTCAATACTTTAATTATTTTGTTTAGTTTCTAAAACAGTTTTTATTACTTGAGTTATTATTATACTTGAATAATTAGTTGTTGAAATATTTATTACTTGCGAGAAATAAAGGTAATTTATCCTATTTCTTCTTTTATAAATTGTAAGCTAGTTTAAAATTGTTGAAAAAAATGTGATAAGGAAGACGAAAATTCATAAATTCGAATATTTAATTACTTTACTTTTATATTTTACGTGCTTTACCATTATCATTAGTTTTTTCTTGTATTTGTGTAATTAGTTGTTAAAATGTTTCTTATTTTTGTACAATTTGCAAGATAGTTTTAACATAGCTCGTACGTAAAATATACTTCAATAGCTTTGATAAGAAAAACCTCAAGTCGTAAATGAAATGAAAGAGACGAAAATTCAAACCTTACGTTTTTTCTTTGCTGTGTAAAAATAAAGCATTCCCGCAACAGCCAGTTGTGAGCCAGGGGGCCAAGACTCAACAATTTCGTAACCAACGGCAGAATTGTGGCATAGTGTCCGCGCTGCCCACAGGTCATCTTTACTTTCCAGACAAGCTGGTACCCATCGATCTGAAGCTGAGTGAGCCTCAAGGCGCCGCTGGGGATCGAACCTTAACCACTGAGTCATTGTGGCGCTTTTTTTTTACTGTGTACAAACATATAAAATTAATTTTTTTTTTTATCTCAATGAACTTTTATTTTCAAGTAAAATATAGATATCTTGCTATTTACATTACTTGCTTTTAAGAAAAAAAAAAAAAAAAAAAAAAACCCGCTCCGAAGAGTAAAATAAGAAGAAAAACAAAATTATTTCACGTGATTACAAAGAAAGAAAAAAAAAAACCCATCACTTTAAAACAAACATATCTCTGCTTTTAGATCTGAATTAAATTCTAAACAAATATATTAAATAATGGCTGAAAGGGAATCGAATAACAGTCACGCGTATTTTCACGCGGACGAAAGGAATTGAATCATGTGATTTTCCTATCCAGGAAATCTTAATCCCGAACTTTTATGTTTTGTAACTGAACGACACATATTTTATGCAGCCTAAACATTCCCTAAGTCACGTGCTGCACAGTGTGCTCTATTAGAAAACAGCACTTCTTATTGTATTGATCTAGCAATGCGGGAGACTGGATTTCGAAGCATTGTATTCGCAGCTGGGCATTTCTTACGGTTTAAAAAATAAAAGCATACGTTAAAGTGAATGCCAAGGAAAAGAATGAAATTGGTATAAAGCTCTCACTTTGATTTACTAAAATGCTCAAGGTTAATTACTTTTCTAGCTATAGGAGAGAGGGGTGGACCCATTTTTTTTTTACAAATTAGTCAAAAAACTATATTAAATATAATTTTTAACTTAGTAAATATTTTTTTAAGATTAATTTGAACGTGCATTCTGTTTTATATCTAGAATTATAAAGTTAAATTTTTTTCAATAAAAATTTTTTTAAAATTAATTTAATTTAAATTGTTTTTGTGGACACTAGCCCCACTACAAATGGGTCGTAAGGAAAACTTGATAACTCGTTAAGTAGCTATTTATTACAACATAGAAATATTTAAAGCTAAATTCAATTTCATATTTAAGCCTTATTGGAGAATAAATATTGACCTATCTTAAAATAACTCGTTAAGCAGTTATTCATTACAACTCAGAAATATTTAAAGCTAGATTGAAATTAATTTCAATTTAAGCCTTATTGGAGAATAAATATTGACCTATTTTAAAATAACTCGTTAAGCAGTTATTCATTACAACTCAGAAATATTTAAAGCTACATTGAAATTAATTTCATATTTAAGCCTTATTGGAGAATAAATATTTTATATTACAACCGTCGTTGAACAGCCGACACAATTTTGGGTTTACGACTACTAATGTTCAAGTTCGTAGCTTTGAGCCCAATCCAGAAGACAAGGGAGCTCCTGGATCAAATAATGGGAAAAATTTGCCCTCGGGGGGATTTTTTGATGGAACTAACCCGCATTTGCGTTGCATGAAGAAAAAACCACGAAAACCTCCCACGGTTAGCCTGACGGCAAAGGGACTCTAACCCATGATCCGTCTACCACTGAGGATATTTTACGACAGCACTGTGGTCGGTGCAAGCCTGATGCGGATTTCGTATCGACCAGCCATCGCAGGGATTCGAACCCGGTTCACCTCATTGGAAGGCGCAAGCTCTATACCCTGAGCCACCAATGCTCGGAGGATAAACATTGACATATTTTAAAATAACTCGTTAAGCAGTTATTCATTACAACTCAGAAATATTTAAAGCTAAATTGAAATTAATTTCAATTTAAATCTTATTGGAAAAAAAATATTGACCTATTTAGAAATAACTCGTTAAGTAGTTATTTATTACAACTCAGAAACATTTAAAGCTAAATAGAAATTAATTTCAATTTAAGCCTTATTAGAGAATAAATATAAACGTATTTTTAAATTAAAATACTGATTTATAATGGAACTCTTCATTATACTAAAAAAGACGTTTTGAACGTAAATCAATTTATTTGAAAACCTTCATTCAATTTGGTTTAATCGATACATATTTTGAAATTAGTTTTTAATATTATCAATAAAATTGAATTATCAACTTTATTCATGTGTATTGAGATGCCGTCTTGGTAATTCTACCGATTACTGGTTACGGGTAATAATTTCTTCTTTAGGGATTATAAAGAAATGTGTTTTTAAAAAAAAAAAAAAAAAAAAAACAAGAGAAAGATTTATGATTAAATATTTTTTTAAGAATTGTACAGAAGGATCTCAAAATCTATGAACAATTCCCACTCTACCAACAGAATATTTTCAGACAGAATATCTTTTTTTTAATTTAAATAAAGTTTAACAATTTAAAAGTGCTAACTTATAAAGGAAAAAATCCACTTAAAGCATGCTCATACTAGCCACATGAAGACATATGTTCGCTTATGCCTAATGCTGATTAATTGAAACCATACAGAGCAAAAGTTAATATTAATATAGGTAAAAAAACAGTATTATTTATAACATCTTAATTGAAATTAAAACATGTTAATAAAAGAGCAAAGACAAAATTTGAAAGTTACTTTTATACCTTAAAAATCTTTTCTACTGAAGTATTGACAGTGTGACTATTGTTGAGTGGAATTAGATATATTTGCAGGCTTGTGTGTTCCATTTAGGCTTATAAGCCTGTGTCAAATAGGAGGAAAGATAGCACAATACAGAGAAGGACAACACGAAGATACATCCAGAGATACAGCGGGATTCGAATCCGCTACCTCCACGCTTTGCACAGCTTTTGGCAGGCGACACCGCTCGGCCCTCAGTGTCATTATGCAAATGCACATGGTAGTGTAAACCAGTGTTGCCAATTTACGATACATCATAGAAGAGAGAGGTGTGACGGTTCAGGGGATAGTGCGTTCGCCTTCCAATGAGGAGAACCGGGTTCGAATCCCAACGATGGCTGATGGATATGAATTCCACAACCGGCTCGCACTGACCACAGTGCTAGCGTAAAATATCCTCAGTGGTAGACGGATCATGGGTTAGAGTCCCCTTGCCGTCGAGCTAATCATACTCCATGTAACGCAAGTGAAGGTTAGTTGCATCAAAAAGTCCTTCACGAAGGCACATTACCCAATACTTGATCTTGGAGTTCCCTTGTCTTCTGGATGGGATTCAAATTTACAAAGTTGAGCATAAGTAATTGTAAACCCAAAAAATTGGGTCGGTTGTTCAACGACGGTTATAAAAAAAATATCATCGAAGAAATTTAACCAGTAAATAAAATTGCTATTCAAGATGTTTACTATAGTCCCATGTCTCCCCTACAAAAATCTACTGATGGTTGCGCCCTCTGCCTATTCATGGCAACTAAAGTTGGCAAGCTTACTATAGCATCGGCATGTAATACGTTCGTAAATTCTGTTAAAACAAAGTACATTATTAAAAAAGAAAAAAAAGAAGAAGAGTTTAAAGCAAAAATGTGTGAAAATAGTTCGGAGACAAATAATAACCGAATTTGAAAACCCCCATATATTCAAAACTGAAACAGTATATACTTGTTTTTGAGCAAAATGCATGGTTTCGAAAGTGATAGGGTGGGAAAAATTGTGAGAGAGATGTTCGTTGGCTGCCGGCAGGATTCGAACTAGATCTCCCTTTTCATACCATTTGTTTGTACACCCCAACCAAGAGGTAGTCAGGTAGCAATGACACTCCATGACATGCCAATTTCCAAATTCATTTGTTCAAAGAGTTGTAATTTTAAATATATAATATTTAGATACCAATAAATCGGTTTCTTTCAGTTTACCAGTCTTCTTTGGAACTTTTTTTTGAGACCAAAGCACATTTAACGTACATTTTTCTAAGGATTTACTTCTTATAATATTTTTCTTCTCCTTCTCGAGTTAGGGCAGACAGTTCTTTGTTTTTTATAAGGATAGGAGCTGGTAGTTGGAGTAATGAAAGTACAAGGTTCAGTGTGATCTGGATATACTTTTTAAAATCAAGCAACTGGCCGGTTAAAATGATGCTGGCACAAACGTGATTGCATATTCTATACCTCCAGGACTGTGTATTCTTAACGTAGTACGATATTAAAGACGTTTGATTAATAAAAATACTATTATCTAATTGCTTTTAAACTAAATAAAAATTTAGTTTTGATTCTTTTTAATATTAAAGTTCCAATATCAGAATATCATTCAGAAACAATTAAGAAAACACTTATTCAGCCTGAAATACAAACTGCAAAATTTCTCATCTATTTATTCCCAAATTTCTGCAAGAAGAAATTTTTCCAATTAATGCGTATTTAAGAGTGTTGCTGTTGATTCTATTGTCAGCAAGCCTGCTTGGTAAAACCAAGCGAATTTAAACAGAGTGTTCATTACTTGTTTTCAGTGGCGCCATCTATGGCCAAGAATACAACCACAGATCGTAATTTTAACCTGAACTAGAGAACGATCAGTCTCCAATTCAGTACCACAAGATGTATAGTTTGTTTATGGGAACATGGAGGACTTTGTGACCCAACGGATTTAACGTGCACCAGTCACCGTTTATTTCGGCAGGCTGGAATCGAACTACCGTTCTCACGAATGAGAGTCTAGCGCTATACCGGCCGTAACTTCCAAGTAACAGTGAAATGTATATCAGCGAAACCGTAATATAATCAAAATCAATAAAATGTATAAAACTCATAAGTTTCACAGGATGTGTAATTGCATACAAGGCAGGATTAAAATTCACAAATATCCAATGAGCAAGGAAAGTGTGCTTGAATTGAGAAGCAATCTGAAAGGAGCTGCGAAAGCAGTAGATTGAATGGTTCTTGAGCCATCTTCAGATGGCGAAATACGCAAAAATGGGACATTTAAGGGAGCAAATTTTAAATCGCTCGCCTGAACTAAATATTGGGACTATATTTTCCGGATAGCAGCTACCCTTCCCAAATATTTCGAATGTAAAATCCTTCTTTGGAGAAGAGAAAAACGTCCCAAGAAATAATTTTTTAACTTAAAATGTCTTCTGGGTTAATTAAATTGCATGTTTAAGGTTACGCTCTCGAACCATTAATTAAACGTTAAAATAAGTCTGTGTTACATCAAGACTTAGGATATTTTCCCAAAACTTAGCGATTATTCTGCCACAGATCACGATACGGAAATCTCCCCAAATATAATTAAGATATGTGCACTTATAAAATTTTTTTCATCTTATTATTATTGTAAGTTCATATAAATATATATATGAACTTTCAATAATAGGATGAAAAACATTTTATTAGTGCGCATATATTAATATTATTGAATAGAATAGTGTGAAAACAACGCTTTTGGCATAATTCGTGACAAAAACAGACATAAAAAAACATCTCAATTTTGGAAAAGGGAACAGTGAATTTTTAAAAACAGCCAATGAAAAAAAAAAAACCACCTTAAAAAAAGAAAATAAGCACCTTTAAATATTTTAAAAAACGCTTTGCCCCCTGTGCTTTTGAAAAAGAGTGGCTTTTTTGTGTTATAAACAGGGATCTAAACTTTTTTTTAGCAATTCATTTATCATTCTAATTCTTTTGATAAATTAAACTTGAAGGTACAACATTTTAATCACCTACATTAATGACCCTCTAAATAAATAATATATACAACTTCTGATTGCCATAATTAAAGCAATGAGAATAAAAGGAATTACCTTCTACCAACTTAACACAGCATGAAAAATAGACTAATTTAATAAGAAATAAAATATTTGATAGAAAGTGGTATGTTAACCCTATTAAAAAATGTTTTGCACGCAATAATTAAAAAGGATTATTAAACTAGCTATCAGGAAATCCGGAAAGATAAGGATTTCTAAAAAATAAAATTCGTGTCAGTTTTTCAAATTTGGATTTTTAAAAGAATGAAAATTTACGAGCATTGCAGATTATTATAGGGAATGCGGAAAAAAAAAATGCATAATAAATTTGGCATTGCAGTTAATCTAAATATATTTCTTTCTAAGGAAGAATTCCTTTTTCTTCCGTTAAGTATATAAATTCGAGATAAAAATACCTACACTTTTTGTTCGAATGATCGGATTTTCACAAATTAAGCACTAATAAAAAGAGTTCACAAAAGCTTCAAATATGCTACTTATTCAGTCTCAAGCTTACCTCCTCTGAATAAATTACCTTGTTATTAAGTAGTTTTCTTTGAATTGTTATACACAAAACTTGATAACTGCATGAAATTTGATTTACTCTATTTATAACGGAGGGCTCTTTTTATGCTAGAGCAGGGTGCTTAGCCAAATAATACAACAAAAAATAAGCACCTTTCAAGCACTTAAAAATATAATTAGGCAGTTTTATCTAGTTTTAAGCGTCATGTCAAAAAAAAAAATTTATTTTTTTTGGCATTGTTTTTGACAATTGTCAAAAATCATGAAATTTTGAATCATGTAAAACGAATGGCGTATTCATAAGCTACGGTGTGACAATACACCGAAATAGATTGTGGTTGAATTAATTGTGAAAACGTTGAAGAGAACAAAGTGAACTGTGTCTTTTTGCATAATTTGTAACGAAAATCAACATGGTAAAATCTCGTTTTGAAAAAAGGAAAATTTATCACCTTTAAAAAAACGCCCAATGAAAAAAAGCACCTTTAAGGGCTTTTAAAAAACGAAAATAAGTACCCTTAAGCACTTTTTAAAAACGCTACGCACCCTGTGGAATATATAAAAGATAAAGACATATATATATATATATAACGGCAGGTACTGGACACTCGTTCTTCGTCTCCGAAGAGCTGCTCTTTAACGTTAACCGGAGGGCACCTGTGAACACCATTACCCATGTCACAGATAATCGTTCAACAAGCCACATTCACACAACAAAGAACAACAGTGAGAGAAACATCCACAACCATTGGCTTCACAGTCTGGCACGCTGACCGCTCGGCCGGCATGATTTATAAAAAAAATCAGGAAATATATATATATATATTAATTTAAAAACCATAAAAAAAATTTCTGTAGTACTTGTTTGCTCATCACTTAGGAAAATATTAACTTATATCAGCGAAAACGTTGCATGGTTTATTCAAGATTAACTTTGTTTCAAATGTTATTAAAAGACAATCTAATTCATTTTTCAGAAAAAAATATACAACTTATTTCTTTAATATATTGATTTTTATAAATATAAATTAGATTAAATAAAGTATGAAATTTGTGAAATGTTGTATATGCAGACATAATATAAGAGCATTTTAAAAGTTTATATATATATATATATATAAACCTATATATATAAACCTATATATATATATATATACACACATATATATATATAAATAAAACACCTCACTATCTAAAATAATTCTCTTATTCACTGCAGATATTTGCAGCAGCCACTTTTGTGCAATCCAACCATGTTTTATTAACAACCTCACGAATAACAAAAGAACAATCAATTTTATTGTTTAAACATTTACTAAGATCAAAAATATACAGAACCCAATGAAAAATAATATTGATGACAAACAGCGGCTCTAAACAGCAAAGCTCTGTGATTTATGTGCTGACATACTTTTATCAACAAGATTCTAATAATACAACGAAAAGTTTATCAGTCAAATGGTGAACAAAAAAAAGGAATGTTACTGAATACCATCTTGTGAGCAATTTGTCCGCTTTCAATTTTATAGCACATTAATTTGGCACTGTAGTGAGATAATCTAATGCCATATCCAAATTTGATCATAGAATTTGTCTTAAAAATTTACAATTAATATTTGAAATTTGATCTTAAAAATTTTTTAATTTATATATCACTTTATAAATTGAAATTATAATAGAAAACAAGAATAAATTTCATATGTTTTGAGCTTTATTACTAGAAAATCACTAAATATCACAGACATTTTTATTTCAGATCATGGAAAATAAGATTCTGGAATAAAAAATATTTAGTATTTAAATGTAAATAAAAAAATTCAGTAGCTTTCAAAATGTATTATAAAAGTACAATGATTTATATAATTTGAAAATTTGCATACTCCTAGGAAAATTATTGCAACCCAACTTATACAGTAGTGTTATACTAACGTTGAAAAACATTTCGATACAGAAAAAGAGTTATTTGAATCAGTAAACTTCTAATAATAAAGCTCAAAAACCTGGCCTTAGTACATCAATTGTAGTTTTACATATGCTGTGTAATGGTTACCACTTTTTGCTTTAAAAATATTATTACACACACAGAAGACATGTAAATTCTAAAAAAAAAAATATTAAAGCTAATTCAAAATTTTTTTGTAAAAGTGCCTATTTACTTGTAAATACATAAAAGTGAATTAAAAATACAAATGTACACATTTGAGTTTTAATCAGATCCTAACTTAACGAACAGCCAAAATATCTGGTTCATTTATGAGAGAGCTATTACAACTTTCAATATAGTGCATTTCATACAGTGTAGATATTTTCTCCCTAATTTTATATCCTATTTTTAACTAATATATTATCCTATTTTCAACTAATATATTAACTAAAGTTTGCTTTCACAACTGAGTGAGGCAATAGAAAAAATTATTTAAATTTAATAAAAAAAAAGTTGCGAAAAATGTTTTTTCTTAATTAAATAAGTGCACAATATACAAAAATTAATAGCATAAAAGTGAGTCCTAATGGTTATCATTTAAAAATTCGTAAAATAATAAATTTATTTTAACTTCTCAAAGATTAATATTGAAAGTTCAAGGAAAAACTATTCAATACTCGTGTAAAAATTTAGGAATAGTATACAATGAATTTTTACTTGCATAAAATTTGCATAGGCAAAAATTAATAAGGCACAGTAATTGGGTATAATATGAAGCACAACTTCAACTATTCTCACTAAAAAGATGATTCTATTAATAAAAACAGGTTATCTCGCAAACGAGGTTGGTTTTTACCGGGCAATAATATCCTGGAAAAGTGAGGTGCGACATAGGTCATCTTATACCCAATTATAGATAAAGAATAAGGCACATGTTCTGCAACTGCATGTTTTGCAACATAACTACAACTTTGTATCATCAATAAAGGAAGATAAAACATGAATTGTTTTAAAGTAATGACATTTGTTTAGGAAGTCTAAAAAAAAAAAAAAAAAAAGAGGACATCCTTGCTGATGCCAACCTCTATTTTTAAAAATGCAGAAAGGGCATCTTTACAGAGTTGCAAACTTTGAAGTTCATAGCAAATAAAAAGTTGTAGCGGTTTAAAAACTTTTTAAGTGATTATCTGGTCTTTTATATAAGCTTCAAGTTAAAGCCTGTAATGCTGTTGTCTGTAGTAGGAAAGCTTTTAATAAAGTTTAAAATAAATAAAACAGGGTACGTAGCCGAATCTCTCAAAAAAAAATAAGCACCTTTAAAAATGTTTTTAAGCAAAATGCAAAATAACTGATCGTGACAAAATAACTAGTTTCTGACGAAGAACTCTTTTCTTGATAATGTTAACCACCATAAAAAGATAATCTTTTGGTTCGATTTCAAAAGGATTAAAATGAAGCTGAAAATTGAGAATACCTTGCGAAATGCAGCAGAGTTGCACACGAGAATGCAAGAATCTCACTGAACCCAGCTCAGTAGTCACTCCCAAGTATTTCATTAAACATGGATTGGTGCTATCATACGCTATGGATCGACGACACGCTGAAATGGATTATGGTTGAATGAATTGTGAAAGCGTTGAATAGAACAACAGGAAAACAGTTATTTTGCATGATACGTAGCAAAAATCGATTTGGTAAAGGAAAAAAACCTCATTTTCTAAAATGGAAAATTAAGTACTTTTTAAAAACACCCCATTAAAAAAGCACCTTTAAAGGCTTTTAAAAAACTAAAATAAGCACCTTTAAAAAACGCTGTGCACCACGTAAATTTTACTTTGACTCCAAACGTTAAAAAGACAGCAGTTGGCAGCTCTGCATTTTGTTTATAAAGCAAAACTGCAGAATTACCAGTTCATAAAAAGGAAAAGCTTGGGAATAACATCTCAGAATGTGACACAAAGTATAGCCTATTTTAAAAATCATAAAGTGACTTCTGAAGTAAATATTTTCAATTTTTGATTTTAAAAAGATGGTTAACAATAAGAAACTTTCTACCGAAGAGAAGGATTATAGTAATGTATGGAATATAAAAATCTTTAACAAGTTTGTTGATATTAATCTTTTTCTTCACTCATTAATCTTAACACCAATTTTTTATCACCAATGGGATAAAAAAATTTATTTATACATCAAAAATAATAAATAGTAAATTGAAAAGTTTAAGCATTTTACTTTATTGAATTGCTTAATCGCTGTGTATAGTGACGATTAATCATATATGTGGTAAAGCAGGAAACTTGGTATAAACCTCTAATATGCAAAACTTCTGCAAATTATGAAAAAAGGACAGCCATTCAGGAGTCTATTAATATCCATGATTAAATAACTAATATATATCTGAGAATAAGCTAATATTTCAATGATAAAAGAATTAATTAACAATTATCTAATGATATCAATTATAAAATAGAAAAGTTTTAAAACTTTCACCATAAGAAGTTTTTCTAACCATAAATTTGGCAACTGAAAGTTGCAACAATGGTTTAGCAAATGACAGATAAAAAAAAATTTGCATTGCTTAAAAAAAATAAATTACTGAGCATTTATATTGATCAATACTGTCGTAAATATTTTTCTTTAACAGTTCATCAAAAACACTTACAAAAAAAAAAAAAAAAAAAAAAAAAAAGACGGAAAAAAAAAAGCACAATAACAGTATACACCAGCATCCAGTTAGTTTGCTTAGTTATGTATGGATAAAAAACCCACACACAACAGAAAGTAGGAGAAAGGACACTATAAAGGGAGAAAATACACTTTGACAGTACCATAGTTAAAAACAGGAAAATTTGGTTTTTAAATCACAGGTTTGACTAGTGTCAAATCATTTGTAGTAAGGATTTACAGCAGGCTGTGAGTCTGCATAGTTTGGACTGTAAGGAGGCGGACTATAAGCTTGAGTAGCAGGCGGTGGATGGACTACTTGAAAGGTATTAGGAATGGGAGTTGTGACTACTTGTGCACCACCAACAGGACCTGAAATAATAGGATATAAAATCACTTTTCAATAAGAAATAATTATTTCCTTTTAGCAGTCTTATTATGTATTTGTTCAATTTCTATGGAAAGGTTTAAATTAAATGCTGTATCAACTTTAGGCAAAATTTTTTTTGCTTTAACGGCAGGCATTGTTCCTCACCTTGGAAGATGGCAGAACTGTTGCTCGTACGTTGCCCGGTGGGCACTCGTGCGCGGAACGGCTCATTACAGCGATAAGCAACATTATCCTGACCACAAACCCACTCATAGAGCGGGCCATACCCACACAACAAACAGAGAAACATCCATGACCTAACCTGGATTCGAACCCACAACTATCGGCTTTGCAGTCAGACACCTGGCCGACCCAACGGCAATTGTCCCTAATGATTTTATAAATAAAAACCGACAGCCCTTTTCAAAAAATCATTACTGAAAGGTAAAAAATTGACCAACAAAGTTGTTTAGTCAAATCTAAATAGAAACATTTTTGAATTGCTTATTATTAAAAAAGGACAAAGTTTTGTATTTCTAAAAAAATTATAACTATGATTTTTCAAAAAGGTGCTAAATATTTTCCAGGGCACTTGCTATGAGAAAACTGCTTGTTCCAAGTTCTGAAATTATCTTTCAAAACTTGGCACAGTATAAAAAAAAAACTGGTCCATCTCTTGGCACTGTCCTCACATTTTGCACTGTAAAATTTTGGTTTGGCAACTTTGATGCCTGGTTATCACTTGAGATGCTTAAAATATCTATTTTTATTGTTAGATTATTACAGGGTTTGTAGCCAAATTATTCAAAAAAAAAAAAAAAAAAAAAAACACCTTTTAAGCACTCAAAAAATATTTTTAAGCACTTAAAAAAAATATCATAATTAGGCAGGGTTGGAAAGTTAACAGTCATGCCAAAAATAATGAAATTTTGAATCATGTAAAACGAATGGCGTTTTCACACGCTACGGACTGACAATACGCAGAAATAGGTTGGGGTTGAATTAATTGTGAAAACGTTGAATAGAACAATGTGAACTGTGTCTTTTTTTGTATAATTCGAAGCAAAAATCAACATAGTAAAGGAAAAATCTCATTTTGAAAAAAAGAAAATTAAGCACTTTTTAAAAAGGCTCAATGAAAAAAGCACCTTTTAGGGCTTTTAAAAAACGGAAACAAGCATCTTTAAGCATTTTTTAAAAACGCTATGCACCCTGTATTATTGACATAATAGTACTGGTTTTATGATCATTTTTACAACCAATCTTCATTTTTTACACTTTCTAAAAATATTTGTTTTATGATTGTTATTGTGCAGCTCCATAATTTTTTAGAGACAAAAATCTTTTGCCTTGCCTCTCTCTAGACTAAGCCTCTTGCCTATCTCTAAGACAGGGGTGAAAGTTTCAAAAATTGTCAAGACTGAAAATTTAAAAATCAGAAGTGGGTGTGTCCCGTCCAATAATTTTAAGTAAACAAAAAATTAGATATGAATTCTTTTCATAAAAATTGTGAACAAACTTTTCAATAAAATTAAAATAGACAAAATGAAAATAAGGCTTATAAAAATTCCATATTTATTTTAGCAAACCTACTATTGTTCAGGAGTATAAACAAAAAATGCAAAGTTATAAGTTATTTCAAGCAAAAATTACCTCAGCTTTTAATTTTTTTCAAACATTTAATTTTCTAATAAAATAAAGTGCTAGCATTTTAAGGAAAAGAATAATACTTAGCTAAGTTGATACTTTGTTAATAAATAACAAAAACAATTTTCAAGCTAAACATAGTTCAATAGTAAAAATAATATTCAACAAAATGTTGATATTTAATAAATGTTAAGTCTATAATGCTTATTAAAATTAAGATATATTGATTAAAAACATATTGCATGTACACAACTATCTTTACAGTATATCTATCAATTTTAATGAATCTGTTATTTGAGACTTTTCCCACTGAATCCGTCTATTGCATAAAATAAAAAAAGAACTAGTTTACTTATAGTAATATTCCGTTTCGCTCCGTCTTTTGTTTTTTTTAAAAAAGACGGAAATCCGTCAAAATACGGAAAACTTTCACCCCTGCTCTAAGACGTGCACAAGTTTTTATATCAGTGCGTCTAGCAACTAGCGGAATCAAAAGTTGACATGTATCCAACAATATCTTGCATGGATATCCATCTGTTTACTATTTTTCAAATCAAATGCAATGGAAATTAAGGACTTTAATCAAAATTATGTATTTTTACAGGTTCTTTATTTTCAAGGTAATAATTAGGGAGTTTGTTCGGTACATACATGAGAATTCTGATACGGAATGTTTAAAACAAAATAAATGTAAAAAATTAGTACATATTTTAAACATTGATAAAGCGTCTTCACTTTTGAGCCTTGTTTAAACAATAAAAAAAATAATGATTTTAATAAATTTATAATATGTATTAACTTATTTAAATTGAAATTTGACATCATATAACTTATTGCATAGACTATAAAGACTGCAACAAAAATAGAAAATTTTTCAACTTAAATCAATTTCGTTTTCAATAGGAATTTCAATATAGCTAACAGAAGGAAAAGTTTACAAAAGTCAAGAAAAGATTTACCATAAAATGGGGTTACTTTGTGTACCATAAAATTGTTGCTACAGGTGAGATGACTTTGACACTCATATTCATTTTCTACAGTTAAATAGCTTCTAAGAATAGCAAAAATAAAGACAATAGTTTTAGAACATTTTTCAATCTTGGGAGCAGCACTACGTTGTAAAATAACTGTCATTTCTGTGATAACTTAAATGTATTTTATTTAATAATCACGGTTGAACAGCAGACCCAATTTAGAGTTTACGGCTATTAAGGTTCAGCTCCGTAGCCTTGTAATTTTGAACCAATCCAGAAGACAAGGAATCACCTGGACCAGTATCTCCCAGAAGAATGATTTGTTATGGGAACACAAAGGACTTTGCGACTCAACAGATTTGACGTGCATCAGTCGCCATTTACTACACGGGAGTCTTTGGCCAGCAGGGATCGAACCCACAACCTCTTGGTACTCTTAACTATTAGTTCTCAAATTCGTAGCTTTGTAATTTTGAGCCCCAACGAGAAGACAAGGGAGCTCCTGAATCAAGCATTGGGAGAAATTTGCCCAAATGGAGGACTTCTTGATGGAACTAACCCGCATTTGCGTTACACGGAGAGGAAAACATCCTACGCTTAGCCTAACGGCAAGGGGACTCTAATCCATTATCCGTACTACCAATGAGGATATTTTATGTCAGCACTGTGGTTCGAGTGAGTAGGGTGCGTAAATCGAATCGATCAGTTATTCCTGCTATACGAATCTAGTTCACCTCATTGAAAGTGAACGCCCTATCTTCTGAGCCACTGCAGCTCAACTTAAACGTATTGATTTAAAAAAATTGTCACCCGATTATGGTTCTTTTGATGCTTGCAGATGTTGGTGAGAGTGGAGAGGTAACATTTTTAATTAAGGCCAAAGTAAGGAAATTTATTGGATATATATAATGGCAATATATTTGAACTACCTCATTTGGTCAGATAGAAGAGAAATCAAATAAAATGAGATCCTCAAAAGAAATTTCTAATATTTTGTTAGACGCTGATTATGAAGTTTAGTCATAATAATTACTCATAATTATAACTTTTATTTTATAAAAAATAGAAATGGAATTGTTTTAAAAAGATATTTGAACAAATGAGAGTATATTTTTGATAGTAAGGTTTACTACGTGGAGGAATAATGTTTTATCAAATTTTATGGAGATAAATTAGAAGTCCTAAAGTGGTGATTTTGTGACACAGAAAACTTAAATTTTCCTGGCTATTTAGAATAGATTTTTGCTTACGCTTTTTTTTTTATTTTTAAAAAAAGGAGTTGGGCAGGTCTTTATTTTATACATATTGATACATACATTTACAGCTGGACATTATAAATGTGCAACAAAAAAAGGGTCCCCAAAGTAAAACCACTTTATGGTAATATTTATGCTGAATAAAGAATATGAAATACATATTAAGAAAAATTCTACCCACCTAAATTTCTGAGAAAAGATTCAAAAGATAAGTTACAGGTTACTTCCTACAGGAAAGGATGGATGGTTAAGTTATTTAAAAGAAAATTAAGGGAAGAAAAAATGAAATACAGAAATTTAACAGTGACAGAGAAAGATATTAGAAAATTGAACTAAAGTTTCAGAGGGAAAACAACAAGTGGAAAAACATTGTTAGTGGAAAAACATTATTTTAACTAATATTAATAAGAAATTTAGAAAAGAGAGTTTGGCGAGTAAAATATTCATACGTTATAAGAGAAAAAACATCTCAACGAATTGACTCACTGCAATAAGCCTAAAAGAATCAAGTTTATTAGAAAACAAGACTTTTTAATAGGTTTGGTACAACTTAATATGGTAAAACTGGTAATTACACACTAAATCAATAAAAAAATCAATAAGTCTATAATTTAGATTTCTATGGTTTTTTGAACCTTCTTCTGACATGAAGATGTCTAGTTTCATATTTTTTTTAAACCATTAATTCCAGAGATACACATGTTTAAAACACATGTGTTTTTTTTTTATTTTTAAATTTTCTAATTTTTAAACAGCTGTAACTTACTTGACCTAGAGAGGCAAAATTTAAAATTTTGTCATTTTCAGTTTTTAAAGACATTTTATAAGAAATATAATTTTCAAAAAAATGTTTAAACATTTTTTAGTAATGATTGTGCCGAATTATCAACAGATAAAAAATTAATAAACAGATGTGATTATTCTGAAAAAAAAAAAAAAAAAGAGAGAGCACTTTATTCAATTCCCTTAAGCTGTTTTGTGCTTATTTTTTATAATGATATTCACAGGGTAACATAATAAATTATAATTTTTTAATATTTTCTCTTCAAAACACATCAGTAAAGCTTCGTTAAAGTCATCCATTTAGGGAGAATTCTGCATTCATTTAAAAAGCAAAACTGTGTCTGTGGATTGCACATAATTTTACTATGCATTCTAGAAAATTTTATTGAAAATCAAAACTATATTTTATACATACCATGCCATTTTTCATTGGACAACTCAGATTTTTTTTTTTATTTGTAATGTCAAATATCAGATTTTGCTAGCAAAGAAATATCTATGAAGGAGGATATAAGCATGGAATTTTCACTAAAATGTGAAATTTTTACAACAAATAATTGTTATAGATGACAAGATTATTTAACAGGAATCTCAACAACTGATTACTGTTACTGACAATTCGGAGACTGGTTATTTTTCAGGTATATTGTAGGAGTTTTTCAGCTTTTTTTCTTTTTAAACTGCAACTTTTGCTGATTATTAGAGGCAAAATAAAATTTCCTCACAATTTCAAGTACAGTGCACTCCCGATTATCCGGGTTAATCACCGGGACAGGTCGCATAATAGAAAAATAATAAAAATACAAAAACTGACATTTGCATCCTGTATAACATCAAACTAAGAATTTTCCTTTTAAAAAATGCGTAATGCACCACATATTTTACGAACCGTACTAATGTCACTGTAATCAAATCCTCCTATACAATCTAATAAAGTTTCAACAGATTGTAGAGCTGCAGAAATTGTATTTCCCTCATTTATTAAATCTTCTGCATCAGTTACTATTATCACTATTTGATTTAACATAACGATGTCTTCATCTGTCAAATACTGGAAGCCAGGCTCACATGCATCACTTCGAAACAAATTTTCTAAATTTTCTTCATCAAGAATTTCGAAACCTTAGATTTCTTTCGCTTGTTCGAGAATACTGTTATCATATTCTTTTTGAATATCTGAAGAAGATTATTCATCAAGCGGTATGATCTTTCTCCACGATCGTGACAACATAGACGATTTTACCTTTGACCATGCTGCTGATATTCCATATACTGGAATCTAATAACGAATATTGCTTTCCAAAAATTTGGTAGTGTTATAACTTCATAAATAAAATTTTTTTAATTTTGAAAATGTTTCTCTTAAATTTTTTTTGCGACTCCGGAACGAGCACGGATAATCCGCAAACTGGATAATCCACGCACGGATAATCGAGAGTGTACTGCACCAATATTCAGCTTCAGGTAATGTAATCTTTTGTAAATTCTCACTAGCTATTATTAATTTAGCATTTTGACGTGCTGTACACAGACACACACAGAGTAAGTGCGACTGGCACCAGCAATTATACAGCTTTTAGACGTCGGATCCGTTATGATTAAATTTTGAGAAGCAAATTTTCCAATTAGAAACATTTTATAAGTCCATAATTTTTCTGGAATAAATCTTTTCTGTAAAATAACTGGCTTACCAATATCATCCTTACTCATTCGAACATAATCTCTTTTTCAAGGCATTTGCCTGATAATTTAATCACAGTAAAATTCTCTAACAATTAAAGCTGTTTCAGCTAATAATTAAAAAATATAAAATTAATAAATAATTGTTGGCTTTTAGTCAACAGTTGCTACTACACCCCTCTATATAAGCAGCTATTTTGCTTAATTGTCAGAACAAATCTACTACTTAAGTCACTTCATTTTGTTTCAAAACATTTTTTAAAATATAATAAATAATAACAGTATTAAATATAATAATAATAGAAATATAATATTTAAAAATATAGGAAATTTAGTAAATTATTTTATTATGAATTAAAAAAAAAAATTGAACATGCATTACAATTTGATTATAACAGTTAATTGCAATAAGTAATGTTAATGAAGTTTATATATTTTACATGAACAATATTTCTTACGAGAATTCGTTTTTAAGTACGATTTAATGTCATGTGATTTTATCATACAGTTTATGTCATTGTTAAACTACAAATTATTATTTTCCCCCCCCCCCAATATGGTTCCAAAGGAGTACCATCCTATAATTTGGCACTAACATTGCTAGAAATAATTTAAATATATGAAATTTTTATTTTTTGATTGTGATTTTGAAAATTAAATTTCCTTTTAAAAACAATTTAGCTATGTTAAATATTTAAAAAAATTCAATTAAGAAACTGAACAAAATTTAGCTTTGTAGGTCACGTAGTGTTACAGCTGTTTTAAAAACTGTAAAAAATAAGATATTTTGTATTTTTCATCTAACCAGATTGTATTTTAATTTTAGCGCAGAGATAAAACTAAGCCCAGACATATTAACCATTGGTAGATTTGATATGGAGTCACCCTAACGCTGTATGCAAAAACTTGAATTGTTCATTCAGGATAATGACATTTATAATACAATTAGACTCTCAGTTATTCTCAGTTAAACTTCAATGAGATTAGTCCACATGTAAATGTTCCTTTTTTTCAAAATCAACTCGAGAAACATTTCTTAATCTATAGTACATTATTTTGTTGAAACTTTTACAAAGGCAAACGGCTAACTAAGAAGAACAATTTGCTCTACTTTAGAAAAATAAACTCATAGCAATACATAATTAAAATTTTTCACCGAATTTTAAAATGAAAACACATTGAATATGCTACTCAACACTAACCACTATCAAATCATATGAAGTTATCAAAGCTTTTTTTTAAGCATCTCTGTCCATTTACCGAAGGAAAATATATAGACATTTTTAATTTGTGCATTTTTTTAATAATTTTGTTCCTAAAAATCTATTTTAAAATAGGTGTTTACAGATTTAAGAATTATTTATTAATAAAACTTCAAACTGCTTAAAACAATTAATTTCTATACTGAGCTCCTCCTCTCTATCAACTACTAATTCTAAAATCAACTATGTATATTTTAATCAAAGTTTAAAAATTCAGAACTCAGTTCCTTTTCTCTAAAACGTTCCTGCCTTACAAATAAACATTTGTGTAACTATAATTTGTTACTGCATTTGACAAAAATAATAATTAAGCATATCAATCTTGAAAGCATAATAATAAAAACTTGATAATGTAAAATTGTTAATTGAATTTCCATTTCATTCATTGATTTAATTCCTAAAGACGTTGAAACTAAGAATCCTATGACTGAGGCTAATTACCTTAACCATAAATATAATTAGTAGACGATCCCTACATTGGTATGGTAGAATTTAGTCAATTTCTACTCTCATTATTAATTCAAATAATAGGGTATTGGGTGTAAAATCCAAATCTTAGAAAATGAAATTTTCTGTACACACACACACACACACAAATCAGGAACATCATAAAAAAAGAAAATAAAATAATTTCTCATCAGGAAAATATGGACAACTACGAACCTTGCACAAATATCATATCTAAATTTCACTGACGAAAAAATTTATGGAAGAAATTTTTCCCCTCTAGTTTCATATGAATGTTATTTTTCCACAAATACAATAAGTTATGGAATGTTAAAAAAATTAATGATAATTTTAAGTGTTTATTTAGTGACTTTAATTGAAAGTTGGACAAAGAGACTTGCATACAATTAAAGTAATGGATATCTATATCGCCAGATACAAAATGAAAATGATATATTAGATATTAGCAGCATGCAATCAATAAATTAAGAAACACTCAAGAAAAAAAACAAATAATTTATAAAAGGTAGCACCACAAAAATATTTATACACATAATAATTGAATGGGGGAGGAAAGTATTGCAATTTCCTTTCTCACGGCTACAGCCTGATTTTCGATAGATTCTAAATAAAGATGTATACTATAATTATTAATAGTACGCATCTCCTCTTTAGACCAGCTATTTTAATCTATATCATCCACATTGCTTTTTAGAATGCACAATCGGTTCACGAGAATTACTTATTTAAAATAAGCTTTGAATATAAACTACATTCAAAGCATTGAATAAACTATGTTGAATATTTAATTCTGAGTGATTTGTTTGAATAAGGATAAAATGTTTAAAAAAATAAATAAATAAATAAAGATTCAACAAAAAAACATGCACCTTTTAAGCATTTAAAAACTATTTTTAATCACTTTAAAAAATATAATTAGGATGTGCACACTAATAAAAATGTTTTCTTCCGGCTGTTGAAAGTTCTTCATAGATACATTAACAAAATGTAAAATAATTTTCAAAGACATGATCATGATAAAATAACTAGCTTCTGACTAAGAACTCTTTTCTTGATAATATTAGCTACTATAAAAACAATTTATACAGAATTTCAAATATATTCAATATTGAGTGGCTCATACTATTTTCTTTAATTAATAATTATTTCATTTAATTCTGTAAAAAGTTCTAATTCACAATAATTTAACTATTGCTTTAAACATGTAATCTAATGAATTTTTTAAAATTTAAATAAATGTCATTTATAATAGCATATACAACAAAACATTAACAAGATTAATATTATTGATCATACCGAATTTCAAACAAAAACATGTAAAGAATTGAGCAAATTAAGAAAACTTAATGAATTTATATTACAAATGTATGGCCCCTAATAAATTTTTATTAAAAATTCGTTACTTGGTTCAGTAATTCTTTAATGAAATGATTAAAAAAAATTAAAAATTTTTTAAATGTAAATACAATGAGCATTTAAGTGCTTTTAAAAATCGAAAATAAGTACCTTTAAGCACTTTTTTAAACTGCTGCATACCCTATGAATAGGTGTGAATGTTTTTATAGACTAAGGAGAAGGACCAATTTATTGCCACAATCTTTGCAATACATGTCGTAATTAAGAGAGATATTTCATATTAAGAATTTAATTTCAAACCAATTACAGTCGGACTTTTACTTAACGAACTTCCATTTTGCGAATTTTTTTGAGGAACCAAGAACAACTTGGAAATTTCTTCGTAAAATAACTTCCAAATAGCGAAGTGAATTTTCTATTTAACAAACTTTTCTTTGAGATCCACTTTCCTTATTTCCCAAAATATTTCTGAATATTTTAAACTTCTTAATGCATTTTATGGGGTAAATGACCTTGAATTGTTTTTCGAAGCCGCTTAGCTTTAGGGGAAAGCAATAAAATCCCTTTCCATTTCAAACAAAAAACTCTAACAAAATTAACGGATTTTAACAGTAGCAATTTAGAACGCATGTGGCAATGTATGCTTAAAATTATTTTTATAATAAATGCAGCTACAATTTTATACATAAATTTAGCCTTTTAGGTTGAAAAAGTGTTTTTTAGTTAGCCTTTTATTAGTTGTTTAGTTTAGTAGCATGATGGTGTAACACTGGATAATGTTTTGCTCTATTCTTGCTTTCCATGCAGATTTCTTAGATGGTTCAGATTTATAAAATAAATAGTAGATACTAGTTTACAAGATAAAGGTGTATCAATTGCTATTTTAATTATGTCTAGTGTTTATGAATTTAATACCTGTTTTGTGCTGTTTAAGTATTTCAAAAGGTGATTTTCTATTTAACGAATTTTCTATATAACGAACTTATTATCGGGATTTAGCGACTTCGTTAAATAGAGGTCCGACTGTATAAGAATCATACTCCTGGAAAGTTTAACAATAGTTCAAATATAAATGTTTGATTTAAAATCAGAGTTCGTGATTTTTTTTGATTTAAAAAAATCAGATTTTTATTCAAATACATTGTAAGAACTTTAATTTATGATTAAAAAAACTTTACAAATGTTTAATCAAAATTACATTAATATTAAAACTATATTAGAAAATATTTTAGAAGCTCTAACTTACTAAAGTAATTTTTTCATTATAATACATAGCTTTGAATGCATAGCAACCATTTTGAAACAACTGCATGATTGAAATTTAAAGACTGGATGAACTAGAGAATTTAAAGAATACTTCAGGGGTCTGTCTTGGTTTTTCTGAGAGGTACTTATTTTGTGAAAATTTAGACATAATTTGCGAAAATTAAAAATTATATTAAAAAATCCACACAAAAATAAAATTTTAAGAAAAAGTATTTTGTGAAGGTACCGCTAAACGGTAGTAACTTTGGCTTGGATTCTTTAACTTTTAAAACTAAGTTTCAATTATCAAACCATTATTTTAATTTAAAATTATGATTTTTTTCTCTTGTTTTTTAATATGACAAAATAAATGTTTATAAATGTAGTCATTCATCAAAAAATAAATACTTAATCTACCTATATATTTTTATATTAAAATATTCATTTTTAATCTTATATCAAAATTGATAAGTTAAAAATTTTTTTTTAAAAAATCTATGTATTCATTGGAATTTTTGTCTCACAAAATTTCCTTATAGAAAATCTGATAATATCAAAGATATGTAAACATACAATGATAAAAAATACCAGTTAATAACTCTACTGCTTCAAATAGACTTTGAAAATGTTTGAAAGGGAAGGATGGCACTATACCAGGAAAACATATCTGAATTCATCAGCCTTCCCCCCCCCCTTCTATTTTTGGCATATTAGGGCAATTTCTTTTTAATATAACCTTAAGCTTTAGAAATATACATTTTCCACCTATAAAATATAATGTAATTCCATGCTTTTTTAATCAAAAAATAGAATTTTAATTAACATTATTTGAACAGTATTTTTTTTTTTTTTAAATTTATAGTTATTAATTACTTTCTACAGCTATGCAATGTAAGACAGCATTAAATGTGTACTGTAATCTGTGCTTTCAATCTCAAGAATCAAAAGATTTTTAAAAATGTAATTTCAAATGTTTTGGAATTTAGCACACACCATTATTATTTAGTAATTATAGTAATTTAGTTAACTAAAATTAATTAACGCAGCAATTTATTTAAAATAAATTTTAAAACTAAGAAAATTTTTTTTTAAAAGTATCAATAATTTAAAACACTGTTTTTTAACTTTTGAGATCAATATATATACATATATATAAAAATCTGTATATTTAAATAAAGCTGATTTCAATCAACAAATCAAACCCTGTTTAAAATACATGTCATTAACATTAAATTCAGATTAAATGGTGAATTGGAAAAACTTTCTCATTTTGCTGTAGTTACATTTAAACTCTTGATAGTAAAGAAATGTTTACACTAATAAAAGTGAGTTTTAAATTTTATGACATTTTCAACATCAGAATAAATTTAATTTTAAATTCGTGCAATTAAATTCTTTATTGAAATATATTCAAATAGCTTTTTTACCTAAACCAATACACAGATGCAACTAACCATAAAGAACATGTCCTCTTTGAACTCGACGTTTGGCCAAACAACAGCAACTGCAGAAACAGCAGCAGCACAAAGTAATGATCAAGAAAATCACCACAGAAGCAATTACTATACCAGCCAATAAACCAGTGCTATAAAAAATATATATATATTTAAAAATATAATTAAATAATTATACAACAGAAGTACACACAATTCCTTCAAATACACAATTTCGTTTTTATGGTATATAAAGAATCTATATGAAAATATTGACTACAAAGCATATGTTAGCTTCCATAAAATTTTGGAGAACTGCAATAAATTAAAAATGATGTAAACTGGATGTTTCAACAGCAGGACTATGCATTAGCTCACAAGACCAAACAGACCAGAGTGGTGAAGGAGCATTTTCCAAACATGATATCATCTGAAGAATGGCCACCCTACTCGCCAGATCTTAATCCCATGGATTACATGATTCATTTGAATCTAAAGTCTGTACTAAACGACACAAAAGCAGGAACTTTCTAACGCAGTTGCTCTAGTGAGAAGGAGCTATGTTATTTTATTCACCAGTAAATGAGCATTCAGTTTATGTTTTTACATTAATTTTAATGCCAATTTAGAATCTAGCAATATGTCTAAAGGACATACTTGAATGATAGGAATATATTCAAATTTATACTCAACATTGGATAAAGGTTAAAACTTATAAACAGATCAAAATTTTTTTCCCCCTGATGATTATATTTCTTTTTTTTTTTTTTTTTAAATAAAAGATTACTTATTTTATTAACCTATTAAAAAAAACACCTTTCATTTCAAATACGAAAAAAATAATATTGTTTCTAAATATATTTTTGTTACATGGTCCTATGTGTCTCATTTAGCAACAAGGACATGCTACTGTTAAGGAAATACCCTTCTCAAAGTTGATATTAGTTCTGTCCCGGCATTACATATTTCCTAGCTTTTCATTTACATTACATTTTCTTAGCTATATTTATTTTTAATTCTTGTTACTTTTTCAATAAATATAACAGCTAACTTTTGATACGATTTAAATGTGCAATGATTTATTAGCGACAATCGTATATTTATTTGCTTACACATTAGCACCACAGGATTGCTTTAATGCACAAGCCAATTTAACTGCTTTCCCTTTTGCCAAATTATTGTAGGATTAGTTTAGCTCTTGACAAAAGTCACATTTTAGTAAATCGTAAATAACAGTTTCCCTAAGTTTTCAAGCATCTCAATACTTTTAACTTGGACATGGTAGTTGAAATGCTAAAGCATTTGGGTTTTTTTTTTTTTTGCTTGTTTTTTAAAATTCTTACAAAAGCTTAAAATACTTAAATAGTAAAATCGCATTACAATATTTAGGAGATCAAATAAATATACCTTTGCAGAGAGATATATTGCTATATTGAGGACCTACATATTTTGGGAATACAACTTTCTTTATAATTGTAATGTATATATGTACTGCATAAATATGTATAAACACATGTATTTATATTTTATTTAGCATTAATAACATTTAGTTTTATCTTGAAAGGTAAGATTCCTTTGCTCTGCCATCTTAGAGAAAAATATTTTTGTGAAAAAATCAAATGCTTACTTTAAAAATCAAACACTATTAAGACCAAAGGGGAAGAGCTTTACATAGAACGATCCAACATCACATATTTGAATCATAAAGATTTGATTTGCTAATGTAATGTGTGTGGTCATTTTTGATTTATCTGGTTCTAACATGAATTATTTGGTGGTCGCTAGTGATACATTTGTTAGTGGCTACCTTTTACCTTTCCACAGTCCACTGCTTATGTTACAAGTATCTTAATAACGATTTTACTTCGTAACTTACAATAAATTTTTTTTTTTTAGTTTAAAAAAGTGCAGTTACAAATAAGATATAACAAATCTTGTTTTTAGGAAAATAATCAAAATATATATATATATATATTTACAATAGATTTGATTTTAAACCTGTTTCTCTTACTATCAGTTTTAAACTTTAGTGTCAGAATGAAGTGCAATGACTATCTCTGAAAAATTTAATATCTTAAAATAAAATATTAAGGTTAGAATTGCTGCTCTCAGTTTTATCTCTAATTTTTCATTGTTCATTTTTTCTTTCATTGTTCATTCTTTCCTTTTTTTTTATCTTCTGCATTTTATCTGCATCGTCTTTTGGCATGTGTTTACCAAAGATGATAGCAGATAAACAAAAACAAGTAAACGAAACCAGCAAATAAATAAAATCAAACATAAGCCTACTCTTTGAGGAGTTTTCTTTCCCCTCAGAAATTAATTCTACTTTATGGCTTCAATAAAAAAACAAAGTCAGCCACATCTGAAAAGATGTTGAAATCAATAGTCAATAAAAAAAGGACAGGAAAAAATTACAAAAATATCATATCAGACAATAATGAAGAAATAAAATAGATTGAAAAAAAGTTGGGATTTAACTTCTCATGCTTAAATTTAGCCTTACAGGAAATTTATTAGCATACAACTTGCTGTTAAGCATTTAATGGAAAAATTTACAGAAGTTATCGAAAATGTTTTTACGTTCATGGCAGAGCATTTCTAAGAACTAAGGAATGGTGAGGATGACGTGTCAAATGACAAAAGAGGTGTTTGCGAGTGAGTAGTAAATGATGGTAATTTTTTTGGCAGCCACTCTATTTTATTTAGTTGCCTTGATGATCGCTAATTTTGCTCTTTAATGAAATCAGATAGGAAAGTTACATCTGTGACTTCTGGAAGGGAAACATTTTTGGGTGCAATGGAAGAGACCTAATTCGAAGGATGAGGTCATACTGAAATCTGAACAGTAGCTATTATTAAATTAGGGAAAAAGAATAAATACAAAATCAACAGCAAGTCTTCTCTTTTCAGAAAAGTCCGAAAAATAGCAAAATATGACAAACAAGGTATCTGCTACATTTTAGATTTTCAAATTCAAGACATTTCATGAATTTCCATGACTAATTCCAAGAATTTTTCATGATTTAACGAAGTTACTATTTTCTCAGACAAAAACGCAACAATAAATTTAAAAAAGCATTATAATAACATTAATTGAACTGATAGGTATAATCCAAACTGTTATACTCTGCATCTTCATATTTATAGATTTTAAATTTAAAAAACAGAGTTAAGAAAGAGTTGAAACAATAAAATAGCTGAAAAACATACAAAAGCAAATATTTTTTTTGCCTGCAGAATTATATTCGAAAGATACTTTTCTTGTTCATCAGCCCCGTGGCAGAATTTTTTTGGTCTTTCTGCGACAAACCTCTCTAGCACAAATATCTTTCTGCAAGATGCTTTTAATAATAAGAAATATACATGTTACTAACTAAATGTAAAGTAACAAAAACGTTGTGTTTACAAAAAAAAAAAAAACCTATTTGAAAAAAATAAACTTTTATTTAATTTTTAAATGAATATGTAATATTTTTTTTATTCTAATATCATGGGCGAGATTCTCACATTTTACTAAGCAAGAAAACACACCAATAATTTCCTTTTTCGCAAATCATCACATAAAAAGAATAAATAAATAATATATATATATTAAAAATCGTGCAACCCGAAGCAGTGACTACCAAAAAAAGATCGATGCCGAAACGCGAATTAAATATACCGTGTCGATTAATGAAAATATCGGCGCAAAACGACCCGGTCAAATAATTATTTCTTGAATCTGCGATGCAAATTTCGTGTGCCGTAATAATATCGGTATATTTCAAAAATTCACGCAATTATAAATAATAACTGAGCAATGAAAGACATCGGGATTTCGAAAAAACAGAGCAAAAATTAGTAGCAATAATTGTCTTAAAGAACGATTAAAATACTTTATGGATTAACGAAAATATCGGCGCAAACTGGGCGCGTCAAAGAATGATTACTGGAGGGAGAAAAAAATCTTTCAACATTTATGCAGAAGTTTTTTTTTTTTTTTAAACTTCCTTATTCTATATTTTTCATTCTTCTCAAATAAGAATAGAAAAATCGCGAACATTTCTTTTCCCTCTGATGTGCGAAAAAAGAATCTTCTAATTATAATTTTAGAGATAAAAAATTTCTGCAGATAACCAAAATTCTTTACTTCTGAAAAACCGAATTCTTTAATTCCTAAAAGAAAATTCTTTTTGCAAGAACTCTGTAATATTCTGCGACAATGTCAGCGCGATTCTGCCACGGGGTTCATCAGAAAGGAAAAAAATACCCCTGATTTTTTATTTTTCTCATTTCGGAATAAAAAAAATTCACCAATGACTGGTTTGCTTCAACTAGAACTTAAAATTGATAAAATTAAAAAAAAAAAAAAATAGTTAAAAAGATAATTCACTCTAGAAATGATGTTTTTTCTTTCTTTTTCTGAAAGAACACCATAATTTTTAAAGAACATGATAAAATCATTTTATATTCTAATAAAATATGAGTGAGTGGTGATTTTGTTAGGAATTCAGATATTTGGAACAGGATGAAATGGGGACGGAGGGATTACATTATAAAAATGAGATTTTTCGGAGATCTAAACGATTTTTTTTTTTCTTTTTAAAATAGTAAAAACCCCGCCATTTTATGACAAATTTTGTTCAATATTGAAATTTATGACTTTCCAGGTGTGCGGATACCCTGGACAAAATAAGATTTTTCTTTTTTCAGTATTTAAAAACCAAAACATAAAAAGAAAATAACATTTTACAAGGGTTTATTGCTTTAGAGAATATACTGAGTAGTGGAAAACATTAATTCCAATGCAAATTTACTGAGACCATGAAATATCACTGTAGTAATGGAAGTTTTTGTATTAAATTTTGAAGCGAGAAATCACTGTATTTTCTTATTATAGAAGAGTTATAAAAAAAAAAGGCCTTTGCTTCAGATTTTCTATTTACATTAATTAAAAATAGGTTATAAGAAAAAATGGTACAGTCTTTCGTTTCTCCTATGCAATGATTGCTTAAACTTAATACAACATTCATGAGCGCCTCTAAACACAATTAAATTTTCTGCATTAACGGTTTTGTATAAAGCCTTACATAATGAATTTTTTTTTAAAAAATTTCTGGCATTTATTATTAAAGATATATATTATACATAAATTAAAAATAGATTATTAAGAAGAATTAGAATTGTACAATATTTTGCTTGTCCTGTGCAATAATTTGCCTAAACTTAAAACATCCATTAAAGCCTCGAAACACAATAAAAATTTTCTGCCTCAGGAGTTTTGTTCGAAACCAAACAAAATAATTAAATAATAATAATTATATTTAGAATTTTATTAAGGGAACATTATCAATTTTCAAGATTTATCATTATCAATTTTATTTTATTTTATCCTGTATACCCTGAATAAAGCATTTTTTCAGCATTTTATTCTTCAGCCTTTCTTCAAAAAACTAACTTAACAATACAGATATACTTTATATAAATTCATAATTACAGTTATAACTTATAAGTATTAATAGTTTTAAAATTCTTCTGAAAAAATAAATAGAAATGCTATAAAAATATTGTGAACTTTTTTTAAAATCAGTGAATAAAATTATAAATGGTTCAAAAATTCGTTTTTAGATGACAACGAAAGAAATTATAGTTATCACCTTCCATAACTTTCAGGTTTCATTATACATTCAAATTATTTTTTAATTCCCACCTTTACTACTGTGATAATTAAAACATTTAAATAGGATTTAAAAAGGACAGAACGCAGAATGTCTAGTATATTGTTGGAAAGTTTTTAAACCTGGACATAGCTCGAAATGTGTGCCTACAAAAATGGACATAGCAATTCTTTAAGTTTTTGAAACTTCTTTTAGGAGTATTGTCCTTTTTTAATAAACGAATGAATCTAAATAAATTCTGAAGGTGATATCATCCAATTACTTAAATAACTTAGTACATTTTATAAATTATAAATTTAATTGAGAAAACCTTGAATAGAGCAATGTGAACTGTGTCTTTTTGCAAAATTCGAAAGGAAAATCAACATAGTAAAGGAAAAACTCATTTTGAAAAATGGTAAATTAAGCACTTTTTAATAACACCCAATGGAAAAAGCACTTTTAAAGGCTTTTAGAAAAGGAAAATAAGCAAATTTAAGCACTTTTTAAAAACACTATGCACCCTGCTAAGGCAAAATATTAGTGCTAGGGAAGTTTGTCGCAGAAAGCCCGGAAAAAATTCTGCCACGGGTACTCAACACTTGTTCCTTGGTTTTGAAGTATTTGCAAAACAATGAGTATAAAAAACAATGTAATAATTTTACATGTGAAACGTTACTATTTTTGACTGTGTATCGTTTCCAGTTTTATCAGAAGAGCCAATGCCTTGACTATAAATAAAATAAGTAAATTACAAAAAGAAAAAGACTTTGCAAGAAAATGCAAGATAAAACTTACTTTTGTTTCACGTACTCTTCAACGTCACAACATTTGTGTACACCTTTTAAAGAAGTTTCGCAACAAAATATTTCATCGTCATCATTCACAAGTGGTAAAGGACAACTCATAGACGTTACTCCAATAGAACACTCCAAAGTCATTGCTAATTTAAAAAATAAAAAAAAAATTAAGGTAAATTTAAAAGTACAGTTATACAATAAACACTAGGTATAATTCTCTCTCTCTCCCTCTCAAAAAAAAAAAAAAAAATTAAAAAAACCCAACCTTTTTTGAATAAAAAAAAAATCAGCACTAAACTTAACTAATAGGGCTGCACAACCTTTTTCAGTGAAGGGCTACTTGTACAGCAGGTAGATTAATGAAGAGCCGCACACATATTTAGTCATGTTAGTCACAAATATGATAATTTTTATATAAACTTAATTACATATTTTCAGAAAATTAAATACTTTTAATTATTTAAAACTTAAAAAAAAAAAAAAAAAAAAAAAACGTGGGTCATACATAAACAGTCTGGGGGCTGCAGGTTGTGCACCCTTAGTTTTAAAAACATGATTTAAAAAAAAGAAGAAAAAAAAAATTTGTCACAAGATAGGTCAGATGGGGGAAAGTGGTGGGATGGGGGAAAGTGGTGGTAATCTAAAAAAATGCACTTCTTTCACAATAAATGTACATATTTTTACTTTTTTTTCAATTAATACATAATTGGAGTTTGTGACAAATATTTCTATTAAGATTTGTAAATCTGGCAACAAGTTTACTGTTGTTTATCTTCTTGTGTACATATATGTGCAGTTTGTTCTTAACACATCATATTGATAAACTTTGTTCTTGATCCTTTCTCACTTGAAAAAATTAGTGTATTTTGATACATTTCAGTAGAAGAACTTCTTAGAAACAGATTCATGCATCAAGGTAAGAATTATTTTATTATTTCAATTTTTTATGATTTTTTTCTGAGGTGGGGGAAAGTGGTGGTATAGTTAGGCTTAGCTCAATGTTGTATGATGATTCAATTTTAGACTGTAGATGTGATTAATTTTTAAAAATGGGCTGTAATAAAAGTATTAATCTAAAAAAATAGGCTTTATTTATAAATTTTAATCTTAATATGATAATGCAATTAAATTAAAAGTTATTTTTTACATATTTAATCATGATTTAGAATATTTTTTAATATCATTAGAATAAATTTAATTCTTTTTTTTTAAAATTTTGATAATTTTAATGTGTGACTGTTCACTGACATGTAATTTTTTTTTCCAGCTTAAGTATGCTTAGAAACTACATAAAAAAGACTAGTGGTCCTAAGTATACACAAAATGATCTTCAGATGGCTATAGCAGAAGTTAAAAATGGAGCATCTATTTATTCTGCATCCAAGAAAAATGGTATTCCTGAACAAACTTTAAGGAAGTGGATTGTTAAAAGTCCATCACATCAAGGACCTGGCCGATCGCCTTTTCTTAGTCAGGAAGAAGAGAAATGCATCGTTGAAGCTGTGAAATTCCTGTCAAAATGTGGATTTCCATTCGACAGAAAAGATATTCTTAATGTTGTTGAAACATACTTGCTAAGCAATAAGGAGCTCAGCAATCTCTTTCCTAATGGAAAGCCAGGAATCGAATGGGTGAGAGGATTTGAAAAGAGATGGAAAGGAGAAATTGGGAAAAGAAAGCCAGAACTTTTAACGAAAGCCAGAGCTAAAGATATGTGCGAAGAAACAGCAAATGCTTTCTTTAACATATATGAAAATGTACTGCTTAGCAATGGTTTGCTTAAGGAGCCAGGAAGGATTTTCAATTTGGATGAAACAGGGTTGTCTACTGATCCCAGATCAAGCAAGATTTTTGTTCAGAAGGAAAGTCGAACAGCTTACTTAAAGTCTGCCGACTGTGGTAAGGCCATGTATACAGTATTATTTTGCATATCTGCTGCTGGTGAATATTTACCTCCTTTTGTTGTCTACAAAGGACAGAACTTATATCAATCCTGGATGACTGGAGGGCCACAAGGAACTCTTTACGGGTGCACAGAGTCTGGTTGGATGCAGGATTTTTTGTTTGAAACGTGGATGAAGTTTTTTATCGATTTCGTCAAAAACTTTAAAAAGCCGGTATTGTTAATATATGATGGCCATGGAAGTCACCTAACATATAATTCCATTAAGCTAGCCATGGATAATGGTATTATTTTACTATGCCTCCCACCTAATAGCAGCCATGCACTTCAACCACTAGATGTTGGAGTTTTTTCACCAATGAAAAATTCGTGGAGGGACGTATTAAAAACGTGGTATCGAGAGAGCAGGTTGCAAAATGTTTCCAAAGCAACCTTTCCATTTCTTCTAAAGAAATTATTTGAAAAAATGAAGGCAACAAATGCTGTAAATGGATTTAGAGGGACTGACCTTTATCCTCTCAATAGAAATGCCATTCAACATCGTATAATTCCTACAGAAAATAATCCAACAGTTGCAGCTACAAATAAGAGCTCGGCGTCTTCTAAAGTTTCTGCACTACTAGATTCACCTATGAAAGATTTGAAAAAGGCAATTCTGTTGACAGTATCTCCCACACCATCTGCAAACACAGTTCTAGCTATGGATAACTCTAAGAAAAAAAGAAAAAGGGTGCAAAGCAAATCTGGGGAAATTTTAACTCAAGAGAATGTTTTAAAAAGATTAGCACTGGAAGAAGAAGACAGAAAGAAAAAATGCAATTTAGGCCAGGTTCCTAAACGAAAAGACCAAAAAAGGTCTGATATAAAAATAAAAAAAGTCAACAGTCCTACTACCCCTCTCGATACCAGAAAAATCAATCAAGGTTCATGGCTTGAGGTAAAATACAATTCCAAAAGAATTATGATGTGCCATTTATCGGGCAAGTTGTTGAGAAAAATGGTGATCTATATCATGTTAAATATCTTACTAAGTCTAAATTGGGAAATTATTATACTTTCCCAGAATTAGATGATGAAGATAATGTGGAAGTTAGCAGCATTATTCGCATTTTAGATGAACCAAGATTTGACAGTCGTGGACATTATTTTTTTAATCAGTAATTATAATAAAAACTATGCAAGAAATTTTATGTAAATTGGATACTTTGAATATAGATTTGAATGTAAATCTCATAGCGTTTCCTTTATTTCACAGTTAAATTTTGAAGAAATAATAAATAAAAACATATTATACCCCCACTTTACCCCACCCTGGGGGAAAGTGGTGGTATCAAAACATGCCTATTTTAAAATGAATCTACAAGAAATTTTCTTGGCAAAACTTTATATAAACACAATATTTCTAACCTATATAAGTCTAATGTATATAATATCTACTAAAAACCTGATATCTAGTGCTTAAAACTTACTGTTATAAGGATTTTTTAAAAAAAACCTTGATTTTACCACCACTTTCCCCCACCTGACCCTACTTAAGTTTCTTAATATTTTTAAAAAATTACAGAAACAAGAACATTGAATCTAAATTATGAAAAGAAAAAAAAAGTAAAGCAAAATTTTAAGTTCAAAATTGAGTTTGTAACAGCATTTTATTCCTGAATATTTACATTGCAAAGTTTTATAAAATTATCAAGTTCACAATTAGCTTTCAGATCATAAAGAAAAACAGTTGCTTTTGTCTGACGTGGAACTTTCACTTTCTACCAGAATAAGATGAAAAGAATAAATAAGAATTGTTGGTATACTCAAAGAAATCTGAAATAATTTTAATACACAATAAGCAAAAAACAATAAATGATATAGCAAAAAGTCTAACTTTTTGATTGATCTAAACAACCACACAGAAGAAAAATTGTTTGATCCAAGTTATGACAAAAAAATTAAGCTTAATTTACTCTGATTTTATCATTAATCCACATAGTCACATATTTTTTTAATTTAACCATTAGTAAAAATCATTAAAATTTACTTTTATGCAAACAAAGTTTAAATTAACATTGCATTGAACAAAGACTGAATTTAAAAAAATAAAAAAATTCTCTTTGTTAATTAATAATAAAACAGAAGTTATAAAATAATAAATACATACCTTCGGGTGCCAAAGTAAAACAAATGGCTCCTAGTAAAATAAAGCTTAGACAACTCATTTTCCTACAAAATATAATTTGGAAATCATAACTTGAAATTTAAAAATCCATTTTAATTTATATACATTAGCATATCTAATGATAAACTATGCATTTATAAAAATACAGGCACTACATATTGATGTTTTCAGATTAAAATAGTCACAATACTTTACCAGAAATGATTTTAAAACTAAAATCAGAATTTCAAAATGTGATAAAACAAAATGGCAAATGAAATCAGTAGATTATAAATTAAAAAGAAACTAAATAACAAATTTACACTAGCTTGAAATCTATTCTTTTTCTGCATAACTACATTAATGAATATTGATTAAAATGTGAGGTTAACTAAATATTCTAACAATTGTGCACATATCAGTTGTAGCTTATGCTGTGAATTTTTATTTGTCTTTATTATCATCAATACTATAAAAATCAAAAATTTTAAACCTGTTAACTCCCCAGGAGCTAAAACTCATTTCATCAAATAAGTTAGAATTGCTATACCACACGAAACAAGGCAATGCATTAAAAAAATTATATAAAATAAGGACAAGTTTAATCTATGATGTTTACTAAAAAATTTTTATAACGACATAATTACTTATACAAACTAAACACAATTACCTTCCGCCTAAATTGAAAAGGATATGCGAGTGGTTTTCCCCTTTTCAAAACTTAAAATTATGTTTTAAAAATAGTTGTTTTAGAGAAAAACTATAATAGTTAAAAGCAAATGCATCCAAAATGAAAAAAAAAATCATTCAGTCAAATGTGATATTCTAAGAAATAGTTCCTAGATATGCGTCACTTACTCTTATGGAAATCGCATTCAAGGTTGTATCCTTATGTTGTAGTTTATGAGCTTTCAAATATTCATGCGGAACCTTAGTAGTTCATTAGAAAAGAAAGCAATACAAGTTTGTATAAATGATTAACCATATGAAACTTCCACGATCACATTTCATCAAATAAGTTAGAATTGCTATACAAAGAGGAACGAGTCAATGCATTTAAAAACTTATATAAAATATAAACAAAATTTAATCTATGATGTAAACTATTAATTTTTATTACGAAATAACTACTTTATATAAATTAAACACATTTAGCTTCGGCCTATATAAGAGGATACGTGAGGGGGGTTTTCCCTTTTTCTAAATTTAAAATTATTTTTTATAAAGTAGAGGTTTTCAGAGAAAAACTTCAGTCAAAAACATATACATCTAAAATGAAATAAAAAATTATTGCAAAGGTTGAAATTAATATTTTATAAACAGAACGGTAAAAAATGGGTAATGTTTACTTTCAACTAAACAAAAGATTTTATATACAAGTGGTTTTAAACCACTCGTTTAACGAAAATTATATACGATAAATATAAGCGAAAACATAATAATAATAAAAACTATACTTGCTTGTTTCTAATGATCAGTACAAGTTTAAAAATAAATCTATCAATCAAGAAGTTCGTGATTAAATTTCTTGAACGAAGGATCTAAAACGAGTGAGTCAATTTCTAAGAATTTAAGATTACAAACGAAGAAGCAAATTTGGTAAATGGGAGGAGCAGAGGGAGGAGTTTTGTTTTGAATTTAGAGTTGAGATGTACTCAAATAATGTCAAGCGATATTTTTCAACAAGTTCTTATAATGTTGGTTAACCAAAGTTAAGCATCACTGGTTGCGGTCAGTGTGAGGGTGGATGACCACTTGGATCAGTCTGCGTAGGGACCGAGGGTGTGCGGTATTGGTCTTCGTTAAACTGTGCTACCGTAAAGTGCTCGACTTCGCGTGCAGGTCGTTGGGCTACCGAAGCAGGGGTGCCATCCCCTCTGCAGAGGATCAAAATTGTGATGGCATGTCTTCGGATCATCCTCAGGGATGTTTCCCAGACCGTCGCCAATAGCCCATTGTGCAGCTCTAGTGCGACGTAAATGAACTACAACAACAACTATAATGTTGGTAAGGAAATTATGTAATTATATGGAATGGCATATAATTTATAGAATCAAATATTTTAAATTTTTCTTTTTAGTAAAGACTAATTTAAGAAACAAGTAAAAAATACTGTTATTGGTGGCAACAACAACTCTACACACCCTTTTTACTTTTTGTTTTGCTAGCTCGGTATAGAAATTGACAGCTGTGATTATAATATTTCAGAATTTATGTACCGTATAATATTTTCTGCCTGGCTAGTACATTTAGTATTTAATTTTTTCGTTTAATAATAAAAAAAAAACTGATAATTCAACACAGTTGAAAATTATTGACGTAAAAATGTCTAATTCAGTTGAAATTGCACCTATGAGAAGTCTGGATGATTTCTTATTGGAATCAGCAAGATTTCAGATACCTAATGTCAAAGACATGGATAAATGGGCAAATCGAGTGTGCAATAATTTACTCTACTACCAGACAAATTACTTTTTTATGTCTGTAATTGTTTTTCTTGTTGTTGGGTGAGTTTTAGTATCACTAATACACCAATGAATCAGATAAAACGATATGTTAATGCCAAATCTCCGTTAATTTTTATTATTAGTTTATTCTTTAAAATTGCATAGTTATAATATTTTCAAATTATTATTTTTCAGTTTTTCCTAGTTATTTTAATTGTTTGATGTCGAATTTTATTTTTTCTCTAATTCGTTTGTTGCATTTTCCTTAAAACTTGCATTATCATTATTGCTTGTGCAGTTATTTAAAAATTCAGTAGCAAATTTTATGTAATTGACATGAGTATTAATGAAATTTTAAGGGATATCTCCGTATCATAATCTGCTTCTCAAACTACAACCGCCAAGGTGCTAAATGGATTTTAGACATGCAATTTTTCTTAAAATGGCATGTAGAGGTTTGCCCTGTGGTTGGCTATGAGTTATACCTGCTGAGGTTTCCGTATTGTGATCTGTGGTAGAATAATCGCCAACTCTTTCAAACTTCTGGGCAGCGGCCTGCACAAAACTAGAAAAAAATCACAGAAAGGGACCCACCCAAAAGGTATGCCACCTAGCCACTCCCAGGTAGGCATCTATTTGCTTTTTTTCAAAAAAATTTTCAAGTTTAAAATCTATTTGGCGATTGTAGTTGGCTCAACAAATCACGGTACGGAAATATACCCTTCAAAATTTTCACCTTCTGTGATGTTTTTTTTTACTTTTTCGCAGGCACTGTTCAGAAGTTGCCAAGACTTAGTGATTAGTCTGCCACAATCACAATACTGAAAATCTTCCTGAATTTCATCTTCCTTTGTAGCTAGTTCAACTTTCAATATTTTCCATTTTAACATAAGCAGTGTTTTTACATTCGTTAGTGTGTAGTTGTGGAAGTAGTTTCTTTTTAAAGAACACTCAATATTATGTTCTATTCTGTTATCAAGGATTAAATTCTGCTATCAAGAAAATGGTTGTAAAGTTCCCATTTATCATGCCATTAAAATAAAGGGTACTTACGTATTAACGCAACCAGGCCAAAATTCGCATAAATCTCCAAATTTGGTGACCCTACTTACGGCAACCCTAAGTGATTTATATTATTTTTCTTCACACATCTTGAATAAATGTATACCGGGCAGTGGCACTTGAACTTAAAAAAACATCAGTGTAGGATATACCGGGCAGTGGCACTTGACCTTAAAAAAACATCAGTGTATGATAAACCGGGCAAATGTATACCGGGCAGTGGCACTTGAACTTAAAAAAACATCAGTGCAAATCGCATACATACAAAAAACATAACATACAAATCGCGCCAACCTGGCTGCGATAATACGTAAGAACCAAATAAAGGCGTTCTCTTTGTTATTCAATATTTAATAAACTGAGAAAAATTTCTGAAGTTACCTTCATTAATTTTATAGTTTCACCTGTTGGGGAAAATACAATAATATTTACCAAATTTATGAATCTTTATTGTTAAATTTCTGTGTGCACTTGATTTCTGTTTCAAAAGGAATCTGAATTCTAGTCTGTTCAAGGAGAACTGATAGTGAAAGTAAACATAAGGGTTGCTTTTTGATCGCCAACGTTTGCCACTTCAACGGTTTCTTCGCTGAATGGGCGATTTCGTTTGAATCGGCAGAGATTTCGCTTTTACAGAAAAACGAAAATTATATTCTGTTTTTGATACCTTAAAATTAGATAAGAAAGTGCAAAATTAAAATATTTTCATGAAAATACGTTTCTTTGTTTCAGTAAACACATAATTTTATTTTGAGAATAGTTTTAATGTATTTTTTTTTAAGTTTAAATTAAATTAATTTTAATATATTTTGCATAAATATCAATGATCTATGCAAAATATAACTTTTATAATTCCATCGTAAAAATCATATAGAATTGAAATAATATGTTAAAAAATACTCTTTATTTTCATGATTAGAATTTTTTTTAAAATTTATTAAAAGTTAAATAATATTTAAAATAGTTTTATATTTCACCGATTGATTTAAAAACATATTTGAAAGAATTGCATTTATTTGTATTTTTAAACTGTTATCTTTATTTTTCTAAGAGAAGTATTACGAAAATAATTACATTAAAAGAAACTTGGAACTTTTTTATGTGTCTCACAAAATCTTTTGTTAAGAAAAATATACCCACTTAACCTATAAAAAAAATCCATTTGTAAACCTCGAATTCAATAGGTTCACAGCGAAAAAAATTTTGAACTTTTCTTTTTACAACATTTTTGTTGAAATCGTCAATGTTATCCAAAAAAGTTTTACGAGATTTAGTCCTCTCTGGTGAATGTAATTTACCATCCCTTTTATATTCTTTAATAATTCTGAAAACAGAAGCTGTGCTAACTCCCGATGCAGAAGCCGCATGGTCAGCCACATCAATGATTGGAACATCTGGTTTTGAATGCACTTGTGTTTTATAAATGTTCAATATTATTTCCTTCTCAGCTTTACTTATGTAAGATTTCTTCTGCCATTTTTAGGAGGACTTATATCCATCACTTTTTTTTCCATATTGCCCATGAAACACCTGCAAAAAGACACCACAGCAAAACAAACAACCCTCTAAGAAATCAGAGTTTTTGCTTGACAAATTGGCACTATTTGTCATTATTTCAGCGCCAAGCAGACAACGGTATTGCGCCAAATAGCACACTGCTTTGTTTACTTTCACTATCAGTTCTCATTGAACAGACTATAGCTCAATTTTATGTCAGCTATTACTCATAAAATTATTAATAATGTATTTATTACTACTGGTAGATTGCTTTTTATTATTATTGAAACAATGTAATGACTATTGTATGTATAATCATGTTGATGAAAGTAATAAGTTACCAATGTTTTATGGATTCTGTGATTGAATATTTAAATGATTAAATTTTGATGTTTCTCAGAGCGGCCACAAATGTAATTATTATAATTTTTTTTTTTTTTTTTTGAATATTAAACAAAATGGTTGTTGCTTCCATCTCAAGAAAATTAAATTAATAAAAATAAGTGGGTAAATATAGCAGATAAAAATTGATTTTATCTGCTCTCAGATAAACCAAACATATTTAAATTTTTAAAAGCTCTCACGAATAAATATAAAAGCATAAAGGGTCATAAAATATTTATTGTATCATGGACTGAGAGGAATTGCTTAGGTTTAATATTAAAATAGAAGGCAACTTAAGCTTTAAAATATTTTATGTTTCCAATTTCAGCTAGGAAAATAATAAAATGATGATGATTAAAATAGAAGTGGTATTTTAATCTAAAATTAGTCTGATTTATAATTACTGTAATGCTCAAAGGACCATTTTAAAATTATTATTACTATTTTTTATTTTTTTTATTTCACCTTTTAGCATTTTGACCTTCTATACTTCTGACCTTTTGAGAGACTTTAAATGGTGAAAAAAAATATATAAATTACTTTTTTCATCTAATATATTGATTATATTTGTTTATAAGTGTGATGAAAGAAATATTTTATACTTGGAGTGAATTTTTTTCGAATAAGGCTGCTTTTGAAGGATCGTTATGAATGTAGTTTTTGTATTAAATTGAAAATGAAAAATCCACACCAAAAAGGGGTATTTTCTGTAATTTTTTTCCCAACAGAACTTTTGATTAAACAATTATTTTAATCTTCTGAAATTGCAAAGAAATGGGTAGTGCCCTGCATACAATGCCCACATATATAGAAACAGACATAGAAAATGATTTATCCAGTGAAAAAACATGTAGGTCAAAAGTCAGTTTTCTAAATGCAAGATGGTAACTGTGTTTAATGTTTATCAGGTATGCTGAAATAACCAGTATTGATATATCTTTTTTCAGAAAATATGAACATAATTTTTGAAACCTCTTTTTGTACGATAATTCTTTTTGCTATTGTCAATATTTTATTTTTAATTTGAAATTTATTTTTTATTGTCTATAATTATAAAATTTTTTTATTTTATGTTTCTTTTGAATTTATTTTAATGTAATTATTGTCTATTTTAGACTTATTCATCCTGCTAAAATGCTTTGTGGCATTGCAGCAATGCTCGCAGCCTTTGGATTATTCTGCTATGTGACTAACTCAAAAAGAACTGCAGCAAAATTCAAACGAGATCACCCTGTAGTCAGTCTTCTAGTGATATTTTCTGGTAATCCATTTACGTTTAAGTCTTAACATCTCTCAATCTGTGTCGATTTAAGCAATGATAGCTATTTATTATTTGCTGAAAAGTTTATTTTTACAAAAAAAAAAAAAAAAATTTTTGTGTAGAGTTTCCTAGAGGCAAGAATAATTTTGCAGGAGTCAGGGTTAAAAAAAAAATAGCTACTTGATTGTAATTCCTGATAGTTAAAAATGTCAATATTATCTTTTGTAAATTGGCCATAGATATTGTAAAACTATAAATCATTCTTTCATAATTTTTTGTGCAAAATTAAATCTTCTGATTCATTTAAAGCTGAAACCAAATTTTATTTAGCTAAGTTGCAATCTTAAAAAATTTACTTGAAGGAGAAATTCAAATCTATTTAAATTTATTTTATTTATTCATGAATATGTACTAAAAATCTTTTTGTAAATGGCATTTTAAAAGTTGCTTAAACTGTAAAAATGTAAAAAAAGGTGCATTTCTGTCTGTTAATTATATTTATGTAATTAAGTTTTTTTTGGTTTTTTTTTTTTTTTTTTTTTTTGAATTTTTGGAACAATTTCTATATTTTGTAAAACATATTTAGTTCTAATAATGCTAAAAATTGAGAAACTACAGTTGAAATTAACATTTACTTAATGTAATTCCGAAAAATTCCAGGGAAAGATATTAATATCACATAGATATAAGCACACAAAAATGCACCCCATAATTCACTTTGACATGGCTTTCATTTAGAAGGAAAACTTCAGTTTTATTTAGTGTTTTCTTTATGATTTAGTATAAGCAAATGATATACATTTAAATTTATTTTGAATTCAGTGAATTCTTATGATACATATAAATAAGAGTAAAAGTAAAATTTATAGAACCTAAACCAGAATTGGCAATTTGTCTGGAAGAAACCTATTTCTTCCAGCATCCTGGAAGAAACTCTATAAAATGGAAAATAGACTGAAAGTAACCAATACAATTGTTTAGCAATATTGTACGCTATTCTCATAAGTATTATGAGAATAGCGTACATTTAAAGAAATATAACACAAAAAATTTATAAATTCTTTACATATACAGTAAATCCTCTTTTTGTGCGGTCCTTTTTTATGCGATTTTGTTTTTGTGCGATTTTTTTTCATGCGGTATATGAATCTTAGCAGCATGAGTGCCAGTTTATGTTTACTATCAATGTACATATACATGTTGTGAAAGAACTCTGATTACGTGGCCTCCTTGACAACGATGTATCTGGACTTCGCGATGCTCTGCTCATTTATTTTAAACAATCTCCTGACAAAGCAGAGTCAGTTACGTACATATTGTCGCTCGAAGCGAGAACAGTATACGCTTCGTATTCAGAGTTTTATACACGGTTCACGTGATTAAAGATTCATTTTATAGTGAGATTAAAAATAAATAAATTAGTTACTTTTGTTTCTATTTATATGTAGTTTTAATGATTTTTATTTTAGTTTTAGACATAAGTACTCCCTTAAAATGAATAATTGTAGCCAAAAGAAAGTAAAAAGGCAGACAATTCCACTATTTAATGTGTAATTTGAAAACTTCTCCAGGTATATGTACAATGAAGAATTAAATATTTTTACAATTTCTTTAGGTCTAATTTAATTACTTCATTCAATTGAAAGCATTCTCTCATCTATTTCATAAATCATTGATGTATTTTCTAAGTCCGACTTTTTTTATGTGGTCCCTATCAACCGCATAAAAAATGTTTTAGGTAGTATATCGTGCAAACTTGTTTATTACATGTAAGAATTTATAAAATGTTTGAATTTTTTTTTGTGCGATTTCTTTTATGCGGGCCCTATCCACCGCACAAAAAAAGGTTTTACTGTACCTTTTTAAAAAATAGCCATTTTCGCTTTAATTTCAGTAGTTTTGTATAGAATTTTAAAACCTATTAAATACGATTTGGTTTTAGTATTCATGGCTTATAGCATTTGACTATAGAAATTAATATGTGATGTAATTGTGAATTCAGCATGTGATTTATTTTATCATAGTGCATATGTTTCATATGTGATTTGCTAATGTAGCAACATTATTAAAATTTGATTATGATGCTTCATAAAATTCTTCTTAAAATTGAATGAACAGTTCTTCGTAAAATTATATGAAATTAGGTTTGCTGTGTGTATTATTTAAGAATGTTTTACTTAAAATATCGGTGGATTACAGTTATTTTCATTTCTTAAGAAATTCAATATTTTTTTTTCTAGTTGCTGTTTTTGAGTTTTCACTTATTTAAAAATGATATATTAAGCAGTTTTGAAATTAATAATGCAACAAAATTGCAATTATAAACTGTCTAAAAAAATATTTTTAATGTTTGATATTTTTTTTTTCTTTAAAAAAAGCTTCTTCCAGGGTGACGTTTCCACGTTTTTTTCCCCCATTATGAGAGAAATTTACATCTCTGGCTTAACAATTTAAAAAGTTAAAGAGGAATTGTTAGTTAGAAAAGGGCTCTAAAGTGGATGGACAAGTAAAGTTCAGATTAAAGCATTTCAACTTCACAGCTCCTGGTCTCAATATGCATGTAAATAAAATAAAATAATAAAAGAGTGAGGGCTTGGGAGATCGAACATTTGCCTCCCAATGAGGTGAACCCAAAATCCCTATTGAAATAGAATTTTTCAGAGATTATTGCTTGCTTAAATATTTAAATGAATATTGCTAATACATAATGAAGCGATCTTCATTTATAAAAATCAGTGTAAAACTTTTTTTTCTAAAATGTTCAGTTTATGTAGAGCTCCCTTTTTGAATTAATTAAAAAAATTTTTTCAACAATCTTTGATGAATTAGATGCTTATTACCATTAAAAATTATGAGTAAGCATAATTCATAACATTTCAAGTTCATTTAATGCTAATTATAACTAATATAGCTTTTTTTTGTAACTTAGTTGAAAATAAAATGCATAAAAGTATTTTTGGTATGTAGAAAAATGATTTCAATTTATTTAATCGTGAACTTTTAGCATATATTTTTGCAATGTAAATCTATTTTGTTTCTTCTTATAACATTAACTATTTTAATATTTTCTAATGTTGCATTTATAGGAGGTTATTTTGTGGTCTATATGCTTGGATCGGTCCTAATTTTTCTGTTTGGAATCATGCTGCCTGTTGTTCGTATGTTTTATTTATTGAATTATCTTATTTTATACAATAGTATAAAACTTTTATTCCTGATTTTTATCTCATTAAAACATTGTTTGAATTATTTATTAAAAAAAAGCTGGTTCAAAATGTATACATTGGTATGATGTGTTTGTACTTAATTACGTAAATTTTGAGGTGCCTAAATGTTTTTTACAATGTTATTTTTTTAAAAAAAATGTTTTTTGTTAATTATCTGTAATATGTTGAACTTTTAAATATAAAGTAAGGAACTTTTTTTTATAAAGAAAATTGAATTGTTTTTCCTATTATCTTCCTTAAATCATTTATTTTAGTTAAAATTATTTTTATTTACTTAGTTTTATTCATGTTTTAAAAAAAAAAAAATTGTAAAATTATTTTTAATGCTTTGTTGAATTTTTTTTAAAATGTTATCTTTAAAAAGTTTGTTTTATGTAAATGACCTGCAGTATTTTGAAAAGTCTGGGATTTTTTTTTCTTTCTTTTTTTAGTGAAAGAGATTATAATGGTATTTTTCTTTTAGTTTTTATTTATAAATATTTTTTGCATCATTTTATGGATATTCTAAAAACTTAATATTTTAAAATATATAAAATTTTAATCTTGTTAATTGTGAATTAATTCTCCAAGCATTGAGACCTTGAGTATAATTGTTCTTCAATTTCCAAGCTTTACACTATTTTTAATGCAAGAAAGTCTGCAGTCAAAAATTCTGAAAAACTATAAAAAAGGAAAAAAACATTTGTAAGCAAACAAATAAAAATTATTGCAATTATCAATCAATATGTAAAAAGAATAACAAAAATGGTATCTAAAAATTATTACAAATAATAGGGTGACCCGGGGTAATTCATGATCACTCTGTTTCTGGAGTAAATAATGATCACCTAAGTTTTATTCACAATTTTTTTTTTTTTTTTAACTTGACATGGACAAGAATGCTTGTACACTTTACTAAAGTATAACTATATTTACTTGATAATAGTTTTTTGTTTAATCTAACAAAATAAGTATCTTTTAAATTGCTTTCCGTATTTTCCACTTCAAAGATGGGTTTCAAAATGTGCACATTTCTGCAAAGATCCCCCTTCTCTTAATAATAAATATTTTGTGTTACTTTTTTTTTCTTTGATATAAAAACAGTGTAAGCTTTTGTTTAATTCTTTCACATCTACTCTAAACATTATAATTGACTATAGAAAACTATATCAAATGTTGCCCCCTACAGATGGCGTAATTATTGATCACTGGGGTAATTCCTGATCATTGTCATTTCTTCTTATAAATAGTATAAAAAATAGCTAATAAATAGCTAATTGTCTTGTCTTAAATAACAGTTCATATTTATTAAGTGGAGCAACTATAAAATATATTTTAACTGTTATCACAAAATTTGTTTTTAACTGTGTACAAGACAAATGTGTTCTGATTAGCACCATTTCTAGTTTGTCTTACCTTGCTTCTATCTTAATTTTATGTGTGTACATTGTTAGAATAATTTTTAAGTTTATAAATTAGCCTAATATAAATATGGTGAGAAATTATAAGCCTAAAAAGTATGCTAAGCTTCTAGAAAGCAAAATTAGTGAATTTCTTTTAATAATTGAAAATGAAAATTTCAGTGTGAAAGCTACTGCCAGAGGTGTTGGCATACCTTACTTAACACTCTCACTTAATGAAGTTAAAAAATCCAGCAAAAGTAACCCATGTGGGAACTCTTTCTTATATTCCAGCAGAACATGAGAATGAGTTGGCTACTTGCCTAAAATGTATGGGACGATGCAAAGATTTTTGGAAAATTTAAAGTGTTAATCTTTATTCTTGCTTTTGAATAAATCATTTTATTAGCTGCTTAAACATATCTTTTTGGTTTATTTGTTTGATCTTGATGTCTTATTTGTTAATTACCACTGTATAATTATTTTTAAACAGCCCCTTTACTATAAAAACTGGTGATCAGTAATTACCCCAGAAATGATCAAGAGAAGGGGTATTTCCTGATCACTAAAAATTTGAAATCTTTTAAATTCTAATTAGATTTTCAAACAAAAGAAGATAGCATATGACTCATCTCATATAGCCTCAAACTTTCAGTAAATATTAAAATTCTATCTTGAATAGTTTTTTTACAAAATAGATGTTTGCATTTTTTGATCAGGAATTACCCCAGGTTACCCTACACCCTTCTTACTGATTAGTTTTAAAGAAACTGATAAAAGAATAAAACTGTAAGTATAAAAACTGTAAAACAGATTTCTTTAAAGAAAAAATTAACTCTTTTTTATTTTTTTAAATTTTCATTTGTTAAAGGCAACTAAAGAAAAAGCCTCTTTTTTATTGGTCCAATCAGATATCCACTACTATTTTAAAGTCATACAGCCTTTTTATAGAAATATGATGACAAGTATACATTTTAGAAAAACTACAAAACAATGTTTTTTTTTAAAAAAAAAAAAAAAATTTTCTGTGTTACATATATTTCTATTTTACATATTTTACCTTTTGAAACTTTTGTTTTGCATTCAAGGCATATTTGTAATAGTTTGATAATGAAATGAAGTGAAACTTTATACAGTCATTAATAATTATCTAATCCTATAGTATAATGATTAGTTAATGCCTTTTATCTTAAATTTGTGATTTAAGTTTTCAAAGCAGGGGACATAAAAATGAATTCTGTTTTAAAATGTGTATTGAGTTAACATTGAAATAGGTCATTAAAAAGAGCATTTTATTTAAATATTGTATCAAAATTTCCAACCTATTTTTTTCTTAGAAGACTGAACTTTTAAAGACTTGTAATTTTTATAATTTCCTTAAATATAATCATATATAATTGTATAAACGTATAAAAAATTTAAGTTGAAAATAAAGTGCTAAGAGTAAAAAAAAAATAATAATATTCTAAGAGAATTAGTGTTAAAAATATAAAATTTTTTGAATTATATTTGTTGGAATTGAAAAAAAGCTTTAAGGAAATATCTCTGCTGAAATAAAAAGTTAGTATTAGTGTCTAAAAATTATCCTTTTCTTCTTAAAGATATATAGTGATAAAATCTATACTCATTTCCTACTACAGCTTAAATGTAAATTATTTTTTTAAATTGAAATTTGTTGTTCTAATTTTGTTTTCTGCTCCCTAAGATTGACATCTTCATGTAGACAATTGCATTCAAGAAATACTTACTTTAACTATTCTACATGATTATACAATTTAGCTATCTCCCCTTTTTAAACAAAACCTTTTAGATAAATTTTTTAATAATTACTGTTTATATATTTTTAAAAAAAAATTGTGCGTGGAGTCCCTCCGCGCGGAAGAAGTGAAACTTTGTAATGTGGAAATGAAAATAGGAAGGGGTAGAAATTGATTTTTAGTGAAATCATATTGTTTCTTTAAGACAAACTTTATTAACATTGCTTACAATTCACAATTGATGGCATCTTTTAATTATCATTTTCTACGCGCATGCGTTCGAGTGCCACGCATTCACTCTCGTTCTGTCTCTTTCTATTCACCCTCCCCAGGAGCGTTGGAGGTTTAACGCAACAGTGCTTTCATACCCCCTCAATGGTAGCGTTTAACGTTTAACCCAACCTTGTTGGAAGTCTCATTAGAAGTTTCAATTATAACATAAAAACAAGCAAAAATAAAAAAACATAGAAAAATAAGTATCTAAAGCAGAGTATCTATGTGCATCAAATTATTTTTTTAATTGTATTTAATAAAAAAAATATACTTATTAACTTTTTAAAATACAATACTTTGTTTCATTTAAAAATTTTTTCGCTTAGTTAAAAAATATTAATAATAAAATATATTTTAAAAAAAAATTATAATAAGAAATCAGCTTATTTCTAAATGCTCTAAATTTCAGTAAGGTATTCTTGGCGAATTTAAAAAAAATATCGCTTTGTTTTCTTTAACGCCAATATTACCTACTATGTTTTTCTCTTACCTTGTGCGCTCAACGAACGTAAAGAGAAATCTAGTTTCCAGGACAACGGTAGCGTTAAACGTTTAACGCAACCTTGTTGGAAGTCGCATAAGAAGTTTCACTTCAAAAAAAAATAAATAAATAAATAAATAAATAAAAAATTTTAACTTTTTTTTTACATACAGTCTATTTAGATTTTAAATAAAACTGTGATTAGAAAAACTTCATCAAAGGGGAAATTGATCAGAGATTGTTTTAAAAAAATATTCTCAAAATGATTTAAGTTTAATATTAAGTTTTAGTGTTAGACAGAATTTTGAAATATGGATGGTGTTTTTAATTGAGATCAAAAGCTCAAGATTTGTTTTTGCTTACATTTGAAACAAAAACAACTTTCTAGCTCCTTACCTTCCCAACTTCCCATTAGAAAGTTTGTGGCTTATTGTGCGAGGCAATATTTACAAATGGATAATTTTGTTTTCAATAAATGAAATATTATTTCTGAGCTCAAATCTGTTGCATTTCACAAAATTTTAATGATATTAAGAGACCCTCTGAGTTTTTTTTATTTTTTTTTTTATAACCGTCGTTGAACAGCCGACCCAACTTAATGGGTTTACGGCTACTAATGTTCAACTCCGTAGCCTTGTAATTTTGAACCCAATCCAGAAGACAAGGGAACTCTTGGATCGAGTATTGGGAGAAATTTTGCCTTCGTGGAGGACTTTTTGATGGAGCTAACCCGCATTTGCGTTACATGGAGAGGAAGACCACGAGAACCTCCCACGGTTAGCCTGACGGCAAGGGGACTCTAACCCATGATCCGTCTACCACTGAGGATATTTCACGTCAGCACTGTGGTCAGTGCAAGCCGGATGCGGAATTCGTATCGACTGGGATTCGAACCCGGTTCGCCTCATTGGAAGGCGAACGCTCTATCCCCTGAGCCATCGCGGCTCACCCTCTGAGTTTGAAGTGAAAATTTGTTTTACCTATCTATAGATATATTGTTAAAAAAGATGGTTGCAATATTTAGAATTAACTCTCTATTTTGGCAGCCCTGTTTGGCTTCTTTTGACTTGTTTATTTTTATTTGTTCTTGTTGCAAGCAGTGCACCATGGATATGTAAGTGATAGTATTTAGATAAAGTAGTGAGACAAAGTTTATTTTATTTTTCTAGTTAGTATATTGTTGACAAGGTAATAAGTGTTTATTAACGATTTTTATTCTTATATTAATTTTAAGGTTTTATTACCTCTCAAACCGCATGTTTATTATCTTATTTACAATTTATGTACATAATTATTATATAATTACATGTACTGTCTTCACTATTTACTGTTTATTCATTATTTACTGTGTTCAAAGTTCACCTAGAGAACATGTGGAGCCAAATGGCCTTAAAATACACCGGATATAGTTATCCAAAAATATGGACGGTAAATAGCATGTAATGCTTCCTAGTGTGTTCCTTTATACACTATCTATTAGAAATTGGACCTTCTCCTAATAATTAAGCATTTTTATAAACATCTGATTAGCATAGATGATTGTGCTCCGGAAAAATTCCGGATTTTTCGCTAACCGCGATCCGGAAGTTTCTTGAAATCCAAGGTCCAGAAGTAAGAAATCATCGATCACATCTGTGTATAAAAATTCTTGTTTATTTTATTTAAAAATATTGGAACTAGAATTTATACTTGGCATCTCTATAATTTATTTGGATTTCATGTTTTGAAAATATCAATGATTTAAATTTATAAAGACATTAATTTTTTGAAATGCATCATTAATGATTTTACTCAAGAAATTTTCAGGATTTTTGAGTTGGGCTCACAATCACCTCTGGATTATGCATATCCATTAAATTTATTAAATATAAATAAACATTGTGACTAGTAATTTAGTTTCTAACTTTATTTTTTATATAACATTTATGTATTCCAGAAAGAATAACGTAAACATATTTATTAAATAATCGTGTGAGATGTAGCAAAAAAATTATGTGGATACATTGGGCTATTTAAAATAAATCTTTGTAATAATATACAATAACATGAACTTAACAACAACTACTGAACTTAATACAACTTAAAATAACATGAATTACAAAAACAATAAATTAAATATATATTTGGTAGTAAACTTTTTCTTTGTTTCACTATATCTAACATTCAAAACAGAATCAAGAGTTCATATTTCTTTAAAATTAATATGTTTTATTTATTAATCTATTCATAACAGTTGAAATAAGTAACAATTTAATGTATATTCGCAATGAACTCTTTGTTTCACTATATCTAACATTCAAACAGATTGGTAAGTTTATATTTCTTTAAAATTAATATGTTTTGTTTATTAATCTATACATATCAGTTGAAATAGATGAAAAAATTTATTCTTTTAAATCAGTTTTGTGTAGTGAATTCCATCATTTTTCTTAAATCATTGTTATTCTCCTTCCAGTGATATTCATTCATTCCTCAATGCGGTTGAGAAATATCCGAAACAAGGTCACCAATAAAATTGAAACAATTGGCCTGAAAAAGACCCCGATGGGTCTTTTTTTAGAAGCACTTGGGCAAGAACATTCTATTATCACCTGAACTGCTGTGCTGAATCATTTCAATTTGCTGTGGAAAACCTCTTTATGAAATATTCGAATATCAAAATGTAAAATATATATGTGTGTTTATAAATTGAAACTGAAAAGTCTTATCGTAGCTATTGATAGTGATTTAAAAAGCAAAGATACCTAAAAAATATTTTATGTCTGCTGTGTTTATTTTTGTACAGTTTTTTTTCTGCCTAGTTATATTGATTCATTCATATGAATTAATTAAGATTTCTAGAGTTACTGCACAAGTAAAAGTGTGAGTTTAGCGACATATTTTACTTTATTAAGTTATAAAATGTATCCTTGGTTTTTAATTAATGTTTAGATAGAAATTGTTTTAAGTTTTAGGGGTCAATCTAAGAAATAAGAAGCTCCTTTAAGTAGGCTTCTCAATATTTAGAATCTTAAAAAAAGACCCTCCACAAAATTTTGAATCGTAAATAAGACTCTTAACAGAAATCCAAATCTTAAATAAGGACTCTTTGCAAAAGTTACAATATCATTAAAAGATCTTTAATTAAAATCTGGGAAATTTAAATAGATCTTTTACAAAGTTCTTGACTTCAAAATGTTCCTTTCGCATAAACATGAAAATGTGTATTTTTGTGGGAATATTCAACAACTGCAAACGTAAACATTCCTGAAAAATTTACCAAAGTATGTGAAATCGCTTTTCTAACTATCAACAAAAGACAAATTTCATTTTTATTATACACCAATATTTAAATGTACATAAAATATTATATAAATGTGGTTTTCATTTAGATACCTATTTCATAAACTTTGACAAATTTATTTTTTCACAAATTTCAAATTATTTTTCCCTGAATACAAAATACTGAATCATGATAAGAAATCCTGTTTTGACTCTTGACTTTTCAGCCTCAACTGTCTTTATTATTTTTAAAATTATAGATAAAGATTAAGTCTTATTATTTTCTCGTTAGATGTGGAATAAATTTTGTTCTCCTGAACAGTTTTTTTTATTTATTATTTTTTATTTTTGAAAATGGTATAACTATGATTTACATTAATAGCCTGTTTTTATTTATCTACCCTTTTTATTTATCAAACAACTTTGTTTTCACTATTTTTATTTCAACTAGGAACATATCAAAACTTTTATTTTTTTTAAAATAAATATTTAGTTCTTGTGTTTGATGATACTCGGTTGTGCAGTAATTTTTATTCTCTAAGCAGAGAGCAACTATTTTTTGCATTATTTATATTTAATGATACACTTTTATTGAAAATTTTTAGTTTTGAGTCTTTGTTTGCAACATTTATTTAAACTGAACTATGTTGCTCATCAAAATTTTTATTTTATTTAAAAATTCAATAAATACTGAGTAGGACTTGATTGATTGACACTATCATGAAGAGATGCTTATTATTATTATTTTTATATGGTCTAAGGTTTAACTTGATTCTGCTTGTTTTCGTTTATACACTTTTGCACGTTTTTGTAAGTTTAAGTCTGTAAGTTTAAAATTTCTATTAACATAAGAAAATAAATTTTTTAACAAAAGTGCATAATGCTTTTTTCTTCAAAAGTTTTAATTAGATATCAGACTTTTTTCAGTACAATTGTGTCAAATCAATATTTTTATTATTTTTAAAACAATAAATATTTATTAGAAATCTGTGATTGAAATCTATGATTATGGCAGAATGTTTATTATTTTAACTATTCGTCTTACTATATTTTGTTCTGTTGTTTTCTTTGTTGTTATGTTAATGCACTTTTGTTAAAAAAATTTTTGATTATAAATCAGATGCTTATAGCGTTTTCATTTTTAATATAGCTGTGTCGTTTATTAAAGTTTTATTATTTTAAAAATAAATATTGATTGGGTTTTGATTTATTTTTTGACACAATTATGGGAAAATATTATTTTTGAATATTGAGATGTAACTGTTTTTTGCTTGTTCCAGTCTATTTAATAATGCACTTTTGTTCAATATATTTAAATATCAAGCTTTGTATACCCTTTTATTTAATTCTCATTTGTATAACACATTCGAATTTTATTATTTCTAAAATGAATAAATTTTAATTAGTTTTTGATCTATGATAGAAAAAGTTTTAACCTAAAGTAGTATGTTTAAATCCTTTTAACTTTTAATTTAATTTGTTAAAGTCATCTCAATATTTTTGTTATTTTTAGAATAAATTCAATAATAAGTGTCAATTTTTGTATGTCAGAAGTTTGTTATTAATTTTAGTTTTTTTTTTTTTTTTGCATAATATTTTTAATTACTCTGAAATTGGGCAAAAAATTTTTTTTAGAAAGTCTTGTAGAGATTAAAATCAAGACTTTAAGCAGCTGAAATTATTCTTTTGTTCCTTGTTTAGTAAAATATGTCGTGATATTGATTTAACAATTCAAAGTATTATCTCAATTTATGTGATTTGTACAAAAAATGTTGATAGATTGGTGATATATAAACTTTCAAAAATTGATCTTTCATTTTTTTTTTTATATATACTATACATATATTTTTAGAACTGTATATAATGTGTGTATTTCATTTAATATAGTCAATTTTATGAGATATAATACTCAATTGTGCCATAACAAATCAATGCTATACTTAAACTTATTAACATTTTAGAGCTTTTTTTTGTTCAAAATTTAATTTTTTTTTTCTTTTATTTTGCTTCTAATGAAATAATCCATCTCATTATATTATTGTTATCTCTGTTTAAATTTCTGAAATTCATATTGAGATATGAAATTTTAGTGTTTGACACTGATAGTGACCTGGTATGCATTGTAGTTTACATTTATGTAAAATAACTAAATTTAATCACTAGAAAATGTTGAGAATGAAAATTGCTTTTAGAAAATAGAATATTTTATTGTTTAAACAATTAAAAGTTATTCAACTTGGTTGTAAACTACTGCCTTCAATCTAATCCATTTATTTCAGATTTTTCTATCATAAAATTGTTACATAAATATTATTTGCAATTTACAGAAATTGTGCAAATGTTGTTCTCTTAAAAGTTTTCTTTAATTAAAGAATATATAAAGTTTCAAAATTTTGTTTTGGGTTTCAGCTAAGAAAAGTATATTTTTATATGTTAATTATATTTCAGTAAGTTTAAGATATATATTGTAAAATACAGAAATAATTTCAGAAAATAAGTAGGATATTCTAAATTAATATCTTTTTAAAATATATTTTGATTATAAATTAAAAGGTAACCTATTTTTTTCTTCAAATAATATTTCATGTTAATATTAAATTTTTATGTATTAGCTTGCTTTAGTTAACTTCCGTTTTGGGCTTTTAGACTTTATTCTACTTTTTTTTCTATTTTAATTGAAAATTTTCAGTGCTTAAGTCAAAAAGCAAACTACTGTATGCTAAATTGATTGATAAAATATTTTTCAGAATTAAATATTTTAGAAACTAGTTTGTTTACTACTATTTTTGTTTTGATAAAATATAATTCTCAACTTGTACGTGTAGTGAATCCAAATATAATTAAATGAACAAATTTCAATTTTGATTTAGAATTGACTAAAGGTTAATAAAATTAATATTTTTATATTTGGATTTACAATTCACTTATTTTAAAGATAATTATTTAAAATTTTTCTATTATAATTATATTTAAATTTAATTCCTTTATAGTTTTGTAAGTGATCTAGCACAGTTGTAGTAGTCTTCCACATTTGCCCGTCCTTTATTCAACAAAACTGAACAAACCATTGTTGGAAACTGCAGTAATTTCACTGTTTATAACTTGAATATTACAGTGTTTATAGTGTATTTAGTATGCTCAATCTTTACCAGAAATAAATGTGGATTAATTCTTTTTATAAAGCATTTTACTTTGAACCTATTATTATTTCATTTATTTTTGTGTAAGACAAATAATAACTTATTCTGATATGATATTTGTATCTTAAGTGTTCAGACCATAAATAAGAGAGCTTCTCAAAATGTAATTGAAGAACTCAATAGACAAACACGTTTAATACATTTGAGAAAATCAAAAGAAAGAAACACTGATGAACTGCTTATAAAGCGATTCATGTTTTGTGGAGGAAGATCATGTTTCTAAGCAAGATTCTTCCACTAAGGTCTTCAATCACACAAAGAATTATTTTTAATTGCAGGAGAAGAGTAAGAAATATATATTGTACATAACATGAACTTTTTTTTCATTTCTATGGCTAATGCAGTGCTAGCATAGCGCTTTTAAAAACACATAACCAATAACAAATTATGCTTAAATTATCTGTGAATAATAAGAAAACAGATAGTTAATTTTTCGCTTATCATGCTAATTTTATATTTGAATATTACGATTTTTTTCCCTTTGTAGAAACAGGTTTTATCTCTAACAACTAATCGACTTAATTTTCTCATTTGAATTAAATTAAAATGTTTTTGCACAAAATATTAAGCTTTTTGCAAATAGATTTCACATTCTTGTAAATAAATTTAAATTTTTTGCCTGTCAAGTTTTTAACACTTAAAATTTAAATTTCAAAAATTTTAATTTATTCTTTAAAAGCATGAAAATTGGTGTGAGGCTAAGTTTAAGCCAATTTACAAACATCGTGATTTAGATTCTAAACCTTTATCAAATTTGCTTTAAGTTTGGATTGTTTGTGAATTATTAGGAAACAGCTAGCTAATTTCCCGTTTTTAATACTAAAATATTGCAAAAGTTTTTTTGTTTCTAAAATATGTATTATCCCCAACAATTTGAAGCAAGTATTCAACTAGAATATCTTAGTTTTATTAAATTTGTACAGTTTTTGCTCACCAGTTTTCACATTCTTGTAAATAAATTTTAATATTTTGCCAATCAAGTTGATTATTTCTCACTTAAAATTTGAATTTCAAGAGTTTTAATTTATTTAAGTATGAAAATGGGCAGTAAAATTAAATTTAACTTAAAAATAGCATGATTTAGAATTTAAAAGTTTTATAAATTTTTTTTTTTTTTTTGAAAAGGTTATTTTTATTGCAAACTTGTTGCATAACAATCGTTACGCTCATAAAGCAGTGCTTAAGTAATAAATCTCTATGTGCCTGTATGTTGAATATACTTTAAAAATAAACTTTGTGTATAGTGTTACAAATATTTTAGTTAATTTTTATTTGAGTGAGTAATTTTGTGTTTTTTCTCTTTTTTTTTTTTCTTTTTTTATCTAGTCTATGATTTCCTATCTACTTGCATTTATTCAAATCCCATGTTATGTAGCTGAGTTGTAATAATGAAAATTAACTTTGTATTGTAAGTTGACGGTATTATTTTTTTAATGCTAGTACATTTGAAAAAAAAAAAATTATAATTTATGAAGAAGCATGTTGAATGTAAATATGAATTTTAATTTAATGGATGGTAGGTCGTATTTTATGGTAATTTTATTGCTGTTATGTTTAAATTGATATGATTATTTTGATGAAATATTTGTTTTGTAAAAAAGATCTAAACTTTTATTTTTCTTCATTTGAAATCTTACTAATGTATATTTTTTTGAAAATAATTAAATATTCTGTTTTCTCTCCTTTGATGACTTTTTTTGCTTCTTAACTTTTAATTATCATCCGGTGGCAGTTAATAAGTAATTGTTATTAAAATAAATATTGATCTGATGAAAAATTTTAAGTAATTCATTTACTGTTTTTTTTTTTTTTTTTTTTTTTTTTTTGTGTGTGTGTGTCAATTTAAATACTCATAAGATTGACTCAGCAGAAATATACTTTTCAATTAGCGATTCTCCTTATCATTCTACCCTAGTTAAAAGAATACGTTTTATCTAATTTTCAAAAGTTTTGGAATAGTTTGGAACATATATATATATATATTTTTTTTGTTGAGTAAAAGTAATAGAAATCACTAAAAAGCTAAAAGCTTACATAGATTAGGAGAAAAAGCTTTCCTGTATTAATAGTCTTAATTCTTATCTATGTATCTGTTTTTAAGATTTATTCTATTGCCTTGTACTCATTTTTGTGTTTAAATCTAAAGTTTATTAATCATTAAGATTATAATGCAAGTAAAAGACTATTACTAAATAATATTATAATTTTATTAACTATCGTTTTTTGTGAATGTAACTATGGAATCTTACAATTGAAATGTCAACACTTTTTCCATTATCTTATAATGTTCAGATTTTAACTGCAACTGAATGCCAGATTACTAGGCAAGATGCAATGTAAATTATATAATAAATCGATTGATACAATGGAAATTAAGTGAATCATTTGATACATTCGAAATTAATTGTAATTTTTATAGGCAATCAAAATTGCAAACCACTTGAAGACTAGTTAAATGATTAAAATTTTAGTTGACGTTTTGTGTTAGAGGACAATACAAGTTTCCATAGTTTAGGCAGAATTAATCAAGGTATTATCGACAAAGTTAATTTATCGTCTATTAAAATTCTAACTACTTTAAGATTCGGTAGAGTGCTATAATTTTATCACCTGAAGCTCTATGCTGAATAACATTACATGAAGCAAATATTTTCATATTGTTGAAAATAGAATTTACCGTTAATCAAAATTTCGACTGTTTCCCCCAGTCAAAGAGTTTGAAGTGTAAAGAGCTCAATCTTACTCTTTGCTTGACGACAATGTAAGTTTTTATTGTTTCTTGTCAGCAACAAGAAGGGTTTATCTTCATACAACACGCTCTTTGTCACCTTTCAAAATTATCTTGTACAAAATCTGAAAGGGCCGGAATAGCCTGGCCGGTAGGGCACTGGGCCTCTGCCCGAGAGTTCGTGGGTTCGATCCCCGCCGGCCGAAGTCTTAGTGTAGTAAAGTGACTGATGCACGTTAAATCTGTCGAGTCGCAAAAGTCCTCCATGTTCCCATAACAAATCAATACCTCTGGGAGTTCTGGATTGAAGAAAGGTAGTTCTCTGATTCAGGTCAAAATTACGATCTGTGGATGAATGAATGGGTCCGCTCTATAAACGGGTGTGTAAAGACTTCCTGTGTAGTAAAGTGACTGGTGCACGTTAAATCTGTCGAGTCGCAAAAGTCCTCCATGTTCCCATAACAAATCAATACCTCTGGGAGTTCTGGATTGAAGAAAGGTAGTTCTCTGATTCAGGTCAAAATTACGATCTGTGGATGAATGAATGGGTCCGCCCTATAAACGGGTGTGTAAAGACTTCCTGTGTAGTAAAGTGACTGGTGCACGTTAAATCTGTCGAGTCGCAAAAGTCCTCCATGTTCCCATAACAAATCAATACCTCTGGGAGTTCTGGATTGAAGAAAGGTAGTTCTCTGATTCAGGTCAAAATTACGATCTGTGGATGAATGAATGGGTCCGCCCTATAAACGGGTGTGTAAAGACTTCCCGTGTAGTAAAGTGACTGGTGCACGTTAAATCTGTCGAGTCGCAAAAGTCCTCCATGTTCCCATAACAAATCAATACCTCTGGGAGTTCTGGATTGAAGAAAGGTAGTTGTCTGATTCAGGTCAAAATTACGATCTGTGGATGAATGAATGGGTCCGCCCTATAAACGGGTGTGTAAAGACTTCCCGTGTAGTAAAGTGACTGGTGCACGTTAAATCTGTCGAGTCGCAAAAGTCCTCCATGTTCCCATAACAAATCAATACCTCTGGGAGTTCTGGATTGAAGAAAGGTAGTTCTCTGATTCAGGTCAAAATTACGATCTGTGGATGAATGAATGGGTCCGCTCTATAAACGGGTGTGTAAAGACTTCCCGTGTAGTAAAGTGACTGGTGCACGTTAAATCTGTCGAGTCGCAAAAGTCCTCCATGTTCCCATAACAAATCAATACCTCTGGGAGTTCTGGATTGAAGAAAGGTAGTTCTCTGATTCAGGTCAAAATTACGATCTGTGGATGAATGAATGGGTCCGCCCTATAAACGGGTGTGTAAAGACTTCCCGTGTAGTAAAGTGACTGGTGCACGTTAAATCTGTCGAGTCGCAAAAGTCCTCCATGTTCCCATAACAAATCAATACCTCTGGGAGTTCTGGATTGAAGAAAGGTAGTTCTCTGATTCAGGTCAAAATTACGATCTGTGGATGAATGAATGGGTCCGCCCTATAAACGGGTGTGTAAAGACTTCCCGTGTAGTAAAGTGACTGGTGCACGTTAAATCTGTCGAGTCGCAAAAGTCCTCCATGTTCCCATAACAAATCAATACCTCTGGGAGTTCTGGATTGAAGAAAGGTAGTTCTCTGATTCAGGTCAAAATTACGATCTGTGGATGAATGAATGGGTCCGCCCTATAAACGGGTGTGTAAAGACTTCCCGTGTAGTAAAGTGACTGGTGCACGTTAAATCTGTCGAGTCGCAAAAGTCCTCCATGTTCCCATAACAAATCAATACCTCTGGGAGTTCTGGATTGAAGAAAGGTAGTTCTCTGATTCAGGTCAAAATTACGATCTGTGGATGAATGAATGGGTCCGCCCTATAAACGGGTGTGTAAAGACTTCCCGTGTAGTAAAGTGACTGGTGCACGTTAAATCTGTCGAGTCGCAAAAGTCCTCCATGTTCCCATAACAAATCAATACCTCTGGGAGTTCTGGATTGAAGAAAGGTAGTTCTCTGATTCAGGTCAAAATTACGATCTGTGGATGAATGAATGGGTCCGCCCTATAAACGGGTGTGTAAAGACTTCCCGTGTAGTAAAGTGACTGGTGCACGTTAAATCTGTCGAGTCGCAAAAGTCCTCCATGTTCCCATAACAAATCAATACCTCTGGGAGTTCTGGATTGAAGAAAGGTAGTTCTCTGATTTAGGTCAAAATTACGATCTGTGGATGAATGAATGGGTCCGCCCTATAAACGGGTGTGTAAAGACTTCCCGTGTAGTAAAGTGACTGGTGCACGTTAAATCTGTCGAGTCGCAAAAGTCCTCCATGTTCCCATAACAAATCAATACCTCTGGGAGTTCTGGATTGAAGAAAGGTAGTTCTCTGATTCAGGTCAAAATTACGATCTGTGGATGAATGAATGGGTCCGCCCTATAAACGGGTGTGTAAAGACTTCCCGTGTAGTAAAGTGACTGGTGCACGTTAAATCTGTCGAGTCGCAAAAGGTCTCCATGTTCCCATAACAAATCAATACCTCTGGGAGTTCTGGATTGAAGAAAGGTAGTTCTCTGATTCAGGTCAAAATTACGATCTGTGGATGAATGAATGGTTCCGCCCTATAAACGGGTGTGTAAAGACTTCCCGTGTAGTAAAGTGACTGGTGCACGTTAAATCTGTCGAGTCGCAAAAGTCCTCCATGTTCCCATAACAAATCAATACCTCTGGGAGTTCTGGATTGAAGAAAGGTAGTTCTCTGATTCAGGTCAAAATTACGATCTGTGGATGAATGAATGGGTCCGCCCTATAAACGGGTGTGTAAAGACTTCCCGTGTAGTAAAGTGACTGGTGCACGTTAAATCTGTCGAGTCGCAAAAGTCCTCCATGTTCCCATAACAAATCAATACCTCTGGGAGTTCTGGATTGAAGAAAGGTAGTTCTCTGATTCAGGTCAAAATTACGATCTGTGGATGAATGAATGGGTCCACCCTATGAACGGGTGTGTAAAGACTTCCCGTGTAGTAAAGTGACTGGTGCACGTTAAATCTGTCGAGTCGCAAAAGTCCTCCATGTTCCCATAACAAATCAATACCTCTGGGAGTTCTAGATTGGAGAAAGGTAGTTCTCTGATTCAGGTCAAAATTACGATCTGTGGATGAATGAATGGGTCCGCCCTATAAACGGGTGTGCCGTATGGTGTGGCAGAAGTCGAATTCTGGGCCATAGATGGCGCCACTGGAGAACAAGAACAATCGCACCCTCTCTGCCTAAACAGGCATATACGTCAACAACAACACAACATCCGAACTTTAATGGTAATCAAGTCGAATGCACAGCATAACTGTATTTAAATATTTATCAACCGGGGGAATTCCCCCGATTCTCACACTTTAATTAGTTTCAAACAGTATATTAACCAAATTTTTTCCCCCACAGTTTATAGCTGTTGCCCGTGCAGAAGTACGTTGTTTTCAATCTTAACTATTTTCAACACTAAAAAAAATTCAGGTAAAATTACCGTACTGTATGACAACGATATTTCTTGTGGGAAAAAAAAAAAAAAAAAACTGCGAAATAAAACCAAAATATACGGTATTTAAAAGATTCATTTGGTAAATTTTTCGTTTACATAGTAGCGATTTATGGGAAGTTCTGGTTTTAACATTATAGTTCTTATTACCACACATTTTTAGTAACGAGTACGAATCTGAAAAGTAAATTAAGTCGATTAAATGATTTTTATGCCATGTCTTATTGGTATGATAAAATTGCTAAATTTTGTCACGAAGTGTAAAACCATATTTTATTATTAGCATTAACCATATTTTATACCAAAATCATTACCAAAACGCATCGGTAAAAATTGCCAAGCTTTTTGATATATAGCATAACAGATAAATACGAAAAGAAAAAAAAAATGTAGAAAATTAAGAAAAACAATAAGTTTTATTTACTGCGCATAAGCTGCAAGTAAATAGAACTCATAAAATAAGCTCACAATGTAGAGAAACATGGAAAAATTACAGAACAAGGAAAAAAGAAAAATAATATAAAAAATCCGGAAAATAAAAGATATAATCTTTTTATCAGCTCACACGATTATATCCGCAAAAAGGAGTGCTTCCTAATATGGTATCAATATAGCCAAAGCAAAATATATTAATACAATAGTGTGAGGAGCACTCAAGAAACAAAAAATTTACAACAAATAAAATAGAACATATTAAGTAAAAATATCACGTAAAAACAGAAAATAAAACATAAAACGAAATCTATAAAGTGAGTAGCGAATTCAAATGAACTTACATGAACAGGAAATTTTCAAGAATTCTTGAAAAATTTCCTGTTCATGTTAGGTCATGTTCATTGTTCTGTAATTTTTTCATGTTTTCTCTACATTTTGAGATATATGTATATATATATATATATATATATATATATATATATATACAGTACCGCTCAAAAGTATCAGTACACCTAGAAACTTATAAAAAATGGCGAAATTCAAAGTGTCATAACTTCTTTAAAAATGATCAAAAATGCTTCTGCTTTAGCTCATTTTGAAGCTTAAAATCTCTACTTTTATGTACTCTAATTGTTCTTAATGAATATATTTTGCAACTATGTACAATTACACTCTAAACAATCATAGAAAATTGTATTAATTTTTTGTGAAGTTTGACGCGATGTACGGGCACAAAGGGGTTAGATATTGTTAATTTTTATTATACCATTGAAAAATTTGGACTTTTAGCTTTCATTTAAAAAGAAAATTCCAAAAAAACATGTTTTTTGACGAAGTTATTGTCAAATAAAAAAAAAGGTTTTTTTTCAGAATTTAATGATTTTTCAGCAATTATAATGAATTTTAGTGTAATTATAATATGATATGAAAATTTTTTAATTAAAATAAATTAAAATTTAATATTTCTCGATAATATTATTTCGTAATTTATTATAACAATTTTAATTTTTTTTTTTGGAAAATATAATAATGAAATATAATAATATAATATAATAATATGAATATAATAATATAAAAGCGCGGGGAGGATATTTTGAAGAAAACAAAATATGATGTAAAATATTTTTTCATTATTACATTTTCGTTTTCAAATTTTTCTGAGAAAAATACGAAAAAATAAATTTCAAAATATTAAACTGTAAACGTTGATTCTTATTTCATTATTATATTTTCCAAAAAAAGAAGTTAAAATTGTTATAATAAATTATGAAATAATATTATCGAGAAATATTAAATTTTAATTAAAAAATTTTCATATCATATTATAATTAAACTAAAATTCATTATAATTGCTGAAAAATCATTAAATTCTGAAAAAAAACCTTTTCTTTTATTTGACAATAACTTCATCAAAAAACATGTTTTTTTGGAATTTTTTTTTTTAAATGAAAGCTAAAAGTTCAAATTTTTTAATGGTATAATAAAAATTAACAATATCTAACCCCTTTGTGCCCGTACATCGCGTCAAACTTCACAAATAATTAATACAATTTTCTATGATTGTTAAGAGTGTAATTGTACATAGTTGCAAAATATATTAATTAAAAACAATAAGAGTACATAAAAGTAGAGATTTTAAGCTTCAAAATGAGCTAAAGCAGAAGCATTTTTGATCATTTTTAAAGAAGTTATGACACTTCGAATTTTGCCATTTTTTTATAAGTTTCTAGGTGTACTGATACTTTTGAGCGGTACTATATATATATAGAAATTCCGTCTGTTTTACTACTAGTTGACGCTATCATATTTCTTTCTATGCTTGATGAAAATGCAAATTAAAATGGTTTCTTGACTGCTTCAAAAATAAACAATCTCCATATTGAATTTATTGTCCGTCAAAATTCCGTTCAGCTTAAGGACTACCTCTTTGCTTTACTATGCGAGATACAACAGTCGTTTTTTTTTTTTTTTTTTTTTTTTTTTTTTTTGCCATCAATCATCGCTATATGGCCAGATAAAAATGATCGACTATAGAAATTTCGTTCAGCTAAAGTAATTTAATTTTAACTGGGCTGTATATCTGATGACAATATATAACTAAAAATAAAGAAATAAAACTAAACTAAAATAAAGATAACTAAAAATAAATGATAATAAAATGAGTTTTTCAGGTGGACTAAGAGGAGAAAATGATTCTGTTTTTATCAGGCCAAAAAGAAAAATAGTAGGAAATGAACTTATCCTTGTTAACACTAGATTCCCCAAGGAAGTCATTTTGACTGTTTTTTAATTTCAATTAGAAAAACAATGATGTATATAATGACACAATTTCTTAGAATTTTGTGACTTTTTGTACAACATATAATTTTTTTTATTGTTAATACTTTCGAATAACTTGTTATATAACTGTAAATAATATAAAAATATTAAAAATTAATTTTAAACAAATTTCTTTACACATTAGTTGGGCAATATACACTTTTGGGCAATATACCTGTAGGTATATACTAAAGTTTTAGTCTTTCCAGTGTTAAAAACGTTTTCGTTTTTGGTCTGACAAAAACGATTAGTTTCTTTGTTTTTGTCCACTTAAAAAAAAAAGCACAGTTTTTGAAATCTTCTGTTTGTTTTATTATTTTCATTTTAATCAAAAAATAAATACAATTTTTTTTTTTATATACAGGGATAAACCTTTTTATAGAATTCTGATAATAAATAAAACCATTTTATCAAACTGCTAGAAAATGATGGAACCGTTTAATAACTTTCAAAATTGCTTTGCCCTTCCCCCCACTTTTACATGAAATTTTTCAATAAACAGTTTTATCTGATAGTGAGGGAGTGTCATTAATTTTAAACAGATTGGCGACGATACGTTTCCTGTTCTGGTGGGGAGAGTAAGATAAAAATTAATTGGCTTTAATTTGCGACGGATTTAGAATATTCCATCAAAGCAGGAGGCAATTTCTTTTAGTTAATTAGTGTTAAATATTTATTAATAACCTCTCAAATGTTTGAACACTTCAAAGTAATCTGATAAATATTAATGGACCTATACGATTGGTAGCATATTTTTATTCATGAAATAAAACGTAAAGGGTTCAAGCTATTTTTTTATGACAAAAATATATTAAATTTTTCATGTATGCGACGATCAAATTTGTTCTGTATGATCCAAGAACAATTGAAATATTTAACCAACTTTGCAGTTTGATAAATTTTTTATTATTGATTAAAAAAATCTTTTGCAAATATTTCGGAACTTAATTACCTCGTATTCTTACCACGTGTTTGTGTTTAGAAGAAATAATAGTTTCGAAGAAATGTTTTTGCCAAATACTTTTTTACACTTAAAATGAATTGTTTACAAGTTTAATTTGGAAATTTATTTATTTATTTTGTACAATGTGCGAAGTTTTATTTCATTTGTTAATTTTTACCAGATAATGTCGCTTTTTTAAGACTGTAAACATTAGTATTTTATTTACCCATTTTATTTTTTTATTTTGATTAAATTTATTTTCATAAATCCGTTTTTTATATTCCACTTAAATTGTTATATCATTAAATCTATTAGAATATTTAGTGCTTTTCAAAGAACGTAAGAAAATGTTAAAAAACCTTTAAAATCACTTAAAAATAAATGTGTTACTAAGGTTTTCAACCCCTCTGCTCGCTCGCTTCCGCTCTCCTATCCCTTGATTATTTCGTAATCATTTTTGTTACTTGACGATAAACAAATTTATAAATCAAAATTAAGATCAATTCAATTAAAAGTTCCTAAAATGTTTTAACAAAATTTTTTTTAAGCGGAAAAACGATTATTTGTTTTAATCCTTTAATTTTGAATAAGATTGTCACGATTTTTACTTTTCATTTTAATAAAAATATTTATATTAGCTTAAATAATTGAATACGTTGAGTATATAAGCAATATAACAGTTAAAAAGAGTAGAACATAACTACAACAGTTGTATATTATTGAAAGCAGCATTATCGTCATATTGCCAAATAAAAATCATATGGCAATAGAAATTTCGTTTAGCTAAAATAATCTAATTTTAATTATGTTCTTTGTCTAATGACAATACAAGTTTCAATGGTTTTCTTACTACTTAGAACAGAATTCAAACAGAATTTATCGTCACACATTACTTTGACCAGTTTCACGATTTTTAGTTTTAAACCTTCAATTCTGAATAAGAATGTCAAGATTATTACTTTTAATTTTAATAAACAAAATTAGATGAAATGACAGAATCAGTTGAGCATAAACAATACAACAGTTAAATAAAGTTGAAGATAACTATAACAGTTGTTTATTAAATATGTCGATAATCAAAATCGAACATAATAAAAGCGCCGTTATATAAAAGATAAATAAACAATTTACTTGTAAATACTGGTATAAATTTTATATCGATGTTCGCTATAAATTTTCAAACAACCGCAAAGGGTTAAATATGAATTTCAAATCTGATATTTTATTGAAAAACCAACATTTATTTAAAGAAGTGCTGACTGTACATTATTATTATTTTCAGTAAGAAAGGAAAATATGAACAAGATAATTTTCCCATGATAATTATTAATTATATCTGCCACAAATATGAATTTGAAAATCTTTATTATTTATTGAAAATATACATTTACTGTGAAAAAATGCCTCATTAGTTATGAAACATATTCTAACAAAAGGTACACACTTCAACACTAATATACGAAAGCTACATGTATTTTGAACATAAAAGAAAACGAATAAAGATAAGAATTGTTGGAATTCTAAAGCTTCAACATTTATTTTAAACTTACACAGAAAAATAAAGCTATATATATTTTATATAGAAAAAAGAAATTATTAAGAGAAGAATTTTTCTCAGAAATTTTAAAGCGAACGATGTTAAGCTTACAAAAAATGATATTTTAAGAAATATTTAAAATAAAAATAGGACAGAAAGAAACGTTGTAGGGAAATATGAGTTTCAACATTATTTTATTGGAAAATTATATTAAAGTTGAAAAAGCGAAGAACATGTATTTTTTGGATTTAAAATGGAAAATATAAAGAGAAGAGTTGTAGGAATAATAAAGTAGACGAAAGTAAAACAAGAGTTTCAACATTATTTTATTTTATTAAAAAATTAAATTTTCTCAGAGAAAATAAATCGACTTAAATTTTGAATATAGAAAAGAAAATATGAAAATGAGAATTGTATCAGGAATTTTATGACCAAAGATTTTTTAAGAGTAAATTCCAAAATTGGTAATTCATTAAAAAATAACATATACTTTGTATAAGAGGGAAAATATAAAGAGAAATGTTGTAAGAATTCTAAAGCAGATTATATATATTTTTTTAAAAAAAGTTTAATTGTTTTAATTTCATTGAAAAATTAAATTTACATAGAAAAATAGAGAGCTACATATGTTTTCGTTCGAAATAAGAGGGAAAGTATAAAAAAAAGAAAATGTCTTATAAATTCTAAAGCAGATGATTTAAAAAATAAATTTCAACTTAGATATTTTATAAAGAAACTACATTCACTCTGATAAGAGAAAGTTACAAATATTTTTGAGTTTAAGAGCGAAAGTATTAAGAAAGAAAAGAATTGTTCTAAGAATTATAAAGCAGATGATCAAAGGAACGAATTTCAACTTTGGTATTTTATAAAGAAATTACATTCACTCAGATAATACTCAGCTACATATATTTTAGAGTTAAAAAGGGAAAGAAAAAAAAAATCTTAAGAATTCTAAAGCAGATGATTTAAGGAACAGTTTTCAACTTAGATATTTTATAAAGAAACTACATTCAGTCTGATAAGAGAAAGCTACAAATATTTTTGAGTTTAAGAGCGAAAGTATTAAGAAAGAAAAGAATTGTCTTAAGAATTATAAAGCCGATGATCAAAGGAACGAATTTCAACTTTGGTATTTTATAAAGAAATTACATTCACTCAGATAAGAGTCAGCTACATATATTTTAGAGTTAAAAAGGGAAAGTAAAAATTTCTTAAGAATCTAAAGCAGGTGATTTGAAGAACAATTTTCAACTTCGTTATTTTATAAAAAAATTACATTCACTCAGATAAGAGTCAGCTAGTCTATAACTTGCACTTCTCACCAGCTGTTATTCTGACAGTTCTGATTGAGATGGCTTGTAAATCTGCTAGGACGGTTTTTCGTTCTAGCCTCACAGTTTTGTGTGTATGTCGTTATGTTGAAATTTATTATTAAATGTAAACGTTTTATTAAACAAAGTATAAATGAACACGCATTTATTTAACTTCACCTTAAGCTATTCAGGGTGGCCAGTTATTATTTTTATTTATTTGTGCTCTCTTCTATTCTTTTTCAAGGAATGATAATATAAAAATTCGATTTTTCTCAGTTTATAAGTGTATTTTTAAACAATTATATAAAAAAATTTTGTTGCATTAATTTTTTTACCTTTTCATTCCTATATTTTTTTAATATCTTCTAACATTTACTATTTTTAGTAAATGTTATGGAATTGTTTTTATGGGAATTATGTTTCATTTTACTTTTTAAACAAGAAATAGTGATTGAAAAATAATACAAAATCCGATGCAATTCTAACTTCCACAAAATAAATTTTTAATATAAAAGATTAGCGTGAATAAAATTAGTCTAGTCTTGTAATTAGTGATAAGATCGCGTTACCCACAGTACCCAAAACGCGAACAAGTTTTTATAGATTAAATTCGTTTTTTAACCGGAAGATTATGAAAAAATCAGATCACTCATCATGTACTTTATTTAATATTATTTAACAGTTTAATTCCTTGATATGATATTCCCTTAGAATATAAAAGAATAACATTTTTACTATGTGCATTAATGTGCCATTTTGTAAGAATTTTTTTCTCCACTTAGCGCAATCCAGAATTTCAAGTTCGGTGGTAGGTTTTTAAAAGTTATGTGGTAATCAAATAAAATTATTTAGAGCACATTCTTTTTAAGCATGCCGAAAATTGGCACGTTACATTTAAAATTAACTAGTAATGTAAAAAGAAAATTTCTCATTGATATTGCACTTAGTGCTTAAAAATTATAATAATAATAAACATAAGTATTTTATCACATTTCACTTAAAAATTTATTAAAACTAAACGGACAAAAGTTCCAAACTAGCTGAAAGTTGCTTAACGCTTTAAAACAAAAACAACTTTAAATAACTGTCTTGTTTAAAAAACTTCCCGCCTACTTCTTCTTTTCACTTGTAATGCTGAACGAGACGCGAAATTGGCGTTTTGTTATTTGGAAAATCTTGTTCACTTGTTAAAATTTCAATTTTAAGTAATAATATTCTGGCTTTACTCTCCTGTTCCGAATTATATACTCATTTTATTTTACTTCTCTAACAATGATTTTGATTCTTTAGTCGTTTTATTGTTTTGAAAGATATTACTTTTGGTACTTCTTTGTTAAGTTTCGGCAGATAAGTAAATAGTACAACTTTTTAAAACATAAGTATTTAAATTTTTTATATCATTATTATTTAGTTATTTTTGTAGAAACATTGCTAGAATTTTTGTTACTTAGACTGCATTGAGGTAAATATATATATTTTATTCTACAATTTTAAATATCATATCTTAATTATATATATATATATATATATATATAGACTCAGAAGTCAAGCACCACTGGCTGCGATCAGTAAGAGGTTGGGTGACCACTCTTTGATAAGCCTGCTTAGGAACCAAGGGTGCACGGTATCGGTTCTCGTTAAACTGTTCTAGTGTAAAGTGCTCGACTTCGCACGCTGGTCGTCGGGCTACCACAGCAGAGGAGTCATCCCCTCTGCAGTGGATCAAAATTGCGATGGCATGTCTTTGGATCATCCTCAGAGATGTAGGGTATGAAATTTTAGAATAAAATTTTACATACATTAATAATATAATTTTACATGGCAAAATAAAAAATTTGAGCGAAATTGGTCAAATACTTGCTGACAAAACAAATTTTAAACATTAACTTGTGATCATGATTATTGTACCATTTAAGATCTTATTTAATTTCACAGATTCATCAAATTATTTAATTATGGTTTACCTCAAATAAAATTAGTTAATTATGATTGATAGTAGTAATAACACCCCAGGAACCATCGCGGCGGGGGGGGGGGCACAAGGTTTAACACGATCCAGAAATAATACAGGGTACATAACCTGCGGCCAGCCAGCTCTTAAAGTGCGGCCCACAGTAGCGCCAGAACTTGATCAAAAATAAAATTTTTCTTTTTAAAAAAAAGTATCGGAAATTTGAATTGCGCATTCAAGGTTTTGAAGTGCGTTGGTTATCACTATATATTTCCAAAGTTTTAAAAATCCTGAAATTTTTATACGTCAAAATTATGATGTGAAATTTTCGAATTTTAGCAATAGCCTTCGAAGCTCTTTCTTTGAGTCCATTTCATAGTTAATATAAATGACTTTTCTATCGTGTTTTCTGAGATTATTGTCGGATTTCCAAGGTTCAGTATAAAAGTTATCTAGATTCAATTCTTTAAATTTCGCTTTTTCAAATTGCCTTTCAGAATATAAATTTGCAAGCCGCGTACAAGTTTTAGAACTTAATATGTGAAAAATTGAATTATATTGAAATACGATTTTGGATTATTCTATATTAAATCTATTTAAATTAAAAATAAAAAACTTCGCCGATAAAATTTAAAAAAAAATAAATAATAATACTTAGCCGAAAATTTGTGCTAACATTCGACCAACCGAATATTCGATAAAAGGGCCGAATAGCAGTATTACATCCCGAGTATATCTGTCCAATTCGACTTTTTCAAAAGCAGAAAGTTAAGAACAGAAAGAAAAAAACAACATTAAATGCTGATTGTGGAAGAAAAAAAAAACATAAAATAAACTAAAACTTTCATGTAAATCAAGTTCATATTTCATTGCAAAAGCTTTATTCTTCCAACACATTACACCTCGATTCAATCTGTGTTTTTTTAATTCTTTATTTTGAATTTATTCACATCCTGTGAGGAGAGTATTGCATCAATTATACCATTGGATAATACGAATTGTAAATTTTTTTAGCAACTTTCTAGAAAGAAAAATGCTATTAACTTCCAACTTGAATACAACTAAGAACACATGATATTGTAAGAATATTTATTACTTTAAAAAGAAATTAGATATACAGTATGTCCCTTGATATCCCTATACGAAATTCCATTTATTTAAAATAAATCGAAAAAAATAAATGCTGTTTGAGTTGGCGACTTTAGTTTGGAACATTCCAAATGACTAACAAGGGGAAGTAGCGTAAGATTACAATAACCCTAAAAAAGCAAATTGGGATTGAAAGAATTTGAAGCGAATGTAATGCACTAACTCTTCCGGTGATTATAAGAAATTTTTTAATCTTCTATGATTTTTCGTATCAAATTTCCGTTTATTGTTCTTTTTTCCCTTCCTTTTTCTGCAATGCGACGTAGAGTTGTTATTCATGAAATTAAAATGAGATTAAAAGTTAAGATTCGCACTTATCATGTAAGTTGGTGTTTTTAGTTATACTAATTTTAAGTCTATGATTTTCTGAATATTTCAATTTGTCTTTAGTGTTTATATTTTTAGTTTATATTCGTTTTCCTAGCAAAAAAATGTAGAACAATATTCACACTTATCGTGTAAGTTGGTGTTTTCAGTTATAATAATTTTAAGTCAATGATTTTCTGAATATTTCAATCCCGTCTTTAGTGTTTATATTTTTAGCTTACATTCGTTTTCCTGGCAGAAATGTCGAGCAATAAATAGCAAAGATGTGAGCATTTTCCATATTAATTTCTTCTAAAGAATTTAATGAACTCAGATTTTTTTTCACCAATTGTTTTTTCTTTATGACATTTAAATGACTGCCTCGATTTTTCATGACATGAAGTTTTGAAAAAAAATCTATTTTTTAAAGGAAATTTGGATTTAGAATTCAGATTTAAATTTTTTATTTTTAAATTTAGCTCTTGTATTGAAGATTTTACAACTTATATTTAAAGAATGTATATTCTTTTATTATTTTTGATAAACTCTCTACATTATAAAATGCTAAGCGTCATCGCCACTGTTTTAGGTCTTCAACTTTGTGCCGCTACACTGGCCGAGCTGTATCGCCCGCCAAACGCAGTGTGAAACGTGGAGGTTGCGGGTTCGAATCCAAAGGTTCTGCATGTCTTCAGGGTTATTTCCCGGACCCTCGCCTATAACTAAGGTCCGATGGTTCAAGGGATAGAGCATTCGCCTTCCAGTAAGGTGAACCGGATTCGAATCCCAGCGATGGTTGGTCGTTACGAATCTGCATTCGGCTTGCAACGACCACAGTGCCGACGTGAAATATCCTCAGTGGTAGATGGATCATGGGTTTGAGTCCCTTTGCTGTCAAGTTAACCGTGGGAGGTTCTCGTGGTTTTCCTCTCCATGTAACACAAATGCGGGTTAGTTCCTTCAAAAGAAGTCCCCCATGATGGCAAATTTCTCCCAATACTTGATCCAGGAGTTCCCTTGTCTTCATTATTGGATTCAAAATTGTAAGTTGAATATTAGTTGTCGTAAACCCAAAAAATTGGGTCGGTTTTGAAACGAAGGTTATAAACTAAAATAAAATATAGGTAAGGTCACCTAGGCATGGTTGGCAAGCTTTTTAAGCTATGCATTAGATCAAAAGTTATTAAGGTGTTCCCTTATTTTAGCACACTGAACATTTAAATTTTTATTTGATGTGTATCTCGCCCATTTTATTCTTGCCCACCTTCCAATTGCCCATTTTTCAGCCTTAGTGTGACGAATATACTGAACTACAAAATTTTGATTTGTACGAAAGTTATTGCAATATTAGGTGCTTTTTTCTTGACGTTTTTCTCTCTTTTTAACACTTGTTTTACATTTTATTTTACTGTTCAAAAACTGTGACTTAAAAAATTGAAATTGATGTTGGGTGTAAAATAATGTACGAAGATTTACACCGGGAAAAAAAAAATAATAATTTAACAGTCGATAATTAGTTCAAGAATTATTAGCTGTTGTAGTGAAATGAGAGCCAATCTGTTGCCTGTTAAAATGTAACTGCGGAGTTGATATTTTACCAGCTGAAATACACATTTTCATTTCTTAACACCATTTTTTTTTTTCGAAATTCTAATTTGCTTAAATTCGTTAATTTTAAGTTTTTTTTTTTGCTAATTTTTCTCGATAGTTTTGCTTTAAATATTCACAATTTATTTTTTCAATCTCGAGACCTTTTTTTTCTAAAGTTTGAGTTGATGTTAAAAGTAACAAAAAGAAAACAAAAGTAGCAAAAAGAACATTTAATATTTCATAAAAGATATCTTAATATTTATATTGAAGTTCTTAAAAATAAAGAAACTAAATGCATGATCATAGGAGTAGCATCGGGAGGAGGGGGGGAGGCACATGCTCCCTAAATATATTGCCAAAATGCAAATTTTTCCTGAATTGATTTCATAATTAAAAAAAAAATTAATAGCTGGAAAAAAACTAAGACATCGACAATCCCATTTTTTCCATTCAAATCTTCTCCAGCTTATTATTATTATATATTTTTTTTTAATTACTTAGTTTGGATTCGTAAAAGATAAAGATCACTTTTGGAAAGAGATTTAAAATTATTGACATAATAATCGTCTGCTTTATGAAGCCTTTTGGCTATTTTTGTTCCATATACTAAATCGTGGGTGTTGGTAAAAGCAGCTGTTAGAAAAGCAGGTGAAGTGAATGTTGGTCTATTTTTTAAAAAAGGGTGAGATGGATCTTTGATTACTAAATTAGACTTCGGTAATGCACCCATTTTCTGAAATGTTCTCGTCCGCAAGTTCAGTATTTCAAAACAAGAACGTTTGTTTCATTTAAAATTTGGATTTCAACACTCGTAAGGAAAAAAAGTCCCTTTGAAAATTAGCTCTTTCTCCATTTTTTTTTTTTAAAAATTGCATTTCTCTTAAGGTAAGTGAAATATTTTTATTTCAAGATTACAGAGAAATTATTTAAATTGTTTTAACTACATTAATGTCGAGTAATAAAACATAATTTTATTTTAGAAATTTATTGTTACTTTTTTTAACCATCTTAGCTTACCTGTATAAAACATAGTTAATAAATTTTAGAATTCAGAAGTTGAATCTGAACAAAAGTGGGCATTAATAATAATAATTGCAAAATTATTAACCCTGTAGATGTTCGGGAAGAAATGAAACCCCTCCTATAATAATAAATATCGCCTTAAAAAGTAATATATTTATATTTAACTCTTTAAAAGTTTCATGAGAGAAACTCATTACCATGTTGTCATCTGGGAGAAATGAAAGAGTGTAATAAACTTTAAATATTCGTAATTCAATTCTAACTGTCACTAATCTAGCCAAATGTCTGAGTTAAAATAAAAAAATGGCGTGAAAAATGTCTTAGTGTTCTTTGTAATTTAATGAATTTTTTTTTTTTTTTAGTGAAAGGGAATTTCTTTATTCGACATTTGTTGTTTATTTTTCTTCTTTTCAAGTCTTTAATTATCTAAATAAGAATTTATTAAACAAAGTTTTAAAAAGAAATTTCTAGTAATGCTTATTTTTATTTAAAAAAAAGTTGATAGTTACATAATTCACATTGAGTGCTTTGTGTTAAAATATTTGACAATTTTTTTAATATTTTGATTCTTATGCGCATGAATTGTCTAAAAATCAGAGTAAACAATTGTCTTCTTTTTTATATTGATTTTTAAATAAACATTTTCTTTTTAAAATGCCTTCTTCTTGATTTAGAATATTTTATATTGAATTGTATGACTTACTTTAATTCATTCACTTCCGAGTATGTATGAAAATGATAGAAAAATTGCTGTCTTCTTTTAAAATAAAGTTTTCTTATGTTGTTTCTTATCAAATTGTTGATCATATTTTCTTTTATAAAACAATATAAATTATGTAGTAGTAATTATATAGTAAGTTTGCAAAAGTTGCTTTAGTTTTTGGGAAAAAATTAACTTTTAAGAAAAAGAAAATGATAAATAAAAAAAAAAAAATTACGTAAGTTGGAGAGTGAAGCGAGCAGGGGATGGATCTTCCTAATATATTAAAAGTTAATAACGGGAATCTGACGAATGCTAAGGTCAAATAAAATTTATGAAAATAAATACGAAATACACCGGATTTCTAAGCTTTGAGAATAAGAAAAGAAAAAAAAAAATAGAAATTTTTCCAATTTTTTAACATTGATTTGAATTTTGAGATAATACAATTTCATTTAAATATAATGAATAAAATTTAATTTAGGAAGAAAAAAAACACAGTTCTGTTTTGCAGATTCGAAGTTTTCTCCCTTCGAAATGGAAAAGGGAAAAAAAAAAAAGAATAAATAAAAACATAATGGTATTTGAGTTTTGTGTTATTATAGACTTCTTTCAAACGCTCGTCAGGGGCCATTCAAATATTACACAAGAGTCTATAATTGTATTCTTCGATTTTTTTTTTCAAACGCTTCTCAGGGGTCATTCAAATAATGCGTAAGAACCTAATGAGGGTGTGGAGGGGGGGGGGAGGTTTGATTTGCTTATTTTTGCTGACGAGTAAGGAGGACAGTTATGAGCCATGCTTATGTAGGCCATTAAAATTCCTTTTAAAAAAAAATTTCCCGAAAGATGTCTGTTCTTATTTAAGCTCTAACTTTTCCACGTTTATTTAAATATTTTTTTTTCTATCATCAAAGGTATACTTTATTTTTTTTCTTTCTTTCTCACGCCTTTTGATTTTTATTTTTAAAATTTATTTTCTTTCTACTAATATCCACTTTGTTGTCTGCAATGCTTTTGTCTGGGAGAGAAAATAGAAAGTTCATTGGGCGATGTGTGATGGTGTCCCACCTCTGTGGAGGTAGGGAGCCCCAATTGAGACTTTCAAAGTATCAGGCAGTACAAAACTTTGTTCTGTTTTTATTTAAGCTCTAACTTTTCCATCTTTATTTAAATATTTTTTTTTCTATTATCAAACGTATACTTTATTTTTTGTCTTTCTTTCTTACGCCTTTTGATTTTTATTTTTAAAATTTATTTTCTTTCTACTAATATCCACTTTGTTGTCTGCAATGCTTTTGTCTGGGAGAGACAATAGAAAGTTCATTGGGCGATGTGTGATGGTGTCCCACCACTGTGGAGGTAGGGAGGCCCAATTGAGACTTTCAAAGTATCAGGCAGTACAAAACTTTGTTCTGTTTTTATTTAAGCTCTAACTTTTCCACCTTTATTTAAATATTTTTTTTTCTATTATCAAACGTATACTTTATTTTTTTTCTTTCTTTCTCACGCCTTTTGATTTTTATTTTTTAAATTTATTTTCTTTCTACTAGTATCCACTTTGTTGTCTGCAATCTGGGAGAGACAATAAAAAGTTCATTGGGCGATGTGTGATGGTGTCCCACCTCTGTGGAGGTAGGGAGGCCCAATTGAGACTTTCAAAGTATCAGGCAGTACAAAACTTTCTTCTGTTTTTATTTAAGCTCTAACTTTTCCATCTTTATTTAAATATTTTTTTTTCTATTATCAAACGTATACTTTATTTTTTTTCTTTCTTTCTCACGCCTTTTGATTTTTATTTTTAAAATTTATTTTCTTTCTACTAATATCCACTTTGTTGTCTGCAATGCTTTTGTCTGGGAGAGACAATAGAAAGTTCATTGGGCGATGTGTGATGGTGTCCCACCTCTGTGGAGGTAGGGAGGCCCAATTGAGACTTTCAAAGTATCAGGCAGTACAAAACTTTGTTCTGTTTTTATTTAAGCTCTAACTTTTCCACCTTTATTTAAATATTTTTTTTTCTATTATCAAACGTATACTTTATATTTTTTTCTTTCTTTCTCACTCCTTTTGATTTTTATTTTTAAAATTTATTTTCTTTCTACTAATATCCACTTTGTTGTCTGCAATGCTTTTGTCTGGGAGAGACAATAGAAAGTTCATTGGGCGATTTGTGATGGTGTCCCACCTCTGTGGAGGTAGGGAGGCCCAATTGAGACTTTCAAAGTATCAGGCAGTACAAAACTTTCTTCTGTTTTTATTTAAGCTCTAACTTTTCCACCTTTATTTAAATTTTTTTTTTCTATTATCAAACGTATACTTTATTTTTTGTCTTTCTTTCTTACGCCTTTTGATTTTTATTTTTAAAATTTATTTTCTTTCTACTAATATCCACTTTGTTGTCTGCAATGCTTTTGTCTGGGAGAGACAATAGAAAGTTCATTGGGCGATGTGTGATGGTGTCCCACCTCTGTGGAGGTAGGGAGGCCCAATTGAGACTTTCAAAGTATCAGGCAGTACAAAACTTTCTTCTGTTTTTATTTAAGCTCTAACTTTTCCACCTTTATTTAAATATTTTTTTTTCTATTATCAAACGTATACTTTATTTTTTTTCTTTCTTTCTCACGCCTTTTGATTTTTATTTTTAAAATTTATTTTCTTTCTACTAATATCCACTTTGTTGTCTGCAATGCTTTTGTCTGGGAGAGACAATAGAAAGTTCATTGGGCGATTTGTGATGGTGTCCCACCTCTGTGGAGGTAGGGAGGCCCAATTGAGACTTTCAAAGTATCAGGCAGTACAAAACTTTCTTCTGTTTTTATTTAAGCTCTAACTTTTCCACCTTTATTTAAATATTTTTTTTTCTATTATCAAACGTATACTTTATTTTTTTTGTTTCTTTCTCACGCCTTTTGATTTTTATTTTTAAAATTTATTTTCTTTCTACTAATATCCACTTTGTTGTCTGCAATGCTTTTGTCTGGGAGAGACAATAGAAAGTTCATTGGGCGATGTGTGATGGTGTCCCACCTCTGTGGAGGTAGGGAGGCCCAATTGAGACTTTCAAAGTATCAGGCAGTACAAAACTTTGTTCTGTTTTTATTTAAGCTCTAACTTTTCCACCTTTATTTAAATATTTTTTTTTCTATTATCAAACGTATACTTTATTTTTTTTTCTTTCTTTCTCACGCCTTTTGATTTTTATTTTTAAAATTTATTTTCTTTCTACTAATATCCACTTTGTTGTCTGCAATGCTTTTGTCTGGGAGAGACAATAGAAAGTTCATTGGGCGATGTGTGATGGTGTCCCACCTCTGTGGAGGTAGGGAGGCCCAATTGAGACTTTCAAAGCATAGGGCAGTACAAAACTTTGTTCTGTTTTTATTTAAGCTCTAACTTTTCCACCTTTATTTAAATATTTTTTTTTCTATTATCAAACGTATACTTTATTTTTTGTCTTTCTTTCTTACGCCTTTTGATTTTTATTTTTAAAATTTATTTTCTTTCTACTAATATCCACTTCGTTGTCTGCAATGTTTTTGTCTGGGAGAGATAATAGAAAGTTCATTGGGCGATGTGTGATGGTGTCCCACCTCTGTGGAGGTAGGGAGGCCCAATTGAGACTTTCAAAGTATCAGGCAGTACAAAACTTTCTTCTGTTTTTATTTAAGCTCTAACTTTTCCACCTTTATTTAAGTATTTTTTTTTCTATTATCAAACGTATACTTTATTTTTTTTCTTTCTTTCCCCATGCCTTTTGATTTTTATTTTTAAAATTTATTTTCTTTCTACTAATATCCACTTTGTTGTCTGCAATGCTTTTGTCTGGGAGAGACAATAGAAAGTTCATTGGGCGATGTGTGATGGTGTCCCACCTCTGTGGAGGTAGGGAGGCCCAATTGAGACTTTCAAAGTATCAGGCAGTACAAAACTTTCTTCTGTTTTTATTTAAGCTCTAACTTTTCCACCTTTATTTAAATATTTTTTTTTCTATTATCAAACGTATACTTTATTTTTTTTTCTTTCTTTCTCACGCCTTTTGATTTTTATTTTTAAAATTTATTTTCTTTCTACTAATATCCACTTTGTTGTCTGCAATGCTTTTGTCTGGGAGAGACAATAGAAAGTTCATTGGGCGATTTGTGATGGTGTCCCACCTCTGTGGAGGTAGGGAGGCCCAATTGAGACTTTCAAAGTATCAGGCAGTACAAAACTTTCTTCTGTTTTTATTTAAGCTCTAACTTTTCCACCTTTATTTAAATATTTTTTTTTCTATTATCAAACGTATACTTTATTTTTTTTGTTTCTTTCTCACGCCTTTTGATTTTTATTTTTAAAATTTATTTTCTTTCTACTAATATCCACTTTGTTGTCTGCAATGCTTTTGTCTGGGAGAGACAATAGAAAGTTCATTGGGCGATGTGTGATGGTGTCCCACCTCTGTGGAGGTAGGGAGGCCCAATTGAGACTTTCAAAGTATCAGGCAGTACAAAACTTTCTTCTGTTTTTATTTAAGCTCTAACTTTTCCACCTTTATTTAAATATTTTTTTTTCTATTATCAAACGTATACTTTATTTTTTTTGTTTCTTTCTCACGCCTTTTGATTTTTATTTTTAAAATTTATTTTCTTTCTACTAATATCCACTTTGTTGTCTGCAATGCTTTTGTCTGGGAGAGACAATAGAAAGTTCATTGGGCGATGTGTGATGGTGTCCCACCTCTGTGGAGGTAGGGAGGCCCAATTGAGACTTTCAAAGTATCAGGCAGTACAAAACTTTGTTCTGTTTTTATTTAAGCTCTAACTTTTCCACCTTTATTTAAATATTTTTTTTTCTATTATCAAACGTATACTTTATTTTTTTTTCTTTCTTTCTCACGCCTTTTGATTTTTATTTTTAAAATTTATTTTCTTTCTACTAATATCCACTTTGTTGTCTGCAATGCTTTTGTCTGGGAGAGACAATAGAAAGTTCATTGGGCGATTTGTGATGGTGTCCCACCTCTGTGGAGGTAGGGAGGCCCAATTGAGACTTTCAAAGTATCAGGCAGTACAAAACTTTCTTCTGTTTTTATTTAAGCTCTAACTTTTCCACCTTTATTTAAATATTTTTTTTTCTATTATCAAACGTATACTTTATTTTTTTTGTTTCTTTCTCACGCCTTTTGATTTTTATTTTTAAAATTTATTTTCTTTCTACTAATATCCACTTTGTTGTCTGCAATGCTTTTGTCTGGGAGAGACAATAGAAAGTTCATTGGGCGATGTGTGATGGTGTCCCACCTCTGTGGAGGTAGGGAGGCCCAATTGAGACTTTCAAAGTATCAGGCAGTACAAAACTTTGTTCTGTTTTTATTTAAGCTCTAACTTTTCCACCTTTATTTAAATATTTTTTTTTCTATTATCAAACGTATACTTTATTTTTTGTCTTTCTTTCTTACGCCTTTTGATTTTTATTTTTAAAATTTATTTTCTTTCTACTAATATCCACTTTGTTGTCTGCAATGTTTTTGTCTGGGAGAAATAATAGAAAGTTCATTGGGCGATGTGTGATGGTGTCCCACCTCTGTGGAGGTAGGGAGGCCCAATTGAGACTTTCAAAGTATCAGGCAGTACAAAACTTTCTTCTGTTTTTATTTAAGCTCTAACTTTTCCACCTTTATTTAAATATTTTTTTTTCTATTATCAAACGTATACTTTATTTTTTTTGTTTCTTTCTCACGCCTTTTGATTTTTATTTTTAAAATTTATTTTCTTTCTACTAATATCCACTTTGTTGTCTGCAATGCTTTTGTCTGGGAGAGACAATAGAAAGTTCATTGGGCGATGTGTGATGGTGTCCCACCTCTGTGGAGGTAGGGAGGCCCAATTGAGACTTTCAAAGTATCTGGCAGTACAAAACTTTCTTCTGTTTTTATTTAAGCTCTAACTTTTCCACCTTTATTTAAATATTTTTTTTTCTATTATCAAACGTATACTTTATTTTTTTTTCTTTCTTTCTCACGCCTTTTGATTTTTATTTTTAAAATTTATTTTCTTTCTACTAATATCCACTTTGTTGTCTGCAATGCTTTTGTCTGGGAGAGACAATAGAAAGTTCATTGGGCGATGTGTGATGGTGTCCCACCTCTGTGGAGGTAGGGAGGCCCAATTGAGACTTTCAAAGTATAGGGCAGTACAAAACTTTGTTCTGTTTTTATTTAAGCTCTAACTTTTCCACCTTTATTTAAATATTTTTTTTTCTATTATCAAACGTATACTTTATTTTTTGTCTTTCTTTCTTACGCCTTTTGATTTTTATTTTTAAAATTTATTTTCTTTCTACTAATATCCACTTTGTTGTCTGCAATGTTTTTGTCTGGGAGAGATAATAGAAAGTTCATTGGGCGATGTGTGATGGTGTCCCACCTCTGTGGAGGTAGGGAGGCCCAATTGAGACTTTCAAAGTATCAGGCAGTACAAAACTTTCTTCTGTTTTTATTTAAGCTCTAACTTTTCCACCTTTATTTAAATATTTTTTTTTCTATTATCAAACGTATACTTTATTTTTTTTGTTTCTTTCTCACGCCTTTTGATTTTGATTTTTAAAATTTATTTTCTTTCTACTAATATCCACTTTGTTGTCTGCAATGCTTTTGTCTGGGAGAGACAATAGAAAGTTCATTGGGCGATGTGTGATGGTGTCCCACCTCTGTGGAGGTAGGGAGGCCCAATTGAGACTTTCAAAGTATCAGGCAGTACAAAACTTTGTTCTGTTTTTATTTAAGCTCTAACTTTTCCACCTTTATTTAAATATTTTTTTTTCTATTATCAAACGTATACTTTATTTTTTTTTCTTTCTTTCTCACGCCTTTTGATTTTTATTTTTAAAATTTATTTTCTTTCTACTAATATCCACTTTGTTGTCTGCAATGCTTTTGTCTGGGAGAGACAATAGAAAGTTCATTGGGCGATGTGTGATGGTGTCCCACCTCTGTGGAGGTAGGGAGGCCCAATTGAGACTTTCAAAGCATAGGGCAGTACAAAACTTTGTTCTGTTTTTATTTAAGCTCTAACTTTTCCACCTTTATTTAAATATTTTTTTTTCTATTATCAAACGTATACTTTATTTTTTGTCTTTCTTTCTTACGCCTTTTGATTTTTATTTTTAAAATTTATTTTCTTTCTACTAATATCCACTTCGTTGTCTGCAATGTTTTTGTCTGGGAGAGATAATAGAAAGTTCATTGGGCGATGTGTGATGGTGTCCCACCTCTGTGGAGGTAGGGAGGCCCAATTGAGACTTTCAAAGTATCAGGCAGTACAAAACTTTCTTCTGTTTTTATTTAAGCTCTAACTTTTCCACCTTTATTTAAGTATTTTTTTTTCTATTATCAAACGTATACTTTATTTTTTTTCTTTCTTTCCCCATGCCTTTTGATTTTTATTTTTAAAATTTATTTTCTTTCTACTAATATCCACTTTGTTGTCTGCAATGCTTTTGTCTGGGAGAGACAATAGAAAGTTCATTGGGCGATGTGTGATGGTGTCCCACCTCTGTGGAGGTAGGGAGGCCCAATTGAGACTTTCAAAGTATCAGGCAGTACAAAACTTTCTTCTGTTTTTATTTAAGCTCTAACTTTTCCACCTTTATTTAAATATTTTTTTTTCTATTATCAAACGTATACTTTATTTTTTTTTCTTTCTTTCTCACGCCTTTTGATTTTTATTTTTAAAATTTATTTTCTTTCTACTAATATCCACTTTGTTGTCTGCAATGCTTTTGTCTGGGAGAGACAATAGAAAGTTCATTGGGCGATTTGTGATGGTGTCCCACCTCTGTGGAGGTAGGGAGGCCCAATTGAGACTTTCAAAGTATCAGGCAGTACAAAACTTTCTTCTGTTTTTATTTAAGCTCTAACTTTTCCACCTTTATTTAAATATTTTTTTTTCTATTATCAAACGTATACTTTATTTTTTTTGTTTCTTTCTCACGCCTTTTGATTTTTATTTTTAAAATTTATTTTCTTTCTACTAATATCCACTTTGTTGTCTGCAATGCTTTTGTCTGGGAGAGACAATAGAAAGTTCATTGGGCGATGTGTGATGGTGTCCCACCTCTGTGGAGGTAGGGAGGCCCAATTGAGACTTTCAAAGTATCAGGCAGTACAAAACTTTCTTCTGTTTTTATTTAAGCTCTAACTTTTCCACCTTTATTTAAATATTTTTTTTTCTATTATCAAACGTATACTTTATTTTTTTTGTTTCTTTCTCACGCCTTTTGATTTTTATTTTTAAAATTTATTTTCTTTCTACTAATATCCACTTTGTTGTCTGCAATGCTTTTGTCTGGGAGAGACAATAGAAAGTTCATTGGGCGATGTGTGATGGTGTCCCACCTCTGTGGAGGTAGGGAGGCCCAATTGAGACTTTCAAAGTATCAGGCAGTACAAAACTTTCTTCTGTTTTTATTTAAGCTCTAACTTTTCCACCTTTATTTAAATATTTTTTTTTCTATTATCAAACGTATACTTTATTTTTTTTGTTTCTTTCTCACGCCTTTTGATTTTTATTTTTAAAATTTATTTTCTTTCTACTAATATCCACTTTGTTGTCTGCAATGCTTTTGTCTGGGAGAGACAATAGAAAGTTCATTGGGCGATGTGTGATGGTGTCCCACCTCTGTGGAGGTAGGGAGGCCCAATTGAGACTTTCAAAGTATCAGGCAGTACAAAACTTTGTTCTGTTTTTATTTAAGCTCTAACTTTTCCACCTTTATTTAAATATTTTTTTTTCTATTATCAAACGTATACTTTATTTTTTTTTCTTTCTTTCTCACGCCTTTTGATTTTTATTTTTAAAATTTATTTTCTTTCTACTAATATCCACTTTGTTGTCTGCAATGCTTTTGTCTGAGAGAGACAATAGAAAGTTCATTGGGCGATTTGTGATGGTGTCCCACCTCTGTGGAGGTAGGGAGGCCCAATTGAGACTTTCAAAGTATCAGGCAGTACAAAACTTTCTTCTGTTTTTATTTAAGCTCTAACTTTTCCACCTTTATTTAAATATTTTTTTTTCTATTATCAAACGTATACTTTATTTTTTTTGTTTCTTTCTCACGCCTTTTGATTTTTATTTTTAAAATTTATTTTCTTTCTACTAATATCCACTTTGTTGTCTGCAATGCTTTTGTCTGGGAGAGACAATAGAAAGTTCATTGGGCGATGTGTGATGGTGTCCCACCTCTGTGGAGGTAGGGAGGCCCAATTGAGACTTTCAAAGTATCAGGCAGTACAAAACTTTGTTCTGTTTTTATTTAAGCTTTAACTTTTCCACCTTTATTTAAATATTTTTTTTTCTATTATCAAACGTATACTTTATTTTTTGTCTTTCTTTCTTACGCCTTTTGATTTTTATTTTTAAAATTTATTTTCTTTCTACTAATATCCACTTTGTTGTCTGCAATGTTTTTGTCTGGGAGAAATAATAGAAAGTTCATTGGGCGATGTGTGATGGTGTCCCACCTCTGTGGAGGTAGGGAGGCCCAATTGAGACTTTCAAAGTATCAGGCAGTACAAAACTTTCTTCTGTTTTTATTTAAGCTCTAACTTTTCCACCTTTATTTAAATATTTTTTTTTCTATTATCAAACGTATACTTTATTTTTTTTGTTTCTTTCTCACGCCTTTTGATTTTTATTTTTAAAATTTATTTTCTTTCTACTAATATCCACTTTGTTGTCTGCAATGCTTTTGTCTGGGAGAGACAATAGAAAGTTCATTGGGCGATGTGTGATGGTGTCCCACCTCTGTGGAGGTAGGGAGGCCCAATTGAGACTTTCAAAGTATCAGGCAGTACAAAACTTTCTTCTGTTTTTATTTAAGCTCTAACTTTTCCACCTTTATTTAAATATTTTTTTTTCTATTATCAAACGTATACTTTATTTTTTTTTCTTTCTTTCTCACGCCTTTTGATTTTTATTTTTAAAATTTATTTTCTTTCTACTAATATCCACTTTGTTGTCTGCAATGCTTTTGTCTGGGAGAGACAATAGAAAGTTCATTGGGCGATGTGTGATGGTGTCCCACCTCTGTGGAGGTAGGGAGGCCCAATTGAGACTTTCAAAGTATAGGGCAGTACAAAACTTTGTTCTGTTTTTATTTAAGCTCTAACTTTTCCACCTTTATTTAAATATTTTTTTTTCTATTATCAAACGTATACTTTATTTTTTGTCTTTCTTTCTTACGCCTTTTGATTTTTATTTTTAAAATTTATTTTCTTTCTACTAATATCCACTTTGTTGTCTGCAATGTTTTTGTCTGGGAGAGATAATAGAAAGTTCATTGGGCGATGTGTGATGGTGTCCCACCTCTGTGGAGGTAGGGAGGCCCAATTGAGACTTTCAAAGTATCAGGCAGTACAAAACTTTCTTCTGTTTTTATTTAAGCTCTAACTTTTCCACCTTTATTTAAATATTTTTTTTTCTATTATCAAACGTATACTTTATTTTTTTTGTTTCTTTCTCACGCCTTTTGATTTTGATTTTTAAAATTTATTTTCTTTCTACTAATATCCACTTTGTTGTCTGCAATGCTTTTGTCTGGGAGAGACAATAGAAAGTTCATTGGGCGATGTGTGATGGTGTCCCACCTCTGTGGAGGTAGGGAGGCCCAATTGAGACTTTCAAAGTATCAGGCAGTACAAAACTTTGTTCTGTTTTTATTTAAGCTCTAACTTTTCCACCTTTATTTAAATATTTTTTTTTCTATTATCAAACGTATACTTTATTTTTTGTCTTTCTTTCTTACGCCTTTTGATTTTTATTTTTAAAATTTATTTTCTTTCTACTAATATCCACTTTGTTGTCTGCAATGTTTTTGTCTGGGAGAGATAATAGAAAGTTCATTGGGCGATGTGTGATGGTGTCCCACCTCTGTGGAGGTAGGGAGGCCCAATTGAGACTTTCAAAGTATCAGGCAGTACAAAACTTTCTTCTGTTTTTATTTAAGCTCTAACTTTTCCACCTTTATTTAAATATTTTTTTTTCTATTATCAAACGTATACTTTATTTTTTTTGTTTCTTTCTCACGCCTTTTGATTTTTATTTTTAAAATTTATTTTCTTTCTACTAATATCCACTTTGTTGTCTGCAATGCTTTTGTCTGGGAGAGACAATAGAAAGTTCATTGGGCGATGTGTGATGGTGTCCCACCTCTGTGGAGGTAGGGAGGCCCAATTGAGACTTTCAAAGTATCAGGCAGTACAAAACTTTCTTCTGTTTTTATTTAAGCTCTAACTTTTCCACCTTTATTTAAATATTTTTTTTTCTATTATCAAACGTATACTTTATTTTTTTTGTTTCTTTCTCACGCCTTTTGATTTTTATTTTTAAAATTTATTTTCTTTCTACTATTATCCACTTTGTTGTCTGCAATGCTTTTGTCTGGGAGAGACAATAGAAAGTTCATTGGGCGATGTGTGATGGTGTCCCACCTCTGTGGAGGTAGGGAGGCCCAATTGAGACTTTCAAAGTATCAGGCAGTACAAAACTTTGTTCTGTTTTTATTTAAGCTCTAACTTTTCCACCTTTATTTAAATATTTTTTTTTCTATTATCAAACGTATACTTTATTTTTTTTCTTTCTTTCCCCATGCCTTTTGATTTTGATTTTTAAAATTTATTTTCTTTCTACTAATATCCACTTTGTTGTCTGCAATGCTTTTGTCTGGGAGAGACAATAGAAAGTTCATTGGGCGATGTGTGATGGTGTCCCACCTCTGTGGAGGTAGGGAGGCCCAATTGAGACTTTCAAAGTATCAGGCAGTACAAAACTTTGTTCTGTTTTTATTTAAGCTCTAACTTTTCCACCTTTATTTAAATATTTTTTTTTCTATTATCAAACGTATACTTTATTTTTTTTTCTTTCTTTCTCACGCCTTTTGATTTTTATTTTTAAAATTTATTTTCTTTCTACTAATATCCACTTTGTTGTCTGCAATGCTTTTGTCTGGGAGAGACAATAGAAAGTTCATTGGGCGATTTGTGATGGTGTCCCACCTCTGTGGAGGTAGGGAGGCCCAATTGAGACTTTCAAAGTATCAGGCAGTACAAAACTTTCTTCTGTTTTTATTTAAGCTCTAACTTTTCCACCTTTATTTAAATATTTTTTTTTCTATTATCAAACGTATACTTTATTTTTTTTGTTTCTTTCTCACGCCTTTTGATTTTTATTTTTAAAATTTATTTTCTTTCTACTAATATCCACTTTGTTGTCTGCAATGCTTTTGTCTGGGAGAGACAATAGAAAGTTCATTGGGCGATGTGTGATGGTGTCCCACCTCTGTGGAGGTAGGGAGGCCCAATTGAGACTTTCAAAGTATCAGGCAGTACAAAACTTTCTTCTGTTTTTATTTAAGCTCTAACTTTTCCACCTTTATTTAAATATTTTTTTTTCTATTATCAAACGTATACTTTATTTTTTTTGTTTCTTTCTCACGCCTTTTGATTTTTATTTTTAAAATTTATTTTCTTTCTACTAATATCCACTTTGTTGTCTGCAATGCTTTTGTCTGGGAGAGACAATAGAAAGTTCATTGGGCGATGTGTGATGGTGTCCCACCTCTGTGGAGGTAGGGAGGCCCAATTGAGACTTTCAAAGTATCAGGCAGTACAAAACTTTGTTCTGTTTTTATTTAAGCTCTAACTTTTCCACCTTTATTTAAATATTTTTTTTTCTATTATCAAACGTATACTTTATTTTTTTTTCTTTCTTTCTCACGCCTTTTGATTTTTATTTTTAAAATTTATTTTCTTTCTACTAATATCCACTTTGTTGTCTGCAATGCTTTTGTCTGGGAGAGACAATAGAAAGTTCATTGGGCGATTTGTGATGGTGTCCCACCTCTGTGGAGGTAGGGAGGCCCAATTGAGACTTTCAAAGTATCAGGCAGTACAAAACTTTCTTCTGTTTTTATTTAAGCTCTAACTTTTCCACCTTTATTTAAATATTTTTTTTTCTATTATCAAACGTATACTTTATTTTTTTTGTTTCTTTCTCACGCCTTTTGATTTTTATTTTTAAAATTTATTTTCTTTCTACTAATATCCACTTTGTTGTCTGCAATGCTTTTGTCTGGGAGAGACAATAGAAAGTTCATTGGGCGATGTGTGATGGTGTCCCACCTCTGTGGAGGTAGGGAGGCCCAATTGAGACTTTCAAAGTATCAGGCAGTACAAAACTTTGTTCTGTTTTTATTTAAGCTCTAACTTTTCCACCTTTATTTAAATATTTTTTTTTCTATTATCAAACGTATACTTTATTTTTTGTCTTTCTTTCTTACGCCTTTTGATTTTTATTTTTAAAATTTATTTTCTTTCTACTAATATCCACTTTGTTGTCTGCAATGTTTTTGTCTGGGAGAAATAATAGAAAGTTCATTGGGCGATGTGTGATGGTGTCCCACCTCTGTGGAGGTAGGGAGGCCCAATTGAGACTTTCAAAGTATCAGGCAGTACAAAACTTTCTTCTGTTTTTATTTAAGCTCTAACTTTTCCACCTTTATTTAAATATTTTTTTTTCTATTATCAAACGTATACTTTATTTTTTTTGTTTCTTTCTCACGCCTTTTGATTTTTATTTTTAAAATTTATTTTCTTTCTACTAATATCCACTTTGTTGTCTGCAATGCTTTTGTCTGGGAGAGACAATAGAAAGTTCATTGGGCGATGTGTGATGGTGTCCCACCTCTGTGGAGGTAGGGAGGCCCAATTGAGACTTTCAAAGTATCAGGCAGTACAAAACTTTCTTCTGTTTTTATTTAAGCTCTAACTTTTCCACCTTTATTTAAATATTTTTTTTTCTATTATCAAACGTATACTTTATTTTTTTTTCTTTCTTTCTCACGCCTTTTGATTTTTATTTTTAAAATTTATTTTCTTTCTACTAATATCCACTTTGTTGTCTGCAATGCTTTTGTCTGGGAGAGACAATAGAAAGTTCATTGGGCGATGTGTGATGGTGTCCCACCTCTGTGGAGGTAGGGAGGCCCAATTGAGACTTTCAAAGTATAGGGCAGTACAAAACTTTGTTCTGTTTTTATTTAAGCTCTAACTTTTCCACCTTTATTTAAATATTTTTTTTTCTATTATCAAACGTATACTTTATTTTTTGTCTTTCTTTCTTACGCCTTTTGATTTTTATTTTTAAAATTTATTTTCTTTCTACTAATATCCACTTTGTTGTCTGCAATGTTTTTGTCTGGGAGAGATAATAGAAAGTTCATTGGGCGATGTGTGATGGTGTCCCACCTCTGTGGAGGTAGGGAGGCCCAATTGAGACTTTCAAAGTATCAGGCAGTACAAAACTTTCTTCTGTTTTTATTTAAGCTCTAACTTTTCCACCTTTATTTAAATATTTTTTTTTCTATTATCAAACGTATACTTTATTTTTTTTGTTTCTTTCTCACGCCTTTTGATTTTGATTTTTAAAATTTATTTTCTTTCTACTAATATCCACTTTGTTGTCTGCAATGCTTTTGTCTGGGAGAGACAATAGAAAGTTCATTGGGCGATGTGTGATGGTGTCCCACCTCTGTGGAGGTAGGGAGGCCCAATTGAGACTTTCAAAGTATCAGGCAGTACAAAACTTTGTTCTGTTTTTATTTAAGCTCTAACTTTTCCACCTTTATTTAAATATTTTTTTTTCTATTATCAAACGTATACTTTATTTTTTGTCTTTCTTTCTTACGCCTTTTGATTTTTATTTTTAAAATTTATTTTCTTTCTACTAATATCCACTTTGTTGTCTGCAATGTTTTTGTCTGGGAGAGATAATAGAAAGTTCATTGGGCGATGTGTGATGGTGTCCCACCTCTGTGGAGGTAGGGAGGCCCAATTGAGACTTTCAAAGTATCAGGCAGTACAAAACTTTCTTCTGTTTTTATTTAAGCTCTAACTTTTCCACCTTTATTTAAATATTTTTTTTTCTATTATCAAACGTATACTTTATTTTTTTTGTTTCTTTCTCACGCCTTTTGATTTTTATTTTTAAAATTTATTTTCTTTCTACTAATATCCACTTTGTTGTCTGCAATGCTTTTGTCTGGGAGAGACAATAGAAAGTTCATTGGGCGATGTGTGATGGTGTCCCACCTCTGTGGAGGTAGGGAGGCCCAATTGAGACTTTCAAAGTATCAGGCAGTACAAAACTTTCTTCTGTTTTTATTTAAGCTCTAACTTTTCCACCTTTATTTAAATATTTTTTTTTCTATTATCAAACGTATACTTTATTTTTTTTGTTTCTTTCTCACGCCTTTTGATTTTTATTTTTAAAATTTATTTTCTTTCTACTAATATCCACTTTGTTGTCTGCAATGCTTTTGTCTGGGAGAGACAATAGAAAGTTCATTGGGCGATGTGTGATGGTGTCCCACCTCTGTGGAGGTAGGGAGGCCCAATTGAGACTTTCAAAGTATCAGGCAGTACAAAACTTTCTTCTGTTTTTATTTAAGCTCTAACTTTTCCACCTTTATTTAAATATTTTTTTTTCTATTATCAAACGTATACTTTATTTTTTTTGTTTCTTTCTCACGCCTTTTGATTTTTATTTTTAAAATTTATTTTCTTTCTACTAATATCCACTTTGTTGTCTGCAATGCTTTTGTCTGGGAGAGACAATAGAAAGTTCATTGGGCGATGTGTGATGGTGTCCCACCTCTGTGGAGGTAGGGAGGCCCAATTGAGACTTTCAAAGTATCAGGCAGTACAAAACTTTGTTCTGTTTTTATTTAAGCTCTAACTTTTCCACCTTTATTTAAATATTTTTTTTTCTATTATCAAACGTATACTTTATTTTTTTTTCTTTCTTTCTCACGCCTTTTGATTTTTATTTTTAAAATTTATTTTCTTTCTACTAATATCCACTTTGTTGTCTGCAATGCTTTTGTCTGGGAGAGACAATAGAAAGTTCATTGGGCGATTTGTGATGGTGTCCCACCTCTGTGGAGGTAGGGAGGCCCAATTGAGACTTTCAAAGTATCAGGCAGTACAAAACTTTCTTCTGTTTTTATTTAAGCTCTAACTTTTCCACCTTTATTTAAATATTTTTTTTTCTATTATCAAACGTATACTTTATTTTTTTTGTTTCTTTCTCACGCCTTTTGATTTTTATTTTTAAAATTTATTTTCTTTCTACTAATATCCACTTTGTTGTCTGCAATGCTTTTGTCTGGGAGAGACAATAGAAAGTTCATTGGGCGATGTGTGATGGTGTCCCACCTCTGTGGAGGTAGGGAGGCCCAATTGAGACTTTCAAAGTATCAGGCAGTACAAAACTTTGTTCTGTTTTTATTTAAGCTCTAACTTTTCCACCTTTATTTAAATATTTTTTTTTCTATTATCAAACGTATACTTTATTTTTTGTCTTTCTTTCTTACGCCTTTTGATTTTTATTTTTAAAATTTATTTTCTTTCTACTAATATCCACTTTGTTGTCTGCAATGTTTTTGTCTGGGAGAAATAATAGAAAGTTCATTGGGCGATGTGTGATGGTGTCCCACCTCTGTGGAGGTAGGGAGGCCCAATTGAGACTTTCAAAGTATCAGGCAGTACAAAACTTTCTTCTGTTTTTATTTAAGCTCTAACTTTTCCACCTTTATTTAAATATTTTTTTTTCTATTATCAAACGTATACTTTATTTTTTTTGTTTCTTTCTCACGCCTTTTGATTTTTATTTTTAAAATTTATTTTCTTTCTACTAATATCCACTTTGTTGTCTGCAATGCTTTTGTCTGGGAGAGACAATAGAAAGTTCATTGGGCGATGTGTGATGGTGTCCCACCTCTGTGGAGGTAGGGAGGCCCAATTGAGACTTTCAAAGTATCAGGCAGTACAAAACTTTCTTCTGTTTTTATTTAAGCTCTAACTTTTCCACCTTTATTTAAATATTTTTTTTTCTATTATCAAACGTATACTTTATTTTTTTTTCTTTCTTTCTCACGCCTTTTGATTTTTATTTTTAAAATTTATTTTCTTTCTACTAATATCCACTTTGTTGTCTGCAATGCTTTTGTCTGGGAGAGACAATAGAAAGTTCATTGGGCGATGTGTGATGGTGTCCCACCTCTGTGGAGGTAGGGAGGCCCAATTGAGACTTTCAAAGTATAGGGCAGTACAAAACTTTGTTCTGTTTTTATTTAAGCTCTAACTTTTCCACCTTTATTTAAATATTTTTTTTTCTATTATCAAACGTATACTTTATTTTTTGTCTTTCTTTCTTACGCCTTTTGATTTTTATTTTTAAAATTTATTTTCTTTCTACTAATATCCACTTTGTTGTCTGCAATGTTTTTGTCTGGGAGAGATAATAGAAAGTTCATTGGGCGATGTGTGATGGTGTCCCACCTCTGTGGAGGTAGGGAGGCCCAATTGAGACTTTCAAAGTATCAGGCAGTACAAAACTTTCTTCTGTTTTTATTTAAGCTCTAACTTTTCCACCTTTATTTAAATATTTTTTTTTCTATTATCAAACGTATACTTTATTTTTTTTGTTTCTTTCTCACGCCTTTTGATTTTGATTTTTAAAATTTATTTTCTTTCTACTAATATCCACTTTGTTGTCTGCAATGCTTTTGTCTGGGAGAGACAATAGAAAGTTCATTGGGCGATGTGTGATGGTGTCCCACCTCTGTGGAGGTAGGGAGGCCCAATTGAGACTTTCAAAGTATCAGGCAGTACAAAACTTTGTTCTGTTTTTATTTAAGCTCTAACTTTTCCACCTTTATTTAAATATTTTTTTTTCTATTATCAAACGTATACTTTATTTTTTGTCTTTCTTTCTTACGCCTTTTGATTTTTATTTTTAAAATTTATTTTCTTTCTACTAATATCCACTTTGTTGTCTGCAATGTTTTTGTCTGGGAGAGATAATAGAAAGTTCATTGGGCGATGTGTGATGGTGTCCCACCTCTGTGGAGGTAGGGAGGCCCAATTGAGACTTTCAAAGTATCAGGCAGTACAAAACTTTCTTCTGTTTTTATTTAAGCTCTAACTTTTCCACCTTTATTTAAATATTTTTTTTTCTATTATCAAACGTATACTTTATTTTTTTTGTTTCTTTCTCACGCCTTTTGATTTTTATTTTTAAAATTTATTTTCTTTCTACTAATATCCACTTTGTTGTCTGCAATGCTTTTGTCTGGGAGAGACAATAGAAAGTTCATTGGGCGATGTGTGATGGTGTCCCACCTCTGTGGAGGTAGGGAGGCCCAATTGAGACTTTCAAAGTATCAGGCAGTACAAAACTTTCTTCTGTTTTTATTTAAGCTCTAACTTTTCCACCTTTATTTGAATATTTTTTTTTCTATTATCAAACGTATACTTTATTTTTTTTGTTTCTTTCTCACGCCTTTTGATTTTTATTTTTAAAATTTATTTTCTTTCTACTATTATCCACTTTGTTGTCTGCAATGCTTTTGTCTGGGAGAGACAATAGAAAGTTCATTGGGCGATGTGTGATGGTGTCCCACCTCTGTGGAGGTAGGGAGGCCCAATTGAGACTTTCAAAGTATCAGGCAGTACAAAACTTTGTTCTGTTTTTATTTAAGCTCTAACTTTTCCACCTTTATTTAAATATTTTTTTTTCTATTATCAAACGTATACTTTATTTTTTTTCTTTCTTTCCCCATGCCTTTTGATTTTGATTTTTAAAATTTATTTTCTTTCTACTAATATCCACTTTGTTGTCTGCAATGCTTTTGTCTGGGAGAGACAATAGAAAGTTCATTGGGCGATGTGTGATGGTGTCCCACCTCTGTGGAGGTAGGGAGGCCCAATTGAGACTTTCAAAGTATCAGGCAGTACAAAACTTTGTTCTGTTTTTATTTAAGCTCTAACTTTTCCACCTTTATTTAAATATTTTTTTTTCTATTATCAAACGTATACTTTATTTTTTGTCTTTCTTTCTTACGCCTTTTGATTTTTATTTTTAAAATTTATTTTCTTTCTACTAATATCCACTTTGTTGTCTGCAATGTTTTTGTCTGGGAGAGATAATAGAAAGTTCATTGGGCGATGTGTGATAGTGTCCCACCTCTGTGGAGGTAGGGAGGCCCAATTGAGACATTCAAAGTATCAGGCAGTACAAAACTTTCTTCTGTTTTTATTTAAGCTCTAACTTTTCCACCTTTATTTAAATATTTTTTTTTCTATTATCAAACGTATACTTTATTTTTTTTGTTTCTTTCTCACGCCTTTTGATTTTTATTTTTAAAATTTATTTTCTTTCTACTAATATCCACTTTGTTGTCTGCAATGCTTTTGTCTGGGAGAGACAATAGAAAGTTCATTGGGCGATGTGTGATGGTGTCCCACCTCTGTGGAGGTAGGGAGGCCCAATTGAGACTTTCAAAGTATCAGGCAGTACAAAACTTTGTTCTGTTTTTATTTAAGCTCTAACTTTTCCACCTTTATTTAAATATATTTTTTTCTATTATCAAACGTATACTTTATTTTTTGTCTTTCTTTCTTACGCCTTTTGATTTTTATTTTTAAAATTTATTTTCTTTCTACTAATATCCACTTTGTTGTCTGCTATGTTTTTGTCTGGGAGAGATAATAGAAAGTTCATTGGGCGATGTGTGATGGTGTCCCACCTCTGTGGAGGTAGGGAGGCCCAATTGAGACTTTCAAAGTATCAGGCAGTACAAAACTTTCTTCTGTTTTTATTTAAGCTCTAACTTTTCCACCTTTATTTAAATATTTTTTTTTCTATTATCAAACGTATACTTTATTTTTTTTCTTTCTTTCTCACGCCTTTTGATTTTTATTTTTAAAATTTATTTTCTTTCTACTAATATCCACTTTGTTGTCTGCAATGCTTTTGTCTGGGAGAGACAATAGAAAGTTCATTGGGCGATGTGTGATGGTGTCCCACCTCTGTGGAGGTAGGGAGGCCCAATTGAGACTTTCAAAGTATCAGGCAGTACAAAACTTTGTTCTGTTTTTATTTAAGCTCTAACTTTTCCACCTTTATTTAAATATTTTTTTTTTCTATTATCAAACGTATACTTTATTTTTTGTCTTTCTTTCTTACGCCTTTTTATTTTTATTTTTAAAGTTTATTTTCTTTCAACTAATATCCACTTTGTTGTCTGCAATGTTTTTGTCTGGGAGAGATAATAGAAAGTTCATTGGGCGATGTGTGATGGTGTCCCACCTCTGTGGAGGTAGGGAGGCCCAATTGAGACTTTCAAAGTATCAGGCAGTACAAAACTTTGTTCTGTTTTTATTTAAGGTCTAACTTTTCCACCTTTATTTAAATATTTTTTTTTCTATTATCAAACGTATACTTTATTTTTTGTCTTTCTTTCTTACGCCTTTTGATTTTTATTTTTAAAATTTATTTTCTTTCTACTAATATCCACTTTGTTGTCTGCTATGTTTTTGTCTGGGAGAGACAATAGAAAGTTCATTGGGCGATGTGTGATGGTGTCCCACCTCTGTGGAGGTAGGGAGGCCCAATTGAGACTTTCAAAGTATCAGGCAGTACAAAACTTTCTTCTGTTTTTATTTAAGGTCTAACTTTTCCACCTTTATTTAAATAATTTTTTTTTCTATCAAACGTACACTTTATTTTTTTTCTTTCTTTCTCACGCCTTTTGATTTTTATTTTTAAAATTTATTTTTCTTTCTACTAATATCCACTTTGTTGTCTGCAATGCTTTTGTCTGGGAGAGACAATAGAAAGTTCATTGGGCGATGTGTGATGGTGTCCCACCTCTGTGGAGGTAGGGAGGTCCAATTGAGACTTTCAAAGTATCAGGCAGTACAAAACTTTCTTCTGTTTTTATTTAAGCTCTAACTTTTCCACCTTTATTTAAATATTTTTTTTTCTATTATCAAACGTACACTTTATTTTTTTTCTTTCTTTCTCACGCCTTTTGATTTTTATTTTTAAAATTTATTTTTCTTTCTACTAATATCCACTTTGTTGTCTGCAATGCTTTTGTCTGGGAGAGACAATAGAAAGTTCATTGGGCGATGTGTGATGGTGTCCCACCTCTGTGGAGGTAGGGAGGCCCAATTGAGACTTTCAAAGTATCAGGCAGTACAAAACTTTCTTCTGTTTTTATTTAAGCTCTAACTTTTCCACCTTTATTTAAATATTTTTTTTTTCTATTATCAAACGTATACTTTATTTTTTGCCTTTCTTTCTTACGCCTTTTTATTTTTATTTTTAAAATTTATTTTCTTTCTACTAATATCCACTTTGTTGTCTGCAATGTTTTTGTCTGGGAGAGATAATAGAAAGTTCATTGGGCGATGTGTGACGGTGTCCCACCTCTGTGGAGGTAGGGAGGCCCAATTGAGACTTTCAAAGTATCAGGCAGTACAAAACTTTGTTCTGTTTTTATTTAAGCTCTAACTTTTCCACCTTTATTTAAATATTTTTTTTTCTATTATCAAACGTATACTTTATTTTTTTTCTTTCTTTCTCACGCCTTTTTATTTTTATTTTTAAAATTTATTTTCTTTCTACTAATATCCACTTTGTTGTCTGCAATGCTTTTGTCTGGGAGAGACAATAGAAAGTTCATTGGGCGATGTGTGATGGTGTCCCACCTCTGTGGAGGTAGGGAGGCCCAATTGAGACTTTCAAAGTATCAGGCAGTACAAAACTTTCTTCTGTTTTTATTTAAGCTCTAACTTTTCCACCTTTATTTAAATATTTTGTTTTCTATTATCAAACGTACACTTTATTTTTTTTCTTTCTTTCTCACGCCTTTTGATTTTTATTTTTAAAATTTATTTTTCTTTCTACTAATATCCACTTTGTTGTCTGCAATGCTTTTGTCTGGGAGAGACAATAGAAAGTTCATTGGGCGATGTGTGATGGTGTCCCACCTCTGTGGAGGTAGGGAGGCCCAATTGAGACTTTCAAAGTATCAGGCAGTACAAAACTTTCTTCTGTTTTTATTTAAGGTCTAACTTTTCCACCTTTATTTAAATATTTTTTTTTCTATTATCAAACGTACACTTTATTTTTTTTCTTTCTTTCTCACGCCTTTTGATTTTTATTTTTAAAATTTATTTTTCTTTCTACTAATATCCACTTTGTTGTCTGCAATGCTTTTGTCTGGGAGAGACAATAGAAAGTTCATTGGGCGATGTGTGATGGTGTCCCACCTCTGTGGAGGTAGGGAGGCCCAATTGAGACTTTCAAAGTATCAGGCAGTACAAAACTTTCTTCTGTTTTTATTTAAGCTCTAACTTTCCCACCTTTATTTAAATATTTTTTTTTCTATTATCAAACGTATACTTTATTTTTTTTCCTTTCTTTCTCACGCCTTTTGATTTTTATTTTTAAAATTTATTTTCTTTCTACTAATATCCACTTTGTTGTCTGCAATGCTTTTGTCTGGGAGAGACAATAGGAAGTTCATTGGGCGATGTGTGATGGTGTCCCACCTCTGTGGAGGTAGGGAGGCCCAATTGAGACTTTCAAAGTATCAGGCAGTACAAAACTTTCTTCTGTTTTTATTTAAGGTCTAACTTTTCCACCTTTATTTAAATATTTTTTTTTCTATTATCAAACGTACACTTTATTTTTTTTCTTTCTTTCTCACGCCTTTATTTATTTTTCTTTCTACTAATATCCACTTTGTTGTCTGCAATGCTTTTGTCTGGGAGAGACAATAGAAAGTTCATTGGGCGATGTGTGATGGTGTCCCACCTCTGTGGAGGTAGGGAGGCCCAATTGAGACTTTCAAAGTATCAGGCACTACAAAACTTTCTTCTGTTTTTATTTAAGGTCTAACTTTTCCACCTTTATTTAAATATTTTTTTTTCTATTATCAAACGTACACTTTATTTTTTTTCTTTCTTTCTCACGCCTTTATTTATTTTTCTTTCTACTAATATCCACTTTGTTGTCTGCAATGCTTTTGTCTGGGAGAGACAATAGAAAGTTCATTGGGCGATGTGTGATGGTGTCCCACCTCTGTGGAGGTAGGGAGACGCAATTGAGACTTTCAAAGTATCAGGCAGTACAAAACTTTCTTCTGTTTTTATTTAAGGTCTAACTTTTCCACCTTTATTTAAATATTTTTTTTTCTATTATCAAACGTACACTTTATTTTTTTTCTTTCTTTCTCACGCCTTTTGATTTTTATTTTTAAAATTTATTTTCTTTCTACTAATATCCACTTTGTTGTCTGCAATGCTTTTGTCTGGGAGAGACAATAGAAAGTTCATTGGGCGATGTGTGATGGTGTCCCACTTCTGTGGAGGTAGGGAGGCCCAATTGAGACTTTCAAAGTATCAGGCAGTACAAAACTTTCTTCTGTTTTTATTTAAGGTCTAACTTTTCCACCTTTATTTAAATATTTTTTTTTCTATTATCAAACGTACACTTTATTTTTTTTCTTTCTTTCTCACGCCTTTATTTATTTTTCTTTCTACTAATATCCACTTTGTTGTCTGCAATGCTTTTGTCTGGGAGAGACAATAGAAAGTTCATTGGGCGATGTGTGATGGTGTCCCACCTCTGTGGAGGTAGGGAGGCCCAATTGAGACTTTCAAAGTATCAGGCAGTACAAAACTTTCTTCTGTTTTTATTTAAGGTCTAACTTTTCCACCTTTATTTAAATTTTTTTTTCTATCAAACGTACACTTTATTTTTTTTCTTTCTTTCTCACGCCTTTTGATTTTTATTTTTAAAATTTATTTTTCTTTCTACTAATATCCACTTTGTTGTCTGCAATGCTTTTGTCTGGGAGAGACAATAGAAAGTTCATTGGGCGATGTGTGATGGTGTCCCACCTCTGTGGAGGTAGGGAGGCCCAATTGAGACTTTCAAAGTATCAGGCAGTACAAAACTTTCTTCTGTTTTTATTTAAGGTCTAACTTTTCCACCTTTATTTAAATATTTTTTTTTCTATTATCAAACGTACACTTTATTTTTTTTCTTTCTTTCTCACGCCTTTTGATTTTTATTTTTAAAATTTATTTTTCTTTCTACTAATATCCACTTTGTTGTCTGCAATGCTTTTGTCTGGGAGAGACAATAGAAAGTTCATTGGGCGATGTGTGATGGTGTCCCACCTCTGTGGAGGTAGGGAGGCCCAATTGAGACTTTCAAAGTATCAGGCAGTACAAAACTTTCTTCTGTTTTTATTTAAGGTCTAACTTTTCCACCTTTATTTAAATATTTTTTTTTTCTATTATCAAACGTACACTTTATTTTTTTTTCTTTCTTTCTCACGCCTTTTGATTTTTATTTTTAAAATTTATTTTTCTTTCTACTAATATCCATTTTGTTGTCTGCAATGCTTTTGTCTGGGAGAGACAATAGAAAGTTCATTGGGCGATGTGTGATGGTGTCCCACCTCTGTGGAGGTAGGGAGGCCCAATTGAGACTTTCAAAGTATCAGGCAGTACAAAACTTTCTTCTGTTTTTATTTAAGGTCTAACTTTTCCACCTTTATTTAAATATTTTTTTTTCTATTATCAAACGTACACTTTATTTTTTTTCTTTCTTTCTCACGCCTTTTGATTTTTATTTTTAAAATTTATTTTTCTTTCTACTAATATCCACTTTGTTGTCTGCAATGCTTTTGTCTGGGAGAGACAATAGAAAGTTCATTGGGCGATGTGTGATGGTGTCCCACCTCTGTGGAGGTAGGGAGGCCCAATTGAGACTTTCAAAGTATCAGGCAGTACAAAACTTTCTTCTGTTTTTATTTAAGGTCTAACTTTTCCACCTTTATTTAAATATTTTTTTTTCTATTATCAAACGTACACTTTATTTTTTTTCTTTCTTTCTCACGCCTTTTGATTTTTATTTTTAAAATTTATTTTTCTTTCTACTAATATCCACTTTGTTGTCTGCAATGCTTTTGTCTGGGAGAGACAATAGAAAGTTCATTGGGCGATGTGTGGTGGTGTCTCACCTCTGTGGAGGTAGGGAGGCCCAATTGAGACTTTCAAAGTATCAGGCAGTACAAAACTTTCTTCTGTTTTTATTTAAGCTCTAACTTTTCCACCTTTATTTAAATATTTTTTTTTCTATTATCAAACGTATACTTTATTTTTTTTCTTTCTTTCTCACGCCTTTTGATTTTTATTTTTAAAATTTATTTTCTTTCTACTAATATCCACTTTGTTGTCTGCAATGCTTTTGTCTGGGAGAGACAATAGAAAGTTCATTGGGCGATGTGTGATGGTGTCCCACCTCTGTGGAGGTAGGGAGGCCCAATTGAGACTTTCAAAGTATCAGGCAGTACAAAACTTTCTTCTGTTTTTATTTAAGCTCTAACTTTTCCACCTTTATTTAAATAATTTTTTTTCTATTATCAAACGTATACTTTATTTTTTTTCTTTCTTTCTCACGCCTTTTAATTTTTATTTTTAAAATTTATTTTCTTTCTACTAATATCCACTTTGTTGTCTGCAATGCTTTTGTCTGGGAGAGACAATAGAAAGTTCATTGGGCGATGTTTGATGGTGTCCCACCTCTGTGGAGGTAGGGAGGCCCAATTGAGACTTTCAAAGTATCGGGCAGTACAAAACTTTCTTCTGTTTTTATTTAAGCTCTAACTTTTCCACCTTTATTTAAATATTTTTTTTTCTATTATCAAACGTACACTTTATTTTTTTTCTTTCTTTCTGACGCCTTTTGATTTTTATTTTTAAAATTTATTTTTCTTTCTACTAATATCCACTTTGTTGTCTGCAATGCTTTTGTCTGGGAGAGACAATAGAAAGTTCATTGGGCGATGTGTGATGGTGTCCCACCTCTGTGGAGGTAGGGAGGCCCAATTGAGACTTTCAAAGTATCAGGCAGTACAAAACTTTCTTCTGTTTTTATTTAAGCTCTAACTTTTCCACCTTTATTTAAATATTTTTTTTTCTATTATCAAACGTATACTTTATTTTTTGCCTTTCTTTCTTACGCCTTTTTATTTTTATTTTTAAAATTTATTTTCTTTCTACTAATATCCACTTTGTTGTCTGCAATATTTTTGTCTGGGAGAGATAATAGAAAGTTCATTGGGCGATGTGTGATGGTGTCCCACCTCTGTGGAGGTAGGGAGGCCCAATTGAGACTTTCAAAGTATCAGGCAGTACAAAACTTTCTTCTGTTTTTATTTAAGCTCTAACTTTTCCACCTTTATTTAAATATTTTTTTTTCTATTATCAAACGTATACTTTATTTTTTTTCTTTCTTTCTCACGCCCTTTGATTTTTATTTTTAAAATTTATTTTCTTTCTACTAATGTCCACTTTGTTGTCTGCAATGCTTTTGTCTGGGAGAGACCATAGAAAGTTCATTGGGCGATGTGTGATGGTGTCCCACCTCTGTGGAGGTAGGGAGGCCCAATTGAGACTTTCAAAGTATCAGGCAGTACAAAACTTTCTTGTGTTTTTATTTAAGGTCTAACTTTTCCACCTTTATTTAAATATTTTTTTTTCTATTATCAAACGTACACTTTATTTTTTTTCTTTCTTTCTCACGCCTTTATTTATTTTTCTTTCTACTAATATCCACTTTGTTGTCTGCAATGCTTTTGTCTGGGAGAGACAATAGAAAGTTCATTGGGCGATGTGTGATGGTGTCCCACCTCTGTGGAGGTAGGGAGGCCCAATTGAGACTTTCAAAGTATCAGGCAGTACAAAACTTTCTTCTGTTTTTATTTAAGGTCTAACTTTTCCACCTTTATTTAAATATTTTTTTTTCTATTATCAAACGTATACTTTATTTTTTTTTCTTTCTTTCTCACGCCTTTTGATTTTGATTTTTAAAATTTATTTTCTTTCTACTAATATCCACTTTGTTGTCTGCAATGCTTTTGTCTGGGAGAGACAATAGAAAGTTCATTGGGCGATGTGTGATGGTGTCCCACCTCTGTGGAGGTAGGGAGACGCAATTGAGACTTTCAAAGTATCAGGCAGTACAAAACTTTCTTCTGTTTTTATTTAAGGTCTAACTTTTCCACCTTTATTTAAATATTTTTTTTTCTATTATCAAACGTACACTTTATTTTTTTTCTTTCTTTCTCACACCTTTTGATTTTTATTTTTAAAATTTATTTTTCTTTCTACTAATATCCACTTTGTTGTCTGCAATGCTTTTGTCTGGGAGAGACAATAGAAAGTTCATTGGGCGATGTGTGATGGTGTCCCACCTCTGTGGAGGTAGGGAGGCCCAATTGAGACTTTCAAAGTATTCGGCAGTACAAAACTTTCTTCTGTTTTTATTTAAGGTCTAACTTTTCCACCTTTATTTAAATATTTTTTTTTCTATTATCAAACGTACACTTTATTTTTTTTCTTTCTTTCTCACGCCTTTTGATTTTTATTTTTAAAATTTATTTTCTTTCTACTAATATCCACTTTGTTTTCTGCAATGCTTTTGTCTGGGAGAGACAATAGAAAGTTCATTGGGCGATGTGTGATGGTGTCCCACCTCTGTGGAGGTAGGGAGGCCCAATTGAGACTTTCAAAGTATCAGGCAGTACAAAACTTTCTTCTGTTTTTATTTAAGGTCTAACTTTTCCACCTTTATTTAAATATTTTTTTTTCTATTATCAAACGTACACTTTATTTTTTTTCTTTCTTTCTCACGCCTTTATTTATTTTTCTTTCTACTAATATCCACTTTGTTGTCTGCAATGCTTTTGTCTGGGAGAGACAATAGAAAGTTCATTGGGCGATGTGTGATGGTGTCCCACCTCTGTGGAGGTAGGGAGGCCCAATTGAGACTTTCAAAGTATCAGGCAGTACAAAACTTTCTTCTGTTTTTATTTAAGGTCTAACTTTTCCACCTTTATTTAAATTTTTTTTTTCTATCAAACGTACACTTTATTTTTTTTCTTTCTTTCTCACGCCTTTTGATTTTTATTTTTAAAATTTATTTTTCTTTCTACTAATATCCACTTTGTTGTCTGCAATGCTTTTGTCTGGGAGAGACAATAGAAAGTTCATTGGGCGATGTGTGATGGTGTCCCACCTCTGTGGAGGTAGGGAGGCCCAATTGAGACTTTCAAAGTATCAGGCAGTACAAAACTTTCTTCTGTTTTTATTTAAGGTCTAACTTTTCCACCTTTATTTAAATATTTTTTTTTCTATTATCAAACGTACACTTTATTTTTTTTCTTTCTTTCTCACGCCTTTATTTATTTTTCTTTCTACTAATATCCACTTTGTTGTCTGCAATGCTTTTGTCTGGGAGAGACAATAGAAAGTTCATTGGGCGATGTGTGATGGTGTCCCACCTCTGTGGAGGTAGGGAGGCCCAATTGAGACTTTCAAAGTATCAGGCAGTACAAAACTTTCTTCTGTTTTTATTTAAGGTCTAACTTTTCCACCTTTATTTAAATATTTTTTTTTCTATTATCAAACGTACACTTTATTTTTTTTCTTTCTTTCTCACGCCTTTATTTATTTTTCTTTCTACTAATATCCACTTTGTTGTCTGCAATGCTTTTGTCTGGGAGAGACAATAGAAAGTTCATTGGGCGATGTGTGATGGTGTCCCACCTCTGTGGAGGTAGGGAGGCCCAATTGAGACTTTCAAAGTATCAGGCAGTACAAAACTTTCTTCTGTTTTTATTTAAGCTCTAACTTTTCCACCTTTATTTAAATATTTTGTTTTCTATTATCAAACGTACACTTTATTTTTTTTCTTTCTTTCTCACGCCTTTTGATTTTTATTTTTAAAATTTATTTTTCTTTCTACTAATATCCACTTTGTTGTCTGCAATGCTTTTGTCTGGGAGAGACAATAGAAAGTTCATTGGGCGATGTGTGATGGTGTCCCACCTCTGTGGAGGTAGGGAGGCCCAATTGAGACTTTCAAAGTATCAGGCAGTACAAAACTTTCTTCTGTTTTTATTTAAGGTCTAACTTTTCCACCTTTATTTAAATATTTTTTTTTCTATTATCAAACGTACACTTTATTTTTTTTCTTTCTTTCTCACGCCTTTTGATTTTTATTTTTAAAATTTATTTTTCTTTCTACTAATATCCACTTTGTTGTCTGCAATGCTTTTGTCTGGGAGAGACAATAGAAAGTTCATTGGGCGATGTGTGATGGTGTCCCACCTCTGTGGAGGTAGGGAGGCCCAATTGAGACTTTCAAAGTATCAGGCAGTACAAAACTTTCTTCTGTTTTTATTTAAGCTCTAACTTTTCCACCTTTATTTAAATATTTTTTTTTCTATTATCAAACGTATACTTTATTTTTTTTCCTTTCTTTCTCACGCCTTTTGATTTTTATTTTTAAAATTTATTTTCTTTCTACTAATATCCACTTTGTTGTCTGCAATGCTTTTGTCTGGGAGAGACAATAGGAAGTTCATTGGGCGATGTGTGATGGTGTCCCACCTCTGTGGAGGTAGGGAGGCCCAATTGAGACTTTCAAAGTATCAGGCAGTACAAAACTTTCTTCTGTTTTTATTTAAGGTCTAACTTTTCCACCTTTATTTAAATATTTTTTTTTCTATTATCAAACGTACACTTTATTTTTTTTCTTTCTTTCTCACGCCTTTATTTATTTTTCTTTCTACTAATATCCACTTTGTTGTCTGCAATGCTTTTGTCTGGGAGAGACAATAGAAAGTTCATTGGGCGAAGTGTGATGGTGTCCCACCTCTGTGGAGGTAGGGAGGCCCAATTGAGACTTTCAAAGTATCAGGCAGTACAAAACTTTCTTCTGTTTTTATTTAAGGTCTAACTTTTCCACCTTTATTTAAATATTTTTTTTTCTATTATCAAACGTACACTTTATTTTTTTTCTTTCTTTCTCACGCCTTTATTTATTTTTCTTTCTACTAATATCCACTTTGTTGTCTGCAATGCTTTTGTCTGGGAGAGACAATAGAAAGTTCATTGGGCGATGTGTGATGGTGTCCCACCTCTGTGGAGGTAGGGAGGCCCAATTGAGACTTTCAAAGTATCAGGCAGTACAAAACTTTCTTCTGTTTTTATTTAAGGTCTAACTTTTCCACCTTTATTTAAATTTTTTTTTTCTATTATCAAACGTATACTTTATTTTTTTTTCTTTCTTTCTCACGCCTTTTGATTTTGATTTTTAAAATTTATTTTCTTTCTACTAATATCCACTTTGTTGTCTGCAATGCTTTTGTCTGGGAGAGACAATAGAAAGTTCATTGGGCGATGTGTGATGGTGTCCCACCTCTGTGGAGGTAGGGAGACGCAATTGAGACTTTCAAAGTATCAGGCAGTACAAAACTTTCTTCTGTTTTTATTTAAGGTCTAACTTTTCCACCTTTATTTAAATATTTTTTTTTCTATTATCAAACGTACACTTTATTTTTTTTCTTTCTTTCTCACACCTTTTGATTTTTATTTTTAAAATTTATTTTTCTTTCTACTAATATCCACTTTGTTGTCTGCAATGCTTTTGTCTGGGAGAGACAATAGAAAGTTCATTGGGCGATGTGTGATGGTGTCCCACCTCTGTGGAGGTAGGGAGGCCCAATTGAGACTTTCAAAGTATTCGGCAGTACAAAACTTTCTTCTGTTTTTATTTAAGGTCTAACTTTTCCACCTTTATTTAAATATTTTTTTTTCTATTATCAAACGTACACTTTATTTTTTTTCTTTCTTTCTCACGCCTTTTGATTTTTATTTTTAAAATTTATTTTCTTTCTACTAATATCCACTTTGTTTTCTGCAATGCTTTTGTCTGGGAGAGACATTAGAAAGTTCATTGGGCGATGTGTGATGGTGTCCCACCTCTGTGGAGGTAGGGAGGCCCAATTGAGACTTTCAAAGTATCAGGCAGTACAAAACTTTCTTCTGTTTTTATTTAAGGTCTAACTTTTCCACCTTTATTTAAATATTTTTTTTTCTATTATCAAACGTACACTTTATTTTTTTTCTTTCTTTCTCACGCCTTTATTTATTTTTCTTTCTACTAATATCCACTTTGTTGTCTGCAATGCTTTTGTCTGGGAGAGACAATAGAAAGTTCATTGGGCGATGTGTGATGGTGTCCCACCTCTGTGGAGGTAGGGAGGCCCAATTGAGACTTTCAAAGTATCAGGCAGTACAAAACTTTCTTCTGTTTTTATTTAAGGTCTAACTTTTCCACCTTTATTTAAATTTTTTTTTTCTATCAAACGTACACTTTATTTTTTTTCTTTCTTTCTCACGCCTTTTGATTTTTATTTTTAAAATTTATTTTTCTTTCTACTAATATCCACTTTGTTGTCTGCAATGCTTTTGTCTGGGAGAGACAATAGAAAGTTCATTGGGCGATGTGTGATGGTGTCCCACCTCTGTGGAGGTAGGGAGGCCCAATTGAGACTTTCAAAGTATCAGGCAGTACAAAACTTTCTTCTGTTTTTATTTAAGCTCTAACTTTTCCACCTTTATTTAAATATTTTTTTTTCTATTATCAAACGTATACTTTATTTTTTTTCCTTTCTTTCTCACGCCTTTTGATTTTTATTTTTAAAATTTATTTTCTTTCTACTAATATCCACTTTGTTGTCTGCAATGCTTTTGTCTGGGAGAGACAATAGGAAGTTCATTGGGCGATGTGTGATGGTGTCCCACCTCTGTGGAGGTAGGGAGGCCCAATTGAGACTTTCAAAGTATCAGGCAGTACAAAACTTTCTTCTGTTTTTATTTAAGGTCTAACTTTTCCACCTTTATTTAAATATTTTTTTTTCTATTATCAAACGTACACTTTATTTTTTTTCTTTCTTTCTCACGCCTTTATTTATTTTTCTTTCTACTAATATCCACTTTGTTGTCTGCAATGCTTTTGTCTGGGAGAGACAATAGAAAGTTCATTGGGCGATGTGTGATGGTGTCCCACCTCTGTGGAGGTAGGGAGGCCCAATTGAGACTTTCAAAGTATCAGGCAGTACAAAACTTTCTTCTGTTTTTATTTAAGGTCTAACTTTTCCACCTTTATTTAAATATTTTTTTTTCTATTATCAAACGTACACTTTATTTTTTTTCTTTCTTTCTCACGCCTTTATTTATTTTTCTTTCTACTAATATCCACTTTGTTGTCTGCAATGCTTTTGTCTGGGAGAGACAATAGAAAGTTCATTGGGCGATGTGTGATGGTGTCCCACCTCTGTGGAGGTAGGGAGGCCCAATTGAGACTTTCAAAGTATCAGGCAGTACAAAACTTTCTTCTGTTTTTATTTAAGGTCTAACTTTTCCACCTTTATTTAAATATTTTTTTTTCTATTATCAAACGTATACTTTATTTTTTTTTCTTTCTTTCTCACGCCTTTTGATTTTGATTTTTAAAATTTATTTTCTTTCTACTAATATCCACTTTGTTGTCTGCAATGCTTTTGTCTGGGAGAGACAATAGAAAGTTCATTGGGCGATGTGTGATGGTGTCCCACCTCTGTGGAGGTAGGGAGACGCAATTGAGACTTTCAAAGTATCAGGCAGTACAAAACTTTCTTCTGTTTTTATTTAAGGTCTAACTTTCCCACCTTTATTTAAATATTTTTTTTTCTATTATCAAACGTACACTTTATTTTTTTTCTTTCTTTCTCACACCTTTTGATTTTTATTTTTAAAATTTATTTTTCTTTCTACTAATATCCACTTTGTTGTCTGCAATGCTTTTGTCTGGGAGAGACAATAGAAAGTTCATTGGGCGATGTGTGATGGTGTCCCACCTCTGTGGAGGTAGGGAGGCCCAATTGAGACTTTCAAAGTATTCGGCAGTACAAAACTTTCTTCTGTTTTTATTTAAGGTCTAACTTTTCCACCTTTATTTAAATATTTTTTTTTCTATTATCAAACGTACACTTTATTTTTTTTCTTTCTTTCTCACGCCTTTTGATTTTTATTTTTAAAATTTATTTTCTTTCTACTAATATCCACTTTGTTTTCTGCAATGCTTTTGTCTGGGAGAGACAATAGAAAGTTCATTGGGCGATGTGTGATGGTGTCCCACCTCTGTGGAGGTAGGGAGGCCCAATTGAGACTTTCAAAGTATCAGGCAGTACAAAACTTTCTTCTGTTTTTATTTAAGGTCTAACTTTTCCACCTTTATTTAAATATTTTTTTTTCTATTATCAAACGTACACTTTATTTTTTTTCTTTCTTTCTCACGCCTTTATTTATTTTTCTTTCTACTAATATCCACTTTGTTGTCTGCAATGCTTTTGTCTGGGAGAGACAATAGAAAGTTCATTGGGCGATGTGTGATGGTGTCCCACCTCTGTGGAGGTAGGGAGGCCCAATTGAGACTTTCAAAGTATCAGGCAGTACAAAACTTTCTTCTGTTTTTATTTAAGGTCTAACTTTTCCACCTTTATTTAAATTTTTTTTTTCTATCAAACGTACACTTTATTTTTTTTCTTTCTTTCTCACGCCTTTTGATTTTTATTTTTAAAATTTATTTTTCTTTCTACTAATATCCACTTTGTTGTCTGCAATGCTTTTGTCTGGGAGAGACAATAGAAAGTTCATTGGGCGATGTGTGATGGTGTCCCACCTCTGTGGAGGTAGGGAGGCCCAATTGAGACTTTCAAAGTATCAGGCAGTACAAAACTTTCTTCTGTTTTTATTTAAGGTCTAACTTTTCCACCTTTATTTAAATATTTTTTTTTCTATTATCAAACGTACACTTTATTTTTTTTCTTTCTTTCTCACGCCTTTTGATTTTTATTTTTAAAATTTATTTTTCTTTCTACTAATATCCACTTTGTTGTCTGCAATGCTTTTGTCTGGGAGAGACAATAGAAAGTTCATTGGGCGATGTGTGATGGTGTCCCACCTCTGTGGAGGTAGGGAGGCCCAATTGAGACTTTCAAAGTATCAGGCAGTACAAAACTTTCTTCTGTTTTTATTTAAGGTCTAACTTTTCCACCTTTATTTAAATATTTTTTTTTCTATTATCAAACGTACACTTTATTTTTTTTTCTTTCTTTCTCACGCCTTTTGATTTTTATTTTTAAAATTTATTTTTCTTTCTACTAATATCCATTTTGTTGTCTGCAATGCTTTTGTCTGGGAGAGACAATAGAAAGTTCATTGGGCGATGTGTGATGGTGTCCCACCTCTGTGGAGGTAGGGAGGCCCAATTGAGACTTTCAAAGTATCAGGCAGTACAAAACTTTCTTCTGTTTTTATTTAAGGTCTAACTTTTCCACCTTTATTTAAATATTTTTTTTTCTATTATCAAACGTACACTTTATTTTTTTTCTTTCTTTCTCACGCCTTTTGATTTTTATTTTTAAAATTTATTTTTCTTTCTACTAATATCCACTTTGTTGTCTGCAATGCTTTTGTCTGGGAGAGACAATAGAAAGTTCATTGGGCGATGTGTGATGGTGTCCCACCTCTGTGGAGGTAGGGAGGCCCAATTGAGACTTTCAAAGTATCAGGCAGTACAAAACTTTCTTCTGTTTTTATTTAAGGTCTAACTTTTCCACCTTTATTTAAATATTTTTTTTTCTATTATCAAACGTACACTTTATTTTTTTTCTTTCTTTCTCACGCCTTTTGATTTTTATTTTTAAAATTTATTTTTCTTTCTACTAATATCCACTTTGTTGTCTGCAATGATTTTGTCTGGGAGAGACAATAGAAAGTTCATTGGGCGATGGGTGATGGTGTCCCACCTCTGTGGAGGTAGGGAGGCCCAATTGAGACTTTCAAAGTATCAGGCAGTACAAAACTTTCTTCTGTTTTTATTTAAGCTCTAACTTTTCCACCTTTATTTCAATATTTTTTTTTCTATTATCAAACGTATACTTTATTTTTTTTTCTTTCTTTCTCACGCCTTTTGATTTTTATTTTTAAAATTTATTTTCTTTCTACTAATATCCACTTTGTTGTCTGTAATGCTTTTGTCTGGGAGACACAATAGAAAGTTCATTGGGCGATGTGTGGTGGTGTCCCACCTCTGTGGAGGTAGGGAGGCCCAATTGAGACTTTCAAAGTATCAGGCAGTACAAAACTTTCTTCTGTTTTTATTTAAGCTCTAACTTTTCCACCTTTATTTAAATATTTTTTTTTCTATTATCAAACGTATACTTTATTTTTTTTCTTTCTTTCTCACGCCTTTTTATTTTTAAAATTTATTTTCTTTCTACTAATATCCACTTTGTTGTCTGCAATGCTTTTGTCTGGGAGAGACAATAGAAAGTTCATTGGGCGATGTGTGATGGTGTCCCACCTCTGTGGAGGTAGGGAGGCCCAATTGAGACTTTCAAAGTATCAGGCAGTACAAAACTTTCTTCTGTTTTTATTTAAGGTCTAACTTTTCCACCTTTATTTAAATATTTTTTTTTCTATTATCAAACGTATACTTTATTTTTTTTTCTTTCTTTCTCACGCCTTTTGATTTTGATTTTTAAAATTTATTTTCTTTCTACTAATATCCACTTTGTTGTCTGCAATGCTTTTGTCTGGGAGAGACAATAGAAAGTTCATTGGGCGATGTGTGATGGTGTCCCACCTCTGTGGAGGTAGGGAGACGCAATTGAGACTTTCAAAGTATCAGGCAGTACAAAACTTTCTTCTGTTTTTATTTAAGGTCTAACTTTTCCACCTTTATTTAAATATTTTTTTTTCTATTATCAAACGTACACTTTATTTTTTTTCTTTCTTTCTCACACCTTTTGATTTTTATTTTTAAAATTTATTTTTCTTTCTACTAATATCCACTTTGTTGTCTGCAATGCTTTTGTCTGGGAGAGACAATAGAAAGTTCATTGGGCGATGTGTGATGGTGTCCCACCTCTGTGGAGGTAGGGAGGCCCAATTGAGACTTTCAAAGTATTCGGCAGTACAAAACTTTCTTCTGTTTTTATTTAAGGTCTAACTTTTCCACCTTTATTTAAATATTTTTTTTTCTATTATCAAACGTACACTTTATTTTTTTTCTTTCTTTCTCACGCCTTTTGATTTTTATTTTTAAAATTTATTTTCTTTCTACTAATATCCACTTTGTTTTCTGCAATGCTTTTGTCTGGGAGAGACAATAGAAAGTTCATTGGGCGATGTGTGATGGTGTCCCACCTCTGTGGAGGTAGGGAGGCCCAATTGAGACTTTCAAAGTATCAGGCAGTACAAAACTTTCTTCTGTTTTTATTTAAGGTCTAACTTTTCCACCTTTATTTAAATATTTTTTTTTCTATTATCAAACGTACACTTTATTTTTTTTCTTTCTTTCTCACGCCTTTATTTATTTTTCTTTCTACTAATATCCACTTTGTTGTCTGCAATGCTTTTGTCTGGGAGAGACAATAGAAAGTTCATTGGGCGATGTGTGATGGTGTCCCACCTCTGTGGAGGTAGGGAGGCCCAATTGAGACTTTCAAAGTATCAGGCAGTACAAAACTTTCTTCTGTTTTTATTTAAGGTCTAACTTTTCCACCTTTATTTAAATTTTTTTTTTCTATCAAACGTACACTTTATTTTTTTTCTTTCTTTCTCACGCCTTTTGATTTTTATTTTTAAAATTTATTTTTCTTTCTACTAATATCCACTTTGTTGTCTGCAATGCTTTTGTCTGGGAGAGACAATAGAAAGTTCATTGGGCGATGTGTGATGGTGTCCCACCTCTGTGGAGGTAGGGAGGCCCAATTGAGACTTTCAAAGTATCAGGCAGTACAAAACTTTCTTCTGTTTTTATTTAAGGTCTAACTTTTCCACCTTTATTTAAATATTTTTTTTTCTATTATCAAACGTACACTTTATTTTTTTTCTTTCTTTCTCACGCCTTTTGATTTTTATTTTTAAAATTTATTTTTCTTTCTACTAATATCCACTTTGTTGTCTGCAATGCTTTTGTCTGGGAGAGACAATAGAAAGTTCATTGGGCGATGTGTGATGGTGTCCCACCTCTGTGGAGGTAGGGAGGCCCAATTGAGACTTTCAAAGTATCAGGCAGTACAAAACTTTCTTCTGTTTTTATTTAAGGTCTAACTTTTCCACCTTTATTTAAATATTTTTTTTTCTATTATCAAACGTACACTTTATTTTTTTTTCTTTCTTTCTCACGCCTTTTGATTTTTATTTTTAAAATTTATTTTTCTTTCTACTAATATCCATTTTGTTGTCTGCAATGCTTTTGTCTGGGAGAGACAATAGAAAGTTCATTGGGCGATGTGTGATGGTGTCCCACCTCTGTGGAGGTAGGGAGGCCCAATTGAGACTTTCAAAGTATCAGGCAGTACAAAACTTTCTTCTGTTTTTATTTAAGGTCTAACTTTTCCACCTTTATTTAAATATTTTTTTTTCTATTATCAAACGTACACTTTATTTTTTTTCTTTCTTTCTCACGCCTTTTGATTTTTATTTTTAAAATTTATTTTTCTTTCTACTAATATCCACTTTGTTGTCTGCAATGCTTTTGTCTGGGAGAGACAATAGAAAGTTCATTGGGCGATGTGTGATGGTGTCCCACCTCTGTGGAGGTAGGGAGGCCCAATTGAGACTTTCAAAGTATCAGGCAGTACAAAACTTTCTTCTGTTTTTATTTAAGGTCTAACTTTTCCACCTTTATTTAAATATTTTTTTTTCTATTATCAAACGTACACTTTATTTTTTTTCTTTCTTTCTCACGCCTTTTGATTTTTATTTTTAAAATTTATTTTTCTTTCTACTAATATCCACTTTGTTGTCTGCAATGATTTTGTCTGGGAGAGACAATAGAAAGTTCATTGGGCGATGGGTGATGGTGTCCCACCTCTGTGGAGGTAGGGAGGCCCAATTGAGACTTTCAAAGTATCAGGCAGTACAAAACTTTCTTCTGTTTTTATTTAAGCTCTAACTTTTCCACCTTTATTTCAATATTTTTTTTTCTATTATCAAACGTATACTTTATTTTTTTTTCTTTCTTTCTCACGCCTTTTGATTTTTATTTTTAAAATTTATTTTCTTTCTACTAATATCCACTTTGTTGTCTGTAATGCTTTTGTCTGGGAGACACAATAGAAAGTTCATTGGGCGATGTGTGGTGGTGTCCCACCTCTGTGGAGGTAGGGAGGCCCAATTGAGACTTTCAAAGTATCAGGCAGTACAAAACTTTCTTCTGTTTTTATTTAAGCTCTAACTTTTCCACCTTTATTTAAATATTTTTTTTTCTATTATCAAACGTATACTTTATTTTTTTTCTTTCTTTCTCACGCCTTTTTATTTTTAAAATTTATTTTCTTTCTACTAATATCCACTTTGTTGTCTGCAATGCTTTTGTCTGGGAGAGACAATAGAAAGTTCATTGGGCGATGTGTGATGGTGTCCCACCTCTGTGGAGGTAGGGAGGCCCAATTGAGACTTTCAAAGTATCAGGCAGTACAAAACTTTCTTCTGTTTTTATTTAAGCTCTAACTTTTCCACCTTTATTTAAATAATTTTTTTTCTATTATCAAACGTATACTTTATTTTTTTTCTTTCTTTCTCACGCCTTTTAATTTTTATTTTTAAAATTTATTTTCTTTCTACTAATATCCACTTTGTTGTCTGCAATGCTTTTGTCTGGGAGATACAATAGAAAGTTCATTGGGCGATGTGTGATGGTGTCCCACCTCTGTGGAGGTAGGGAGGCCCAATTGAGACTTTCAAAGTATCGGGCAGTACAAAACTTTCTTCTGTTTTTATTTAAGCTCTAACTTTTCCACCTTTATTTAAATATTTTTTTTTCTATTATCAAACATATACTTTATTTTTTTTCTTTCTTTCTCACGCCTTTTGATTTTTATTTTTAAAATTTATTTTCTTTCTACTAATATCCACTTTGTTGTCTGCAATGCTTTTGTCTGGGAGAGACAATAGAAAGTTCATTGGGCGATGTGTGATGGTGTCCCACCTCTGTGGAGGTAGGGAGGCCCAATTGAGACTTTCAAAGTATCAGGCAGTACAAAACTTTCTTCTGTTTTTATTTAAGCTCTAACTTTTCCACCTTTATTTAAATAATTTTTTTTCTATTATCAAACGTATACTTTATTTTTTTTTTTCTTTCTCACGCCTTTTGATTTTTATTTTTAAAATTTATTTTCTTTCTACTAATATCCACTTTGTTGTCTGCAATGCTTTTGTCTGGGAGAGACAATAGAAAGTTCATTGGGCGATGTGTGATGGTGTCCCACCTCTGTGGAGGTAGCGAGGCCCAATTGAGACTTTCAAAGTATCGGGCAGTACAAAACTTTCTTCTGTTTTTATTTAAGCTCTAACTTTTCCACCTTTATTTAAATATTTTTTTTTCTATTATCAAACGTATACTTTATTTTTTTTCTTTCTTTCTCACGCCTTTTGATTTTTATTTTTAAAATTTATTTTCTTTCTACTAATATCCACTTTGTTGTCTGCAATGCTTTTGTCTGGGAGAGACAATAGAAAGTTCATTGGGCGATGTGTGGTGGTGTCCCACCTCTGTGGAGGTAGGGAGGCCCAATTGAGACTTTCAAAGTATCAGGCAGTACAAAACTTTCTTCTGTTTTTATTTAAGCTCTAACTTTTCCACCTTTATTTAAATATTTTTTTTTCTATTATCAAACGTATACTTTATTTTTTTTCTTTCTTTCTCACGCCTTTTGATTTTTATTTTTAAAATTTATTTTCTTTCTACTAATATCCACTTTGTTGTCTGCAATGCTTTTGTCTGGGAGAGACAATAGAAAGTTCATTGGGCGATGTGTGATGGTGTCCCACCTCTGTGGAGGTAGGGAGGCCCAATTGAGACTTTCAAAGTATCAGGCAGTACAAAACTTTCTTCTGTTTTTATTTAAGCTCTAACTTTTCCACCTTTATTTAAATAATTTTTTTTCTATTATCAAACGTATACTTTATTTTTTTTCTTTCTTTCTCACGCCTTTTGATTTTTATTTTTAAAATTTATTTTCTTTCTACTAATATCCACTTTGTTGTCTGCAATGCTTTTGTCTGCGAGAGACAATAGAAAGTTCATTGGGCGATGTGTGATGGTGTCCCACCTCTGTGGAGGTAGCGAGGCCCAATTGAGACTTTCAAAGTATCGGGCAGTACAAAACTTTCTTCTGTTTTTATTTAAGCTCTAACTTTTCCACCTTTATTTAAATATTTTTTTTTCTATTATCAAACGTATACTTTATTTTTTTTCTTTCTTTCTCACGCCTTTTGATTTTTATTTTTAAAATGTATTTTCTTCCTACTAATATCCACTTTGTTGTCTGCAATGCTTTTGTCTGGGAGAGACAATAGAAAGTTCATTGGGCGATGTGTGATGGTGTCCCACCTCTGTGGAGGTAGGGAGGCCCAATTGACTTTCAAAGTATCGGGCAGTACAAAACTTTCTTCTGTTTTTATTTAAGCTCTAACTTTTCCACCTTTATTTAAATATTTTTTTTTCTATTATCAAACGTATACTTTATTTTTTTTCTTTCTTTCTCACGCCTTTTGATTTTTATTTTTAAAATTTATTTTCTTTCTACTAATATCCACTTTGTCGTCTGCAATGCTTTTGTCTGGGAGAGACAATAGAAAGTTCATTGGGCGATGTGTGATTGTGTCCCACCTCTGTGGAGGTAGCGAGGCCCAATTGAGACTTTCAAAGTATCGGGCAGTACAAAACTTTCTTCTGTTTTTATTTAAGCTCTAACTTTTCCACCTTTATTTAAATATTTTTTTTTCTATTAGCAAACGTATACTTTATTTTTTTTTCTTTCTTTCTCACGCCTTTTGATTTTTATTTTTAAAATGTATTTTCTTCCTACTAATATCCACTTTGTTGTCTGCAATACTTTTGTCTGGGAGAGACAATAGAAAGTTCATTGGGCGATGTGTGATGGTGTCCCACCTCTGTGGAGGTAGGGAGGCCCAATTGAGACTTTCAAAGTATCGGGCCGTACAAAACTTTCTTCTGTTTTTATTTAAGCTCTAACTTTTCCACCTTTATTTAAATATTTTTTTTTCTATTATCAAACGTATACTTTATTTTTTTTCTTTCTTTCTCACGCCTTTTGATTTTTAAAATTTATTTTCTTTCTACTAATATCCACTTTGTTCTCTGCAATGCTTTTGTCTGGGAGAGACAATAGAAAGTTCATTGGGCGATGTGTGATGGTGTCCCACCTCTGTGGAGGTAGGGAGGCACAATTGAGACTTTCAAAGTATCAGGCAGTACAAAACTTTCTTCTGTTTTTATATAAGGTCTAACTTTTCCAGCTTTATTTAAATATTTTTTTTTCTATTATCAAACGTACACTTTATTTTTTTTCTTTCTGTCTCACGCCTTTTGATTTTTATTTTTAAAATTTATTTTCTTTCTACTAATATCCACTTTGTTGTCTGCAATGCTTTTGTCTGGGAGAGACAATAGAAAGTTCATTGGGCGATGTGTGATGGAGTCCCACCTCTGTGGAGGTAGGGAGGCCCAATTGAGACTTTCAAAGTATCAGGCAGTACAAAACTTTCTTCTGTTTTTATTTAAGCTCTAACTTTTCCACCTTTATTTAAATATTTTTTTTTCTATTATCAAACGTATACTTTATTTTTTTTCCTTTCTTTCTCACGCCTTTTGATTTTTATTTTTAAAATTTATTTTCTTTCTACTAATATCCACTTTGTTGTCTGCAATGCTTTTGTCTGGGAGAGACAATAGGAAGTTCATTGGGCGATGTGTGATGGTGTCCCACCTCTGTGGAGGTAGGGAGGCCCAATTGAGACTTTCAAAGTATCAGGCAGTACAAAACTTTCTTCTGTTTTTATTTAAGCTCTAACTTTTCCACCTTTATTTAAATATTTTTTTTTTCTATTATCAAACGTACACTTTATTTTTTTTCTTTCTTTCTCACGCCTTTTGATTTTTATTTTTAAAATTTATTTTTCTTTCTACTAATATCCACTTTGTTGTCTGCAATGCTTTTGTCTGGGAGAGACAATAGAAAGTTCATTGGGCGATGTGTGATGGTGTCCCACCTCTGTGGAGGTAGGGAGGCCCAATTGAGACTTTCAAAGTATCAGGCAGTACAAAACTTTCTTCTGTTTTTATTTAAGCTCTAACTTTTCCACCTTTATTTAAATATTTTTTTTTTCTATTATCAAACGTATACTTTATTTTTTTTCTTTCTTTCTCACGCCTTTTGATTTTTATTTTTAAAATTTATTTTCTTTCTACTAATATCCACTTTGTTGTCTGCAATGCTTTTGTCTGGGAGAGACAATAGAAAGTTCATTGGGCGATGTGTGATGGAGTCCCACCTCTGTGGAGGTAGGGAGGCCCAATTGAGACTTTCAAAGTATCAGGCAGTACAAAACTTTCTTCTGTTTTTATTTAAGCTCTAACTTTTCCACCTTTATTTAAATATTTTTTTTTCTATTATCAAACGTATACTTTATTTTTTTTCCTTTCTTTCTCACGCCTTTTGATTTTTATTTTTAAAATTTATTTTCTTTCTACTAATATCCACTTTGTTGTCTGCAATGCTTTTGTCTGGGAGAGACAATAGGAAGTTCATTGGGCGATGTGTGATGGTGTCCCACCTCTGTGGAGGTAGGGAGGCCCAATTGAGACTTTCAAAGTATCAGGCAGTACAAAACTTTCTTCTGTTTTTATTTAAGGTCTAACTTTTCCACCTTTATTTAAATATTTTTTTTCTATTATCAAACGTACACTTTATTTTTTTTCTTTCTTTCTCACGCCTTTATTTATTTTTCTTTCTACTAATATCCACTTTGTTGTCTGCAATGCTTTTGTCTGGGAGAGACAATAGAAAGTTCATTGGGCGATGTGTGATGGTGTCCCACCTCTGTGGAGGTAGGGAGGCCCAATTGAGACTTTCAAAGTATCAGGCAGTACAAAACTTTCTTCTGTTTTTATTTAAGGTCTAACTTTTCCACCTTTATTTAAATATTTTTTTTTCTATTATCAAACGTACACTTTATTTTTTTTCTTTCTTTCTCACGCCTTTATTTATTTTTCTTTCTACTAATATCCACTTTGTTGTCTGCAATGCTTTTGTCTGGGAGAGACAATAGAAAGTTCATTGGGCGATGTGTGATGGTGTCCCACCTCTGTGGAGGTAGGGAGGCCCAATTGAGACTTTCAAAGTATCAGGCAGTACAAAACTTTCTTCTGTTTTTATTTAAGGTCTAACTTTTCCACCTTTATTTAAATATTTTTTTTTCTATTATCAAACGTATACTTTATTTTTTTTTCTTTCTTTCTCACGCCTTTTGATTTTGATTTTTAAAATTTATTTTCTTTCTACTAATATCCACTTTGTTGTCTGCAATGCTTTTGTCTGGGAGAGACAATAGAAAGTTCATTGGGCGATGTGTGATGGTGTCCCACCTCTGTGGAGGTAGGGAGACGCAATTGAGACTTTCAAAGTATCAGGCAGTACAAAACTTTCTTCTGTTTTTATTTAAGGTCTAACTTTTCCACCTTTATTTAAATATTTTTTTTTCTATTATCAAGCGTACACTTTATTTTTTTTCTTTCTTTCTCACACCTTTTGATTTTTATTTTTAAAATTTATTTTTCTTTCTACTAATATCCACTTTGTTGTCTGCAATGCTTTTGTCTGGGAGAGACAATAGAAAGTTCATTGGGCGATGTGTGATGGTGTCCCACCTCTGTGGAGGTAGGGAGGCCCAATTGAGACTTTCAAAGTATTCGGCAGTACAAAACTTTCTTCTGTTTTTATTTAAGGTCTAACTTTTCCACCTTTATTTAAATATTTTTTTTTCTATTATCAAACGTACACTTTATTTTTTTTCTTTCTTTCTCACGCCTTTTGATTTTTATTTTTAAAATTTATTTTCTTTCTACTAATATCCACTTTGTTTTCTGCAATGCTTTTGTCTGGGAGAGACAATAGAAAGTTCATTGGGCGATGTGTGATGGTGTCCCACCTCTGTGGAGGTAGGGAGGCCCAATTGAGACTTTCAAAGTATCAGGCAGTACAAAACTTTCTTCTGTTTTTATTTAAGGTCTAACTTTTCCACCTTTATTTAAATATTTTTTTTTCTATTATCAAACGTACACTTTATTTTTTTTCTTTCTTTCTCACGCCTTTATTTATTTTTCTTTCTACTAATATCCACTTTGTTGTCTGCAATGCTTTTGTCTGGGAGAGACAATAGAAAGTTCATTGGGCGATGTGTGATGGTGTCCCACCTCTGTGGAGGTAGGGAGGCCCAATTGAGACTTTCAAAGTATCAGGCAGTACAAAACTTTCTTCTGTTTTTATTTAAGGTCTAACTTTTCCACCTTTATTTAAATTTTTTTTTTCTATCAAACGTACACTTTATTTTTTTTCTTTCTTTCTCACGCCTTTTGATTTTTATTTTTAAAATTTATTTTTCTTTCTACTAATATCCACTTTGTTGTCTGCAATGCTTTTGTCTGGGAGAGACAATAGAAAGTTCATTGGGCGATGTGTGATGGTGTCCCACCTCTGTGGAGGTAGGGAGGCCCAATTGAGACTTTCAAAGTATCAGGCAGTACAAAACTTTCTTCTGTTTTTATTTAAGCTCTAACTTTTCCACCTTTATTTAAATATTTTTTTTTCTATTATCAAACGTATACTTTATTTTTTTTCCTTTCTTTCTCACGCCTTTTGATTTTTATTTTTAAAATTTATTTTCTTTCTACTAATATCCACTTTGTTGTCTGCAATGCTTTTGTCTGGGAGAGACAATAGGAAGTTCATTGGGCGATGTGTGATGGTGTCCCACCTCTGTGGAGGTAGGGAGGCCCAATTGAGACTTTCAAAGTATCAGGCAGTACAAAACTTTCTTCTGTTTTTATTTAAGGTCTAACTTTTCCACCTTTATTTAAATATTTTTTTTTCTATTATCAAACGTACACTTTATTTTTTTTCTTTCTTTCTCACGCCTTTATTTATTTTTCTTTCTACTAATATCCACTTTGTTGTCTGCAATGCTTTTGTCTGGGAGAGACAATAGAAAGTTCATTGGGCGATGTGTGATGGTGTCCCACCTCTGTGGAGGTAGGGAGGCCCAATTGAGACTTTCAAAGTATCAGGCAGTACAAAACTTTCTTCTGTTTTTATTTAAGGTCTAACTTTTCCACCTTTATTTAAATATTTTTTTTTCTATTATCAAACGTATACTTTATTTTTTTTTCTTTCTTTCTCACGCCTTTTGATTTTGATTTTTAAAATTTATTTTCTTTCTACTAATATCCACTTTGTTGTCTGCAATGCTTTTGTCTGGGAGAGACAATAGAAAGTTCATTGGGCGATGTGTGATGGTGTCCCACCTCTGTGGAGGTAGGGAGACGCAATTGAGACTTTCAAAGTATCAGGCAGTACAAAACTTTCTTCTGTTTTTATTTAAGGTCTAACTTTTCCACCTTTATTTAAATATTTTTTTTTCTATTATCAAACGTACACTTTATTTTTTTTCTTTCTTTCTCACACCTTTTGATTTTTATTTTTAAAATTTATTTTTCTTTCTACTAATATCCACTTTGTTGTCTGCAATGCTTTTGTCTGGGAGAGACAATAGAAAGTTCATTGGGCGATGTGTGATGGTGTCCCACCTCTGTGGAGGTAGGGAGGCCCAATTGAGACTTTCAAAGTATTCGGCAGTACAAAACTTTCTTCTGTTTTTATTTAAGGTCTAACTTTTCCACCTTTATTTAAATATTTTTTTTTCTATTATCAAACGTACACTTTATTTTTTTTCTTTCTTTCTCACGCCTTTTGATTTTTATTTTTAAAATTTATTTTCTTTCTACTAATATCCACTTTGTTTTCTGCAATGCTTTTGTCTGGGAGAGACAATAGAAAGTTCATTGGGCGATGTGTGATGGTGTCCCACCTCTGTGGAGGTAGGGAGGCCCAATTGAGACTTTCAAAGTATCAGGCAGTACAAAACTTTCTTCTGTTTTTATTTAAGGTCTAACTTTTCCACCTTTATTTAAATATTTTTTTTTCTATTATCAAACGTACACTTTATTTTTTTTCTTTCTTTCTCACGCCTTTATTTATTTTTCTTTCTACTAATATCCACTTTGTTGTCTGCAATGCTTTTGTCTGGGAGAGACAATAGAAAGTTCATTGGGCGATGTGTGATGGTGTCCCACCTCTGTGGAGGTAGGGAGGCCCAATTGAGACTTTCAAAGTATCAGGCAGTACAAAACTTTCTTCTGTTTTTATTTAAGGTCTAACTTTTCCACCTTTATTTAAATTTTTTTTTTCTATCAAACGTACACTTTATTTTTTTTCTTTCTTTCTCACGCCTTTTGATTTTTATTTTTAAAATTTATTTTTCTTTCTACTAATATCCACTTTGTTGTCTGCAATGCTTTTGTCTGGGAGAGACAATAGAAAGTTCATTGGGCGATGTGTGATGGTGTCCCACCTCTGTGGAGGTAGGGAGGCCCAATTGAGACTTTCAAAGTATCAGGCAGTACAAAACTTTCTTCTGTTTTTATTTAAGGTCTAACTTTTCCACCTTTATTTAAATATTTTTTTTTCTATTATCAAACGTACACTTTATTTTTTTTTCTTTCTTTCTCACGCCTTTTGATTTTTATTTTTAAAATTTATTTTTCTTTCTACTAATATCCATTTTGTTGTCTGCAATGCTTTTGTCTGGGAGAGACAATAGAAAGTTCATTGGGCGATGTGTGATGGTGTCCCACCTCTGTGGAGGTAGGGAGGCCCAATTGAGACTTTCAAAGTATCAGGCAGTACAAAACTTTCTTCTGTTTTTATTTAAGGTCTAACTTTTCCACCTTTATTTAAATATTTTTTTTTCTATTATCAAACGTACACTTTATTTTTTTTTCTTTCTTTCTCACGCCTTTTGATTTTTATTTTTAAAATTTATTTTTCTTTCTACTAATATCCATTTTGTTGTCTGCAATGCTTTTGTCTGGGAGAGACAATAGAAAGTTCATTGGGCGATGTGTGATGGTGTCCCACCTCTGTGGAGGTAGGGAGGCCCAATTGAGACTTTCAAAGTATCAGGCAGTACAAAACTTTCTTCTGTTTTTATTTAAGGTCTAACTTTTCCACCTTTATTTAAATATTTTTTTTTCTATTATCAAACGTACACTTTATTTTTTTTCTTTCTTTCTCACGCCTTTATTTATTTTTCTTTCTACTAATATCCACTTTGTTGTCTGCAATGCTTTTGTCTGGGAGAGACAATAGAAAGTTCATTGGGCGATGTGTGATGGTGTCCCACCTCTGTGGAGGTAGGGAGGCCCAATTGAGACTTTCAAAGTATCAGGCAGTACAAAACTTTCTTCTGTTTTTATTTAAGGTCTAACTTTTCCACCTTTATTTAAATTTTTTTTTTCTATCAAACGTACACTTTATTTTTTTTCTTTCTTTCTCACGCCTTTTGATTTTTATTTTTAAAATTTATTTTTCTTTCTACTAATATCCACTTTGTTGTCTGCAATGCTTTTGTCTGGGAGAGACAATAGAAAGTTCATTGGGCGATGTGTGATGGTGTCCCACCTCTGTGGAGGTAGGGAGGCCCAATTGAGACTTTCAAAGTATCAGGCAGTACAAAACTTTCTTCTGTTTTTATTTAAGGTCTAACTTTTCCACCTTTATTTAAATATTTTTTTTTCTATTATCAAACGTACACTTTATTTTTTTTCTTTCTTTCTCACGCCTTTTGATTTTTATTTTTAAAATTTATTTTTCTTTCTACTAATATCCACTTTGTTGTCTGCAATGCTTTTGTCTGGGAGAGACAATAGAAAGTTCATTGGGCGATGTGTGATGGTGTCCCACCTCTGTGGAGGTAGGGAGGCCCAATTGAGACTTTCAAAGTATCAGGCAGTACAAAACTTTCTTCTGTTTTTATTTAAGGTCTAACTTTTCCACCTTTATTTAAATATTTTTTTTTCTATTATCAAACGTACACTTTATTTTTTTTTCTTTCTTTCTCACGCCTTTTGATTTTTATTTTTAAAATTTATTTTTCTTTCTACTAATATCCATTTTGTTGTCTGCAATGCTTTTGTCTGGGAGAGACAATAGAAAGTTCATTGGGCGATGTGTGATGGTGTCCCACCTCTGTGGAGGTAGGGAGGCCCAATTGAGACTTTCAAAGTATCAGGCAGTACAAAACTTTCTTCTGTTTTTATTTAAGGTCTAACTTTTCCACCTTTATTTAAATATTTTTTTTTCTATTATCAAACGTACACTTTATTTTTTTTCTTTCTTTCTCACGCCTTTTGATTTTTATTTTTAAAATTTATTTTTCTTTCTACTAATATCCACTTTGTTGTCTGCAATGCTTTTGTCTGGGAGAGACAATAGAAAGTTCATTGGGCGATGTGTGATGGTGTCCCACCTCTGTGGAGGTAGGGAGGCCCAATTGAGACTTTCAAAGTATCAGGCAGTACAAAACTTTCTTCTGTTTTTATTTAAGGTCTAACTTTTCCACCTTTATTTAAATATTTTTTTTTCTATTATCAAACGTACACTTTATTTTTTTTCTTTCTTTCTCACGCCTTTTGATTTTTATTTTTAAAATTTATTTTTCTTTCTACTAATATCCACTTTGTTGTCTGCAATGATTTTGTCTGGGAGAGACAATAGAAAGTTCATTGGGCGATGGGTGATGGTGTCCCACCTCTGTGGAGGTAGGGAGGCCCAATTGAGACTTTCAAAGTATCAGGCAGTACAAAACTTTCTTCTGTTTTTATTTAAGCTCTAACTTTTCCACCTTTATTTCAATATTTTTTTTTCTATTATCAAACGTATACTTTATTTTTTTTTCTTTCTTTCTCACGCCTTTTGATTTTTATTTTTAAAATTTATTTTCTTTCTACTAATATCCACTTTGTTGTCTGTAATGCTTTTGTCTGGGAGACACAATAGAAAGTTCATTGGGCGATGTGTGGTGGTGTCCCACCTCTGTGGAGGTAGGGAGGCCCAATTGAGACTTTCAAAGTATCAGGCAGTACAAAACTTTCTTCTGTTTTTATTTAAGCTCTAACTTTTCCACCTTTATTTAAATATTTTTTTTTCTATTATCAAACGTATACTTTATTTTTTTTCTTTCTTTCTCACGCCTTTTTATTTTTAAAATTTATTTTCTTTCTACTAATATCCACTTTGTTGTCTGCAATGCTTTTGTCTGGGAGAGACAATAGAAAGTTCATTGGGCGATGTGTGATGGTGTCCCACCTCTGTGGAGGTAGGGAGGCCCAATTGAGACTTTCAAAGTATCAGGCAGTACAAAACTTTCTTCTGTTTTTATTTAAGCTCTAACTTTTCCACCTTTATTTAAATAATTTTTTTTCTATTATCAAACGTATACTTTATTTTTTTTCTTTCTTTCTCACGCCTTTTAATTTTTATTTTTAAAATTTATTTTCTTTCTACTAATATCCACTTTGTTGTCTGCAATGCTTTTGTCTGGGAGATACAATAGAAAGTGCATTGGGCGATGTGTGATGGTGTCCCACCTCTGTGGAGGTAGGGAGGCCCAATTGAGACTTTCAAAGTATCGGGCAGTACAAAACTTTCTTCTGTTTTTATTTAAGCTCTAACTTTTCCACCTTTATTTAAATATTTTTTTTTCTATTATCAAACATATACTTTATTTTTTTTCTTTCTTTCTCACGCCTTTTGATTTTTATTTTTAAAATTTATTTTCTTTCTACTAATATCCACTTTGTTGTCTGCAATGCTTTTGTCTGGGAGAGACAATAGAAAGTTCATTGGGCGATGTGTGATGGTGTCCCACCTCTGTGGAGGTAGGGAGGCCCAATTGAGACTTTCAAAGTATCAGGCAGTACAAAACTTTCTTCTGTTTTTATTTAAGCTCTAACTTTTCCACCTTTATTTAAATAATTTTTTTTCTATTATCAAACGTATACTTTATTTTTTTTTTCTTTCTCACGCCTTTTGATTTTTATTTTTAAAATTTATTTTCTTTCTACTAATATCCACTTTGTTGTCTGCAATGCTTTTGTCTGGGAGAGACAATAGAAAGTTCATTGGGCGATGTGTGATGGTGTCCCACCTCTGTGGAGGTAGCGAGGCCCAATTGAGACTTTCAAAGTATCGGGCAGTACAAAACTTTCTTCTGTTTTTATTTAAGCTCTAACTTTTCCACCTTTATTTAAATATTTTTTTTTCTATTATCAAACGTATACTTTATTTTTTTTCTTTCTTTCTCACGCCTTTTGATTTTTATTTTTAAAATTTATTTTCTTTCTACTAATATCCACTTTGTTGTCTGCAATGCTTTTGTCTGGGAGAGACAATAGAAAGTTCATTGGGCGATGTGTGGTGGTGTCCCACCTCTGTGGAGGTAGGGAGGCCCAATTGAGACTTTCAAAGTATCAGGCAGTACAAAACTTTCTTCTGTTTTTATTTAAGCTCTAACTTTTCCACCTTTATTTAAATATTTTTTTTTCTATTATCAAACGTATACTTTATTTTTTTTCTTTCTTTCTCACGCCTTTTGATTTTTATTTTTAAAATTTATTTTCTTTCTACTAATATCCACTTTGTTGTCTGCAATGCTTTTGTCTGGGAGAGACAATAGAAAGTTCATTGGGCGATGTGTGATGGTGTCCCACCTCTGTGGAGGTAGGGAGGCCCAATTGAGACTTTCAAAGTATCAGGCAGTACAAAACTTTCTTCTGTTTTTATTTAAGCTCTAACTTTTCCACCTTTATTTAAATAATTTTTTTTCTATTATCAAACGTATACTTTATTTTTTTTCTTTCTTTCTCACGCCTTTTGATTTTTATTTTTAAAATTTATTTTCTTTCTACTAATATCCACTTTGTTGTCTGCAATGCTTTTGTCTGGGAGAGACAATAGAAAGTTCATTGGGCGATGTGTGATGGTGTCCCACCTCTGTGGAGGTAGCGAGGCCCAATTGAGACTTTCAAAGTATCGGGCAGTACAAAACTTTCTTCTGTTTTTATTTAAGCTCTAACTTTTCCACCTTTATTTAAATATTTTTTTTTCTATTATCAAACGTATACTTTATTTTTTTTCTTTCTTTCTCACGCCTTTTGATTTTTATTTTTAAAATGTATTTTCTTCCTACTAATATCCACTTTGTTGTCTGCAATGCTTTTGTCTGGGAGAGACAATAGAAAGTTCATTGGGCGATGTGTGATGGTGTCCCACCTCTGTGGAGGTAGGGAGGCCCAATTGACTTTCAAAGTATCGGGCAGTACAAAACTTTCTTCTGTTTTTATTTAAGCTCTAACTTTTCCACCTTTATTTAAATATTTTTTTTTCTATTATCAAACGTATACTTTATTTTTTTTCTTTCTTTCTCACGCCTTTTGATTTTTATTTTTAAAATTTATTTTCTTTCTACTAATATCCACTTTGTCGTCTGCAATGCTTTTGTCTGGGAGAGACAATAGAAAGTTCATTGGGCGATGTGTGATTGTGTCCCACCTCTGTGGAGGTAGCGAGGCCCAATTGAGACTTTCAAAGTATCGGGCAGTACAAAACTTTCTTCTGTTTTTATTTAAGCTCTAACTTTTCCACCTTTATTTAAATATTTTTTTTTCTATTAGCAAACGTATACTTTATTTTTTTTTCTTTCTTTCTCACGCCTTTTGATTTTTATTTTTAAAATGTATTTTCTTCCTACTAATATCCACTTTGTTGTCTGCAATACTTTTGTCTGGGAGAGACAATAGAAAGTTCATTGGGCGATGTGTGATGGTGTCCCACCTCTGTGGAGGTAGGGAGGCCCAATTGAGACTTTCAAAGTATCGGGCAGTACAAAACTTTCTTCTGTTTTTATTTAAGCTCTAACTTTTCCACCTTTATTTAAATATTTTTTTTTCTATTATCAAACGTATACTTTATTTTTTTTCTTTCTTTCTCACGCCTTTTGATTTTTATTTTTAAAATTTATTTTCTTTCTACTAATATCCACTTTGTTGTCTGCAATGCTTTTGTCTGGGAGAGACAATAGAAAGTTCATTGGGCGATGTGTGATAGTGTCCCACCTCTGTGGAGGTAGGGAGGCCCAATTGAGACTTTCAAAGTATCGGGCCGTACAAAACTTTCTTCTGTTTTTATTTAAGCTCTAACTTTTCCACCTTTATTTAAATATTTTTTTTTCTATTATCAAACGTATACTTTATTTTTTTTCTTTCTTTCTCACGCCTTTTGATTTTTAAAATTTATTTTCTTTCTACTAATATCCACTTTGTTCTCTGCAATGCTTTTGTCTGGGAGAGACAATAGAAAGTTCATTGGGCGATGTGTGATGGTGTCCCACCTCTGTGGAGGTAGGGAGGCACAATTGAGACTTTCAAAGTATCAGGCAGTACAAAACTTTCTTCTGTTTTTATATAAGGTCTAACTTTTCCAGCTTTATTTAAATATTTTTTTTTCTATTATCAAACGTACACTTTATTTTTTTTCTTTCTTTCTCACGCCTTTTTATTTTTATTTTTAAAATTTATTTTTCTTTCTACTAATATCCACTTTGTTGTCTGCAATGCTTTTGTCTGGGAGAGACAATAGAAAGTTCATTGGGCGATGTGTGATGGTGTCCCACCTCTGTGGAGGTAGGGAGGCCCAATTGAGACTTTCAAAGTATCAGGCAGTACAAAACTTTCTTCTGTTTTTATTTAAGGTCTAACTTTTCCACCTTTATTTAAATATTTTTTTTTTCTATTATCAAACGTACACTTTATTTTTTTTCTTTCTTTCTCACGCCTTTTGATTTTTATTTTTAAAATTTATTTTTCTTTCTACTAATATCCACTTTGTTGTCTGCAATGCTTTTGTCTGGGAGAGACAATAGAAAGTTCATTGGGCGATGTGTGATGGTGTCCCACCTCTGTGGAGGTAGGGAGGCCCAATTGAGACTTTCAAAGTATCAGGCAGTACAAAACTTTCTTCTGTTTTTATTTAAGCTCTAACTTTTCCACCTTTATTTAAATATTTTTTTTTTCTATTATCAAACGTATACTTTATTTTTTTTCTTTCTTTCTCACGCCTTTTGATTTTTATTTTTAAAATTTATTTTCTTTCTACTAATATCCACTTTGTTGTCTGCAATGCTTTTGTCTGGGAGAGACAATAGAAAGTTCATTGGGCGATGTGTGATGGAGTCCCACCTCTGTGGAGGTAGGGAGGCCCAATTGAGACTTTCAAAGTATCAGGCAGTACAAAACTTTCTTCTGTTTTTATTTAAGCTCTAACTTTTCCACCTTTATTTAAATATTTTTTTTTCTATTATCAAACGTATACTTTATTTTTTTTCCTTTCTTTCTCACGCCTTTTGATTTTTATTTTTAAAATTTATTTTCTTTCTACTAATATCCACTTTGTTGTCTGCAATGCTTTTGTCTGGGAGAGACAATAGGAAGTTCATTGGGCGATGTGTGATGGTGTCCCACCTCTGTGGAGGTAGGGAGGCCCAATTGAGACTTTCAAAGTATCAGGCAGTACAAAACTTTCTTCTGTTTTTATTTAAGGTCTAACTTTTCCACCTTTATTTAAATATTTTTTTTTCTATTATCAAACGTACACTTTATTTTTTTTCTTTCTTTCTCACGCCTTTATTTATTTTTCTTTCTACTAATATCCACTTTGTTGTCTGCAATGCTTTTGTCTGGGAGAGACAATAGAAAGTTCATTGGGCGATGTGTGATGGTGTCCCACCTCTGTGGAGGTAGGGAGGCCCAATTGAGACTTTCAAAGTATCAGGCAGTACAAAACTTTCTTCTGTTTTTATTTAAGGTCTAACTTTTCCACCTTTATTTAAATATTTTTTTTTCTATTATCAAACGTACACTTTATTTTTTTTCTTTCTTTCTCACGCCTTTATTTATTTTTCTTTCTACTAATATCCACTTTGTTGTCTGCAATGCTTTTGTCTGGGAGAGACAATAGAAAGTTCATTGGGCGATGTGTGATGGTGTCCCACCTCTGTGGAGGTAGGGAGGCCCAATTGAGACTTTCAAAGTATCAGGCAGTACAAAACTTTCTTCTGTTTTTATTTAAGGTCTAACTTTTCCACCTTTATTTAAATATTTTTTTTTCTATTATCAAACGTATACTTTATTTTTTTTTCTTTCTTTCTCACGCCTTTTGATTTTGATTTTTAAAATTTATTTTCTTTCTACTAATATCCACTTTGTTGTCTGCAATGCTTTTGTCTGGGAGAGACTATAGAAAGTTCATTGGGCGATGTGTGATGGTGTCCCACCTCTGTGGAGGTAGGGAGACGCAATTGAGACTTTCAAAGTATCAGGCAGTACAAAACTTTCTTCTGTTTTTATTTAAGGTCTAACTTTTCCACCTTTATTTAAATATTTTTTTTTCTATTATCAAACGTACACTTTATTTTTTTTCTTTCTTTCTCACACCTTTTGATTTTTATTTTTAAAATTTATTTTTCTTTCTACTAATATCCACTTTGTTGTCTGCAATGCTTTTGTCTGGGAGAGACAATAGAAAGTTCATTGGGCGATGTGTGATGGTGTCCCACCTCTGTGGAGGTAGGGAGGCCCAATTGAGACTTTCAAAGTATTCGGCAGTACAAAACTTTCTTCTGTTTTTATTTAAGGTCTAACTTTTCCACCTTTATTTAAATATTTTTTTTTCTATTATCAAACGTACACTTTATTTTTTTTCTTTCTTTCTCACGCCTTTTGATTTTTATTTTTAAAATTTATTTTCTTTCTACTAATATCCACTTTGTTTTCTGCAATGCTTTTGTCTGGGAGAGACAATAGAAAGTTCATTGGGCGATGTGTGATGGTGTCCCACCTCTGTGGAGGTAGGGAGGCCCAATTGAGACTTTCAAAGTATCAGGCAGTACAAAACTTTCTTCTGTTTTTATTTAAGGTCTAACTTTTCCACCTTTATTTAAATATTTTTTTTTCTATTATCAAACGTACACTTTATTTTTTTTCTTTCTTTCTCACGCCTTTATTTATTTTTCTTTCTACTAATATCCACTTTGTTGTCTGCAATGCTTTTGTCTGGGAGAGACAATAGAAAGTTCATTGGGCGATGTGTGATGGTGTCCCACCTCTGTGGAGGTAGGGAGGCCCAATTGAGACTTTCAAAGTATCAGGCAGTACAAAACTTTCTTCTGTTTTTATTTAAGGTCTAACTTTTCCACCTTTATTTAAATTTTTTTTTTCTATCAAACGTACACTTTATTTTTTTTCTTTCTTTCTCACGCCTTTTGATTTTTATTTTTAAAATTTATTTTTCTTTCTACTAATATCCACTTTGTTGTCTGCAATGCTTTTGTCTGGGAGAGACAATAGAAAGTTCATTGGGCGATGTGTGATGGTGTCCCACCTCTGTGGAGGTAGGGAGGCCCAATTGAGACTTTCAAAGTATCAGGCAGTACAAAACTTTCTTCTGTTTTTATTTAAGCTCTAACTTTTCCACCTTTATTTAAATATTTTTTTTTCTATTATCAAACGTATACTTTATTTTTTTTCCTTTCTTTCTCACGCCTTTTGATTTTTATTTTTAAAATTTATTTTCTTTCTACTAATATCCACTTTGTTGTCTGCAATGCTTTTGTCTGGGAGAGACAATAGGAAGTTCATTGGGCGATGTGTGATGGTGTCCCACCTCTGTGGAGGTAGGGAGGCCCAATTGAGACTTTCAAAGTATCAGGCAGTACAAAACTTTCTTCTGTTTTTATTTAAGGTCTAACTTTTCCACCTTTATTTAAATATTTTTTTTTCTATTATCAAACGTACACTTTATTTTTTTTCTTTCTTTCTCACGCCTTTATTTATTTTTCTTTCTACTAATATCCACTTTGTTGTCTGCAATGCTTTTGTCTGGGAGAGACAATAGAAAGTTCATTGGGCGATGTGTGATGGTGTCCCACCTCTGTGGAGGTAGGGAGGCCCAATTGAGACTTTCAAAGTATCAGGCAGTACAAAACTTTCTTCTGTTTTTATTTAAGGTCTAACTTTTCCACCTTTATTTAAATATTTTTTTTTCTATTATCAAACGTACACTTTATTTTTTTTCTTTCTTTCTCACGCCTTTATTTATTTTTCTTTCTACTAATATCCACTTTGTTGTCTGCAATGCTTTTGTCTGGGAGAGACAATAGAAAGTTCATTGGGCGATGTGTGATGGTGTCCCACCTCTGTGGAGGTAGGGAGGCCCAATTGAGACTTTCAAAGTATCAGGCAGTACAAAACTTTCTTCTGTTTTTATTTAAGGTCTAACTTTTCCACCTTTATTTAAATATTTTTTTTTCTATTATCAAACGTATACTTTATTTTTTTTTCTTTCTTTCTCACGCCTTTTGATTTTGATTTTTAAAATTTATTTTCTTTCTACTAATATCCACTTTGTTGTCTGCAATGCTTTTGTCTGGGAGAGACAATAGAAAGTTCATTGGGCGATGTGTGATGGTGTCCCACCTCTGTGGAGGTAGGGAGACGCAATTGAGACTTTCAAAGTATCAGGCAGTACAAAACTTTCTTCTGTTTTTATTTAAGGTCTAACTTTTCCACCTTTATTTAAATATTTTTTTTTCTATTATCAAACGTACACTTTATTTTTTTTCTTTCTTTCTCACACCTTTTGATTTTTATTTTTAAAATTTATTTTTCTTTCTACTAATATCCACTTTGTATTCTGCAATGCTTTTGTCTGGGAGAGACAATAGAAAGTTCATTGGGCGATGTGTGATGGTGTCCCACCTCTGTGGAGGTAGGGAGGCCCAATTGAGACTTTCAAAGTATTCGGCAGTACAAAACTTTCTTCTGTTTTTATTTAAGGTCTAACTTTTCCACCTTTATTTAAATATTTTTTTTTCTATTATCAAACGTACACTTTATTTTTTTTCTTTCTTTCTCACGCCTTTTGATTTTTATTTTTAAAATTTATTTTCTTTCTACTAATATCCACTTTGTTTTCTGCAATGCTTTTGTCTGGGAGAGACAATAGAAAGTTCATTGGGCGATGTGTGATGGTGTCCCACCTCTGTGGAGGTAGGGAGGCCCAATTGAGACTTTCAAAGTATCAGGCAGTACAAAACTTTCTTCTGTTTTTATTTAAGGTCTAACTTTTCCACCTTTATTTAAATATTTTTTTTTCTATTATCAAACGTACACTTTATTTTTTTTCTTTCTTTCTCACCCCTTTATTTATTTTTCTTTCTACTAATATCCACTTTGTTGTCTGCAATGCTTTTGTCTGGGAGAGACAATAGAAAGTTCATTGGGCGATGTGTGATGGTGTCCCACCTCTGTGGAGGTAGGGAGGCCCAATTGAGACTTTCAAAGTATCAGGCAGTACAAAACTTTCTTCTGTTTTTATTTAAGGTCTAACTTTTCCACCTTTATTTAAATTTTTTTTTTCTATCAAACGTACACTTTATTTTTTTTCTTTCTTTCTCACGCCTTTTGATTTTTATTTTTAAAATTTATTTTTCTTTCTACTAATATCCACTTTGTTGTCTGCAATGCTTTTGTCTGGGAGAGACAATAGAAAGTTCATTGGGCGATGTGTGATGGTGTCCCACCTCTGTGGAGGTAGGGAGGCCCAATTGAGACTTTCAAAGTATCAGGCAGTACAAAACTTTCTTCTGTTTTTATTTAAGGTCTAACTTTTCCACCTTTATTTAAATATTTTTTTTTCTATTATCAAACGTACACTTTATTTTTTTTCTTTCTTTCTCACGCCTTTTGATTTTTATTTTTAAAATTTATTTTTCTTTCTACTAATATCCACTTTGTTGTCTGCAATGCTTTTGTCTGGGAGAGACAATAGAAAGTTCATTGGGCGATGTGTGATGGTGTCCCACCTCTGTGGAGGTAGGGAGGCCCAATTGAGACTTTCAAAGTATCAGGCAGTACAAAACTTTCTTCTGTTTTTATTTAAGGTCTAACTTTTCCACCTTTATTTAAATATTTTTTTTTCTATTATCAAACGTACACTTTATTTTTTTTTCTTTCTTTCTCACGCCTTTTGATTTTTATTTTTAAAATTTATTTTTCTTTCTACTAATATCCATTTTGTTGTCTGCAATGCTTTTGTCTGGGAGAGACAATAGAAAGTTCATTGGGCGATGTGTGATGGTGTCCCACCTCTGTGGAGGTAGGGAGGCCCAATTGAGACTTTCAAAGTATCAGGCAGTACAAAACTTTCTTCTGTTTTTATTTAAGGTCTAACTTTTCCACCTTTATTTAAATATTTTTTTTTCTATTATCAAACGTACACTTTATTTTTTCTCTTTCTTTCTCACGCCTTTTGATTTTTATTTTTAAAATTTATTTTTCTTTCTACTAATATCCACTTTGTTGTCTGCAATGATTTTGTCTGGGAGAGACAATAGAAAGTTCATTGGGCGATGGGTGATGGTGTCCCACCTCTGTGGAGGTAGGGAGGCCCAATTGAGACTTTCAAAGTATCAGGCAGTACAAAACTTTCTTCTGTTTTTTTTAAGCTCTAACTTTTCCACCTTTATTTCAATATTTTTTTTTCTATTATCAAACGTATACTTTATTTTTTTTTCTTTCTTTCTCACGCCTTTTGATTTTTATTTTTAAAATTTATTTTCTTTCTACTAATATCCACTTTGTTGTCTGTAATGCTTTTGTCTGGGAGACACAATAGAAAGTTCATTGGGCGATGTGTGGTGGTGTCCCACCTCTGTGGAGGTAGGGAGGCCCAATTGAGACTTTCAAAGTATCAGGCAGTACAAAACTTTCTTCTGTTTTTATTTAAGCTCTAACTTTTCCACCTTTATTTAAATATTTTTTTTTCTATTATCAAACGTATACTTTATTTTTTTTCTTTCTTTCTCACGCCTTTTGATTTTTATTTTTAAAATTTATTTTCTTTCTACTAATATCCACTTTGTTGTCTGCAATGCTTTTGTCTGGGAGAGACAATAGAAAGTTCATTGGGCGATGTGTGATGGTGTCCCACCTCTGTGGAGGTAGGGAGGCCCAATTGAGACTTTCAAAGTATCAGGCAGTACAAAACTTTCTTCTGTTTTTATTTAAGGTCTAACTTTTCCACCTTTATTTAAATATTTTTTTTTCTATTATCAAACGTACACTTTATTTTTTTTCTTTCTTTCTCACGCCTTTTGATTTTTATTTTTAAAATTTATTTTTCTTTCTACTAATATCCACTTTGTTGTCTGCAATGCTTTTGTCTGGGAGAGACAATAGAAAGTTCATTGGGCGATGTGTGATGGTGTCCCACCTCTGTGGAGGTAGGGAGGCCCAATTGAGACTTTCAAAGTATCAGGCAGTACAAAACTTTCTTCTGTTTTTATTTAAGCTCTAACTTTTCCACCTTTATTTAAATATTTTTTTTTCTATTATCAAACGTATACTTTATTTTTTTTCTTTCTCACGCCTTTTGATTTTTATTTTTAAAATTTATTTTCTTCCTACTAATATCCACTTTGTTGTCTGCAATGCTTTTGTCTGGGAGAGACAATAGAAAGTTCATTGGGCGATGTGTGATGGTGTCCCACCTCTGTGGAGGTAGGGAGGCCCAATTGAGACTTTCAAAGTATCGGGCAGTACAAAACTTTCTTCTGTTTTTATTTAAGCTCTAACTTTTCCACCTTTATTTAAATATTTTTTTTTCTATTATCAAACGTATACTTTATTTTTTTTCTTTCTTTCTCACGCCTTTTGATTTTTATTTTTAAAATTTATTTTCTTTCTACTAATATCCACTTTGTTGACTGCAATGCTTTTGTCTGGGAGAGACAATAGAAAGTTCATTGGGCGATGTGTGATGGTGTCCCACCTCTGTGGAGGTAGGGAGGCCCAATTGAGACTTTCAAAGTATCAGGCAGTACAAAACTTTTTTCTGTTTTTATTTAAGGTCTAACTTTTCCACCTTTATTTAAATATTTTTTTTTCTATTATCAAACGTACACTTTATTTTTTTTCTTTCTTTCTCACGCCTTTTGATTTTTATTTTTAAAATTTATTTTTCTTTCTACTAATATCCACTTTGTTGTCTGCAATGCTTTTGTCTGGGAGAGACAATAGAAAGTTCATTGGGCGATGTGTGATGGTGTCCCACCTCTGTGGAGGTAGGGAGGCCCAATTGAGACTTTCAAAGTATCAGGCAGTACAAAACTTTCTTCTGTTTTTATTTAAGGTCTAACTTTTCCACCTTTATTTAAATATTTTTTTTTCTATTATCAAACGTACACTTTATTTTTTTTCTTTCTTTCTCACGCCTTTTGATTTTTATTTTTAAAATTTATTTTTCTTTCTACTAATATCCACTTTGTTTTCTGCAATGCTTTTGTCTGGGAGAGACAATAGAAAGTTCATTGGGCGATGTGTGATGGTGTCCCACCTCTGTGGAGGTAGGGAGGCCCAATTGAGACTTTCAAAGTATCAGGCAGTACAAAACTTTCTTCTGTTTTTATTTAAGCTCTAACTTTTCCACCTTTATTTAAATATTTTTTTTTCTATTATCAAACGTATACTTTATTTTTTTTCTTTCTCACGCCTTTTGATTTTTATTTTTAAAATTTATTTTCTTCCTACTAATATCCACTTTGTTGTCTGCAATGCTTTTGTCTGGGAGAGACAATAGAAAGTTCATTGGGCGATGTGTGATGGTGTCCCACCTCTGTGGAGGTAGGGAGGCCCAATTGAGACTTTCAAAGTATCGGGCAGTACAAAACTTTCTTCTGTTTTTATTTAAGCTCTAACTTTTCCACCTTTATTTAAATATTTTTTTTTCTATTATCAAACGTATACTTTATTTTTTTTCTTTCTTTCTCACGCCTTTTGATTTTTATTTTTAAAATTTATTTTCTTTCTACTAATATCCACTTTGTTGTCTGCAATGCTTTTGTCTGGGAGAGACAATAGAAAGTTCATTGGGCGATGTGTGATGGTGTCCCACCTCTGTGGAGGTAGCGAGGCCCAATTGAGACTTTCAAAGTATCGGGCAGTACAAAACTTTCTTCTGTTTTTATTTAAGCTCTAACTTTTCCACCTTTATTTAAATATTTTTTTTTCTATTATCAAACGTATACTTTATTTTTTTTCTTTCTTTCTCACGCCTTTTGATTTTTATTTTTAAAATGTATTTTCTTCCTACTAATATCCACTTTGTTGTCTGCAATGCTTTTGTCTGGGAGAGACAATAGAAAGTTCATTGGGCGATGTGTGATGGTGTCCCACCTCTGTGGAGGTAGGGAGGCCCAATTGAGACTTTCAAAGTATCGGGCAGTACAAAACTTTCTTCTGTTTTTATTTAAGCTCTAACTTTTCCACCTTTATTTAAATATTTTTTTTTCTATTATCAAACGTATACTTTATTTTTTTTCTTTCTTTCTCACGCCTTTTGATTTTTATTTTTAAAATTTATTTTCTTTCTACTAATATCCACTTTGTTGTCTGCAATGCTTTTGTCTGGGAGAGACAATAGAAAGTTCATTGGGCGATGTGTGATAGTGTCCCACCTCTGTGGAGGTAGGGAGGCCCAATTGAGACTTTCAAAGTATCGGGCCGTACAAAACTTTCTTCTGTTTTTATTTAAGCTCTAACTTTTCCACCTTTATTTAAATATTTTTTTTTCTATTATCAAACGTATACTTTATTTTTTTTCTTTCTTTCTCACGCCTTTTGATTTTTAAAATTTATTTTCTTTCTACTAATATCCACTTTGTTGTCTGCAATGCTTTTGTCTGGGAGAGACAATAGAAAGTTCATTGGGCGATGTGTGATGGTGTCCCACCTCTGTGGAGGTAGCGAGGCCCAATTGAGACTTTCAAAGTATCGGGCAGTACAAAACTTTCTTCTGTTTTTATTTAAGCTCTAACTTTTCCACCTTTATTTAAATATTTTTTTTTCTATTATCAAACGTATACTTTATTTTTTTTCTTTCTTTCTCACGCCTTTTGATTTTTATTTTTAAAATGTATTTTCTTCCTACTAATATCCACTTTGTTGTCTGCAATGCTTTTGTCTGGGAGAGACAATAGAAAGTTCATTGGGCGATGTGTGATGGTGTCCCACCTCTGTGGAGGTAGGGAGGCCCAATTGACTTTCAAAGTATCGGGCAGTACAAAACTTTCTTCTGTTTTTATTTAAGCTCTAACTTTTCCACCTTTATTTAAATATTTTTTTTTCTATTATCAAACGTATACTTTATTTTTTTTCTTTCTTTCTCACGCCTTTTGATTTTTATTTTTAAAATTTATTTTCTTTCTACTAATATCCACTTTGTTGTCTGCAATGCTTTTGTCTGGGAGAGACAATAGAAAGTTCATTGGGCGATGTGTGATAGTGTCCCACCTCTGTGGAGGTAGGGAGGCCCAATTGAGACTTTCAAAGTATCGGGCCGTACAAAACTTTCTTCTGTTTTTATTTAAGCTCTAACTTTTCCACCTTTATTTAAATATTTTTTTTTCTATTATCAAGCGTATACTTTATTTTTTTTCTTTCTTTCTCACGCCTTTTGATTTTTAAAATTTATTTTCTTTCTACTAATATCCACTTTGTTCTCTGCAATGCTTTTGTCTGGGAGAGACAATAGAAAGTTCATTGGGCGATGTGTGATGGTGTCCCACCTCTGTGGAGGTAGGGAGGCACAATTGAGACTTTCAAAGTATCAGGCAGTACAAAACTTTCTTCTGTTTTTATATAAGGTCTAACTTTTCCAGCTTTATTTAAATATTTTTTTTTCTATTATCAAACGTACACTTTATTTTTTTTCCTTCTTTCTCACGCCTTTTTATTTTTATTTTTAAAATTTATTTTTCTTTCTACTAATATCCACTTTGTTGTCTGCAATGCTTTTGTCTGGGAGAGACAATAGAAAGTTCATTGGGCGATGTGTGATGGTGTCCCACCTCTGTGGAGGTAGGGAGGTCCAATTGAGACTTTCAAAGTATCAGGCAGTACAAAACTTTCTTCTGTTTTTATTTAAGGTCTAACTTTTCCACCTTTATTTAAATATTTTTTTTTTCTATTATCAAACGTACACTTTATTTTTTTTCTTTCTTTCTCACGCCTTTTGATTTTTATTTTTAAAATTTATTTTTCTTTCTACTAATATCCACTTTGTTGTCTGCAATGCTTTTGTCTGGGAGAGACAATAGAAAGTTCATTGGGCGATGTGTGATGGTGTCCCACCTCTGTGGAGGTAGGGAGGTCCAATTGAGACTTTCAAAGTATCAGGCAGTACAAAACTTTCTTCTGTTTTTATTTAAGCTCTAACTTTTCCACCTTTTATTTAAATATTTTTTTTTTCTATTATCAAACGTATACTTTATTTTTTTTCTTTCTTTCTCACGCCTTTTGATTTTTATTTTTAAAATTTATTTTCTTTCTACTAATATCCACTTTGTTGTCTGCAATGCTTTTGTCTGGGAGAGACAATAGAAAGTTCATTGGGCGATGTGTGATGGTGTCCCACCTCTGTGGAGGTAGGGAGGCCCAATTGAGACTTTCAAAGTATCAGGCAGTACAAAACTTTCTTCTGTTTTTATTTAAGCTCTAACTTTTCCACCTTTATTTAAATATTTTTTTTTCTATTATCAAACGTATACTTTATTTTTTTTCTTTCTTTCTCACGCCTTTTGATTTTTATTTTTAAAATTTATTTTCTTTCTACTAATATCCACTTTGTTGTCTGCAATGCTTTTGTCTGGGAGAGAATATAGAAAGTTCATTGGGCGATGTGTGATGGTGTCCCACCTCTGTGGAGGTAGGGAGGCCCAATTGAGACTTTCAAAGTATCGGGCAGTACAAAACTTTCTTCTGTTTTTATTTAAGCTCTAACTTTTCCACCTTTATTTAAATATTTTTTTTTCTATTATCAAACATATACTTTATTTTTTTTCTTTCTTTCTCACGCCTTTTGATTTTTAAAATGTATTTTCTTCCTACTAATATCCACTTTGTTGTCTGCAATGCTTTTGTCTGGGAGAGACAATAGAAAGTTCATTGGGCGATGTGTGATGTTGTCCCACCTCTGTGGAGGTAGGGAGGCCCAATTGAGACTTTCAAAGTATCGGGCAGTACAAAACTTTCTTCTGTTTTTATTTAAGCTCTAACTTTTCCACCTTTATTTAAATATTTTTTTTTCTATTATCAAACGTATACTTTATTTTTTTTCTTTCTTTCTCACGCCTTTTGATTTTTATTTTTAAAATTTATTTTCTTTCTACTAATATCCACTTTGTTGTCTGCAATGCTTTTGTCTGGGAGAGACAATAGAAAGTTCATTGGGCGATGTGTGATAGTGTCCCACCTCTGTGGAGGTAGGGAGGCCCAATTGAGACTTTCAAAGTATCGGGCCGTACAAAACTTTCTTCTGTTTTTATTTAAGCTCTAACTTTTCCACCTTTATTTAAATATTTTTTTTTCTATTATCAAACGTACACTTTATTTTTTTTCTTTCTTTCTCACGCCTTTTGATTTTTATTTTTAAAATTTATTTTTCTTTCTACTAATATCCACTTTGTTGTCTGCAATGCTTTTGTCTGGGAGAGACAATAGAAAGTTCATTGGGCGATGTGTGATGGTGTCCCACCTCTGTGGAGGTAGGGAGGCCCAATTGAGACTTTCAAAGTATCAGGCAGTACAAAACTTTCTTCTGTTTTTATTTAAGTTCTAACTTTTCCACCTTTATTTAAATATTTTTTTTTCTATTATCAAACGTACACTTTATTTTTTTTCTTTCTTTCTCACGCCTTTTGATTTTTATTTTTAAAATTTATTTTTCTTTCTACTAATATCCACTTTGTTGTCTGCAATGCTTTTGTCTGGGAGAGACAATAGAAAGTTCATTGGGCGATGTGTGATGGTGTCCCACCTCTGTGGAGGTAGGGAGGCCCAATTGAGACTTTCAAAGTATCAGGCAGTACAAAACTTTCTTCTGTTTTTATTTCAGGTCTAACTTTTCCACCTTTATTTAAATATTTTTTTTTCTATTATCAAACGTACACTTTATTTTTTTTCTTTCTTTCTCACGCCTTTTGATTTTTATTTTTAAAATTTATTTTTCTTTCTACTAATATCCACTTTGTTGTCTGCAATGCTTTTGTCTGGGAGAGACAATAGAAAGTTCATTGGGCGATGTGTGATGGTGTCCCACCTCTGTGGAGGTAGGGAGGCCCAATTGAGACTTTCAAAGTATCAGGCAGTACAAAACTTTCTTCTGTTTTTATTTAAGCTCTAACTTTTCCACCTTTATTTAAATTTTTTTTTTCTATTATCAAACGTATACTTTATTTTTTTTCTTTCTTTCTCACGCCTTTTGATTTTTATTTTTAAAATTTATTTTCTTTCTACTAATATCCACTTTGTTGTCTGTAATGCTTTTGTCTGGGAGACACAATAGAAAGTTCATTGGGCGATGTGTGGTGGTGTCCCACCTCTGTGGAGGTAGGGAGGCCCAATTGAGACTTTCAAAGTATCAGGCAGTACAAAACTTTCTTCTGTTTTTATTTAAGCTCTAACTTTTCCACCTTTATTTAAATATTTTTTTTTCTATTATCAAACGTATACTTTATTTTTTTTCTTTCTCACGCCTTTTGATTTTTATTTTTAAAATTTATTTTCTTCCTACTAATATCCACTTTGTTGTCTGCAATGCTTTTGTCTGGGAGAGACAATAGAAAGTTCATTGGGCGATGTGTGATGGTGTCCCACCTCTGTGGAGGTAGGGAGGCCCAATTGAGACTTTCAAAGTATCGGGCAGTACAAAACTTTCTTCTGTTTTTATTTAAGCTCTAACTTTTCCACCTTTTTTTAAATATTTTTTTTTCTATTATCAAACGTATACTTTATTTTTTTTCTTTCTTTCTCACGCCTTTTGATTTTTATTTTTAAAATTTATTTTCTTTCTACTAATATCCACTTTGTTGTCTGCAATGCTTTTGTCTGGGAGAGACAATAGAAAGTTCATTGGGCGATGTGTGATGGTGTCCCACCTCTGTGGAGGTAGCGAGGCCCAATTGAGACTTTCAAAGTATCGGGCAGTACAAAACTTTCTTCTGTTTTTATTTAAGCTCTAACTTTTCCACCTTTATTTAAATATTTTTTTTTCTATTATCAAACGTATACTTTATTTTTTTTCTTTCTTTCTCACGCCTTTTGATTTTTATTTTTAAAATGTATTTTCTTCCTACTAATATCCACTTTGTTGTCTGCAATGCTTTTGTCTGGGAGAGACAATAGAAAGTTCATTGGGCGATGTGTGATGGTGTCCCACCTCTGTGGAGGTAGGGAGGCCCAATTGAGACTTTCAAAGTATCGGGCAGTACAAAACTTTCTTCTGTTTTTATTTAAGCTCTAACTTTTCCACCTTTATTTAAATATTTTTTTTTCTATTATCAAACGTATACTTTATTTTTTTTCTTTCTTTCTCACGCCTTTTGATTTTTATTTTTAAAATTTATTTTCTTTCTACTAATATCCACTTTGTTGTCTGCAATGCTTTTGTCTGGGAGAGACAATAGAAAGTTCATTGGGCGATGTGTGATAGTGTCCCACCTCTGTGGAGGTAGGGAGGCCCAATTGAGACTTTCAAAGTATCGGGCCGTACAAAACTTTCTTCTGTTTTTATTTAAGCTCTAACTTTTCCACCTTTATTTAAATATTTTTTTTTCTATTATCAAACGTATACTTTATTTTTTTTCTTTCTTTCTCACGCCTTTTGATTTTTAAAATTTATTTTCTTTCTACTAATATCCACTTTGTTCTCTGCAATGCTTTTGTCTGGGAGAGACAATAGAAAGTTCATTGGGCGATGTGTGATGGTGTCCCACCTCTGTGGAGGTAGGGAGGCACAATTGAGACTTTCAAAGTATCAGGCAGTACAAAACTTTCTTCTGTTTTTATATAAGGTCTAACTTTTCCAGCTTTATTTAAATATTTTTTTTTCTATTATCAAACGTACACTTTATTTTTTTTCTTTCTTTCTCACGCCTTTTTATTTTTATTTTTAAAATTTATTTTTCTTTCTACTAATATCCACTTTGTTGTCTGCAATGCTTTTGTCTGGGAGAGACAATAGAAAGTTCATTGGGCGATGTGTGATGGTGTCCCACCTCTGTGGAGGTAGGGAGGCCCAATTGAGACTTTCAAAGTATCAGGCAGTACAAAACTTTCTTCTGTTTTTATTTAAGGTCTAACTTTTCCACCTTTATTTAAATATTTTTTTTTCTATTATCAAACGTACACTTTATTTTTTTTCTTTCTTTCTCACGCCTTTTGATTTTTATTTTTAAAATTTATTTTTCTTTCTACTAATATCCACTTTGTTGTCTGCAATGCTTTTGTCTGGGAGAGACAATAGAAAGTTCATTGGGCGATGTGTGATGGTGTCCCACCTCTGTGGAGGTAGGGAGGCCCAATTGAGACTTTCAAAGTATCAGGCAGTACAAAACTTTCTTCTGTTTTTATTTAAGCTCTAACTTTTCCACCTTTATTTAAATATTATTTTTTTCTATTATCAAACGTATACTTTATTTTTTTTCTTTCTTTCTCACGCCTTTTGATTTTTATTTTTAAAATTTATTTTCTTTCTACTAATATCCACTTTGTTGTCTGCAATGCTTTTGTCTGGGAGAGACAATAGAAAGTTCATTGGGCGATGTGTGGTGGTGTCCCACCTCTGTGGAGGTAGGGAGGCCCAATTGAGACTTTCAAAGTATCAGGCAGTACAAAACTTTCTTCTGTTTTTATTTAAGCTCTAACTTTTCCTCCTTTATTTAAATATTTTTTTTTCTATTATCAAACGTATACTTTATTTTTTTTCTTTCTTTCTCACGCCTTTTGATTTTTATTTTTAAAATGTATTTTCTTCCTACTAATATCCACTTTGTTGTCTGCAATGCTTTTGTCTGGGAGAGACAATAGAAAGTTCATTGGGCGATGTGTGATGGTGTCCCACCTCTGTGGAGGTAGGGAGGCCCAATTGAGACTTTCAAAGTATCGGGCAGTACAAAACTTTCTTCTGTTTTTATTTAAGCTCTAACTTTTCCACCTTTATTTAAATATTTTTTTTTCTATTATCAAACGTATACTTTATTTTTTTTCTTTCTTTCTCACGCCTTTTGATTTTTAAAATTTATTTTCTTTCTACTAATATCCACTTTGTTCTCTGCAATGCTTTTGTCTGGGAGAGACAATAGAAAGTTCATTGGGCGATGTGTGATGGTGTCCCACCTCTGTGGAGGTAGGGAGGCACAATTGAGACTTTCAAAGTATCAGGCAGTACAAAACTTTCTTCTGTTTTTATATAAGGTCTAACTTTTCCAGCTTTATTTAAATATTTTTTTTTCTATTATCAAACGTACACTTTATTTTTTTTCTTTCTTTCTCACGCCTTTTTATTTTTATTTTTAAAATTTATTTTTCTTTCTTCTAATATCCACTTTGTTGTCTGCAATGCTTTTGTCTGGGAGAGACAATAGAAAGTTCATTGGGCGATGTGTGATGGTGTCCCACCTCTGTGGAGGTAGGGAGGCCCAATTGAGACTTTCAAAGTATCAGGCAGTACAAAACTTTCTTCTGTTTTTATTTAAGGTCTAACTTTTCCACCTTTATTTAAATATTTTTTTTTCTATTATCAAACGTACACTTTATTTTTTTTCTTTCTTTCTCACGCCTTTTGATTTTTATTTTTAAATTTTATTTTTCTTTCTACTAATATCCACTTTGTTGTCTGCAATGCTTCTGTCTGGGAGAGACAATAGAAAGTTCATTGGGCGATGTGTGATGGTGTCCCACCTCTGTGGAGGTAGGGAGGCCCAATTGAGACTTTCAAAGTATCAGGCAGTACAAAACTTTCTTCTGTTTTTATTTAAGCTCTAACTTTTCCACCTTTATTTAAATATTTTTTTTTTCTATTATCAAACGTATACTTTATTTTTTTTCTTTCTTTCTCACGCCTTTTGATTTTTATTTTTAAAATTTATTTTCTTTCTACTAATATCCACTTTGTTGTCTGCAATGCTTTTGTCTGGGAGAGACAATAGAAAGTTCATTGGGCGATGTGTGGTGGTGTCCCACCTCTGTGGAGGTAGGGAGGCCCAATTGAGACTTTCAAAGTATCAGGCAGTACAAAACTTTCTTCTGTTTTTATTTAAGCTCTAACTTTTCCACCTTTATTTAAATATTTTTTTTTTCTATTATCAAACGTATACTTTATTTTTTTTCTTTCTTTCTCACGCCTTTTGATTTTTATTTTTAAAATTTATTTTCTTTCTACTAATATCCACTTTGTTGTCTGCAATGCTTTTGTCTGGGAGAGACAATAGAAAGTTCATTGGGCGATGTGTGGTGGTGTCCCACCTCTGTGGAGGTAGGGAGGCCCAATTGAGACTTTCAAAGTATCAGGCAGTACAAAACTTTCTTCTGTTTTTATTTAAGCTCTAACTTTTCCACCTTTATTTAAATATTTTTTTTTCTATTATCAAACGTATACGTTATTTTTTTTCTTTCTTTCTCACGCCTTTTGATTTTTATTTTTAAAATTTATTTTCTTTCTACTAATATCCACTTTGTTGTCTGCAATGCTTTTGTCTGGGAGAGAATATAGAAAGTTCATTGGGCGATGTGTGATGGTGTCCCACCTCTGTGGAGGTAGGGAGGCCCAATTGAGACTTTCAAAGTATCAGGCAGTACAAAACTTTCTTCTGTTTTTATTTAAGTTCTAACTTTTCCACCTTTATTTAAATATTTTTTTTTCTATTATCAAACGTATACTTTATTTTTTTTCTTTCTTTCTCACGCCTTTTGATTTTTATTTTTAAAATGTATTTTCTTCCTACTAATATCCACTTTGTTGTCTGCAATGCTTTTGTCTGGGAGAGACAATAGAAAGTTCATTGGGCGATGTGTGATGGTGTCCCACCTCTGTGGAGGTAGGGAGGCCCAATTGAGACTTTCAAAGTATCGGGCAGTACAAAACTTTCTTCTGTTTTTATTTAAGCTCTAACTTTTCCACCTTTATTTAAATATTTTTTTTTCTATTATCAAACGTATACTTTATTTTTTTTCTTTCTTTCTCACGCCTTTTGATTTTTATTTTTAAAATTTATTTTCTTTCTACTAATATCCACTTTGTTGTCTGCAATGCTTTTGTCTGGGAGAGACAATAGAAAGTTCATTGGGCGATGTGTGATAGTGTCCCACCTCTGTGGAGGTAGGGAGGCCCAATTGAGACTTTCAAAGTATCGGGCCGTACAAAACTTTCTTCTGTTTTTATTTAAGCTCTAACTTTTCCACCTTTATTTAAATATTTTTTTTTCTATTATCAAACGTATACTTTATTTTTTTTCTTTCTTTCTCACGCCTTTTGATTTTTAAAATTTATTTTCTTTCTACTAATATCCACTTTGTTCTCTGCAATGCTTTTGTCTGGGAGAGAATATAGAAAGTTCATTGGGCGATGTGTGATGGTGTCCCACCTCTGTGGAGGTAGGGAGGCCCAATTGAGACTTTCAAAGTATCAGGCAGTACAAAACTTTCTTCTGTTTTTATTTAAGCTCTAACTTTTCCACCTTTATTTAAATATTTTTTTTTTCTATTATCAAACGTATACTTTATTTTTTTTCTTTCTTTCTCACGCCTTTTGATTTTTATTTTTAAAATTTATTTTCTTTCTACTAATATCCACTTTGTTGTCTGCAATGCTTTTGTCTGGGAGAGACAATAGAAAGTTCATTGGGCGATGTGTGGTGGTGTCCCACCTCTGTGGAGGTAGGGAGGCCCAATTGAGACTTTCAAAGTATCAGGCAGTACAAAACTTTCTTCTGTTTTTATTTAAGCTCTAACTTTTCCACCTTTATTTAAATATTTTTTTTTCTATTATCAAACGTATACTTTATTTTTTTTCTTTCTTTCTCACGCCTTTTGATTTTTATTTTTAAAATTTATTTTCTTTCTACTAATATCCACTTTGTTGTCTGCAATGCTTTTGTCTGGGAGAGAATATAGAAAGTTCATTGGGCGATGTGTGATGGTGTCCCACCTCTGTGGAGGTAGGGAGGCCCAATTGAGACTTTCAAAGTATCAGGCAGTACAAAACTTTCTTCTGTTTTTATTTAAGTTCTAACTTTTCCACCTTTATTTAAATATTTTTTTTTCTATTATCAAACGTATACTTTATTTTTTTTCTTTCTTTCTCACGCCTTTTGATTTTTATTTTTAAAATGTATTTTCTTCCTACTAATATCCACTTTGTTGTCTGCAATGCTTTTGTCTGGGAGAGACAATAGAAAGTTCATTGGGCGATGTGTGATGGTGTCCCACCTCTGTGGAGGTAGGGAGGCCCAATTGAGACTTTCAAAGTATCGGGCAGTACAAAACTTTCTTCTGTTTTTATTTAAGCTCTAACTTTTCCACCTTTATTTAAATATTTTTTTTTCTATTATCAAACGTATACTTTATTTTTTTTCTTTCTTTCTCACGCCTTTTGATTTTTATTTTTAAAATTTATTTTCTTTCTACTAATATCCACTTTGTTGTCTGCAATGCTTTTGTCTGGGAGAGACAATAGAAAGTTCATTGGGCGATGTGTGATAGTGTCCCACCTCTGTGGAGGTAGGGAGGCCCAATTGAGACTTTCAAAGTATCGGGCCGTACAAAACTTTCTTCTGTTTTTATTTAAGCTCTAACTTTTCCACCTTTATTTAAATATTTTTTTTTCTATTATCAAACGTATACTTTATTTTTTTTCTTTCTTTCTCACGCCTTTTGATTTTTAAAATTTATTTTCTTTCTACTAATATCCACTTTGTTCTCTGCAATGCTTTTGTCTGGGAGAGAATATAGAAAGTTCATTGGGCGATGTGTGATGGTGTCCCACCTCTGTGGAGGTAGGGAGGCCCAATTGAGACTTTCAAAGTATCAGGCAGTACAAAACTTTCTTCTGTTTTTATTTAAGCTCTAACTTTTCCACCTTTATTTAAATATTTTTTTTTTCTATTATCAAACGTATACTTTATTTTTTTTCTTTCTTTCTCACGCCTTTTGATTTTTATTTTTAAAATTTATTTTCTTTCTACTAATATCCACTTTGTTGTCTGCAATGCTTTTGTCTGGGAGAGACAATAGAAAGTTCATTGGGCGATGTGTGGTGGTGTCCCACCTCTGTGGAGGTAGGGAGGCCCAATTGAGACTTTCAAAGTATCAGGCAGTACAAAACTTTCTTCTGTTTTTATTTAAGCTCTAACTTTTCCACCTTTATTTAAATATTTTTTTTTCTATTATCAAACGTATACTTTATTTTTTTTCTTTCTTTCTCACGCCTTTTGATTTTTATTTTTAAAATTTATTTTCTTTCTACTAATATCCACTTTGTTGTCTGCAATGCTTTTGTCTGGGAGAGAATATAGAAAGTTCATTGGGCGATGTGTGATGGTGTCCCACCTCTGTGGAGGTAGGGAGGCCCAATTGAGACTTTCAAAGTATCAGGCAGTACAAAACTTTCTTCTGTTTTTATTTAAGTTCTAACTTTTCCACCTTTATTTAAATATTTTTTTTTCTATTATCAAACGTATACTTTATTTTTTTTCTTTCTTTCTCACGCCTTTTGATTTTTATTTTTAAAATGTATTTTCTTCCTACTAATATCCACTTTGTTGTCTGCAATGCTTTTGTCTGGGAGAGACAATAGAAAGTTCATTGGGCGATGTGTGATGGTGTCCCACCTCTGTGGAGGTAGGGAGGCCCAATTGAGACTTTCAAAGTATCGGGCAGTACAAAACTTTCTTCTGTTTTTATTTAAGCTCTAACTTTTCCACCTTTATTTAAATATTTTTTTTTCTATTATCAAACGTATACTTTATTTTTTTTCTTTCTTTCTCACGCCTTTTGATTTTTATTTTTAAAATTTATTTTCTTTCTACTAATATCCACTTTGTTGTCTGCAATGCTTTTGTCTGGGAGAGACAATAGAAAGTTCATTGGGCGATGTGTGATAGTGTCCCACCTCTGTGGAGGTAGGGAGGCCCAATTGAGACTTTCAAAGTATCGGGCCGTACAAAACTTTCTTCTGTTTTTATTTAAGCTCTAACTTTTCCACCTTTATTTAAATATTTTTTTTTCTATTATCAAACGTATACTTTATTTTTTTTCTTTCTTTCTCACGCCTTTTGATTTTTAAAATTTATTTTCTTTCTACTAATATCCACTTTGTTCTCTGCAATGCTTTTGTCTGGGAGAGAATATAGAAAGTTCATTGGGCGATGTGTGATGGTGTCCCACCTCTGTGGAGGTAGGGAGGCACAATTGAGACTTTCAAAGTATCAGGCAGTACAAAACTTTCTTCTGTTTTTATATAAGGTCTAACTTTTCCAGCTTTATTTAAATATTTTTTTTTCTATTATCAAACGTACACTTTATTTTTTTTCTTTCTTTCTCACGCCTTTTTATTTTTATTTTTAAAATTTATTTTTCTTTCTACTAATATCCACTTTGTGTATTCTGCAATGCTTTTGTCTGGGAGAGACAATAGAAAATTCATTGGGTGATGTGTGATGGTGTCCCACCTCTGTGGAGGTAGGGAGGCCCAATTGAGACTTTCAAAGTATCAGGCAGTACAAAACTTTCTTCTGTTTTTATTTAAGGTCTAACTTTTCCACCTTTATTTAAATATTTTTTTTTCTATTATCAAACGTACACTTTATTTTTTTTCTTTCTTTCTCACGCCTTTTGATTCTTATTTTTAAAATTTATTTTTCTTTCTACTAATATCCACTTTGTTGTCTGCAATGCTTTTGTCTGGGAGAGACAATAGAAAGTTCATTGGGCGATGTGTGATGGTGTCCCACCTCTGTGGAGGTAGGGAGGCCCAATTGAGACTTTCAAAGTATCAGGCAGTACAAAACCTTCTTCTGTTTTTATTTAAGCTCTAACTTTTCCACCTTTATTTAAATATTTTTTTTTTCCATTATCAAACGTATACTTTATTTTTTTTCTTTCTTTCTCACGCCTTTTGATTTTTATTTTTAAAATTTATTTTCTTTCTACTAATATCCACTTTGTTGTCTGCAATGCTTTTGTCTGGGAGAGACAATAGAAAGTTCATTGGGCGATGTGTGGTGGTGTCCCACCTCTGTGGAGGTAGGGAGGCCCAATTGAGACTTTCAAAGTATCAGGCAGTACAAAACTTTCTTCTGTTTTTATTTAAGTTCTAACTTTTCCACCTTTATTTAAATATTTTTTTTTCTATTATCAAACGTATACTTTATTTTTTTTCTTTCTTTCTCACGCCTTTTGATTTTTATTTTTAAAATGTATTTTCTTCCTACTAATATCCACTTTGTTGTCTGCAATGCTTTTGTCTGGGAGAGACAATAGAAAGTTCATTGGGCGATGTGTGATGGTGTCCCACCTCTGTGGAGGTAGGGAGGCCCAATTGAGACTTTCAAAGTATCGGGCAGTACAAAACTTTCTTCTGTTTTTATTTAAGCTCTAACTTTTCCACCTTTATTTAAATATTTTTTTTTTCTATTATCAAACGTATACTTTATTTTTTTTCTTTCTTTCTCACGCCTTTTGATTTTTATTTTTAAAATTTATTTTCTTTCTACGAATATCCACTTTGTTGTCTGCAATGCTTTTGTCTGGGAGAGACAATAGAAAGTTCATTGGGCGATGTGTGATGGTGTCCCACCTCTGTGGAGGTAGGGAGGCCCAATTGAGACTTTCAAAGTATCGGGCAGTACAAACTTTGTTCTGTTTTTATATAAGCTCTAACTTTTCCACCTTTTTTTAAATATTTTTTTTTCTATTATCAAACGTATACTTTATTTTTTTTCTTTCTTTCTCACGCCTTTTGATTTTTATTTTTAAAATTTATTTTCTTTCTACTAATATCCACTTTGTTGTCTGCAATGCTTTTGTCTGGGAGAGACAATAGAAAGTTCATTGGGCGATGTGTGATGGTGTCCCACCTCTGTGGAGGTAGGGAGGCCCAATTGAGACTTTCAAAGTATCGGGCAGTACAAAACTCTCTTCTGTTTTTATTTAAGCTCTAACTTTTCCACCTTTATTTAAATATTTTTTTTTTCTATTATCAAACGTATACTTTATTTTTTTTCTTTCTTTCTCACGCCTTTTGATTTTTATTTTTAAAATTTATTTTCTTTCTACTAATATCCACTTTGTTGTCTGCAATGCTTTTGTCTGGGAGAGACAATAGAAAGTTCATTGGGCGATGTGTGATGGTGTCCCACCTCTGTGGAGGTAGGGAGGCCCAATTGAGACTTTCAAAGTATCAGGCAGTACAAAACTTTCTTCTGTTTTTATTTAAGCTCTAACTTTTCCACCTTTATTTAAATATTTTTTTTTTCTATTATCAAACGTATACTTTATTTTTTTTCTTTCTTTCTCACGCCTTTTGATTTTTATTTTTAAAATGTATTTTCTTTCTACTAATATCCACTTTGTTGTCTGCAATGCTTTTGTCTGGGAGAGACAATAGAAAGTTCATTGGGCGATGTGTGATGGTGTCCCACCTTTGTGGAGGTAGGGAGGCCCAATTGAGACTTTCAAAGTATCGGGCAGTACAAAACTTTCTTCTGTTTTTATTTAAGCTCTAACTTTTCCACCTTTATTTAAATATTTTTTTTTCTATTATCAAACGTATACTTTATTTTTTTTCTTTCTTTCTCACGCCTTTTGATTTTTATTTTTAAAATTTATTTTCTTTCTACTAATATCTACTTTGTTGTCTGCAATGCTTTTGTCTGGGAGAGACAATAGAAAGTTCATTGGGCGATGTGTGATGGTGTCCCACCTCTGTGGAGGTAGGGAGGCCCAATTGAGACTTTCAAAGTATCAGGCAGTACAAAACTTTCTTCTGTTTTTATTTAAGCACTAACTTTTCCACCTTTATTTAAATATTTTTTTTTCTATTATCAAACGTATACTTTATTTTTTTTCTTTCTTTCTCACGCCTTTTGATTTTTATTTTTAAAATTTATTTTCTTTCTACGAATATCCACTTTGTTGTCTGCAATGCTTTTGTCTGGGAGAGACAATAGAAAGTTCATTGGGCGATGTGTGATGGTGTCCCACCTCTGTGGAGGTAGGGAGGCCCAATTGAGACTTTCAAAGTATCGGGCAGTACAAACTTTGTTCTGTTTTTATATAAGCTCTAACTTTTCCACCTTTTTTTAAATATTTTTTTTTCTATTATCAAACGTATACTTTATTTTTTTTCTTTCTTTCTCACGCCTTTTGATTTTTATTTTTAAAATTTATTTTCTTTCTACTAATATCCACTTTGTTGTCTGCAATGCTTTTGTCTGGGAGAGACAATAGAAAGTTCATTGGGCGATGTGTGATGGTGTCCCACCTCTGTGGAGGTAGGGAGGCCCAATTGAGACTTTCAAAGTATCGGGCAGTACAAAACTCTCTTCTGTTTTTATTTAAGCTCTAACTTTTCCACCTTTATTTAAATATTTTTTTTTTCTATTATCAAACGTATACTTTATTTTTTTTCTTTCTTTCTCACGCCTTTTGATTTTTATTTTTAAAATTTATTTTCTTTCTACTAATATCCACTTTGTTGTCTGCAATGCTTTTGTCTGGGAGAGACAATAGAAAGTTCATTGGGCGATGTGTGATGGTGTCCCACCTCTGTGGAGGTAGGGAGGCCCAATTGAGACTTTCAAAGTATCAGGCAGTACAAAACTTTCTTCTGTTTTTATTTAAGCTCTAACTTTTCCACCTTTATTTAAATATTTTTTTTTTCTATTATCAAACGTATACTTTATTTTTTTTCTTTCTTTCTCACGCCTTTTGATTTTTATTTTTAAAATGTATTTTCTTTCTACTAATATCCACTTTGTTGTCTGCAATGCTTTTGTCTGGGAGAGACAATAGAAAGTTCATTGGGCGATGTGTGATGGTGTCCCACCTTTGTGGAGGTAGGGAGGCCCAATTGAGACTTTCAAAGTATCGGGCAGTACAAAACTTTCTTCTGTTTTTATTTAAGCTCTAACTTTTCCACCTTTATTTAAATATTTTTTTTTCTATTATCAAACGTATACTTTATTTTTTTTCTTTCTTTCTCACGCCTTTTGATTTTTATTTTTAAAATTTATTTTCTTTCTACTAATATCTACTTTGTTGTCTGCAATGCTTTTGTCTGGGAGAGACAATAGAAAGTTCATTGGGCGATGTGTGATGGTGTCCCACCTCTGTGGAGGTAGGGAGGCCCAATTGAGACTTTCAAAGTATCAGGCAGTACAAAACTTTCTTCTGTTTTTATTTAAGCACTAACTTTTCCACCTTTATTTAAATATTTTTTTTTCTATTATCAAACGTATACTTTATTTTTTTTCTTTATTTCTCACGCCTTTTGATTTTTATTTTTAAAATTTATTTTCTTTCTACTAATATCCACTTTGTTGTCTGCAATGCTTTTGTCTGGGAGAGACAATAGAAAGTTCATTGGGCGATGTGTGATGGTGTCCCACCTCTGTGGAGGTAGGGAGGCCCAATTGAGACTTTCAAAGTATCAGGCAGTACAAAACTTTCTTCTGTTTTTATTTAAGCTCTAACTTTTCCACCTTTATTTAAATATTTTTTTTTCTATTATCAAACGTATACTTTATTTTTTTTCTTTCTTTCTCACGCCTTTTGATTTTTATTTTTAAAATTTATTTTCTTTCTACTAATATCCACTTTGTTGTCTGCAATGCTTTTGTCTGGGAGATACAATAGAAAGTTCATTGGGCGATGTGTGATGGTGTCTCACCTCTGTGGAGGTAGGGAGGCCCAATTGAGACTTTCAAAGTATCAGGCAGTACAAAACTTTCTTCTGTTTTTATTTAAGCTCTAACTTTTCCACCTTTATTTAAATATTTTTTTTTCTATTATCAAACGTATACTTTATTTTTTTTCTTTCTTTCTCACGCCTTTTGATTTTTATTTTTAAAATTTATTTTCTTTCTACTAATATCCACTTTGTTGTCTGCAATGCTTTTGTCTGGGAGAGACAATAGAAAGTTCATTGGGCGATGTGTGATGGTGTCCCACCTCTGTGGAGGTAGGGAGGCCCAATTGAGACTTTCAAAGTATCGGGCAGTACAAAACTCTCTTCTGTTTTTATTTAAGCTCTAACTTTTCCACCTTTATTTAAATATTTTTTTTTTCTATTATCAAACGTATACTTTATTTTTTTTCTTTCTTTCTCACGCCTTTTGATTTTTATTTTTAAAATTTATTTTCTTTCTACTAATATCCACTTTGTTGTCTGCAATGCTTTTGTCTGGGAGAGACAATAGAAAGTTCATTGGGCGATGTGTGATGGTGTCCCACCTCTGTGGAGGTAGGGAGGCCCAATTGAGACTTTCAAAGTATCAGGCAGTACAAAACTTTCTTCTGTTTTTATTTAAGCTCTAACTTTTCCACCTTTATTTAAATATTTTTTTTTTCTATTATCAAACGTATACTTTATTTTTTTTCTTTCTTTCTCACGCCTTTTGATTTTTATTTTTAAAATGTATTTTCTTTCTACTAATATCCACTTTGTTGTCTGCAATGCTTTTGTCTGGGAGAGACAATAGAAAGTTCATTGGGCGATGTGTGATGGTGTCCCACCTTTGTGGAGGTAGGGAGGCCCAATTGAGACTTTCAAAGTATCGGGCAGTACAAAACTTTCTTCTGTTTTTATTTAAGCTCTAACTTTTCCACCTTTATTTAAATATTTTTTTTTCTATTATCAAACGTATACTTTATTTTCTTTCTTTCTTTCTCACGCCTTTTGATTTTTATTTTTAAAATTTATTTTCTTTCTACTAATATCTACTTTGTTGTCTGCAATGCTTTTGTCTGGGAGAGACAATAGAAAGTTCATTGGGCGATGTGTGATGGTGTCCCACCTCTGTGGAGGTAGGGAGGCCCAATTGAGACTTTCAAAGTATCAGGCAGTACAAAACTTTCTTCTGTTTTTATTTAAGCACTAACTTTTCCACCTTTATTTAAATATTTTTTTTTCTATTATCAAACGTATACTTTATTTTTTTTCTTTCTTTCTCACGCCTTTTGATTTTGATTTTTAAAATTTATTTTCTTTCTACTAATATCCACTTTGTTGTCTGCAATGCTTTTGTCTGGGAGATACAATAGAAAGTTCATTGGGCGATGTGTGATGGTGTCTCACCTCTGTGGAGGTAGGGAGGCCCAATTGAGACTTTCAAAGTATCAGGCAGTACAAAACTTTCTTCTGTTTTTATTTAAGCTCTAACTTTTCCACCTTTATTTAAATATTTTTTTTTCTATTATCAAACGTATACTTTATTTTTTTTCTTTCTTTCTCACGCCTTTTGATTTTTATTTTTAAAATTTATTTTCTTTCTACTAATATCCACTTTGTTGTCTGCAATGCTTTTGTCTGGGAGAAACAATAGAAAGTTCATTGGGCGATGTGTGATGGTGTCCCACCTCTGTGGAGGTAGGGACGCCCAATTGAGACTTTCAAAGTATCAGGCAGTACAAAACTTTCTTCTGTTTTTAAGCTCTAACTTTTCCACCTTTATTTAAATATTTTTTTTTCTATTATCAAACGTATACTTTATTTTTTTTCTTTCTTTCTCACGCCTTTTGATTTTTATTTTTAAAATGTATTTTCTTTCTACTAATATCCACTTTGTTGTCTGCAATGCTTTTGTCTGGGAGAGACAATAGAAAGTTCATTGGGCGATGTGTGATGGTGTCCCACCTTTGTGGAGGTAGGGAGGCCCAATTGAGACTTTCAAAGTATCGGGCAGTACAAAACTTTCTTCTGTTTTTATTTAAGCTCTAACTTTTCCACCTTTATTTAAATATTTTTTTTTCTATTATCAAACGTATACTTTATTTTTTTTCTTTCTTTCTCACGCCTTTTGATTTTTATTTTTAAAATTTATTTTCTTTCTACTAATATCTACTTTGTTGTCTGCAATGCTTTTGTCTGGGAGAGACAATAGAAAGTTCATTGGGCGATGTGTGATGGTGTCCCACCTCTGTGGAGGTAGGGAGGCCCAATTGAGACTTTCAAAGTATCAGGCAGTACAAAACTTTCTTCTGTTTTTATTTAAGCACTAACTTTTCCACCTTTATTTAAATATTTTTTTTTCTATTATCAAACGTATACTTTATTTTTTTTCTTTATTTCTCACGCCTTTTGATTTTTATTTTTAAAATTTATTTTCTTTCTACTAATATCCACTTTGTTGTCTGCAATGCTTTTGTCTGGGAGAGACAATAGAAAGTTCATTGGGCGATGTGTGATGGTGTCCCACCTCTGTGGAGGTAGGGAGGCCCAATTGAGACTTTCAAAGTATCAGGCAGTACAAAACTTTCTTCTGTTTTTATTTAAGCTCTAACTTTTCCACCTTTATTTAAATATTTTTTTTTCTATTATCAAACGTATACTTTATTTTTTTTCTTTCTTTCTCACGCCTTTTGATTTTTATTTTTAAAATTTATTTTCTTTCTACTAATATCCACTTTGTTGTCTGCAATGCTTTTGTCTGGGAGATACAATAGAAAGTTCATTGGGCGATGTGTGATGGTGTCTCACCTCTGTGGAGGTAGGGAGGCCCAATTGAGACTTTCAAAGTATCAGGCAGTACAAAACTTTCTTCTGTTTTTATTTAAGCTCTAACTTTTCCACCTTTATTTAAATATTTTTTTTTCTATTATCAAACGTATACTTTATTTTTTTTCTTTCTTTCTCACGCCTTTTGATTTTTATTTTTAAAATTTATTTTCTTTCTACTAATATCCACTTTGTTGTCTGCAATGCTTTTGTCTGGGAGAGACAATAGAAAGTTCATTGGGCGATGTGTGATGGTGTCCCACCTCTGTGGAGGTAGGGAGGCCCAATTGAGACTTTCAAAGTATCGGGCAGTACAAAACTCTCTTCTGTTTTTATTTAAGCTCTAACTTTTCCACCTTTATTTAAATATTTTTTTTTTCTATTATCAAACGTATACTTTATTTTTTTTCTTTCTTTCTCACGCCTTTTGATTTTTATTTTTAAAATTTATTTTCTTTCTACTAATATCCACTTTGTTGTCTGCAATGCTTTTGTCTGGGAGAGACAATAGAAAGTTCATTGGGCGATGTGTGATGGTGTCCCACCTCTGTGGAGGTAGGGAGGCCCAATTGAGACTTTCAAAGTATCAGGCAGTACAAAACTTTCTTCTGTTTTTATTTAAGCTCTAACTTTTCCACCTTTATTTAAATATTTTTTTTTTCTATTATCAAACGTATACTTTATTTTTTTTCTTTCTTTCTCACGCCTTTTGATTTTTATTTTTAAAATGTATTTTCTTTCTACTAATATCCACTTTGTTGTCTGCAATGCTTTTGTCTGGGAGAGACAATAGAAAGTTCATTGGGCGATGTGTGATGGTGTCCCACCTTTGTGGAGGTAGGGAGGCCCAATTGAGACTTTCAAAGTATCGGGCAGTACAAAACTTTCTTCTGTTTTTATTTAAGCTCTAACTTTTCCACCTTTATTTAAATATTTTTTTTTCTATTATCAAACGTATACTTTATTTTCTTTCTTTCTTTCTCACGCCTTTTGATTTTTATTTTTAAAATTTATTTTCTTTCTACTAATATCTACTTTGTTGTCTGCAATGCTTTTGTCTGGGAGAGACAATAGAAAGTTCATTGGGCGATGTGTGATGGTGTCCCACCTCTGTGGAGGTAGGGAGGCCCAATTGAGACTTTCAAAGTATCAGGCAGTACAAAACTTTCTTCTGTTTTTATTTAAGCACTAACTTTTCCACCTTTATTTAAATATTTTTTTTTCTATTATCAAACGTATACTTTATTTTTTTTCTTTCTTTCTCACGCCTTTTGATTTTGATTTTTAAAATTTATTTTCTTTCTACTAATATCCACTTTGTTGTCTGCAATGCTTTTGTCTGGGAGATACAATAGAAAGTTCATTGGGCGATGTGTGATGGTGTCTCACCTCTGTGGAGGTAGGGAGGCCCAATTGAGACTTTCAAAGTATCAGGCAGTACAAAACTTTCTTCTGTTTTTATTTAAGCTCTAACTTTTCCACCTTTATTTAAATATTTTTTTTTCTATTATCAAACGTATACTTTATTTTTTTTCTTTCTTTCTCACGCCTTTTGATTTTTATTTTTAAAATTTATTTTCTTTCTACTAATATCCACTTTGTTGTCTGCAATGCTTTTGTCTGGGAGAAACAATAGAAAGTTCATTGGGCGATGTGTGATGGTGTCCCACCTCTGTGGAGGTAGGGAGGCCCAATTGAGACTTTCAAAGTATCAGGCAGTACAAAACTTTCTTCTGTTTTTAAGCTCTAACTTTTCCACCTTTATTTAAATATTTTTTTTTCTATTATCAAACGTATACTTTTTTTTTTCTTTCTTTCTCACGCCTTTTGATTTTTATTTTTAAAATTTATTTTCTTTCTACTAATATCCACTTTGTTGTCTGCAATGCTTTTGTCTGGGAGAGACAATAGAAAGTTCATTGGGCGATGTGTGATGGTGTCCCACCTCTGTGGAGGTAGGGAGGCCCAATTGAGACTTTCAAAGTATCGGGCAGTACAAAACTTTCTTCTGTTTTTATTTAAGCTCTAACTTTTCCACCTTTATTTAAATATTTTTTTTTTCTATTATCAAACGTATACTTTATTTTTTTTCTTTCTTTCTCACGCCTTTTGATTTTTATTTTTAAAATTTATTTTCTTTCTACGAATATCCACTTTGTTGTCTGCAATGCTTTTGTCTGGGAGATACAATAGAAAGTTCATTGGGCGATGTGTGATGGTGTCTCACCTCTGTGGAGGTAGGGAGGCCCAATTGAGACTTTCAAAGTATCAGGCAGTACAAAACTTTCTTCTGTTTTTATTTAAGCTCTAACTTTTCCACCTTTATTTAAATATTTTTTTTTCTATTATCAAACGTATACTTTATTTTTTTTCTTTCTTTCTCACGCCTTTTGATTTTTATTTTTAAAATTTATTTTCTTTCTACTAATATCCACTTTGTTGTCTGCAATGCTTTTGTCTGGGAGAGACAATAGAAAGTTCATTGGGCGATGTGTGATGGTGTCCCACCTCTGTGGAGGTAGGGAGGCCCAATTGAGACTTTCAAAGTATCGGGCAGTACAAAACTCTCTTCTGTTTTTATTTAAGCTCTAACTTTTCCACCTTTATTTAAATATTTTTTTTTTCTATTATCAAACGTATACTTTATTTTTTTTCTTTCTTTCTCACGCCTTTTGATTTTTATTTTTAAAATTTATTTTCTTTCTACTAATATCCACTTTGTTGTCTGCAATGCTTTTGTCTGGGAGAGACAATAGAAAGTTCATTGGGCGATGTGTGATGGTGTCCCACCTCTGTGGAGGTAGGGAGGCCCAATTGAGACTTTCAAAGTATCAGGCAGTACAAAACTTTCTTCTGTTTTTATTTAAGCTCTAACTTTTCCACCTTTATTTAAATATTTTTTTTTTCTATTATCAAACGTATACTTTATTTTTTTTCTTTCTTTCTCACGCCTTTTGATTTTTATTTTTAAAATGTATTTTCTTTCTACTAATATCCACTTTGTTGTCTGCAATGCTTTTGTCTGGGAGAGACAATAGAAAGTTCATTGGGCGATGTGTGATGGTGTCCCACCTTTGTGGAGGTAGGGAGGCCCAATTGAGACTTTCAAAGTATCGGGCAGTACAAAACTTTCTTCTGTTTTTATTTAAGCTCTAACTTTTCCACCTTTATTTAAATATTTTTTTTTCTATTATCAAACGTATACTTTATTTTCTTTCTTTCTTTCTCACGCCTTTTGATTTTTATTTTTAAAATTTATTTTCTTTCTACTAATATCTACTTTGTTGTCTGCAATGCTTTTGTCTGGGAGAGACAATAGAAAGTTCATTGGGCGATGTGTGATGGTGTCCCACCTCTGTGGAGGTAGGGAGGCCCAATTGAGACTTTCAAAGTATCAGGCAGTACAAAACTTTCTTCTGTTTTTATTTAAGCACTAACTTTTCCACCTTTATTTAAATATTTTTTTTTCTATTATCAAACGTATACTTTATTTTTTTTCTTTCTTTCTCACGCCTTTTGATTTTGATTTTTAAAATTTATTTTCTTTCTACTAATATCCACTTTGTTGTCTGCAATGCTTTTGTCTGGGAGATACAATAGAAAGTTCATTGGGCGATGTGTGATGGTGTCTCACCTCTGTGGAGGTAGGGAGGCCCAATTGAGACTTTCAAAGTATCAGGCAGTACAAAACTTTCTTCTGTTTTTATTTAAGCTCTAACTTTTCCACCTTTATTTAAATATTTTTTTTTCTATTATCAAACGTATACTTTATTTTTTTTCTTTCTTTCTCACGCCTTTTGATTTTTATTTTTAAAATTTATTTTCTTTCTACTAATATCCACTTTGTTGTCTGCAATGCTTTTGTCTGGGAGAAACAATAGAAAGTTCATTGGGCGATGTGTGATGGTGTCCCACCTCTGTGGAGGTAGGGAGGCCCAATTGAGACTTTCAAAGTATCAGGCAGTACAAAACTTTCTTCTGTTTTTAAGCTCTAACTTTTCCACCTTTATTTAAATATTTTTTTTTCTATTATCAAACGTATACTTTTTTTTTTCTTTCTTTCTCACGCCTTTTGATTTTTATTTTTAAAATTTATTTTCTTTCTACTAATATCCACTTTGTTGTCTGCAATGCTTTTGTCTGGGAGAGACAATAGAAAGTTCATTGGGCGATGTGTGATGGTGTCCCACCTCTGTGGAGGTAGGGAGGCCCAATTGAGACTTTCAAAGTATCGGGCAGTACAAAACTTTCTTCTGTTTTTATTTAAGCTCTAACTTTTCCACCTTTATTTAAATATTTTTTTTTTCTATTATCAAACGTATACTTTATTTTTTTTCTTTCTTTCTCACGCCTTTTGATTTTTATTTTTAAAATTTATTTTCTTTCTACGAATATCCACTTTGTTGTCTGCAATGCTTTTGTCTGGGAGAGACAATAGAAAGTTCATTGGGCGATGTGTGATGGTGTCCCACCTCTGTGGAGGTAGGGAGGCCCAATTGAGACTTTCAAAGTATCGGGCAGTACAAACTTTGTTCTGTTTTTATATAAGCTCTAACTTTTCCACCTTTTTTTAAATATTTTTTTTTCTATTATCAAACGTATACTTTATTTTTTTTCTTTCTTTCTCACGCCTTTTGATTTTTATTTTTAAAATTTATTTTCTTTCTACTAATATCCACTTTGTTGTCTGCAATGCTTTTGTCTGGGAGAGACAATAGAAAGTTCATTGGGCGATGTGTGATGGTGTCCCACCTCTGTGGAGGTAGGGAGGCCCAATTGAGACTTTCAAAGTATCAGGCAGTACAAAACTTTCTTCTGTTTTTATTTAAGCTCTAACTTTTCCACCTTTATTTAAATATTTTTTTTTTCTATTATCAAACGTATACTTTATTTTTTTTCTTTCTTTCTCACGCCTTTTGATTTTTATTTTTAAAATGTATTTTCTTTCTACTAATATCCACTTTGTTGTCTGCAATGCTTTTGTCTGGGAGAGACAATAGAAAGTTCATTGGGCGATGTGTGATGGTGTCCCACCTTTGTGGAGGTAGGGAGGCCCAATTGAGACTTTCAAAGTATCGGGCAGTACAAAACTTTCTTCTGTTTTTATTTAAGCTCTAACTTTTCCACCTTTATTTAAATATTTTTTTTTCTATTATCAAACGTATACTTTATTTTTTTTCTTTCTTTCTCACGCCTTTTGATTTTTATTTTTAAAATTTATTTTCTTTCTACTAATATCTACTTTGTTGTCTGCAATGCTTTTGTCTGGGAGAGACAATAGAAAGTTCATTGGGCGATGTGTGATGGTGTCCCACCTCTGTGGAGGTAGGGAGGCCCAATTGAGACTTTCAAAGTATCAGGCAGTACAAAACTTTCTTCTGTTTTTATTTAAGCACTAACTTTTCCACCTTTATTTAAATATTTTTTTTTCTATTATCAAACGTATACTTTATTTTTTTTCTTTATTTCTCACGCCTTTTGATTTTTATTTTTAAAATTTATTTTCTTTCTACTAATATCCACTTTGTTGTCTGCAATGCTTTTGTCTGGGAGAGACAATAGAAAGTTCATTGGGCGATGTGTGATGGTGTCCCACCTCTGTGGAGGTAGGGAGGCCCAATTGAGACTTTCAAAGTATCAGGCAGTACAAAACTTTCTTCTGTTTTTATTTAAGCTCTAACTTTTCCACCTTTATTTAAATATTTTTTTTTCTATTATCAAACGTATACTTTATTTTTTTTCTTTCTTTCTCACGCCTTTTGATTTTTATTTTTAAAATTTATTTTCTTTCTACTAATATCCACTTTGTTGTCTGCAATGCTTTTGTCTGGGAGATACAATAGAAAGTTCATTGGGCGATGTGTGATGGTGTCTCACCTCTGTGGAGGTAGGGAGGCCCAATTGAGACTTTCAAAGTATCAGGCAGTACAAAACTTTCTTCTGTTTTTATTTAAGCTCTAACTTTTCCACCTTTATTTAAATATTTTTTTTTCTATTATCAAACGTATACTTTATTTTTTTTCTTTCTTTCTCACGCCTTTTGATTTTTATTTTTAAAATTTATTTTCTTTCTACTAATATCCACTTTGTTGTCTGCAATGCTTTTGTCTGGGAGAGACAATAGAAAGTTCATTGGGCGATGTGTGATGGTGTCCCACCTCTGTGGAGGTAGGGAGGCCCAATTGAGACTTTCAAAGTATCGGGCAGTACAAAACTCTCTTCTGTTTTTATTTAAGCTCTAACTTTTCCACCTTTATTTAAATATTTTTTTTTTCTATTATCAAACGTATACTTTATTTTTTTTCTTTCTTTCTCACGCCTTTTGATTTTTATTTTTAAAATTTATTTTCTTTCTACTAATATCCACTTTGTTGTCTGCAATGCTTTTGTCTGGGAGAGACAATAGAAAGTTCATTGGGCGATGTGTGATGGTGTCCCACCTCTGTGGAGGTAGGGAGGCCCAATTGAGACTTTCAAAGTATCAGGCAGTACAAAACTTTCTTCTGTTTTTATTTAAGCTCTAACTTTTCCACCTTTATTTAAATATTTTTTTTTTCTATTATCAAACGTATACTTTATTTTTTTTCTTTCTTTCTCACGCCTTTTGATTTTTATTTTTAAAATGTATTTTCTTTCTACTAATATCCACTTTGTTGTCTGCAATGCTTTTGTCTGGGAGAGACAATAGAAAGTTCATTGGGCGATGTGTGATGGTGTCCCACCTTTGTGGAGGTAGGGAGGCCCAATTGAGACTTTCAAAGTATCGGGCAGTACAAAACTTTCTTCTGTTTTTATTTAAGCTCTAACTTTTCCACCTTTATTTAAATATTTTTTTTTCTATTATCAAACGTATACTTTATTTTCTTTCTTTCTTTCTCACGCCTTTTGATTTTTATTTTTAAAATTTATTTTCTTTCTACTAATATCTACTTTGTTGTCTGCAATGCTTTTGTCTGGGAGAGACAATAGAAAGTTCATTGGGCGATGTGTGATGGTGTCCCACCTCTGTGGAGGTAGGGAGGCCCAATTGAGACTTTCAAAGTATCAGGCAGTACAAAACTTTCTTCTGTTTTTATTTAAGCACTAACTTTTCCACCTTTATTTAAATATTTTTTTTTCTATTATCAAACGTATACTTTATTTTTTTTCTTTCTTTCTCACGCCTTTTGATTTTGATTTTTAAAATTTATTTTCTTTCTACTAATATCCACTTTGTTGTCTGCAATGCTTTTGTCTGGGAGATACAATAGAAAGTTCATTGGGCGATGTGTGATGGTGTCTCACCTCTGTGGAGGTAGGGAGGCCCAATTGAGACTTTCAAAGTATCAGGCAGTACAAAACTTTCTTCTGTTTTTATTTAAGCTCTAACTTTTCCACCTTTATTTAAATATTTTTTTTTCTATTATCAAACGTATACTTTATTTTTTTTCTTTCTTTCTCACGCCTTTTGATTTTTATTTTTAAAATTTATTTTCTTTCTACTAATATCCACTTTGTTGTCTGCAATGCTTTTGTCTGGGAGAAACAATAGAAAGTTCATTGGGCGATGTGTGATGGTGTCCCACCTCTGTGGAGGTAGGGAGGCCCAATTGAGACTTTCAAAGTATCAGGCAGTACAAAACTTTCTTCTGTTTTTAAGCTCTAACTTTTCCACCTTTATTTAAATATTTTTTTTTCTATTATCAAACGTATACTTTTTTTTTTCTTTCTTTCTCACGCCTTTTGATTTTTATTTTTAAAATTTATTTTCTTTCTACTAATATCCACTTTGTTGTCTGCAATGCTTTTGTCTGGGAGAGACAATAGAAAGTTTATTGGGCGATGTGTGATGGTGTCCCACCTCTGTGGAGGTAGGGAGGCCCAATTGAGACTTTCAAAGTATCAGGCAGTACAAAACTTTCTTCTGTTTTTATTTAAGCTCTAACTTTTCCACCTTTATTTAAATATTTTTTTCTTTCTATTATCAAACGTATACTTTATTTTTTTTCTTTCTTTCTCACGCCTTTTGATTTTGATTTTTAAAATTTATTTTCTTTCTACTAATATCCACTTTGTTGTCTGCAATGCTTTTGTCTGGGAGAGACAATAGAAAGTTCATTGGGCGATGTGTGATGGTGTCCCACCTCTGTGGAGGTAGGGAGGCCCAATTGAGACTTTCAAAGTATCAGGCAGTACAAAACTTTCTTCTGTTTTTATTTAAGCTCTAACTTTTCCACCTTTATTTAAATATTTTTTTTTTCTATTATCAAACGTATACTTTATTTTTTTTCTTTCTTTCTCACGCCTTTTGATTTTTATTTTTAAAATTTATTTTCTTTCTACTAATATCCACTTTGTTGTCTGCAATGCTTTTGTCTGGGAGAGACAATAGAAAGTTCATTGGGCGATGTGTGATGGTGTCCCACCTCTGTGGAGGTAGGGAGGCCCAATTGAGACTTTCAAAGTATCAGGCAGTACAAAACTTTCTTCTGTTTTTATTTAAGCTCTAACTTTTCCACCTTTATTTAAATATATTTTTTTTCTATTATCAAACGTATACTTTATTTTTTTTCTTTCTTTCTCACGCCTTTTGATTTTTATTTTTAAAATTTATTTTCTTTCTACTAATATCCACTTTGTTGTCTGCAATGCTTTTGTCTGGGAGAGACAATAGAAAGTTCATTGGGCGATGTGTGATGGTGTCCCACCTCTGTGGAGGTAGGGAGGCCCAATTGAGACTTTCAAAGTATCAGGCAGTAAAAAACCTTCTTCTGTTTTTATTTAAGCTCTAACTTTTCCACCTTTATTTAAATATTTTTTTTTTCTATTATCAAACGTATACTTTATTTTTTTTCTTTCTTTCTCACGCCTTTTGATTTTTATTTTTAAAATTTATTTTCTTTCTACTAATATCCACTTTGTTTTCTGCAATGCTTTTGTCTGGGAGAGACAATGGAAAGTTCATTGGGCGATGTGCGATGGTGTCCCACCTCTGTGGAGGTAGGGAGGCCCAATTGAGACTTTCAAAGTATCGGGCAGTACAAAACTTTCTTCTGTTTTTATTTAAGCTCTAACTTTTCCACCTTTATTTAAATATTTTTTTTTTCTATTATCAAACGTATACTTTATTTTTTTCTTTCTTTCTCACGCCTTTTGATTTTTATTTTTAAAATTTATTTTCTTTCTACTAATATCCACTTTGTTGTCTGCAATGCTTTTGTCTGGGAGAGACAATAGAAAGTTCATTGGGCGATGTGTGATGATGTCCCACCTCTGTGGAGGTAGGGAGGCCCAATTGAGACTTTCAAAGTATCGGGCAGTACAAAACTTTCTTCTGTTTTTATTTAAGCTCTAACTTTTCCACCTTTTTTTAAATATTTTTTTTTCTATTATCAAACGTATACTTTATTTTTTTTCTTTCTTTCTCACGCCTTTTGATTTTTATTTTTAAAATTTATTTTCTTTCTACTAATATCCACTTTGTTGTCTGCAATGCTTTTGTCTGGGAGAGACAATAGAAAGTTCATTGGGCGATGTGTGATGGTGTCCCACCTCTGTGGAGGTAGGGAGGCCCAATTGAGACTTTCAAAGTATCGGGCAGTACAAAACTTTCTTCTGTTTTTATTTAAGCTCTAACTTTTCCACCTTTATTTAAATATTTTTTTTTTCTATTATCAAACGTATACTTTATTTCTTTTCTTTCTTTCTTACGCCTTTTGTTTTTTATTTTTAAAATTTATTTTCTTTCTACTAATATCCACTTTGTTGTCTGCAATGCTTTTGTCTGGGAGAGACAATAGAAAGTTCATTGGGCGATGTGTGATGGCGTCCCACCTCTGTGGAGGTAGGGAGGCCCAATTGAGACTTTCAAAGTATCAGGCAGTACAAAACTTTCTTCTGTTTTTATTTAAGCTCTAACTTTTCCACCTTTATTTAAATATTTTTTTTCTTCTATTATCAAACGTATACTTTATTTTTTTTCTTTCTTTCTCACGCCTTTTGATTTTTATTTTTAAAATTTATTTTCTTTCTACTAATATCCACTTTGTTGTCTGCAATGCTTTTGTCTGGGAGAGACAATAGAAAGTTCATTGGGCGATGTGTGATGTTGTCCCACCTCTGTGGAGGTAGGGAGGCCCAATTGAGACTTTCAAAGTATCGGGCAGTACAAAACTTTCTTCTGTTTTTATTTAAGCTCTAACTTTTCCTCCTTTATTTAAATATTTTTTTTTCTATTATCAAACGTACACTTTATTTTTTTTCTTTCTTTCTCACGCCTTTTGATTTTTATTTTTAAAATGTATTTTCTTCCTACTAATATCCACTTTGTTGTCTGCAATGCTTTTGTCTGGGAGAGACAATAGAAAGTTCATTGGGCGATGTGTGATGGTGTCCCACCTCTGTGGAGGTAGGGAGGCCCAATTGAGACTTTCAAAGTATCGGGCAGTACAAAACTTTCTTCTGTTTTTATTTAAGCTCTAACTTTTCCACCTTTATTTCAATATTTTTTTTTCTATTATCAAACGTATACTTTATTTTTTTTCTTTCTTTCTCACGCCTTTTGATTTTTATTTTTAAAATTTATTTTCTTTCTACTAATATCCACTTTGTTGTCTGCAATGCTTTTGTCTGGGAGAGACAATAGAAAGTTCATTGGGCGATGTGTGATGGTGTCCCACCTCTGTGGAGGTAGGGAGGCCCAATTGAGACTTTCAAAGTATCAGGCAGTAAAAAACTTTCTTCTGTTTTTATTTAAGCTCTAACTTTTCCACCTTTATTTAAATATTTTTTTTTTCTATTATCAAACGTATACTTTATTTTTTTTCTTTCTTTCTCACGCCTTTTGATTTTTATTTTTAAAATTTATTTTCTTTCTACTAATATCCACTTTGTTGTCTGCAATGCTTTTGTATGGGAGAGACAATAGAAAGTTCATTGGGCGATGTGCGATGGTGTCCCACCTCTGTGGAGGTAGGGAGGCCCAATTGAGACTTTCAAAGTATCGGTCAGTACAAAACTCTCTTCTGTTTTTATTTAAGCTCTAACTTTTCCACCTTTATTTAAATATTTTTTTTTTCTATTATCAAACGTATACTTTATTTTTTTTCTTTCTTTCTCACGCCTTTTGATTTTTATTTTTAAAATTTATTTTCTTTCTACTAATATCCACTTTGTTGTCTGCAATGCTTTTGTCTGGGAGAGACAATAGAAAGTTCATTGGGCGATGTGTGATGGTGTCCCACCTCTGTGGAGGTAGGGAGGCCCAATTGAGACTTTCAAAGTATCAGGCAGTACAAAACTTTCTTCTGTTTTTATTTAAGCTCTAACTTTTCCACCTTTATTTAAATATTTTTTTTTTCTATTATCAAACGTATACTTTATTTTTTTTCTTTCTTTCTCACGCCTTTTGATTTTTATTTTTAAAATGTATTTTCTTTCTACTAATATCCACTTTGTTGTCTGCAATGCTTTTGTCTGGGAGAGACAATAGAAAGTTCATTGGGCGATGTGTGATGGTGTCCCACCTTTGTGGAGGTAGGGAGGCCCAATTGAGACTTTCAAAGTATCGGGCAGTACAAAACTTTCTTCTGTTTTTATTTAAGCTCTAACTTTTCCACCTTTATTTAAATATTTTTTTTTCTATTATCAAACGTATACCTTATTTTCTTTCTTTCTTTCTCACGCCTTTTGATTTTTATTTTTAAAATTTATTTTCTTTCTACTAATATCTACTTTGTTGTCTGCAATGCTTTTGTCTGGGAGAGACAATAGAAAGTTCATTGGGCGATGTGTGATGGTGTCCCACCTCTGTGGAGGTAGGGAGGCCCAATTGAGACTTTCAAAGTATCAGGCAGTACAAAACTTTCTTCTGTTTTTATTTAAGCACTAACTTTTCCACCTTTATTTAAATATTTTTTTTTCTATTATCAAACGTATACTTTATTTTTTTTCTTTATTTCTCACGCCTTTTGATTTTTATTTTTAAAATTTATTTTCTTTCTACTAATATCCACTTTGTTGTCTGCAATGCTTTTGTCTGGGAGAGACAATAGAAAGTTCATTGGGCGATGTGTGATGGTGTCCCACCTCTGTGGAGGTAGGGAGGCCCAATTGAGACTTTCAAAGTATCAGGCAGTACAAAACTTTCTTCTGTTTTTATTTAAGCTCTAACTTTTCCACCTTTATTTAAATATTTTTTTTTCTATTATCAAACGTATACTTTATTTTTTTTCTTTCTTTCTCACGCCTTTTGATTTTGATTTTTAAAATTTATTTTCTTTCTACTAATATCCACTTTGTTGTCTGCAATGCTTTTGTCTGGGAGATACAATAGAAAGTTCATTGGGCGATGTGTGATGGTGTCTCACCTCTGTGGAGGTAGGGAGGCCCAATTGAGACTTTCAAAGTATCAGGCAGTACAAAACTTTCTTCTGTTTTTATTTAAGCTCTAACTTTTCCACCTTTATTTAAATATTTTTTTTTCTATTATCAAACGTATACTTTATTTTTTTTCTTTCTTTCTCACGCCTTTTGATTTTTATTTTTAAAATTTATTTTCTTTCTACTAATATCCACTTTGTTGTCTGCAATGCTTTTGTCTGGGAGAAACAATAGAAAGTTCATTGGGCGATGTGTGATGGTGTCCCACCTCTGTGGAGGTAGGGAGGCCCAATTGAGACTTTCAAAGTATCAGGCAGTACAAAACTTTCTTCTGTTTTTAAGCTCTAACTTTTCCACCTTTATTTAAATATTTTTTTTTCTATTATCAAACGTATACTTTTTTTTTCTTTCTTTCTCACGCCTTTTGATTTTTATTTTTAAAATTTATTTTCTTTCTACTAATATCCACTTTGTTGTCTGCAATGCTTTTGTCTGGGAGAGACAATAGAAAGTTTATTGGGCGATGTGTGATGGTGTCCCACCTCTGTGGAGGTAGGGAGGCCCAATTGAGACTTTCAAAGTATCAGGCAGTACAAAACTTTCTTCTGTTTTTATTTAAGCTCTAACTTTTCCACCTTTATTTAAATATTTTTTTCTTTCTATTATCAAACGTATACTTTATTTTTTTTCTTTCTTTCTCACGCCTTTTGATTTTTATTTTTAAAATTTATTTTCTTTCTACTAATATCCACTTTGTTGTCTGCAATGCTTTTGTCTGGGAGAGACAATAGAAAGTTCATTGGGCGATGTGTGATGGTGTCCCACCTCTGCGGAGGTAGGGAGGCCCAATTGAGACTTTCAAAGTATCAGGCAGTACAAAACTTTCTTCTGTTTTTATTTAAGCTCTAACTTTTCCACCTTTATTTAAATATATTTTTTTTCTATTATCAAACGTATACTTTATTTTTTTTCTTTCTTTCTCACGCCTTTTGATTTTGATTTTTAAAATTTATTTTCTTTCTACTAATATCCACTTTGTTGTCTGCAATGCTTTTGTCTGGGAGAGACAATAGAAAGTTCATTGGGCGATGTGTGATGGTGTCCCACCTCTGTGGAGGTAGGGAGGCCCAATTGAGACTTTCAAAGTATCAGGCAGTACAAAACTTTCTTCTGTTTTTATTTAAGCTCTAACTTTTCCACCTTTATTTAAATATTTTTTTTTTCTATTATCAAACGTATACTTTATTTTTTTTCTTTCTTTCTCACGCCTTTTGATTTTTATTTTTAAAATTTATTTTCTTTCTACTAATATCCACTTTGTTGTCTGCAATGCTTTTGTCTGGGAGAGACAATAGAAAGTTCATTGGGCGATGTGTGATGGTGTCCCACCTCTGTGGAGGTAGGGAGGCCCAATTGAGACTTTCAAAGTATCAGGCAGTACAAAACTTTCTTCTGTTTTTATTTAAGCTCTAACTTTTCCACCTTTATTTAAATATATTTTTTTTCTATTATCAAACGTATACTTTATTTTTTTTCTTTCTTTCTCACGCCTTTTGATTTTTATTTTTAAAATTTATTTTCTTTCTACTAATATCCACTTTGTTGTCTGCAATGCTTTTGTCTGGGAGAGACAATAGAAAATTCATTGGGCGATGTGTGATGGTGTCCCACCTCTGTGGAGGTAGGGAGGCCCAATTGAGACTTTCAAAGTATCAGGCAGTAAAAAACCTTCTTCTGTTTTTATTTAAGCTCTAACTTTTCCACCTTTATTTAAATATTTTTTTTTTTCTATTATCAAACGTATACTTTATTTTTTTTCTTTCTTTCTCACGCCTTTTGATTTTTATTTTTAAAATTTATTTTCTTTCTACTAATATCCACTTTGTTTTCTGCAATGCTTTTGTCTGGGAGAGACAATGGAAAGTTCATTGGGCGATGTGCGATGGTGTCCCACCTCTGTGGAGGTAGGGAGGCCCAATTGAGACTTTCAAAGTATCGGGCAGTACAAAACTTTCTTCTGTTTTTATTTAAGCTCTAACTTTTCCACCTTTATTTAAATATTTTTTTTTTCTATTATCAAACGTATACTTTATTTTTTTCTTTCTTTCTCACGCCTTTTGATTTTTATTTTTAAAATTTATTTTCTTTCTACTAATATCCACTTTGTTGTCTGCAATGCTTTTGTCTGGGAGAGACAATAGAAAGTTCATTGGGCGATGTGTGATGATGTCCCACCTCTGTGGAGGTTGGGAGGCCCAATTGAGACTTTCAAAGTATCGGGCAGTACAAAACTTTCTTCTGTTTTTATTTAAGCTCTAACTTTTCCACCTTTTTTTAAATATTTTTTTTTCTATTATCAAACGTATACTTTATTTTTTTTCTTTCTTTCTCACGCCTTTTGATTTTTATTTTTAAAATTTATTTTCTTTCTACTAATATCCACTTTGTTGTCTGCAATGCTTTTGTCTGGGAGAGACAATAGAAAGTTCATTGGGCGATGTGTGATGGTGTCCCACCTCTGTGGAGGTAGGGAGGCCCAATTGAGACTTTCAAAGTATCGGGCAGTACAAAACTTTCTTCTGTTTTTATTTAAGCTCTAACTTTTCCACCTTTATTTAAATATTTTTTTTTTCTATTATCAAACGTATACTTTATTTCTTTTCTTTCTTTCTCACGCCTTTTGTTTTTTATTTTTAAAATTTATTTTCTTTCTACTAATATCCACTTTGTTGTCTGCAATGCTTTTGTCTGGGAGAGACAATAGAAAGTTCATTGGGCGATGTGTGATGGTGTCCCACCTCTGTGGAGGTAGGGAGGCCCAATTGAGACTTTCAAAGTATCAGGCAGTACAAAACTTTCTTCTGTTTTTATTTAAGCTCTAACTTTTCCACCTTTATTTAAATATTTTTTTTCTTCTATTATCAAACGTATACTTTATTTTTTTTCTTTCTTTCTCACGCCTTTTGATTTTTATTTTTAAAATTTATTTTCTTTCTACTAATATCCACTTTGTTGTCTGCAATGCTTTTGTCTGGGAGAGACAATAGAAAGTTCATTGGGCGATGTGTGATGTTGTCCCACCTCTGTGGAGGTAAGGAGGCCCAATTGAGACTTTCAAAGTATCGGGCAGTACAAAACTTTCTTCTGTTTTTATTTAAGCTCTAACTTTTCCTCCTTTATTTAAATATTTTTTTTTCTATTATCAAACGTACACTTTATTTTTTTTCTTTCTTTCTCACGCCTTTTGATTTTTATTTTTAAAATGTATTTTCTTCCTACTAATATCCACTTTGTTGTCTGCAATGCTTTTGTCTGGGAGAGACAATAGAAAGTTCATTGGGCGATGTGTGATGGTGTCCCACCTCTGTGGAGGTAGGGAGGCCCAATTGAGACTTTCAAAGTATCGGGCAGTACAAAACTTTCTTCTGTTTTTATTTAAGCTCTAACTTTTCCACCTTTATTTCAATATTTTTTTTTCTATTATCAAACGTATACTTTATTTTTTTTCTTTCTTTCTCACGCCTTTTGATTTTTATTTTTAAAATTTATTTTCTTTCTACTAATATCCACTTTGTTGTCTGCAATGCTTTTGTCTGGGAGAGACAATAGAAAGTTCATTGGGCGATGTGTGATGGTGTCCCACCTCTGTGGAGGTAGGGAGGCCCAATTGAGACTTTCAAAGTATCAGGCAGTACAAAACTTTCTTCTGTTTTTATTTAAGCTCTAACTTTTCCACCTTTATTTAAATATATTTTTTTTCTATTATCAAACGTATACTTTATTTTTTTTCTTTCTTTCTCACGCCTTTTGATTTTGATTTTTAAAATTTATTTTCTTTCTACTAATATCCACTTTGTTGTCTGCAATGCTTTTGTCTGGGAGAGACAATAGAAAGTTCATTGGGCGATGTGTGATGGTGTCCCACCTCTGTGGAGGTAGGGAGGCCCAATTGAGACTTTCAAAGTATCAGGCAGTACAAAACTTTCTTCTGTTTTTATTTAAGCTCTAACTTTTCCACCTTTATTTAAATATTTTTTTTTCTATTATCAAACGTATACTTTATTTTTTTTCTTTCTTTCTCACGCCTTTTGATTTTTATTTTTAAAATTTATTTTCTTTCTACTAATATCCACTTTGTTGTCTGCAATGCTTTTGTCTGGGAGAGAATATAGAAAGTTCATTGGGCGATGTGTGATGGTGTCCCACCTCTGTGGAGGTAGGGAGGCCCAATTGAGACTTTCAAAGTATCAGGCAGTACAAAACTTTCTTCTGTTTTTATTTAAGCTCTAACTTTTCCACCTTTATTTAAATAATTTTTTTTCTATTATCAAACGTATACTTTATTTTTTTTCTTTCTTTCTCACGCCTTTTGATTTTTATTTTTAAAATTTATTTTCTTTCTACTAATATCCACTTTGTTGTCTGCAATGCTTTTGTCTGGGAGAGACAATAGAAAGTTCATTGGGCGATGTGTGATGGTGTCCCACCTCTGTGGAGGTAGCGAGGCCCAATTGAGACTTTCAAAGTATCGGGCAGTACAAAACTTTCTTCTGTTTTTATTTAAGCTCTAACTTTTCCTCCTTTATTTAAATATTTTTTTTTCTATTATCAAACGTATACTTTATTTTTTTTCTTTCTTTCTCACGCCTTTTGATTTTTATTTTTAAAATGTATTTTCTTCCTACTAATATCCACTTTGTTGTCTGCAATGCTTTTGTCTGGGAGAGACAATAGAAAGTTCATTGGGCGATGTGTGATGGTGTCCCACCTCTGTGGAGGTAGGGAGGCCCAATTGAGACTTTCAAAGTATCGGGCAGTACAAAACTTTCTTCTGTTTTTATTTAAGCTCTAACTTTTCCACCTTTATTTAAATATTTTTTTTTCTATTATCAAACGTATACTTTATTTTTTTTCTTTCTTTCTCACGCCTTTTGATTTTTAAAATTTATTTTCTTTCTACTAATATCCACTTTGTTCTCTGCAATGCTTTTGTCTGGGAGAGACAATAGAAAGTTCATTGGGCGATGTGTGATGGTGTCCCACCTCTGTGGAGGTAGGGAGGCACAATTGAGACTTTCAAAGTATCAGGCAGTACAAAACTTTCTTCTGTTTTTATATAAGGTCTAACTTTTCCAGCTTTATTTAAATATTTTTTTTTCTATTATCAAACGTACACTTTATTTTTTTTCTTTCTTTCTCACGCCTTTTTATTTTTATTTTTAAAATTTATTTTTCTTTCTTCTAATATCCACTTTGTTGTCTGCAATGCTTTTGTCTGGGAGAGACAATAGAAAGTTCATTGGGCGATGTGTGATGGTGTCCCACCTCTGTGGAGGTAGGGAGGCCCAATTGAGACTTTCAAAGTATCAGGCAGTACAAAACTTTCTTCTGTTTTTATTTAAGGTCTAACTTTTCCACCTTTATTTAAATATTTTTTTTTCTATTATCAAACGTACACTTTATTTTTTTTCTTTCTTTCTCACGCCTTTTGATTTTTATTTTTAAATTTTATTTTTCTTTCTACTAATATCCACTTTGTTGTCTGCAATGCTTCTGTCTGGGAGAGACAATAGAAAGTTCATTGGGCGATGTGTGATGGTGTCCCACCTCTGTGGAGGTAGGGAGGCCCAATTGAGACTTTCAAAGTATCAGGCAGTACAAAACTTTCTTCTGTTTTTATTTAAGCTCTAACTTTTCCACCTTTATTTAAATATTTTTTTTTTCTATTATCAAACGTATACTTTATTTTTTTTCTTTCTTTCTCACGCCTTTTGATTTTTATTTTTAAAATTTATTTTCTTTCTACTAATATCCACTTTGTTGTCTGCAATGCTTTTGTCTGGGAGAGACAATAGAAAGTTCATTGGGCGATGTGTGGTGGTGTCCCACCTCTGTGGAGGTAGGGAGGCCCAATTGAGACTTTCAAAGTATCAGGCAGTACAAAACTTTCTTCTGTTTTTATTTAAGCTCTAACTTTTCCACCTTTATTTAAATATTTTTTTTTTCTATTATCAAACGTATACTTTATTTTTTTTCTTTCTTTCTCACGCCTTTTGATTTTTATTTTTAAAATTTATTTTCTTTCTACTAATATCCACTTTGTTGTCTGCAATGCTTTTGTCTGGGAGAGACAATAGAAAGTTCATTGGGCGATGTGTGGTGGTGTCCCACCTCTGTGGAGGTAGGGAGGCCCAATTGAGACTTTCAAAGTATCAGGCAGTACAAAACTTTCTTCTGTTTTTATTTAAGCTCTAACTTTTCCACCTTTATTTAAATATTTTTTTTTCTATTATCAAACGTATACTTTATTTTTTTTCTTTCTTTCTCACGCCTTTTGATTTTTATTTTTAAAATTTATTTTCTTTCTACTAATATCCACTTTGTTGTCTGCAATGCTTTTGTCTGGGAGAGAATATAGAAAGTTCATTGGGCGATGTGTGATGGTGTCCCACCTCTGTGGAGGTAGGGAGGCCCAATTGAGACTTTCAAAGTATCAGGCAGTACAAAACTTTCTTCTGTTTTTATTTAAGTTCTAACTTTTCCACCTTTATTTAAATATTTTTTTTTCTATTATCAAACGTATACTTTATTTTTTTTCTTTCTTTCTCACGCCTTTTGATTTTTATTTTTAAAATGTATTTTCTTCCTACTAATATCCACTTTGTTGTCTGCAATGCTTTTGTCTGGGAGAGACAATAGAAAGTTCATTGGGCGATGTGTGATGGTGTCCCACCTCTGTGGAGGTAGGGAGGCCCAATTGAGACTTTCAAAGTATCGGGCAGTACAAAACTTTCTTCTGTTTTTATTTAAGCTCTAACTTTTCCACCTTTATTTAAATATTTTTTTTTCTATTATCAAACGTATACTTTATTTTTTTTCTTTCTTTCTCACGCCTTTTGATTTTTATTTTTAAAATTTATTTTCTTTCTACTAATATCCACTTTGTTGTCTGCAATGCTTTTGTCTGGGAGAGACAATAGAAAGTTCATTGGGCGATGTGTGATAGTGTCCCACCTCTGTGGAGGTAGGGAGGCCCAATTGAGACTTTCAAAGTATCGGGCCGTACAAAACTTTCTTCTGTTTTTATTTAAGCTCTAACTTTTCCACCTTTATTTAAATATTTTTTTTTCTATTATCAAACGTATACTTTATTTTTTTTCTTTCTTTCTCACGCCTTTTGATTTTTAAAATTTATTTTCTTTCTACTAATATCCACTTTGTTCTCTGCAATGCTTTTGTCTGGGAGAGAATATAGAAAGTTCATTGGGCGATGTGTGATGGTGTCCCACCTCTGTGGAGGTAGGGAGGCCCAATTGAGACTTTCAAAGTATCAGGCAGTACAAAACTTTCTTCTGTTTTTATTTAAGCTCTAACTTTTCCACCTTTATTTAAATATTTTTTTTTTCTATTATCAAACGTATACTTTATTTTTTTTCTTTCTTTCTCACGCCTTTTGATTTTTATTTTTAAAATTTATTTTCTTTCTACTAATATCCACTTTGTTGTCTGCAATGGTTTTGTCTGGGAGAGACAATAGAAAGTTCATTGGGCGATGTGTGGTGGTGTCCCACCTCTGTGGAGGTAGGGAGGCCCAATTGAGACTTTCAAAGTATCAGGCAGTACAAAACTTTCTTCTGTTTTTATTTAAGCTCTAACTTTTCCACCTTTATTTAAATATTTTTTTTTCTATTATCAAACGTATACTTTATTTTTTTTCTTTCTTTCTCACGCCTTTTGATTTTTATTTTTAAAATTTATTTTCTTTCTACTAATATCCACTTTGTTGTCTGCAATGCTTTTGTCTGGGAGAGAATATAGAAAGTTCATTGGGCGATGTGTGATGGTGTCCCACCTCTGTGGAGGTAGGGAGGCCCAATTGAGACTTTCAAAGTATCAGGCAGTACAAAACTTTCTTCTGTTTTTATTTAAGTTCTAACTTTTCCACCTTTATTTAAATATTTTTTTTTCTATTATCAAACGTATACTTTATTTTTTTTCTTTCTTTCTCACGCCTTTTGATTTTTATTTTTAAAATGTATTTTCTTCCTACTAATATCCACTTTGTTGTCTGCAATGCTTTTGTCTGGGAGAGACAATAGAAAGTTCATTGGGCGATGTGTGATGGTGTCCCACCTCTGTGGAGGTAGGGAGGCCCAATTGAGACTTTCAAAGTATCGGGCAGTACAAAACTTTCTTCTGTTTTTATTTAAGCTCTAACTTTTCCACCTTTATTTCAATATTTTTTTTTCTATTATCAAACGTATACTTTATTTTTTTTCTTTCTTTCTCACGCCTTTTGATTTTTATTTTTAAAATTTATTTTCTTTCTACTAATATCCACTTTGTTGTCTGCAATGCTTTTGTCTGGGAGAGACAATAGAAAGTTCATTGGGCGATGTGTGATAGTGTCCCACCTCTGTGGAGGTAGGGAGGCCCAATTGAGACTTTCAAAGTATCGGGCCGTACAAAACTTTCTTCTGTTTTTATTTAAGCTCTAACTTTTCCACCTTTATTTAAATATTTTTTTTTCTATTATCAAACGTATACTTTATTTTTTTTCTTTCTTTCTCACGCCTTTTGATTTTTAAAATTTATTTTCTTTCTACTAATATCCACTTTGTTCTCTGCAATGCTTTTGTCTGGGAGAGAATATAGAAAGTTCATTGGGCGATGTGTGATGGTGTCCCACCTCTGTGGAGGTAGGGAGGCACAATTGAGACTTTCAAAGTATCAGGCAGTACAAAACTTTCTTCTGTTTTTATATAAGGTCTAACTTTTCCAGCTTTATTTAAATATTTTTTTTTCTATTATCAAACGTACACTTTATTTTTTTTCTTTCTTTCTCACGCCTTTTTATTTTTATTTTTAAAATTTATTTTTCTGTCTACTAATATCCACTTTGTGTATTCTGCAATGCTTTTGTCTGGGAGAGACAATAGAAAATTCATTGGGTGATGTGTGATGGTGTCCCACCTCTGTGGAGGTAGGGAGGCCCAATTGAGACTTTCAAAGTATCAGGCAGTACAAAACTTTCTTCTGTTTTTATTTAAGGTCTAACTTTTCCACCTTTATTTAAATATTTTTTTTTCTATTATCAAACGTACACTTTATTTTTTTTCTTTCTTTCTCACGCCTTTTGATTCTTATTTTTAAAATTTATTTTTCTTTCTACTAATATCCACTTTGTTGTCTGCAATGCTTTTGTCTGGGAGAGACAATAGAAAGTTCATTGGGCGATGTGTGATGGTGTCCCACCTCTGTGGAGGTAGGGAGGCCCAATTGAGACTTTCAAAGTATCAGGCAGTACAAAACCTTCTTCTGTTTTTATTTAAGCTCTAACTTTTCCACCTTTATTTAAATATTTTTTTTTCCATTATCAAACGTATACTTTATTTTTTTTCTTTCTTTCTCACGCCTTTTGATTTTTATTTTTAAAATTTATTTTCTTTCTACTAATATCCACTTTGTTGTCTGCAATGCTTTTGTCTGGGAGAGACAATAGAAAGTTCATTGGGCGATGTGTGGTGGTGTCCCACCTCTGTGGAGGTAGGGAGGCCCAATTGAGACTTTCAAAGTATCAGGCAGTACAAAACTTTCTTCTGTTTTTATTTAAGTTCTAACTTTTCCACCTTTATTTAAATATTTTTTTTTCTATTATCAAACGTATACTTTATTTTTTTTCTTTCTTTCTCACGCCTTTTGATTTTTATTTTTAAAATGTATTTTCTTCCTACTAATATCCACTTTGTTGTCTGCAATGCTTTTGTCTGGGAGAGACAATAGAAAGTTCATTGGGCGATGTGTGATGGTGTCCCACCTCTGTGGAGGTAGGGAGGCCCAATTGAGACTTTCAAAGTATCGGGCAGTACAAAACTTTCTTCTGTTTTTATTTAAGCTCTAACTTTTCCACCTTTATTTAAATATTTTTTTTTTCTATTATCAAACGTATACTTTATTTTTTTTGTTTCTTTCTCACGCCTTTTGATTTTTATTTTTAAAATTTATTTTCTTTCTACGAATATCCACTTTGTTGTCTGCAATGCTTTTGTCTGGGAGAGACAATAGAAAGTTCATTGGGCGATGTGTGATGGTGTCCCACCTCTGTGGAGGTAGGGAGGCCCAATTGAGACTTTCAAAGTATCGGGCAGTACAAACTTTGTTCTGTTTTTATATAAGCTCTAACTTTTCCACCTTTTTTTAAATATTTTTTTTTCTATTATCAAACGTATACTTTATTTTTTTTCTTTCTTTCTCACGCCTTTTGATTTTTATTTTTAAAATTTATTTTCTTTCTACTAATATCCACTTTGTTGTCTGCAATGCTTTTGTCTGGGAGAGACAATAGAAAGTTCATTGGGCGATGTGTGATGGTGTCCCACCTCTGTGGAGGTAGGGAGGCCCAATTGAGACTTTCAAAGTATCGGGCAGTACAAAACTCTCTTCTGTTTTTATTTAAGCTCTAACTTTTCCACCTTTATTTAAATATTTTTTTTTTCTATTATCAAACGTATACTTTATTTTTTTTCTTTCTTTCTCACGCCTTTTGATTTTTATTTTTAAAATTTATTTTCTTTCTACTAATATCCACTTTGTTGTCTGCAATGCTTTTGTCTGGGAGAGACAATAGAAAGTTCATTGGGCGATGTGTGATGGTGTCCCACCTCTGTGGAGGTAGGGAGGCCCAATTGAGACTTTCAAAGTATCAGGCAGTACAAAACTTTCTTCTGTTTTTATTTAAGCTCTAACTTTTCCACCTTTATTTAAATATTTTTTTTTTCTATTATCAAACGTATACTTTATTTTTTTTCTTTCTTTCTCACGCCTTTTGATTTTTATTTTTAAAATGTATTTTCTTTCTACTAATATCCACTTTGTTGTCTGCAATGCTTTTGTCTGGGAGAGACAATAGAAAGTTCATTGGGCGATGTGTGATGGTGTCCCACCTTTGTGGAGGTAGGGAGGCCCAATTGAGACTTTCAAAGTATCGGGCAGTACAAAACTTTCTTCTGTTTTTATTTAAGCTCTAACTTTTCCACCTTTATTTAAATATTTTTTTTTCTATTATCAAACGTATACTTTATTTTTTTTCTTTCTTTCTCACGCCTTTTGATTTTTATTTTTAAAATTTATTTTCTTTCTACTAATATCTACTTTGTTGTCTGCAATGCATTTGTCTGGGAGAGACAATAGAAAGTTCATTGGGCGATGTGTGATGGTGTCCCACCTCTGTGGAGGTAGGGAGGCCCAATTGAGACTTTCAAAGTATCAGGCAGTACAAAACTTTCTTCTGTTTTTATTTAAGCACTAACTTTTCCACCTTTATTTAAATATTTTTTTTTCTATTATCAAACGTATACTTTATTTTTTTTCTTTATTTCTCACGCCTTTTGATTTTTATTTTTAAAATTTATTTTCTTTCTACTAATATCCACTTTGTTGTCTGCAATGCTTTTGTCTGGGAGAGACAATAGAAAGTTCATTGGGCGATGTGTGATGGTGTCCCACCTCTGTGGAGGTAGGGAGGCCCAATTGAGACTTTCAAAGTATCAGGCAGTACAAAACTTTCTTCTGTTTTTATTTAAGCTCTAACTTTTCCACCTTTATTTAAATATTTTTTTTTCTATTATCAAACGTATACTTTATTTTTTTTCTTTCTTTCTCACGCCTTTTGATTTTTATTTTTAAAATTTATTTTCTTTCTACTAATATCCACTTTGTTGTCTGCAATGCTTTTGTCTGGGAGATACAATAGAAAGTTCATTGGGCGATGTGTGATGGTGTCTCACCTCTGTGGAGGTAGGGAGGCCCAATTGAGACTTTCAAAGTATCAGGCAGTACAAAACTTTCTTCTGTTTTTATTTAAGCTCTAACTTTTCCACCTTTATTTAAATATTTTTTTTTCTATTATCAAACGTATACTTTATTTTTTTTCTTTCTTTCTCACGCCTTTTGATTTTTATTTTTAAAATTTATTTTCTTTCTACTAATATCCACTTTGTTGTCTGCAATGCTTTTGTCTGGGAGAGACAATAGAAAGTTCATTGGGCGATGTGTGATGGTGTCCCACCTCTGTGGAGGTAGGGAGGCCCAATTGAGACTTTCAAAGTATCGGGCAGTACAAAACTCTCTTCTGTTTTTATTTAAGCTCTAACTTTTCCACCTTTATTTAAATATTTTTTTTTTCTATTATCAAACGTATACTTTATTTTTTTTCTTTCTTTCTCACGCCTTTTGATTTTTATTTTTAAAATTTATTTTCTTTCTACTAATATCCACTTTGTTGTCTGCAATGCTTTTGTCTGGGAGAGACAATAGAAAGTTCATTGGGCGATGTGTGATGGTGTCCCACCTCTGTGGAGGTAGGGAGGCCCAATTGAGACTTTCAAAGTATCAGGCAGTACAAAACTTTCTTCTGTTTTTATTTAAGCTCTAACTTTTCCACCTTTATTTAAATATTTTTTTTTTCTATTATCAAACGTATACTTTATTTTTTTTCTTTCTTTCTCACGCCTTTTGATTTTTATTTTTAAAATGTATTTTCTTTCTACTAATATCCACTTTGTTGTCTGCAATGCTTTTGTCTGGGAGAGACAATAGAAAGTTCATTGGGCGATGTGTGATGGTGTCCCACCTTTGTGGAGGTAGGGAGGCCCAATTGAGACTTTCAAAGTATCGGGCAGTACAAAACTTTCTTCTGTTTTTATTTAAGCTCTAACTTTTCCACCTTTATTTAAATATTTTTTTTTCTATTATCAAACGTATACTTTATTTTCTTTCTTTCTTTCTCACGCCTTTTGATTTTTATTTTTAAAATTTATTTTCTTTCTACTAATATCTACTTTGTTGTCTGCAATGCTTTTGTCTGGGAGAGACAATAGAAAGTTCATTGGGCGATGTGTGATGGTGTCCCACCTCTGTGGAGGTAGGGAGGCCCAATTGAGACTTTCAAAGTATCAGGCAGTACAAAACTTTCTTCTGTTTTTATTTAAGCACTAACTTTTCCACCTTTATTTAAATATTTTTTTTTCTATTATCAAACGTATACTTTATTTTTTTTCTTTATTTCTCACGCCTTTTGATTTTTATTTTTAAAATTTATTTTCTTTCTACTAATATCCACTTTGTTGTCTGCAATGCTTTTGTCTGGGAGAGACAATAGAAAGTTCATTGGGCGATGTGTGATGGTGTCCCACCTCTGTGGAGGTAGGGAGGCCCAATTGAGACTTTCAAAGTATCAGGCAGTACAAAACTTTCTTCTGTTTTTATTTAAGCTCTAACTTTTCCACCTTTATTTAAATATTTTTTTTTCTATTATCAAACGTATACTTTATTTTTTTTCTTTCTTTCTCACGCCTTTTGATTTTGATTTTTAAAATTTATTTTCTTTCTACTAATATCCACTTTGTTGTCTGCAATGCTTTTGTCTGGGAGATACAATAGAAAGTTCATTGGGCGATGTGTGATGGTGTCTCACCTCTGTGGAGGTAGGGAGGCCCAATTGAGACTTTCAAAGTATCAGGCAGTACAAAACTTTCTTCTGTTTTTATTTAAGCTCTAACTTTTCCACCTTTATTTAAATATTTTTTTTTCTATTATCAAACGTATACTTTATTTTTTTTCTTTCTTTCTCACGCCTTTTGATTTTTATTTTTAAAATTTATTTTCTTTCTACTAATATCCACTTTGTTGTCTGCAATGCTTTTGTCTGGGAGAAACAATAGAAAGTTCATTGGGCGATGTGTGATGGTGTCCCACCTCTGTGGAGGTAGGGAGGCCCAATTGAGACTTTCAAAGTATCAGGCAGTACAAAACTTTCTTCTGTTTTTAAGCTCTAACTTTTCCACCTTTATTTAAATATTTTTTTTTCTATTATCAAACGTATACTTTTTTTTTTCTTTCTTTCTCACGCCTTTTGATTTTTATTTTTAAAATTTATTTTCTTTCTACTAATATCCACTTTGTTGTCTGCAATGCTTTTGTCTGGGAGAGACAATAGAAAGTTTATTGGGCGATGTGTGATGGTGTCCCACCTCTGTGGAGGTAGGGAGGCCCAATTGAGACTTTCAAAGTATCAGGCAGTACAAAACTTTCTTCTGTTTTTATTCAAGCTCTAACTTTTCCACCTTTATTTAAATATTTTTTTCTTTCTATTATCAAACGTATACTTTATTTTTTTTCTTTCTTTCTCACGCCTTTTGATTTTTATTTTTAAAATTTATTTTCTTTCTACTAATATCCACTTTGTTGTCTGCAATGCTTTTGTCTGGGAGAGACAATAGAAAGTTCATTGGGCGATGTGTGATGGTGTCCCACCTCTGCGGAGGTAGGGAGGCCCAATTGAGACTTTCAAAGTATCAGGCAGTACAAAACTTTCTTCTGTTTTTATTTAAGCTCTAACTTTTCCACCTTTATTTAAATATATTTTTTTTCTATTATCAAACGTATACTTTATTTTTTTTCTTTCTTTCTCACGCCTTTTGATTTTGATTTTTAAAATTTATTTTCTTTCTACTAATATCCACTTTGTTGTCTGCAATGCTTTTGTCTGGGAGAGACAATAGAAAGTTCATTGGGCGATGTGTGATGGTGTCCCACCTCTGTGGAGGTAGGGAGGCCCAATTGAGACTTTCAAAGTATCAGGCAGTACAAAACTTTCTTCTGTTTTTATTTAAGCTCTAACTTTTCCACCTTTATTTAAATATTTTTTTTTTCTATTATCAAACGTATACTTTATTTTTTTTCTTTCTTTCTCACGCCTTTTGATTTTTATTTTTAAAATTTATTTTCTTTCTACTAATATCCACTTTGTTGTCTGCAATGCTTTTGTCTGGGAGAGACAATAGAAAGTTCATTGGGCGATGTGTGATGGTGTCCCACCTCTGTGGAGGTAGGGAGGCCCAATTGAGACTTTCAAAGTATCAGGCAGTACAAAACTTTCTTCTGTTTTTATTTAAGCTCTAACTTTTCCACCTTTATTTAAATATATTTTTTTTCTATTATCAAACGTATACTTTATTTTTTTTCTTTCTTTCTCACGCCTTTTGATTTTTATTTTTAAAATTTATTTTCTTTCTACTAATATCCACTTTGTTGTCTGCAATGCTTTTGTCTGGGAGAGACAATAGAAAGTTCATTGGGCGATGTGTGATGGTGTCCCACCTCTGTGGAGGTAGGGAGGCCCAATTGAGACTTTCAAAGTATCAGGCAGTAAAAAACCTTCTTCTGTTTTTATTTAAGCTCTAACTTTTCCACCTTTATTTAAATATTTTTTTTTTCTATTATCAAACGTATACTTTATTTTTTTTCTTTCTTTCTCACGTCTTTTGATTTTTATTTTTAAAATTTATTTTCTTTCTACTAATATCCACTTTGTTTTCTGCAATGCTTTTGTCTGGGAGAGACAATGGAAAGTTCATTGGGCGATGTGCGATGGTGTCCCACCTCTGTGGAGGTAGGGAGGCCCAATTGAGACTTTCAAAGTATCGGGCAGTACAAAACTTTCTTCTGTTTTTATTTAAGCTCTAACTTTTCCACCTTTATTTAAATATTTTTTTTTCTATTATCAAACGTATACTTTATTTTTTTCTTTCTTTCTCACGCCTTTTGATTTTTATTTTTAAAATTTATTTTCTTTCTACTAATATCCACTTTGTTGTCTGCAATGCTTTTGTCTGGGAGAGACAATAGAAAGTTCATTGGGCGATGTGTGATGATGTCCCACCTCTGTGGAGGTAGGGAGGCCCAATTGAGACTTTCAAAGTATCGGGCAGTACAAAACTTTCTTCTGTTTTTATTTAAGCTCTAACTTTTCCACCTTTTTTTAAATATTTTTTTTTCTATTATCAAACGTATACTTTATTTTTTTTCTTTCTTTCTCACGCCTTTTGATTTTTATTTTTAAAATTTATTTTCTTTCTACTAATATCCACTTTGTTGTCTGCAATGCTTTTGTCTGGGAGAGACAATAGAAAGTTCATTGGGCGATGTGTGATGGTGTCCCACCTCTGTGGAGGTAGGGAGGCCCAATTGAGACTTTCAAAGTATCGGGCAGTACAAAACTTTCTTCTGTTTTTATTTAAGCTCTAACTTTTCCACCTTTATTTAAATATTTTTTTTTTCTATTATCAAACGTATACTTTATTTCTTTTCTTTCTTTCTCACGCCTTTTGTTTTTTATTTTTAAAATTTATTTTCTTTCTACTAATATCCACTTTGTTGTCTGCAATGCTTTTGTCTAGGAGAGACAATAGAAAGTTCATTGGGCGATGTGTGATGGCGTCCCACCTCTGTGGAGGTAGGGAGGCCCAATTGAGACTTTCAAAGTATCAGGCAGTACAAAACTTTCTTCTGTTTTTATTTAAGCTCTAACTTTTCCACCTTTATTTAAATATTTTTTTTCTTCTATTATCAAACGTATACTTTATTTTTTTTCTTTCTTTCTCACGCCTTTTGATTTTTATTTTTAAAATTTATTTTCTTTCTACTAATATCCACTTTGTTGTCTGCAATGCTTTTGTCTGGGAGAGACAATAGAAAGTTCATTGGGCGATGTGTGATGTTGTCCCACCTCTGTGGAGGTAGGGAGGCCCAATTGAGACTTTCAAAGTATCGGGCAGTACAAAACTTTCTTCTGTTTTTATTTAAGCTCTAACTTTTCCTCCTTTATTTAAATATTTTTTTTTCTATTATCAAACGTACACTTTATTTTTTTTCTTTCTTTCTCACGCCTTTTGATTTTTATTTTTAAAATGTATTTTCTTCCTACTAATATCCACTTTGTTGTCTGCAATGCTTTTGTCTGGGAGAGACAATAGAAAGTTCATTGGGCGATGTGTGATGGTGTCCCACCTCTGTGGAGGTAGGGAGGCCCAATTGAGACTTTCAAAGTATCGGGCAGTACAAAACTTTCTTCTGTTTTTATTTAAGCTCTAACTTTTCCACCTTTATTTCAATATTTTTTTTTCTATTATCAAACGTATACTTTATTTTTTTTCTTTCTTTCTCACGCCTTTTGATTTTTATTTTTAAAATTTATTTTCTTTCTACTAATATCCACTTTGTTGTCTGCAATGCTTTTGTCTGGGAGAGACAATAGAAAGTTCATTGGGCGATGTGTGATGGTGTCCCACCTCTGTGGAGGTAGGGAGGCCCAATTGAGACTTTCAAAGTATCAGGCAGTAAAAAACTTTCTTCTGTTTTTATTTAAGCTCTAACTTTTCCACCTTTATTTAAATATTTTTTTTTTCTATTATCAAACGTATACTTTATTTTTTTTCTTTCTTTCTCACGCCTTTTGATTTTTATTTTTAAAATTTATTTTCTTTCTACTAATATCCACTTTGTTGTCTGCAATGCTTTTGTATGGGAGAGACAATAGAAAGTTCATTGGGCGATGTGCGATGGTGTCCCACCTCTGTGGAGGTAGGGAGGCCCAATTGAGACTTTCAAAGTATCGGTCAGTACAAAACTCTCTTCTGTTTTTATTTAAGCTCTAACTTTTCCACCTTTATTTAAATATTTTTTTTTTCTATTATCAAACGTATACTTTATTTTTTTTCTTTCTTTCTCACGCCTTTTGATTTTTATTTTTAAAATTTATTTTCTTTCTACTAATATCCACTTTGTTGTCTGCAATGCTTTTGTCTGGGAGAGACAATAGAAAGTTCATTGGGCGATGTGTGATGGTGTCCCACCTCTGTGGAGGTAGGGAGGCCCAATTGAGACTTTCAAAGTATCAGGCAGTACAAAACTTTCTTCTGTTTTTATTTAAGCTCTAACTTTTCCACCTTTATTTAAATATTTTTTTTTTCTATTATCAAACGTATACTTTATTTTTTTTCTTTCTTTCTCACGCCTTTTGATTTTTATTTTTAAAATGTATTTTCTTTCTACTAATATCCACTTTGTTGTCTGCAATGCTTTTGTCTGGGAGAGACAATAGAAAGTTCATTGGGCGATGTGTGATGGTGTCCCACCTTTGTGGAGGTAGGGAGGCCCAATTGAGACTTTCAAAGTATCGGGCAGTACAAAACTTTCTTCTGTTTTTATTTAAGCTCTAACTTTTCCACCTTTATTTAAATATTTTTTTTTCTATTATCAAACGTATACCTTATTTTCTTTCTTTCTTTCTCACGCCTTTTGATTTTTATTTTTAAAATTTATTTTCTTTCTACTAATATCTACTTTGTTGTCTGCAATGCTTTTGTCTGGGAGAGACAATAGAAAGTTCATTGGGCGATGTGTGATGGTGTCCCACCTCTGTGGAGGTAGGGAGGCCCAATTGAGACTTTCAAAGTATCAGGCAGTACAAAACTTTCTTCTGTTTTTATTTAAGCACTAACTTTTCCACCTTTATTTAAATATTTTTTTTTCTATTATCAAACGTATACTTTATTTTTTTTCTTTATTTCTCACGCCTTTTGATTTTTATTTTTAAAATTTATTTTCTTTCTACTAATATCCACTTTGTTGTCTGCAATGCTTTTGTCTGGGAGAGACAATAGAAAGTTCATTGGGCGATGTGTGATGGTGTCCCACCTCTGTGGAGGTAGGGAGGCCCAATTGAGACTTTCAAAGTATCAGGCAGTACAAAACTTTCTTCTGTTTTTATTTAAGCTCTAACTTTTCCACCTTTATTTAAATATTTTTTTTTCTATTATCAAACGTATACTTTATTTTTTTTCTTTCTTTCTCACGCCTTTTGATTTTGATTTTTAAAATTTATTTTCTTTCTACTAATATCCACTTTGTTGTCTGCAATGCTTTTGTCTGGGAGATACAATAGAAAGTTCATTGGGCGATGTGTGATGGTGTCTCACCTCTGTGGAGGTAGGGAGGCCCAATTGAGACTTTCAAAGTATCAGGCAGTACAAAACTTTCTTCTGTTTTTATTTAAGCTCTAACTTTTCCACCTTTATTTAAATATTTTTTTTTCTATTATCAAACGTATACTTTATTTTTTTTCTTTCTTTCTCACGCCTTTTGATTTTTATTTTTAAAATTTATTTTCTTTCTACTAATATCCACTTTGTTGTCTGCAATGCTTTTGTCTGGGAGAAACAATAGAAAGTTCATTGGGCGATGTGTGATGGTGTCCCACCTCTGTGGAGGTAGGGAGGCCCAATTGAGACTTTCAAAGTATCAGGCAGTACAAAACTTTCTTCTGTTTTTAAGCTCTAACTTTTCCACCTTTATTTAAATATTTTTTTTTCTATTATCAAACGTATACTTTTTTTTTCTTTCTTTCTCACGCCTTTTGATTTTTATTTTTAAAATTTATTTTCTTTCTACTAATATCCACTTTGTTGTCTGCAATGCTTTTGTCTGGGAGAGACAATAGAAAGTTTATTGGGCGATGTGTGATGGTGTCCCACCTCTGTGGAGGTAGGGAGGCCCAATTGAGACTTTCAAAGTATCAGGCAGTACAAAACTTTCTTCTGTTTTTATTTAAGCTCTAACTTTTCCACCTTTATTTAAATATTTTTTTCTTTCTATTATCAAACGTATACTTTATTTTTTTTCTTTCTTTCTCACGCCTTTTGATTTTTATTTTTAAAATTTATTTTCTTTCTACTAATATCCACTTTGTTGTCTGCAATGCTTTTGTCTGGGAGAGACAATAGAAAGTTCATTGGGCGATGTGTGATGGTGTCCCACCTCTGCGGAGGTAGGGAGGCCCAATTGAGACTTTCAAAGTATCAGGCAGTACAAAACTTTCTTCTGTTTTTATTTAAGCTCTAACTTTTCCACCTTTATTTAAATATATTTTTTTTCTATTATCAAACGTATACTTTATTTTTTTTCTTTCTTTCTCACGCCTTTTGATTTTGATTTTTAAAATTTATTTTCTTTCTACTAATATCCACTTTGTTGTCTGCAATGCTTTTGTCTGGGAGAGACAATAGAAAGTTCATTGGGCGATGTGTGATGGTGTCCCACCTCTGTGGAGGTAGGGAGGCCCAATTGAGACTTTCAAAGTATCAGGCAGTACAAAACTTTCTTCTGTTTTTATTTAAGCTCTAACTTTTCCACCTTTATTTAAATATTTTTTTTTTTCTATTATCAAACGTATACTTTATTTTTTTTCTTTCTTTCTCACGCCTTTTGATTTTTATTTTTAAAATTTATTTTCTTTCTACTAATATCCACTTTGTTGTCTGCAATGCTTTTGTCTGGGAGAGACAATAGAAAGTTCATTGGGCGATGTGTGATGGTGTCCCACCTCTGTGGAGGTAGGGAGGCCCAATTGAGACTTTCAAAGTATCAGGCAGTACAAAACTTTCTTCTGTTTTTATTTAAGCTCTAACTTTTCCACCTTTATTTAAATATATTTTTTTTCTATTATCAAACGTATACTTTATTTTTTTTCTTTCTTTCTCACGCCTTTTGATTTTTATTTTTAAAATTTATTTTCTTTCTACTAATATCCACTTTGTTGTCTGCAATGCTTTTGTCTGGGAGAGACAATAGAAAATTCATTGGGCGATGTGTGATGGTGTCCCACCTCTGTGGAGGTAGGGAGGCCCAATTGAGACTTTCAAAGTATCAGGCAGTAAAAAACCTTCTTCTGTTTTTATTTAAGCTCTAACTTTTCCACCTTTATTTAAATATTTTTTTTTTCTATTATCAAACGTATACTTTATTTTTTTTCTTTCTTTCTCACGCCTTTTGATTTTTATTTTTAAAATTTATTTTCTTTCTACTAATATCCACTTTGTTTTCTGCAATGCTTTTGTCTGGGAGAGACAATGGAAAGTTCATTGGGCGATGTGCGATGGTGTCCCACCTCTGTGGAGGTAGGGAGGCCCAATTGAGACTTTCAAAGTATCGGGCAGTACAAAACTTTCTTCTGTTTTTATTTAAGCTCTAACTTTTCCACCTTTATTTAAATAATTTTTTTTTCTATTATCAAACGTATACTTTATTTTTTTCTTTCTTTCTCACGCCTTTTGATTTTTATTTTTAAAATTTATTTTCTTTCTACTAATATCCACTTTGTTGTCTGCAATGCTTTTGTCTGGGAGAGACAATAGAAAGTTCATTGGGCGATGTGTGATGATGTCCCACCTCTGTGGAGGTAGGGAGGCCCAATTGAGACTTTCAAAGTATCGGGCAGTACAAAACTTTCTTCTGTTTTTATTTAAGCTCTAACTTTTCCACCTTTTTTTAAATATTTTTTTTTCTATTATCAAACGTATACTTTATTTTTTTTCTTTCTTTCTCACGCCTTTTGATTTTTATTTTTAAAATTTATTTTCTTTCTACTAATATCCACTTTGTTGTCTGCAATGCTTTTGTCTGGGAGAGACAATAGAAAGTTCATTGGGCGATGTGTGATGGTGTCCCACCTCTGTGGAGGTAGGGAGGCCCAATTGAGACTTTCAAAGTATCGGGCAGTACAAAACTTTCTTCTGTTTTTATTTAAGCTCTAACTTTTCCACCTTTATTTAAATATTTTTTTTTTCTATTATCAAACGTATACTTTATTTCTTTTCTTTCTTTCTCACGCCTTTTGATTTTTATTTTTAAAATTTATTTTCTTTCTACTAATATCCACTTTGTTGTCTGCAATGCTTTTGTCTGGGAGAGACAATAGAAAGTTTATTGGGCGATGTGTGATGGTGTCCCACCTCTGTGGAGGTAGGGAGGCCCAATTGAGACTTTCAAAGTATCAGGCAGTACAAAACTTTCTTCTGTTTTTATTTAAGCTCTAACTTTTCCACCTTTATTTAAATATTTTTTTCTTTCTATTATCAAACGTATACTTTATTTTTTTTCTTTCTTTCTCACGCCTTTTGATTTTTATTTTTAAAATTTATTTTCTTTCTACTAATATCCACTTTGTTGTCTGCAATGCTTTTGTCTGGGAGAGACAATAGAAAGTTCATTGGGCGATGTGTGATGGTGTCCCACCTCTGCGGAGGTAGGGAGGCCCAATTGAGACTTTCAAAGTATCAGGCAGTACAAAACTTTCTTCTGTTTTTATTTAAGCTCTAACTTTTCCACCTTTATTTAAATATATTTTTTTTCTATTATCAAACGTATACTTTATTTTTTTTCTTTCTTTCTCACGCCTTTTGATTTTGATTTTTAAAATTTATTTTCTTTCTACTAATATCCACTTTGTTGTCTGCAATGCTTTTGTCTGGGAGAGACAATAGAAAGTTCATTGGGCGATGTGTGATGGTGTCCCACCTCTGTGGAGGTAGGGAGGCCCAATTGAGACTTTCAAAGTATCAGGCAGTACAAAACTTTCTTCTGTTTTTATTTAAGCTCTAACTTTTCCACCTTTATTTAAATATTTTTTTTTTTCTATTATCAAACGTATACTTTATTTTTTTTCTTTCTTTCTCACGCCTTTTGATTTTTATTTTTAAAATTTATTTTCTTTCTACTAATATCCACTTTGTTGTCTGCAATGCTTTTGTCTGGGAGAGACAATAGAAAGTTCATTGGGCGATGTGTGATGGTGTCCCACCTCTGTGGAGGTAGGGAGGCCCAATTGAGACTTTCAAAGTATCAGGCAGTACAAAACTTTCTTCTGTTTTTATTTAAGCTCTAACTTTTCCACCTTTATTTAAATATATTTTTTTTCTATTATCAAACGTATACTTTATTTTTTTTCTTTCTTTCTCACGCCTTTTGATTTTTATTTTTAAAATTTATTTTCTTTCTACTAATATCCACTTTGTTGTCTGCAATGCTTTTGTCTGGGAGAGACAATAGAAAATTCATTGGGCGATGTGTGATGGTGTCCCACCTCTGTGGAGGTAGGGAGGCCCAATTGAGACTTTCAAAGTATCAGGCAGTAAAAAACCTTCTTCTGTTTTTATTTAAGCTCTAACTTTTCCACCTTTATTTAAATATTTTTTTTTTCTATTATCAAACGTATACTTTATTTTTTTTCTTTCTTTCTCACGCCTTTTGATTTTTATTTTTAAAATTTATTTTCTTTCTACTAATATCCACTTTGTTTTCTGCAATGCTTTTGTCTGGGAGAGACAATGGAAAGTTCATTGGGCGATGTGCGATGGTGTCCCACCTCTGTGGAGGTAGGGAGGCCCAATTGAGACTTTCAAAGTATCGGGCAGTACAAAACTTTCTTCTGTTTTTATTTAAGCTCTAACTTTTCCACCTTTATTTAAATAATTTTTTTTTCTATTATCAAACGTATACTTTATTTTTTTCTTTCTTTCTCACGCCTTTTGATTTTTATTTTTAAAATTTATTTTCTTTCTACTAATATCCACTTTGTTGTCTGCAATGCTTTTGTCTGGGAGAGACAATAGAAAGTTCATTGGGCGATGTGTGATGATGTCCCACCTCTGTGGAGGTAGGGAGGCCCAATTGAGACTTTCAAAGTATCGGGCAGTACAAAACTTTCTTCTGTTTTTATTTAAGCTCTAACTTTTCCACCTTTTTTTAAATATTTTTTTTTCTATTATCAAACGTATACTTTATTTTTTTTCTTTCTTTCTCACGCCTTTTGATTTTTATTTTTAAAATTTATTTTCTTTCTACTAATATCCACTTTGTTGTCTGCAATGCTTTTGTCTGGGAGAGACAATAGAAAGTTCATTGGGCGATGTGTGATGGTGTCCCACCTCTGTGGAGGTAGGGAGGCCCAATTGAGACTTTCAAAGTATCGGGCAGTACAAAACTTTCTTCTGTTTTTATTTAAGCTCTAACTTTTCCACCTTTATTTAAATATTTTTTTTTTCTATTATCAAACGTATACTTTATTTCTTTTCTTTCTTTCTCACGCCTTTTGTTTTTTATTTTTAAAATTTATTTTCTTTCTACTAATATCCACTTTGTTGTCTGCAATGCTTTTGTCTGGGAGAGACAATAGAAAGTTCATTGGGCGATGTGTGATGGTGTCCCACCTCTGTGGAGGTAGGGAGGCCCAATTGAGACTTTCAAAGTATCAGGCAGTACAAAACTTTCTTCTGTTTTTATTTAAGCTCTAACTTTTCCACCTTTATTTAAATATTTTTTTTCTTCTATTATCAAACGTATACTTTATTTTTTTTCTTTCTTTCTCACGCCTTTTGATTTTTATTTTTAAAATTTATTTTCTTTCTACTAATATCCACTTTGTTGTCTGCAATGCTTTTGTCTGGGAGAGACAATAGAAAGTTCATTGGGCGATGTGTGATGTTGTCCCACCTCTGTGGAGGTAAGGAGGCCCAATTGAGACTTTCAAAGTATCGGGCAGTACAAAACTTTCTTCTGTTTTTATTTAAGCTCTAACTTTTCCTCCTTTATTTAAATATTTTTTTTTCTATTATCAAACGTACACTTTATTTTTTTTCTTTCTTTCTCACGCCTTTTGATTTTTATTTTTAAAATGTATTTTCTTCCTACTAATATCCACTTTGTTGTCTGCAATGCTTTTGTCTGGGAGAGACAATAGAAAGTTCATTGGGCGATGTGTGATGGTGTCCCACCTCTGTGGAGGTAGGGAGGCCCAATTGAGACTTTCAAAGTATCGGGCAGTACAAAACTTTCTTCTGTTTTTATTTAAGCTCTAACTTTTCCACCTTTATTTCAATATTTTTTTTTCTATTATCAAACGTATACTTTATTTTTTTTCTTTCTTTCTCACGCCTTTTGATTTTTATTTTTAAAATTTATTTTCTTTCTACTAATATCCACTTTGTTGTCTGCAATGCTTTTGTCTGGGAGAGACAATAGAAAGTTCATTGGGCGATGTGTGATGGTGTCCCACCTCTGTGGAGGTAGGGAGGCCCAATTGAGACTTTCAAAGTATCAGGCAGTACAAAACTTTCTTCTGTTTTTATTTAAGCTCTAACTTTTCCACCTTTATTTAAATATATTTTTTTTCTATTATCAAACGTATACTTTATTTTTTTTCTTTCTTTCTCACGCCTTTTGATTTTGATTTTTAAAATTTATTTTCTTTCTACTAATATCCACTTTGTTGTCTGCAATGCTTTTGTCTGGGAGAGACAATAGAAAGTTCATTGGGCGATGTGTGATGGTGTCCCACCTCTGTGGAGGTAGGGAGGCCCAATTGAGACTTTCAAAGTATCAGGCAGTACAAAACTTTCTTCTGTTTTTATTTAAGCTCTAACTTTTCCACCTTTATTTAAATATTTTTTTTTTTCTATTATCAAACGTATACTTTATTTTTTTTCTTTCTTTCTCACGCCTTTTGATTTTTATTTTTAAAATTTATTTTCTTTCTACTAATATCCACTTTGTTGTCTGCAATGCTTTTGTCTGGGAGAGACAATAGAAAGTTCATTGGGCGATGTGTGATGGTGTCCCACCTCTGTGGAGGTAGGGAGGCCCAATTGAGACTTTCAAAGTATCAGGCAGTACAAAACTTTCTTCTGTTTTTATTTAAGCTCTAACTTTTCCACCTTTATTTAAATATATTTTTTTTCTATTATCAAACGTATACTTTATTTTTTTTCTTTCTTTCTCACGCCTTTTGATTTTTATTTTTAAAATTTATTTTCTTTCTACTAATATCCACTTTGTTGTCTGCAATGCTTTTGTCTGGGAGAGACAATAGAAAATTCATTGGGCGATGTGTGATGGTGTCCCACCTCTGTGGAGGTAGGGAGGCCCAATTGAGACTTTCAAAGTATCAGGCAGTAAAAAACCTTCTTCTGTTTTTATTTAAGCTCTAACTTTTCCACCTTTATTTAAATATTTTTTTTTTCTATTATCAAACGTATACTTTATTTTTTTTCTTTCTTTCTCACGCCTTTTGATTTTTATTTTTAAAATTTATTTTCTTTCTACTAATATCCACTTTGTTTTCTGCAATGCTTTTGTCTGGGAGAGACAATGGAAAGTTCATTGGGCGATGTGCGATGGTGTCTTACCTCTGTGGAGGTAGGGAGGCCCAATTGAGACTTTCAAAGTATCGGGCAGTACAAAACTTTCTTCTGTTTTTATTTAAGCTCTAACTTTTCCACCTTTATTTAAATATTTTTTTTTTCGATTATCAAACGTATACTTTATTTTTTTCTTTCTTTCTCACGCCTTTTGATTTTTATTTTTAAAATTTATTTTCTTTCTACTAATATCCACTTTGTTGTCTGCAATGCTTTTGTCTGGGAGAGACAATAGAAAGTTCATTGGGCGATGTGTGATGATGTCCCACCTCTGTGGAGGTAGGGAGGCCCAATTGAGACTTTCAAAGTATCGGGCAGTACAAAACTTTCTTCTGTTTTTATTTAAGCTCTAACTTTTCCACCTTTTTTTAAATATTTTTTTTTCTATTATCAAACGTATACTTTATTTTTTTTCTTTCTTTCTCACGCCTTTTGATTTTTATTTTTAAAATTTATTTTCTTTCTACTAATATCCACTTTGTTGTCTGCAATGCTTTTGTCTGGGAGAGACAATAGAAAGTTCATTGGGCGATGTGTGATGGTGTCCCACCTCTGTGGAGGTAGGGAGGCCCAATTGAGACTTTCAAAGTATCGGGCAGTACAAAACTTTCTTCTGTTTTTATTTAAGCTCTAACTTTTCCACCTTTATTTAAATATTTTTTTTTTCTATTATCAAACGTATACTTTATTTCTTTTCTTTCTTTCTCACGCCTTTTGTTTTTTATTTTTAAAATTTATTTTCTTTCTACTAATATCCACTTTGTTGTCTGCAATGCTTTTGTCTGGGAGAGACAATAGAAAGTTCATTGGGCGATGTGTGATGGTGTCCCACCTCTGTGGAGGTAGGGAGGCCCAATTGAGACTTTCAAAGTATCAGGCAGTACAAAACTTTCTTCTGTTTTTATTTAAGCTCTAACTTTTCCACCTTTATTTAAATATTTTTTTTCTTCTATTATCAAACGTATACTTTATTTTTTTTCTTTCTTTCTCACGCCTTTTGATTTTTATTTTTAAAATTTATTTTCTTTCTACTAATATCCACTTTGTTGTCTGCAATGCTTTTGTCTGGGAGAGACAATAGAAAGTTCATTGGGCGATGTGTGATGTTGTCCCACCTCTGTGGAGGTAAGGAGGCCCAATTGAGACTTTCAAAGTATCGGGCAGTACAAAACTTTCTTCTGTTTTTATTTAAGCTCTAACTTTTCCTCCTTTATTTAAATATTTTTTTTTCTATTATCAAACGTACACTTTATTTTTTTTCTTTCTTTCTCACGCCTTTTGATTTTTATTTTTAAAATGTATTTTCTTCCTACTAATATCCACTTTGTTGTCTGCAATGCTTTTGTCTGGGAGAGACAATAGAAAGTTCATTGGGCGATGTGTGATGGTGTCCCACCTCTGTGAAGGTAGGGAGGCCCAATTGAGACTTTCAAAGTATCGGACAGTACAAAACTTTCTTCTGTTTTTATTTAAGCTCTAACTTTTCCACCTTTATTTAAATATTTTTTTTTTCTATTATCAAACGTATACTTTATTTTTTTCTTTCTTTCTCACGCCTTTTGATTTTTATTTTTAAAATTTATTTTCTTTCTACTAATATCCACTTTGTTGTCTGCAATGCTTTTGTCTGGGAGAGACAATAGAAAGTTCATTGGGCGATGTGTGATGATGTCCCACCTCTGTGGAGGTAGGGAGGCCCAATTGAGACTTTCAAAGTATCGGGCAGTACAAAACTTTCTTCTGTTTTTATTTAAGCTCTAACTTTTCCACCTTTATTTAAATATTTTTTTTTCTATTATCAAACGTACACTTTATTTTTTTTCTTTCTTTCTCACGCCTTTTGATTTTTATTTTTAAAATTTATTTTTCTTTCTACTAATATCCACTTTGTTGTCTGCAATGCTTCTGTCTGGGAGAGACAATAGAAAGTTCATTGGGCGATGTGTGATGGTGTCCCACCTCTGTGGAGGTAGGGAGGCCCAATTGAGACTTTCAAAGTATCAGGCAGTACAAAACTTTCTTCTGTTTTTATTTAAGCTCTAACTTTTCCACCTTTATTTAAATATTTTTTTTTTCTATTATCAAACGTATACTTTATTTTTTTTCTTTCTTTCTCACGCCTTTTGATTTTTATTTTTAAAATTTATTTTCTTTCTACTAATATCCACTTTGTTGTCTGCAATGCTTTTGTCTGGGAGAGACAATAGAAAGTTCATTGGGCGATGTGTGGTGGTGTCCCACCTCTGTGGAGGTAGGGAGGCCCAATTGAGACTTTCAAAGTATCAGGCAGTACAAAACTTTCTTCTGTTTTTATTTAAGCTCTAACTTTTCCACCTTTATTTAAATATTTTTTTTTTCTATTATCAAACGTATACTTTATTTTTTTTCTTTCTTTCTCACGCCTTTTGATTTTTATTTTTAAAATTTATTTTCTTTCTACTAATATCCACTTTGTTGTCTGCAATGCTTTTGTCTGGGAGAGACAATAGAAAGTTCATTGGGCGATGTGTGGTGGTGTCCCACCTCTGTGGAGGTAGGGAGGCCCAATTGAGACTTTCAAAGTATCAGGCAGTACAAAACTTTCTTCTGTTTTTATTTAAGCTCTAACTTTTCCACCTTTATTTAAATATTTTTTTTTCTATTATCAAACGTATACTTTATTTTTTTTCTTTCTTTCTCACGCCTTTTGATTTTTATTTTTAAAATTTATTTTCTTTCTACTAATATCCACTTTGTTGTCTGCAATGCTTTTGTCTGGGAGAGAATATAGAAAGTTCATTGGGCGATGTGTGATGGTGTCCCACCTCTGTGGAGGTAGGGAGGCCCAATTGAGACTTTCAAAGTATCAGGCAGTACAAAACTTTCTTCTGTTTTTATTTAAGTTCTAACTTTTCCACCTTTATTTAAATATTTTTTTTTCTATTATCAAACGTACACTTTATTTTTTTTCTTTCTTTCTCACGCCTTTTGATTTTTATTTTTAAAATGTATTTTCTTCCTACTAATATCCACTTTGTTGTCTGCAATGCTTTTGTCTGGGAGAGACAATAGAAAGTTCATTGGGTGATGTGTGATGGTGTCCCACCTCTGTGGAGGTAGGGAGGCCCAATTGAGACTTTCAAAGTATCGGACAGTACAAAACTTTCTTCTGTTTTTATTTAAGCTCTAACTTTTCCACCTTTATTTAAATATTTTTTTTTTCTATTATCAAACGTATACTTTATTTTTTTTCTTTCTTTCTCACGCCTTTTGATTTTTATTTTTAAAATTTATTTTCTTTCTACTAATATCCACTTTGTTGTCTGCAATGCTTTTGTCTGGGAGAGACAATAGAAAGTTCATTGGGCGATGTGTGGTGGTGTCCCACCTCTGTGGAGGTAGGGAGGCCCAATTGAGACTTTCAAAGTATCAGGCAGTACAAAACTTTCTTCTGTTTTTATTTAAGCTCTAACTTTTCCACCTTTATTTAAATATTTTTTTTTCTATTATCAAACGTATACTTTATTTTTTTTCTTTCTTTCTCACGCCTTTTGATTTTTATTTTTAAAATTTATTTTCTTTCTACTAATATCCACTTTGTTGTCTGCAATGCTTTTGTCTGGGAGAGAATATAGAAAGTTCATTGGGCGATGTGTGATGGTGTCCCACCTCTGTGGAGGTAGGGAGGCCCAATTGAGACTTTCAAAGTATCAGGCAGTACAAAACTTTCTTCTGTTTTTATTTAAGTTCTAACTTTTCCACCTTTATTTAAATATTTTTTTTTCTATTATCAAACGTACACTTTATTTTTTTTCTTTCTTTCTCACGCCTTTTGATTTTTATTTTTAAAATGTATTTTCTTCCTACTAATATCCACTTTGTTGTCTGCAATGCTTTTGTCTGGGAGAGACAATAGAAAGTTCATTGGGCGATGTGTGATGGTGTCCCACCTCTGTGGAGGTAGGGAGGCCCAATTGAGACTTTCAAAGTATCGGACAGTACAAAACTTTCTTCTGTTTTTATTTAAGCTCTAACTTTTCCACCTTTATTTAAATATTTTTTTTCTTCTATTATCAAACGTATACTTTATTTTTTTTCTTTCTTTCTCACGCCTTTTGATTTTTATTTTTAAAATTTATTTTCTTTCTACTAATATCCACTTTGTTGTCTGCAATGCTTTTGTCTGGGAGAGACAATAGAAAGTTCATTGGGCGATGTGTGATGTTGTCCCACCTCTGTGGAGGTAAGGAGGCCCAATTGAGACTTTCAAAGTATCGGGCAGTACAAAACTTTCTTCTGTTTTTATTTAAGCTCTAACTTTTCCTCCTTTATTTAAATATTTTTTTTTCTATTATCAAACGTACACTTTATTTTTTTTCTTTCTTTCTCACGCCTTTTGATTTTTATTTTTAAAATGTATTTTCTTCCTACTAATATCCACTTTGTTGTCTGCAATGCTTTTGTCTGGGAGAGACAATAGAAAGTTCATTGGGCGATGTGTGATGGTGTCCCACCTCTGTGAAGGTAGGGAGGCCCAATTGAGACTTTCAAAGTATCGGACAGTACAAAACTTTCTTCTGTTTTTATTTAAGCTCTAACTTTTCCACCTTTATTTAAATATTTTTTTTTTCTATTATCAAACGTATACTTTATTTTTTTCTTTCTTTCTCACGCCTTTTGATTTTTATTTTTAAAATTTATTTTCTTTCTACTAATATCCACTTTGTTGTCTGCAATGCTTTTGTCTGGGAGAGACAATAGAAAGTTCATTGGGCGATGTGTGATGATGTCCCACCTCTGTGGAGGTAGGGAGGCCCAATTGAGACTTTCAAAGTATCGGGCAGTACAAAACTTTCTTCTGTTTTTATTTAAGCTCTAACTTTTCCACCTTTATTTAAATATTTTTTTTTCTATTATCAAACGTACACTTTATTTTTTTTCTTTCTTTCTCACGCCTTTTGATTTTTATTTTTAAAATTTATTTTTCTTTCTACTAATATCCACTTTGTTGTCTGCAATGCTTCTGTCTGGGAGAGACAATAGAAAGTTCATTGGGCGATGTGTGATGGTGTCCCACCTCTGTGGAGGTAGGGAGGCCCAATTGAGACTTTCAAAGTATCAGGCAGTACAAAACTTTCTTCTGTTTTTATTTAAGCTCTAACTTTTCCACCTTTATTTAAATATTTTTTTTTTCTATTATCAAACGTATACTTTATTTTTTTTCTTTCTTTCTCACGCCTTTTGATTTTTATTTTTAAAATTTATTTTCTTTCTACTAATATCCACTTTGTTGTCTGCAATGCTTTTGTCTGGGAGAGACAATAGAAAGTTCATTGGGCGATGTGTGGTGGTGTCCCACCTCTGTGGAGGTAGGGAGGCCCAATTGAGACTTTCAAAGTATCAGGCAGTACAAAACTTTCTTCTGTTTTTATTTAAGCTCTAACTTTTCCACCTTTATTTAAATATTTTTTTTTTCTATTATCAAACGTATACTTTATTTTTTTTCTTTCTTTCTCACGCCTTTTGATTTTTATTTTTAAAATTTATTTTCTTTCTACTAATATCCACTTTGTTGTCTGCAATGCTTTTGTCTGGGAGAGACAATAGAAAGTTCATTGGGCGATGTGTGGTGGTGTCCCACCTCTGTGGAGGTAGGGAGGCCCAATTGAGACTTTCAAAGTATCAGGCAGTACAAAACTTTCTTCTGTTTTTATTTAAGCTCTAACTTTTCCACCTTTATTTAAATATTTTTTTTTCTATTATCAAACGTATACTTTATTTTTTTTCTTTCTTTCTCACGCCTTTTGATTTTTATTTTTAAAATTTATTTTCTTTCTACTAATATCCACTTTGTTGTCTGCAATGCTTTTGTCTGGGAGAGAATATAGAAAGTTCATTGGGCGATGTGTGATGGTGTCCCACCTCTGTGGAGGTAGGGAGGCCCAATTGAGACTTTCAAAGTATCAGGCAGTACAAAACTTTCTTCTGTTTTTATTTAAGTTCTAACTTTTCCACCTTTATTTAAATATTTTTTTTTCTATTATCAAACGTACACTTTATTTTTTTTCTTTCTTTCTCACGCCTTTTGATTTTTATTTTTAAAATGTATTTTCTTCCTACTAATATCCACTTTGTTGTCTGCAATGCTTTTGTCTGGGAGAGACAATAGAAAGTTCATTGGGTGATGTGTGATGGTGTCCCACCTCTGTGGAGGTAGGGAGGCCCAATTGAGACTTTCAAAGTATCGGACAGTACAAAACTTTCTTCTGTTTTTATTTAAGCTCTAACTTTTCCACCTTTATTTAAATATTTTTTTTTTCTATTATCAAACGTATACTTTATTTTTTTTCTTTCTTTCTCACGCCTTTTGATTTTTATTTTTAAAATTTATTTTCTTTCTACTAATATCCACTTTGTTGTCTGCAATGCTTTTGTCTGGGAGAGACAATAGAAAGTTCATTGGGCGATGTGTGGTGGTGTCCCACCTCTGTGGAGGTAGGGAGGCCCAATTGAGACTTTCAAAGTATCAGGCAGTACAAAACTTTCTTCTGTTTTTATTTAAGCTCTAACTTTTCCACCTTTATTTAAATATTTTTTTTTCTATTATCAAACGTATACTTTATTTTTTTTCTTTCTTTCTCACGCCTTTTGATTTTTATTTTTAAAATTTATTTTCTTTCTACTAATATCCACTTTGTTGTCTGCAATGCTTTTGTCTGGGAGAGAATATAGAAAGTTCATTGGGCGATGTGTGATGGTGTCCCACCTCTGTGGAGGTAGGGAGGCCCAATTGAGACTTTCAAAGTATCAGGCAGTACAAAACTTTCTTCTGTTTTTATTTAAGTTCTAACTTTTCCACCTTTATTTAAATATTTTTTTTTCTATTATCAAACGTACACTTTATTTTTTTTCTTTCTTTCTCACGCCTTTTGATTTTTATTTTTAAAATGTATTTTCTTCCTACTAATATCCACTTTGTTGTCTGCAATGCTTTTGTCTGGGAGAGACAATAGAAAGTTCATTGGGCGATGTGTGATGGTGTCCCACCTCTGTGGAGGTAGGGAGGCCCAATTGAGACTTTCAAAGTATCGGACAGTACAAAACTTTCTTCTGTTTTTATTTAAGCTCTAACTTTTCCACCTTTATTTAAATATTTTTTTTTTCTATTATCAAACGTATACTTTATTTTTTTCTTTCTTTCTCACGCCTTTTGATTTTTATTTTTAAAATTTATTTTCTTTCTACTAATATCCACTTTGTTGTCTGCAATGCTTTTGTCTGGGAGAGACAATAGAAAGTTCATTGGGCGATGTGTGATGATGTCCCACCTCTGTGGAGGTAGGGAGGCCCAATTGAGACTTTCAAAGTATCGGGCAGTACAAAACTTTCTTCTGTTTTTATTTAAGCTCTAACTTTTCCACCTTTATTTAAATATTTTTTTTTCTATTATCAAACGTACACTTTATTTTTTTTCTTTCTTTCTCACGCCTTTTGATTTTTATTTTTAAAATTTATTTTTCTTTCTACTAATATCCACTTTGTTGTCTGCAATGCTTCTGTCTGGGAGAGACAATAGAAAGTTCATTGGGCGATGTGTGATGGTGTCCCACCTCTGTGGAGGTAGGGAGGCCCAATTGAGACTTTCAAAGTATCAGGCAGTACAAAACTTTCTTCTGTTTTTATTTAAGCTCTAACTTTTCCACCTTTATTTAAATATTTTTTTTTTCTATTATCAAACGTATACTTTATTTTTTTTCTTTCTTTCTCACGCCTTTTGATTTTTATTTTTAAAATTTATTTTCTTTCTACTAATATCCACTTTGTTGTCTGCAATGCTTTTGTCTGGGAGAGACAATAGAAAGTTCATTGGGCGATGTGTGGTGGTGTCCCACCTCTGTGGAGGTAGGGAGGCCCAATTGAGACTTTCAAAGTATCAGGCAGTACAAAACTTTCTTCTGTTTTTATTTAAGCTCTAACTTTTCCACCTTTATTTAAATATTTTTTTTTTCTATTATCAAACGTATACTTTATTTTTTTTCTTTCTTTCTCACGCCTTTTGATTTTTATTTTTAAAATTTATTTTCTTTCTACTAATATCCACTTTGTTGTCTGCAATGCTTTTGTCTGGGAGAGACAATAGAAAGTTCATTGGGCGATGTGTGGTGGTGTCCCACCTCTGTGGAGGTAGGGAGGCCCAATTGAGACTTTCAAAGTATCAGGCAGTACAAAACTTTCTTCTGTTTTTATTTAAGCTCTAACTTTTCCACCTTTATTTAAATATTTTTTTTTCTATTATCAAACGTATACTTTATTTTTTTTCTTTCTTTCTCACGCCTTTTGATTTTTATTTTTAAAATTTATTTTCTTTCTACTAATATCCACTTTGTTGTCTGCAATGCTTTTGTCTGGGAGAGAATATAGAAAGTTCATTGGGCGATGTGTGATGGTGTCCCACCTCTGTGGAGGTAGGGAGGCCCAATTGAGACTTTCAAAGTATCAGGCAGTACAAAACTTTCTTCTGTTTTTATTTAAGTTCTAACTTTTCCACCTTTATTTAAATATTTTTTTTTCTATTATCAAACGTATACTTTATTTTTTTTCTTTCTTTCTCACGCCTTTTGATTTTTATTTTTAAAATGTATTTTCTTCCTACTAATATCCACTTTGTTGTCTGCAATGCTTTTGTCTGGGAGAGACAATAGAAAGTTCATTGGGCGATGTGTGATGGTGTCCCACCTCTGTGGAGGTAGGGAGGCCCAATTGAGACTTTCAAAGTATCGGGCAGTACAAAACTTTCTTCTGTTTTTATTTAAGCTCTAACTTTTCCACCTTTATTTAAATATTTTTTTTTCTATTATCAAACGTATACTTTATTTTTTTTCTTTCTTTCTCACGCCTTTTGATTTTTATTTTTAAAATTTATTTTCTTTCTACTAATATCCACTTTGTTGTCTGCAATGCTTTTGTCTGGGAGAGACAATAGAAAGTTCATTGGGCGATGTGTGATAGTGTCCCACCTCTGTGGAGGTAGGGAGGCCCAATTGAGACTTTCAAAGTATCGGGCCGTACAAAACTTTCTTCTGTTTTTATTTAAGCTCTAACTTTTCCACCTTTATTTAAATATTTTTTTTTCTATTATCAAACGTATACTTTATTTTTTTTCTTTCTTTCTCACGCCTTTTGATTTTTAAAATTTATTTTCTTTCTACTAATATCCACTTTGTTCTCTGCAATGCTTTTGTCTGGGAGAGAATATAGAAAGTTCATTGGGCGATGTGTGATGGTGTCCCACCTCTGTGGAGGTAGGGAGGCACAATTGAGACTTTCAAAGTATCAGGCAGTACAAAACTTTCTTCTGTTTTTATATAAGGTCTAACTTTTCCAGCTTTATTTAAATATTTTTTTTTCTATTATCAAACGTACACTTTATTTTTTTTCTTTCTTTCTCACGCCTTTTTATTTTTATTTTTAAAATTTATTTTTCTTTCTACTAATATCCACTTTGTTGTCTGCAATGCTTTTTTCTGGGAGAGACAATAGAAAATTCATTGGGTGATGTGTGATGGTGTCCCACCTCTGTGGAGGTAGGGAGGCCCAATTGAGACTTTCAAAGTATCAGGCAGTACAAAACTTTCTTCTGTTTTTATTTAAGGTCTAACTTTTCCACCTTTATTTAAATATTTTTTTTTCTATTATCAAACGTACACTTTATTTTTTTTCTTTCTTTCTCACGCCTTTTGATTCTTATTTTTAAAATTTATTTTTCTTTCTACTAATATCCACTTTGTTGTCTGCAATGCTTTTGTCTGGGAGAGACAATAGAAAGTTCATTGGGCGATGTGTGATGGTGTCCCACCTCTGTGGAGGTAGGGAGGCCCAATTGAGACTTTCAAAGTATCAGGCAGTACAAAACCTTCTTCTGTTTTTATTTAAGCTCTAACTTTTCCACCTTTATTTAAATATTTTTTTTTTCCATTATCAAACGTATACTTTATTTTTTTTCTTTCTTTCTCACGCCTTTTGATTTTTATTTTTAAAATTTATTTTCTTTCTACTAATATCCACTTTGTTGTCTGCAATGCTTTTGTCTGGGAGAGACAATAGAAAGTTCATTGGCCGATGTGTGGTGGTGTCCCACCTCTGTGGAGGTAGGGAGGCCCAATTGAGACTTTCAAAGTATCAGGCAGTACAAAACTTTCTTCTGTTTTTATTTAAGTTCTAACTTTTCCACCTTTATTTAAATATTTTTTTTTCTATTATCAAACGTATACTTTATTTTTTTTCTTTCTTTCTCACGCCTTTTGATTTTTATTTTTAAAATGTATTTTCTTCCTACTAATATCCACTTTGTTGTCTGCAATGCTTTTGTCTGGGAGAGACAATAGAAAGTTCATTGGGCGATGTGTGATGGTGTCCCACCTCTGTGGAGGTAGGGAGGCCCAATTGAGACTTTCAAAGTATCGGGCAGTACAAAACTTTCTTCTGTTTTTATTTAAGCTCTAACTTTTCCACCTTTATTTAAATATTTTTTTTTTCTATTATCAAACGTATACTTTATTTTTTTTCTTTCTTTCTCACGCCTTTTGATTTTTATTTTTAAAATTTATTTTCTTTCTACTAATATCCACTTTGTTGTCTGCAATGCTTTTGTCTGGGAGAGACAATAGAAAGTTCATTGGGCGATGTGTGATGGTGTCCCACCTCTGTGGAGGTAGGGAGGCCCAATTGAGACTTTCAAAGTATCGGGCAGTACAAACTTTGTTCTGTTTTTATTTAAGCTCTAATTTTTCCACCTTTTTTTAAATATTTTTTTTTCTATTATCAAACGTATACTTTATTTTTTTTCTTTCTTTCTCACGCCTTTTGATTTTTATTTTTAAAATTTATTTTCTTTCTACTAATATCCACTTTGTTGTCTGCAATGCTTTTGTCTGGGAGAGACAATAGAAAGTTCATTGGGCGATGTGTGATGGTGTCCCACCTCTGTGGAGGTAGGGAGGCCCAATTGAGACTTTCAAAGTATCGGGCAGTACAAAACTCTCTTCTGTTTTTATTTAAGCTCTAACTTTTCCACCTTTATTTAAATATTTTTTTTTCTATTATCAAACGTATACTTTATTTTTTTTCTTTCTTTCTCACGCCTTTTGATTTTTATTTTTAAAATTTATTTTCTTTCTACTAATATCCACTTTGTTGTCTGCAATGCTTTTGACTGGGAGAGACAATAGAAAGTTCATTGGGCGATGTGTGATGGTGTCCCACCTCTGTGGAGGTAGGGAGGCCCAATTGAGACTTTCAAAGTATCAGGCAGTACAAAACTTTCTTCTGTTTTTATTTAAGCTCTAACTTTTCCACCTTTATTTAAATATTTTTTTTTTCTATTATCAAACGTATACTTTATTTTTTTTCTTTCTTTCTCACGCCTTTTGATTTTTATTTTTAAAATGTATTTTCTTTCTACTAATATCCACTTTGTTGTCTGCAATGCTTTTGTCTGGGAGAGACAATAGAAAGTTCATTGGGCGATGTGTGATGGTGTCCCACCTTTGTGGAGGTAGGGAGGCCCAATTGAGACTTTCAAAGTATCGGGCAGTACAAAACTTTCTTCTGTTTTTATTTAAGCTCTAACTTTTCCACCTTTATTTAAATATTTTTTTTTCTATTATCAAACGTATACTTTATTTTTTTTCTTTCTTTCTCACGCCTTTTGATTTTTATTTTTAAAATTTATTTTCTTTCTACTAATATCTACTTTGTTGTCTGCAATGCTTTTGTCTGGGAGAGACAATAGAAAGTTCATTGGGCGATGTGTGATGGTGTCCCACCTCTGTGGAGGTAGGGAGGCCCAATTGAGACTTTCAAAGTATCAGGCAGTACAAAACTTTCTTCTGTTTTTATTTAAGCACTAACTTTTCCACCTTTATTTAAATATTTTTTTTTCTATTATCAAACGTATACTTTATTTTTTTTCTTTATTTCTCACGCCTTTTGATTTTTATTTTTAAAATTTATTTTCTTTCTACTAATATCCACTTTGTTGTCTGCAATGCTTTTGTCTGGGAGAGACAATAGAAAGTTCATTGGGCGATGTGTGATGGTGTCCCACCTCTGTGGAGGTAGGGAGGCCCAATTGAGACTTTCAAAGTATCAGGCAGTACAAAACTTTCTTCTGTTTTTATTTAAGCTCTAACTTTTCCACCTTTATTTAAATATTTTTTTTTCTATTATCAAACGTATACTTTATTTTTTTTCTTTCTTTCTCACGCCTTTTGATTTTTATTTTTAAAATTTATTTTCTTTCTACTAATATCCACTTTGTTGTCTGCAATGCTTTTGTCTGGGAGATACAATAGAAAGTTCATTGGGCGATGTGTGATGGTGTCTCACCTCTGTGGAGGTAGGGAGGCCCAATTGAGACTTTCAAAGTATCAGGCAGTACAAAACTTTCTTCTGTTTTTATTTAAGCTCTAACTTTTCCACCTTTATTTAAATATTTTTTTTTCTATTATCAAACGTATACTTTATTTTTTTTCTTTCTTTCTCACGCCTTTTGATTTTTATTTTTAAAATTTATTTTCTTTCTACTAATATCCACTTTGTTGTCTGCAATGCTTTTGTCTGGGAGAGACAATAGAAAGTTCATTGGGCGATGTGTGATGGTGTCCCACCTCTGTGGAGGTAGGGAGGCCCAATTGAGACTTTCAAAGTATCGGGCAGTACAAAACTCTCTTCTATTTTTATTTAAGCTCTAACTTTTCCACCTTTATTTAAATATTTTTTTTTTCTATTATCAAACGTATACTTTATTTTTTTTCTTTCTTTCTCACGCCTTTTGATTTTTATTTTTAAAATTTATTTTCTTTCTACTAATATCCACTTTGTTGTCTGCAATGCTTTTGTCTGGGAGAGACAAGAGAAAGTTCATTGGGCGATGTGTGATGGTGTCCCACCTCTGTGGAGGTAGGGAGGCCCAATTGAGACTTTCAAAGTATCAGGCAGTACAAAACTTTCTTCTGTTTTTATTTAAGCTCTAACTTTTCCACCTTTATTTAAATATTTTTTTTTTCTATTATCAAACGTATACTTTATTTTTTTTCTTTCTTTCTCACGCCTTTTGATTTTTATTTTTAAAATGTATTTTCTTTCTACTAATATCCACTTTGTTGTCTGCAATGCTTTTGTCTGGGAGAGACAATAGAAAGTTCATTGGGCGATGTGTGATGGTGTCCCACCTTTGTGGAGGTAGGGAGGCCCAATTGAGACTTTCAAAGTATCGGGCAGTACAAAACTTTCTTCTGTTTTTATTTAAGCTCTAACTTTTCCACCTTTATTTAAATATTTTTTTTTTTATTATCAAACGTATACTTTATTTTCTTTCTTTCTTTCTCACGCCTTTTGATTTTTATTTTTAAAATTTATTTTCTTTCTACTAATATCTACTTTGTTGTCTGCAATGCTTTTGTCTGGGAGAGACAATAGAAAGTTTATTGGGCGATGTGTGATGGTGTCCCACCTCTGTGGAGGTAGGGAGGCCCAATTGAGACTTTCAAAGTATCAGGCAGTACAAAACTTTCTTCTGTTTTTATTTAAGCACTAACTTTTCCACCTTTATTTAAATATTTTTTTTTCTATTATCAAACGTATACTTTATTTTTTTTCTTTATTTCTCACGCCTTTTGATTTTTATTTTTAAAATTTATTTTCTTTCTACTAATATCCACTTTGTTGTCTGCAATGCTTTTGTCTGGGAGAGACAATAGAAAGTTCATTGGGCGATGTGTGATGGTGTCCCACCTCTGTGGAGGTAGGGAGGCCCAATTGAGACTTTCAAAGTATCAGGCAGTACAAAACTTTCTTCTGTTTTTATTTAAGCTCTAACTTTTCCACCTTTATTTAAATATTTTTTTTTCTATTATCAAACGTATACTTTATTTTTTTTCTTTCTTTCTCACGCCTTTTGATTTTTATTTTTAAAATTTATTTTCTTTCTACTAATATCCACTTTGTTGTCTGCAATGCTTTTGTCTGGGAGATACAATAGAAAGTTCATTGGGCGATGTGTGATGGTGTCTCACCTCTGTGGAGGTAGGGAGGCCCAATTGAGACTTTCAAAGTATCAGGCAGTACAAAACTTTCTTCTGTTTTTATTTAAGCTCTAACTTTTCCACCTTTATTTAAATACTTTTTTTTCTATTATCAAACGTATACTTTATTTTTTTTCTTTCTTTCTCACGCCTTTTGATTTTTATTTTTAAAATTTATTTTCTTTCTACTAATATCCACTTTGTTGTCTGCAATGCTTTTGTCTGGGAGAAATAATAGAAAGTTCATTGGGCGATGTGTGATGGTGTCCCACCTCTGTGGAGGTAGGGAGGCCCAATTGAGACTTTCAAAGTATCAGGCAGTACAAAACTTTCTTCTGTTTTTAAGCTCTAACTTTTCCACCTTTATTTAAATATTTTTTTTTCTATTATCAAACGTATACTTTTTTTTTTCTTTCTTTCTCACGCCTTTTGATTTTTATTTTTAAAATTTATTTTCTTTCTACTAATATCCACTTTGTTGTCTGCAATGCTTTTGTCTGGGAGAGACAATAGAAAGTTTATTGGGCGATGTGTGATGGTGTCCCACCTCTGTGGAGGTAGGGAGGCCCAATTGAGACTTTCAAAGTATCAGGCAGTACAAAACTTTCTTCTGTTTTTATTTAAGCTCTAACTTTTCCACCTTTATTTAAATATTTTTTTTACTTTCTATTATCAAACGTATACTTTATTTTTTTTCTTTCTTTCTCACGCCTTTTGATTTTTATTTTTAAAATTTATTTTCTTTCTACTAATATCCACTTTGTTGTCTGCAATGCTTTTGTCTGGGAGAGACAATAGAAAGTTCATTGGGCGATGTGTGATGGTGTCCCACCTCTGTGGAGGTAGGGAGGCCCAATTGAGACTTTCAAAGTATCAGGCAGTACAAAACTTTCTTCTGTTTTTATTTAAGCTCTAACTTTTCCACCTTTATTTAAATATTTTTTTTTTCTATTATCAAACGTATACTTTATTTTTTTTCTTTCTTTCTCACGCCTTTTGATTTTTATTTTTAAAATTTATTTTCTTTCTACTAATATCCACTTTGTTGTCTGCAATGCTTTTGTCTGGGAGAGACAATAGAAAGTTCATTGGGCGATGTGTGATGGTGTCCCACCTCTGTGGAGGTAGGGAGGCCCAATTGAGACTTTCAAAGTATCAGGCAGTACAAAACTTTCTTCTGTTTTTATTTAAGCTCTAACTTTTCCACCTTTATTTAAATATATTTTTTTTCTATTATCAAACGTATACTTTATTTTTTTTCTTTCTTTCTCACGCCTTTTGATTTTTATTTTTAAAATTTATTTTCTTTCTACTAATATCCACTTTGTTGTCTGCAATGCTTTTGTCTGGGAGAGACAATAGAAAGTTCATTGGGCGATGTGTGATGGTGTCCCACCTCTGTGGAGGTAGGGAGGCCCAATTGAGACTTTCAAAGTATCAGGCAGTAAAAAACCTTCTTCTGTTTTTATTTAAGCTCTAACTTTTCCACCTTTATTTAAATATTTTTTTTTTCTATTATCAAACGTATACTTTATTTTTTTTCTTTCTTTCTCACGCCTTTTGATTTTTATTTTTAAAATTTATTTTCTTTCTACTAATATCCACTTTGTTTTCTGCAATGCTTTTGTCTGGGAGAGACAATGGAAAGTTCATTGGGCGATGTGCGATGATGTCCCACCTCTGTGGAGGTAGGGAGGCCCAATTGAGACTTTCAAAGTATCGGGCAGTACAAAACTTTCTTCTGTTTTTATTTAAGCTCTAACTTTTCCACCTTTTTTTAAATATTTTTTTTTCTATTATCAAACGTATACTTTATTTTTTTTCTTTCTTTCTCACGCCTTTTGATTTTTATTTTTAAAATTTATTTTCTTTCTACTAATATCCACTTTGTTGTCTGCAATGCTTTTGTCTGGGAGAGACAATAGAAAGTTCATTGGGCGATGTGTGATGGTGTCCCACCTCTGTGGAGGTAGGGAGGCCCAATTGAGACTTTCAAAGTATCAGGCAGTACAAAACTTTCTTCTGTTTTTATTTAAGCTCTAACTTTTCCACCTTTATTTAAATATTTTTTTTTTCTATTATCAAACGTATACTTTATTTCTTTTCTTTCTTTCTCACGCCTTTTGATTTTTATTTTTAAAATTTATTTTCTTTCTACTAATATCCACTTTGTTGTCTGCAATGCTTTTGTCTGGGAGAGACAATAGAAAGTTCATTGGGCGATGTGTGATGGTGTCCCACCTCTGTGGAGGTAGGGAGGCCCAATTGAGACTTTCAAAGTATCAGGCAGTACAAAACTTTCTTCTGTTTTTGTTTAAGCTCTAACTTTTCCACCTTTATTTAAATATTTTTTTTCTTCTATTATAAACGTATACTTTATTTTTTTTCTTTCTTTCTCACGCCTTTTGATTTTTATTTTTAAAATTTATTTTCTTTCTACTAATATCCACTTTGTTGTCTGCAATGCTTTTGTCTGGGAGAGACAATAGAAAGTTCATTGGGCGATGTGTGATGTTGTCCCACCTCTGTGGAGGTAGGGAGGCCCAATTGAGACTTTCAAAGTATCGGGCAGTACAAAACTTTCTTCTGTTTTTATTTAAGCTCTAACTTTTCCTCCTTTATTTAAATATTTTTTTTTCTATTATCAAACGTACACTTTATTTTTTTTCTTTCTTTCTCACGCCTTTTGATTTTTATTTTTAAAATGTATTTTCTTCCTACTAATATCCACTTTGTTGTCTGCAATGCTTTTGTCTGGGAGAGACAATAGAAAGTTCATTGGGCGATGTGTGATGGTGTCCCACCTCTGTGGAGGTAGGGAGGCCCAATTGAGACTTTCAAAGTATCGGGCAGTACAAAACTTTCTTCTGTTTTTATTTAAGCTCTAACTTTTCCACCTTAATTTCAATATTTTTTTTTCTATTATCAAACGTATACTTTATTTTTTTTCTTTCTTTCTCACGCCTTTTGATTTTTATTTTTAAAATTTATTTTCTTTCTACTAATATCCACATTGTTGTCTGCAATGCTTTTGTCTGGGAGAGACAATAGAAAGTTCATTGGGCGATGTGTGATGGTGTCCCACCTCTGTGGAGGTAGGGAGGCCCAATTGAGACTTTCAAACTATCAGGCAGTAAAAAACTTTCTTCTGTTTTTATTTAAGCTCTAACTTTTCCACCTTTATTTAAATATTTTTTTTTTCTATTATCAAACGTATACTTTATTTTTTTTCTTTCTTTCTCACGCCTTTTGATTTTTATTTTTAAAATTTATTTTCTTTCTACTAATATCCACTTTGTTGTCTGCAATGCTTTTGTATGGGAGAGACAATAGAAAGTTCATTGGGCGATGTGCGATGGTGTCCCACCTCTGTGGAGGTAGGGAGGCCCAATTGAGACTTTCAAAGTATCGGACAGTACAAAACTTTCTTCTGTTTTTATTTAAGCTCTAACTTTTCCACCTTTATTTAAATATTTTTTTTTTCTATTATCAAACGTATACTTTATTTTTTTCTTTCTTTCTCACGCCTTTTGATTTTTATTTTTAAAATTTATTTTCTTTCTACTAATATCCACTTTGTCGTCTGCAATGCTTTTGTCTGGGAGAGACAATAGAAAGTTCATTGGGCGATGTGTGATGATGTCCCACCTCTGTGGAGGTAGGGAGGCCCAATTGAGACTTTCAAAGTATCGGGCAGTACAAAACTTTCTTCTGTTTTTATTTAAGCTCTAACTTTTCCACCTTTTTTTAAATATTTTTTTTTCTATTATCAAACGTATACTTTATTTTTTTTTCTTTCTTTCTCACGCCTTTTGATTTTTATTTTTAAAATTTATTTTCTTTCTACTAATATCCACTTTGTTGTCTGCAATGCTTTTGTCTGGGAGAGACAATAGAAAGTTCATTGGGCGATGTGTGATGGTGTCCCACCTCTGTGGAGGTAGGGAGGCCCAATTGAGACTTTCAAAGTATCGGGCAGTACAAAACTTTCTTCTGTTTTTATTTAAGCTCTAACTTTTCCACCTTTATTTAAATATTTTTTTTTTCTATTATCAAACGTATACTTTATTTCTTTTCTTTCTTTCTCACGCCTTTTGATTTTTATTTTTAAAATTTATTTTCTTTCTACTAATATCCACTTTGTTGTCTGCAATGCTTTTGTCTGGGAGAGACAATAGAAAGTTCATTGGGCGATGTGTGATGGTGTCCCACCTCTGTGGAGGTAGGAAGGCCCAATTGAGACTTTCAAAGTATCAGGCAGTACAAAACTTTCTTCTGTTTTTATTTAAGCTCTAACTTTTCCACCTTTATTTAAATATTTTTTTTTTCTATTATCAAACGTATACTTTATTTTTTTTCTTTCTTTCTCACGCCTTTTGATTTTTATTTTTAAAATTTATTTTCTTTCTACTAATATCCACTTTGTTGTCTGCAATGCTTTTGTCTGGGAGAGACAATAGAAAGTTCATTGGGCGATGTGTGATGTTGTCCCACCTCTGTGGAGGTAGGGAGGCCCAATTGAGACTTTCAAAGTATCGGGCAGTACAAAACTTTCTTCTGTTTTTATTTAAGCTCTAACTTTTCCTCCTTTATTTAAATATTTTTTTTTCTATTATCAAACGTACACTTTATTTTTTTTCTTTCTTTCTCACGCCTTTTGATTTTTATTTTTAAAATGTATTTTCTTCCTACTAATATCCACTTTGTTGTCTGCAATGCTTTTGTCTGGGAGAGACAATAGAAAGTTCATTGGGCGATGTGTGATGGTGTCCCACCTCTGTGGAGGTAGGGAGGCCCAATTGAGACTTTCAAAGTATCGGGCAGTACAAAACTTTCTTCTGTTTTTATTTAAGCTCTAACTTTTCCACCTTTATTTCAATATTTTTTTTTCTATTATCAAACGTATACTTTATTTTTTTTCTTTCTTTCTCACGCCTTTTGATTTTTATTTTTAAAATTTATTTTCTTTCTACTAATATCCACTTTGTTGTCTGCAATGCTTTTGTCTGGGAGAGACAATAGAAAGTTCATTGGGCGATGTGTGATGGTGTCCCACCTCTGTGGAGGTAGGGAGGCCCAATTGAGACTTTCAAAGTATCAGGCAGTACAAAACTTTCTTCTGTTTTTATTTAAGCTCTAACTTTTCTACCTTTATTTAAATATTTTTTTTTCTATTATCAAATGTTTACTTTATTTTTTTTCTTTCTTTCTCACGCCTTTTGATTTTTATTTTTAAAATTTATTTTCTTTCTACTAATATCCACTTTGTTGTCTGCAATGCTTTTGTCTGGGAGAGACAATAGAAAGTTCATTGGGCGATGTGTGATGGTGTCCCACCTCTGTGGAGGTAGGGAGGCCCAATTGAGACTTTCAAAGTATCAGGCAGTACAAAACTTTCTTCTGTTTTTATTTAAGCTCTAACTTTTCCACCTTTATTTAAATATTTTTTTTTTCTATTATCAAACGTATACTTTATTTTTTTTCTTTCTTTCTCACGCCTTTTGATTTTTATTTTTAAAATTTATTTTCTTTCTACTAATATCCACTTTGTTGTCTGCAATGCTTTTGTCTGGGAGAGACAATAGAAAGTTCATTGGGCGATGTGTGATGGTGTCCTACCTCTGTGGAGGTAGGGAGGCCCAATTGAGACTTTCAAAGTATCAGGCAGTACAAAACTTTCTTCTGTTTTTATTTAAGCTCTAACTTTTCCACCTTTATTTAAATATTTTTTTTTTCTATTATCAAACGTATACTTTATTTCTTTTCTTTCTTTCTCACGCCTTTTGATTTTTATTTTTAAAATTTATTTTCTTTCTACTAATATCCACTTTGTTGTCTGCAATGCTTTTGTCTGGGAGAGACAATAGAAAGTTCATTGGGCGATGTGTGATGGTGTCCCACCTCTGTGGAGGTAGGGAGGCCCAATTGAGACTTTCAAAGTATCAGGCAGTACAAAACTTTCTTCTGTTTTTATTTAAGCTCTAACTTTTCCACCTTTATTTAAATATTTTTTTTCTTCTATTATAAACGTATACTTTATTTTTTTTCTTTCTTTCTCACGCCTTTTGATTTTTATTTTTAAAATTTATTTTCTTTCTACTAATATCCACTTTGTTGTCTGCAATGCTTTTGTCTGGGAGAGACAATAGAAAGTTCATTGGGCGATGTGTGATGTTGTCCCACCTCTGTGGAGGTAGGGAGGCCCAATTGAGACTTTCAAAGTATCGGGCAGTACAAAACTTTCTTCTGTTTTTATTTAAGCTCTAACTTTTCCTCCTTTATTTAAATATTTTTTTTTCTATTATCAAACGTACACTTTATTTTTTTTCTTTCTTTCTCACGCCTTTTGATTTTTATTTTTAAAATGTATTTTCTTCCTACTAATATCCACTTTGTTGTCTGCAATGCTTTTGTCTGGGAGAGACAATAGAAAGTTCATTGGGCGATGTGTGATGGTGTCCCACCTCTGTGGAGGTAGGGAGGCCCAATTGAGACTTTCAAAGTATCGGGCAGTACAAAACTTTCTTCTGTTTTTATTTAAGCTCTAACTTTTCCACCTTAATTTCAATATTTTTTTTTCTATTATCAAACGTATACTTTATTTTTTTTCTTTCTTTCTCACGCCTTTTGATTTTTATTTTTAAAATTTATTTTCTTTCTACTAATATCCACATTGTTGTCTGCAATGCTTTTGTCTGGGAGAGACAATAGAAAGTTCATTGGGCGATGTGTGATGGTGTCCCACCTCTGTGGAGGTAGGGAGGCCCAATTGAGACTTTCAAACTATCAGGCAGTAAAAAACTTTCTTCTGTTTTTATTTAAGCTCTAACTTTTCCACCTTTATTTAAATATTTTTTTTTTCTATTATCAAACGTATACTTTATTTTTTTTCTTTCTTTCTCACGCCTTTTGATTTTTATTTTTAAAATTTATTTTCTTTCTACTAATATCCACTTTGTTGTCTGCAATGCTTTTGTATGGGAGAGACAATAGAAAGTTCATTGGGCGATGTGCGATGGTGTCCCACCTCTGTGGAGGTAGGGAGGCCCAATTGAGACTTTCAAAGTATCGGACAGTACAAAACTTTCTTCTGTTTTTATTTAAGCTCTAACTTTTCCACCTTTATTTAAATATTTTTTTTTTCTATTATCAAACGTATACTTTATTTTTTTCTTTCTTTCTCACGCCTTTTGATTTTTATTTTTAAAATTTATTTTCTTTCTACTAATATCCACTTTGTCGTCTGCAATGCTTTTGTCTGGGAGAGACAATAGAAAGTTCATTGGGCGATGTGTGATGATGTCCCACCTCTGTGGAGGTAGGGAGGCCCAATTGAGACTTTCAAAGTATCGGGCAGTACAAAACTTTCTTCTGTTTTTATTTAAGCTCTAACTTTTCCACCTTTTTTTAAATATTTTTTTTTCTATTATCAAACGTATACTTTATTTTTTTTTCTTTCTTTCTCACGCCTTTTGATTTTTATTTTTAAAATTTATTTTCTTTCTACTAATATCCACTTTGTTGTCTGCAATGCTTTTGTCTGGGAGAGACAATAGAAAGTTCATTGGGCGATGTGTGATGGTGTCCCACCTCTGTGGAGGTAGGGAGGCCCAATTGAGACTTTCAAAGTATCGGGCAGTACAAAACTTTCTTCTGTTTTTATTTAAGCTCTAACTTTTCCACCTTTATTTAAATATTTTTTTTTCTATTATCAAACGTATACTTTATTTCTTTTCTTTCTTTCTCACGCCTTTTGATTTTTATTTTTAAAATTTATTTTCTTTCTACTAATATCCACTTTGTTGTCTGCAATGCTTTTGTCTGGGAGAGACAATAGAAAGTTCATTGGGCGATGTGTGATGGTGTCCCACCTCTGTGGAGGTAGGAAGGCCCAATTGAGACTTTCAAAGTATCAGGCAGTACAAAACTTTCTTCTGTTTTTATTTAAGCTCTAACTTTTCCACCTTTATTTAAATATTTTTTTTTTCTATTATCAAACGTATACTTTATTTTTTTTCTTTCTTTCTCACGCCTTTTGATTTTTATTTTTAAAATTTATTTTCTTTCTACTAATATCCACTTTGTTGTCTGCAATGCTTTTGTCTGGGAGAGACAATAGAAAGTTCATTGGGCGATGTGTGATGTTGTCCCACCTCTGTGGAGGTAGGGAGGCCCAATTGAGACTTTCAAAGTATCGGGCAGTACAAAACTTTCTTCTGTTTTTATTTAAGCTCTAACTTTTCCTCCTTTATTTAAATATTTTTTTTTCTATTATCAAACGTACACTTTATTTTTTTTCTTTCTTTCTCACGCCTTTTGATTTTTATTTTTAAAATGTATTTTCTTCCTACTAATATCCACTTTGTTGTCTGCAATGCTTTTGTCTGGGAGAGACAATAGAAAGTTCATTGGGCGATGTGTGATGGTGTCCCACCTCTGTGGAGGTAGGGAGGCCCAATTGAGACTTTCAAAGTATCGGGCAGTACAAAACTTTCTTCTGTTTTTATTTAAGCTCTAACTTTTCCACCTTTATTTCAATATTTTTTTTTCTATTATCAAACGTATACTTTATTTTTTTTCTTTCTTTCTCACGCCTTTTGATTTTTATTTTTAAAATTTATTTTCTTTCTACTAATATCCACTTTGTTGTCTGCAATGCTTTTGTCTGGGAGAGACAATAGAAAGTTCATTGGGCGATGTGTGATGGTGTCCCACCTCTGTGGAGGTAGGGAGGCCCAATTGAGACTTTCAAAGTATCAGGCAGTACAAAACTTTCTTCTGTTTTTATTTAAGCTCTAACTTTTCTACCTTTATTTAAATATTTTTTTTTCTATTATCAAATGTTTACTTTATTTTTTTTCTTTCTTTCTCACGCCTTTTGATTTTTATTTTTAAAATTTATTTTCTTTCTACTAATATCCACTTTGTTGTCTGCAATGCTTTTGTCTGGGAGAGACAATAGAAAGTTCATTGGGCGATGTGTGATGGTGTCCCACCTCTGTGGAGGTAGGGAGGCCCAATTGAGACTTTCAAAGTATCAGGCAGTACAAAACTTTCTTCTGTTTTTATTTAAGCTCTAACTTTTCCACCTTTATTTAAATATTTTTTTTTTCTATTATCAAACGTATACTTTATTTTTTTTCTTTCTTTCTCACGCCTTTTGATTTTTATTTTTAAAATTTATTTTCTTTCTACTAATATCCACTTTGTTGTCTGCAATGCTTTTGTCTGGGAGAGACAATAGAAAGTTCATTGGGCGATGTGTGATGGTGTCCTACCTCTGTGGAGGTAGCGAGGCCCAATTGAGACTTTCAAAGTATCAGGCAGTACAAAACTTTCTTCTGTTTTTATTTAAGCTCTAACTTTTCCACCTTTATTTAAATATTTTTTTTTTCTATTATCAAACGTATACTTTATTTTTTTTCTTTCTTTCTCACGCCTTTTGATTTTTATTTTTAAAATTTATTTTCTTTCTACTAATATCCACTTTGTTGTCTGCAATGCTTTTGTCTGGGAGAGACAATAGAAAGTTCATTGGGCGATGTGTGATGGTGTCCCACCTCTGTGGAGGTAGGGAGGCCCAATTGAGACTTTCAAAGTATCAGGCAGTACAAAACTTTCTTCTGTTTTTATTTAAGCTCTAACTTTTCCACCTTTATTTAAATATTTTTTTTTCTATTATCAAACGTATACTTTATTTTTTTTCTTTCTTTCTCACGCCTTTTGATTTTTATTTTTAAAATTTATTTTCTTTCTACTAATATCCACTTTGTTGTCTGCAATGCTTTTGTCTGGGAGAGACAATAGAAAGTTCATTGGGCGATGTGTGATGGTGTCCCACCTCTGTGGAGGTAGGGAGGCCCAATTGAGACTTTCAAAGTATCGGGCAGTACAAAACTTTCTTCTGTTTTTATTTAAGCTCTAACTTTTCCACCTTTATTTAAATATTTTTTTTTCTATTATCAAACGTATACTTTATTTTTTTTCTTTCTTTCTCACGCCTTTTGATTTTTATTTTTAAAATTTATTTTCTTTCTACTAATATCCACTTTGTTCTCTGCAATGCTTTTGTCTGGGAGAGACAATAGAAAGTTCATTGGGCGATGTGTGATGGTGTCCCACCTCTGTGGAAATAGGGAGGCCCAATTGAGACTTTCAAAGTATCGGGCAATACAAAACTTTCTTCTGTTTTTATTTAAGCTCTAACTTTTCCACCTTTATTTAAATTTTTTTTTTCTATTATCAAACGTATACTTTATTTTTTTTCTTTCTTTCTCACGCCTTTTGATTTTTATTTTTAAAATTTATTTTCTTTCTACTAATATCCACTTTGTTGTCTGCAATGCTTTTGTCTGGGAGAGACAATAGAAAGTTCATTGGGCGATGTGTGATGGTGTCCCACCTCTGTGGAGGTAGGGAGGCCCAATTGAGACTTTCAAAGTATCAGGCAGTACAAAACTTTCTTCTGTTTTTATTTAAGCTCTAACTTTTCCACCTTTATTTAAATATTTTTTTTTCTATTATCAAACGTATACTTTATTTTTTTTCTTTCTTTCTCACGCCTTTTGATTTTTAAAATTTATTTTCTTTCTACTAATATCCACTTTGTTGTCTGCAATGCTTTTGTCTGGGAGAGACAATAGAAAGTTCATTGGGCGATGTGTGATGGTGTCCCACCTCTGTGGAGGTAGGGAGGCCCAATTGAGACTTTCAAAGTATCAGGCAGTACAAAACTTTCTTCTGTTTTTATTTAAGCTCTAACTTTTCCACCGTTATTTAAATATTTTTTTTTTCTATTATCAAACGTATACTTTATTTTTTTTCTTTCTTTCTCACGCCTTTTGATTTTTATTTTTAAAATTTATTTTCTTTCTACTAATATCCACTTTGTTGTCTGCAATGCTTTTGTCTGGGAGAGACAATAGAAAGTTCATTGGGCGATGTGTGATGGTGTCCCACCTCTGTGGAGGTAGGGAGGCCCAATTGAGACTTTCAAAGTATCGGGCAGTACAAAACTTTCTTCTGTTTTTATTTAAGCTCTAACTTTTCCTCCTTTATTTAAATATTTTTTTTTCTATTATCAAACGTATGCTTTATTTTTTTTTCTTTCTTTCTCACGCCTTTTGATTTTTATTTTTAAAATGTATTTTCTTCCTACTAATATCCACTTTGTTGTCTGCAATGCTTTTGTCTGGGAGAGACAATAGAAAGTTCATTGGGCGATGTGTGATGGTGTCCCACCTCTGTGGAGGTAGGGAGGCCCAATTGAGACTTTCAAAGTATCGGGCAGTACAAAACTTTCTTCTGTTTTTATTTAAGCTCTAACTTTTCCACCTTTATTTCAATATTTTTTTTTCTATTATCAAACGTATACTTTATTTTTTTTCTTTCTTTCTCACGCCTTTTGATTTTTATTTTTAAAATTTATTTTCTTTCTACTAATATCCACTTTGTTGTCTGCAATGCTTTTGTCTGGGAGAGACAATAGAAAGTTCATTGGGCGATGTGTGATGGTGTCCCACCTCTGTGGAGGTAGGGAGGCCCAATTGAGACTTTCAAAGTATCGGGCAGTACAAAACTTTCTTCTGTTTTTATTTAAGCTCTAACTTTTCCACCTTTATTTAAATATTTTTTTTTCTATTATCAAACGTATACTTTATTTTTTTTCTTTCTTTCTCACGCCTTTTGATTTTTATTTTTAAAATTTATTTTCTTTCTACTAATATCCACTTTGTTGTCTGCAATGCTTTTGTCTGGGAGAGACAATAGAAAGTTCATTGGGCGATGTGTGATGGTGTCCCACCTCTGTGGAGGTAGGGAGGCCCAATTGAGACTTTCAAAGTATCAGGCAGTACAAAACTTTCTTCTGTTTTTATTTAAGCTCTAACTTTTCCACCTTTATTTAAATATTTTTTTTTCTATTATCAAACGTATACTTTATTTTTTTTCTTTCTTTCTCACGCCTTTTGATTTTTAAAATTTATTTTCTTTCTACTAATATCCACTTTGTTGTCTGCAATGCTTTTGTCTGGGAGAGACAATAGAAAGTTCATTGGGCGATGTGTGATGGTGTCCCACCTCTGTGGAGGTAGGGAGGCCCAATTGAGACTTTCAAAGTATCAGGCAGTACAAAACTTTCTTCTGTTTTTATTTAAGCTCTAACTTTTCCACCTTTATTTAAATATTTTTTTTTCTATTATCAAACGTATACTTTATTTTTTTTCTTTCTTTCTCACGCCTTTTGATTTTTATTTTTAAAATTTATTTTCTTTCTACTAATATCCACTTTGTTGTCTGCAATGCTTTTGTCTGGGAGAGACAATAGAAAGTTCATTGGGCGATGTGTGATGATGTCCCACCTCTGTGGAGGTAGGGAGGCCCAATTGAGACTTTCAAAGTATCGGGCAGTACAAAACTTTCTTCTGTTTTTATTTAAGCTCTAACTTTTCCTCCTTTATTTAAATATTTTTTTTTCTATTATCAAACGTATGCTTTATTTTTTTTTCTTTCTTTCTCACGCCTTTTGATTTTTATTTTTAAAATGTATTTTCTTCCTACTAATATCCACTTTGTTGTCTGCAATGCTTTTGTCTGGGAGAGACAATAGAAAGTTCATTGGGCGATGTGTGATGGTGTCCCACCTCTGTGGAGGTAGGGAGGCCCAATTGAGACTTTCAAAGTTTCGGGCAGTACAAAACTTTCTTCTGTTTTAATTTAAGCTCTAACTTTTCCACCTTTATTTCAATATTTTTTTTTCTATTATCAAACGTATACTTTATTTTTTTTCTTTCTTTCTCACGACTTTTGATTTTTATTTTTAAAATTTATTTTCTTTCTACTAATATCCACTTTGTTGTCTGCAATGCTTTTGTCTGGGAGAGACAATAGAAAGTTCATTGGGCGATGTGTGATGGTGTCCCACCTCTGTGGAAATAGGGAGGCCCAATTGAGACTTTCAAAGTATCGGGCAATACAAAACTTTCTTCTGTTTTTATTTAAGCTCTAACTTTTCCACCTTTATTTAAATTTTTTTTTTCTATTATCAAACGTATACTTTATTTTTTTTCTTTCTTTCTCACGCCTTTTGATTTTTATTTTTAAAATGTATTTTCTTTCTACTAATATCCACTTTGTTGTCTGCAATGCTTTTGTCTGGGAGAGACAATAGAAAGTTCATTGGGCGATGTGTGATGGTGTCCCACCTCTGTGGAGGTAGGGAGGCCCAATTGAGACTTTCAAAGTATCGGGCAGTACAAAACTTTCTTCTGTTTTTATTTAAGCTCTAACTTTTCCACCTTTATTTAAATAATTTTTTTTCTATTATCAAACGTATACTTTATTTTTTTTTCTTTCTTTCTCACGCCTTTTGATTTTTATTTTTAAAATTTATTTTCTTTCTACTAATATCCACTTTGTTGTCTGCAATGCTTTTGTCTGGGAGAGACAATAGAAAGTTCATTGGGCGATGTGTGATGGTGTCCCACCTCTGTGGAGGTAGGGAGGCCCAATTGAGACTTTCAAAGTATCAGGCAGTACAAATCTTTCTTCTGTTTTTATTTAAGCTCTAACTTTTCCACCTTTATTTAAATATTTTTTTTTCTATTATCAAACGTATACTTTATTTTTTTTTCTTTATTTCTCACGCCTTTTGATTTTTATTTTAAAATTTATTTTCTTTCTACTAATATCCACTTTGTTGTCTGCAATGCTTTTGTCTGGGAGAGACAATAGAAAGTTCATTGGGCGATGTGTGATGGTGTCCCACCTCTGTGGAGGTAGGGAGGCCCAATTGAGACTTTCAAAGTATCAGGCAGTACAAAACTTTCTTCTGTTTTTATTTAAGCTCTAACTTTTCCACCTTTATTTAAATATTTTTTTTTCTATTATCAAACGTATACTTTATTTTTTTTCTTTCTTTCTCACGCCTTTTGATTTTTAAAATTTATTTTCTTTCTACTAATATCCACTTTGTTGTCTGCAATGCTTTTGTCTGGGAGAGACAATAGAAAGTTCATTGGGCGATGTGTGATGGTGTCCCACCTCTGTGGAGGTAGGGAGGCCCAATTGAGACTTTCAAAGTATCAGGCAGTACAAAACTTTCTTCTGTTTTTATTTAAGCTCTAACTTTTCCACCTTTATTTAAATATTTTTTTTTTCTATTATCAAACGTATACTTTATTTTTTTTCTTTCTTTCTCACGCCTTTTGATTTTTATTTTTAAAATTTATTTTCTTTCTACTAATATCCACTTTGTTGTCTGCAATGCTTTTGTCTGGGAGAGACAATAGAAAGTTCATTGGGCGATGTGTGATGGTGTCCCACCTCTGTGGAGGTAGGGAGGCCCAATTGAGACTTTCAAAGTATCGGGCAGTACAAAACTTTCTTCTGTTTTTATTTAAGCTCTAACTTTTCCTCCTTTATTTAAATATTTTTTTTTCTATTATCAAACGTATGCTTTATTTTTTTTTCTTTCTTTCTCACGCCTTTTGATTTTTATTTTTAAAATGTATTTTCTTCCTACTAATATCCACTTTGTTGTCTGCAATGCTTTTGTCTGGGAGAGACAATAGAAAGTTCATTGGGCGATGTGTGATGGTGTCCCACCTCTGTGGAGGTAGGGAGGCCCAATTGAGACTTTCAAAGTATCGGGCAGTACAAAACTTTCTTCTGTTTTTATTTAAGCTCTAACTTTTCCACCTTTATTTCAATATTTTTTTTTCTATTATCAAACGTATACTTTATTTTTTTTCTTTCTTTCTCACGCCTTTTGATTTTTATTTTTAAAATTTATTTTCTTTCTACTAATATCCACTTTGTTGTCTGCAATGCTTTTGTCTGGGAGAGACAATAGAAAGTTCATTGGGCGATGTGTGATGGTGTCCCACCTCTGTGGAGGTAGGGAGGCCCAATTGAGACTTTCAAAGTATCGGGCAGTACAAAACTTTCTTCTGTTTTTATTTAAGCTCTAACTTTTCCACCTTTATTTAAATATTTTTTTTTCTATTATCAAACGTATACTTTATTTTTTTTCTTTCTTTCTCACGCCTTTTGATTTTTATTTTTAAAATTTATTTTCTTTCTACTAATATCCACTTTGTTCTCTGCAATGCTTGTGTCTGGGAGAGACAATAGAAAGTTCATTGGGCGATGTGTGATGGTGTCCCACCTCTGTGGAAATAGGGAGGCCCAATTGAGACTTTCAAAGTATCGGGCAATACAAAACTTTCTTCTGTTTTTATTTAAGCTCTAACTTTTCCACCTTTATTTAAATTTTTTTTTTCTATTATCAAACGTATACTTTATTTTTTTTCTTTCTTTCTCACGCCTTTTGATTTTTATTTTTAAAATGTATTTTCTTTCTACTAATATCCACTTTGTTGTCTGCAATGCTTTTGTCTGGGAGAGACAATAGAAAGTTCATTGGGCGATGTGTGATGGTGTCCCACCTCTGTGGAGGTAGGGAGGCCCAATTGAGACTTTCAAAGTATCGGGCAGTACAAAACTTTCTTCTGTTTTTATTTAAGCTCTAACTTTTCCACCTTTATTTAAATATTTTTTTTTCTATTATCAAACGTATACTTTATTTTTTTTTCTTTCTTTCTCACGCCTTTTGATTTTTATTTTTAAAATTTATTTTCTTTCTACTAATATCCACTTTGTTGTCTGCAATGCTTTTGTCTGGGAGAGACAATAGAAAGTTCATTGGGCGATGTGTGATGGTGTCCCACCTCTGTGGAGGTAGGGAGGCCCAATTGAGACTTTCAAAGTATCAGGCAGTACAAAACTTTCTTCTGTTTTTATTTAAGCTCTAACTTTTCCACCTTTATTTAAATATTTTTTTTTCTATTATCAAACGTATACTTTATTTTTTTTCTTTATTTCTCACGCCTTTTGATTTTTATTTTTAAAATTTATTTTCTTTCTACTAATATCCACTTTGTTGTCTGCAATGCTTTTGTCTGGGAGAGACAATAGAAAGTTCATTGGGCGATGTGTGATGGTGTCCCACCTCTGTGGAGGTAGGGAGGCCCAATTGAGACTTTCAAAGTATCAGGCAGTACAAAAAATTCTTCTGTTTTTATTTAAGCTCTAACTTTTCCACCTTTATTTAAATATTTTTTTTTCTATTATCAAACGTATACTTTATTTTTTTTCTTTCTTTCTCACGCCTTTTGATTTTTAAAATTTATTTTCTTTCTACTAATATCCACTTTGTTGTCTGCAATGCTTTTGTCTGGGAGAGACAATAGAAAGTTCATTGGGCGATGTGTGATGGTGTCCCACCTCTGTGGAGGTAGGGAGGCCCAATTGAGACTTTCAAAGTATCAGGCAGTACAAAACTTTCTTCTGTTTTTATTTAAGCTCTAACTTTTCCACCTTTATTTAAATATTTTTTTTTTCTATTATCAAACGTATACTTTATTTTTTTTCTTTCTTTCTCACGCCTTTTGATTTTTATTTTTAAAATTTATTTTTTTCTACTAATATCCACTTTGTTGTCTGCAATGCTTTTGTCTGGGAGAGACAATAGAAAGTTCATTGGGCGATGTGTGATGGTGTCCCACCTCTGTGGAGGTAGGGAGGCCCAATTGAGACTTTCAAAGTATCAGGCAGTACAAATCTTTCTTCTGTTTTTATTTAAGCTCTAACTTTTCCACCTTTATTTAAATATTTTTTTTTCTATTATCAAACGTATACTTTATTTTTTTTCTTTATTTCTCACGCCTTTTGATTTTTATTTTAAAATTTATTTTCTTTCTACTAATATCCACTTTGTTGTCTGCAATGCTTTTGTCTGGGAGAGACAATAGAAAGTTCATTGGGCGATGTGTGATGGTGTCCCACCTCTGTGGAGGTAGGGAGGCCCAATTGAGACTTTCAAAGTATCAGGCAGTACAAAACTTTCTTCTGTTTTTATTTAAGCTCTAACTTTTCCACCTTTATTTAAATATTTTTTTTTCTATTATCAAACGTATACTTTATTTTTTTTCTTTCTTTCTCACGCCTTTTGATTTTTAAAATTTATTTTCTTTCTACTAATATCCACTTTGTTGTCTGCAATGCTTTTGTCTGGGAGAGACAATAGAAAGTTCATTGGGCGATGTGTGATGGTGTCCCACCTCTGTGGAGGTAGGGAGGCCCAATTGAGACTTTCAAAGTATCAGGCAGTACAAAACTTTCTTCTGTTTTTATTTAAGCTCTAACTTTTCCACCTTTATTTAAATATTTTTTTTTTCTATTATCAAACGTATACTTTATTTTTTTTCTTTCTTTCTCACGCCTTTTGATTTTTATTTTTAAAATTTATTTTCTTTCTACTAATATCCACTTTGTTGTCTGCAATGCTTTTGTCTGGGAGAGACAATAGAAAGTTCATTGGGCGATGTGTGATGGTGTCCCACCTCTGTGGAGGTAGGGAGGCCCAATTGAGACTTTCAAAGTATCGGGCAGTACAAAACTTTCTTCTGTTTTTATTTAAGCTCTAACTTTTCCTCCTTTATTTAAATATTTTTTTTTCTATTATCAAACGTATGCTTTATTTTTTTTTCTTTCTTTCTCACGCCTTTTGATTTTTATTTTTAAAATGTATTTTCTTCCTACTAATATCCACTTTGTTGTCTGCAATGCTTTTGTCTGGGAGAGACAATAGAAAGTTCATTGGGCGATGTGTGATGGTGTCCCACCTCTGTGGAGGTAGGGAGGCCCAATTGAGACTTTCAAAGTATCGGGCAGTACAAAACTTTCTTCTGTTTTTATTTAAGCTCTAACTTTTCCACCTTTATTTCAATATTTTTTTTTCTATTATCAAACGTATACTTTATTTTTTTTCTTTCTTTCTCACGCCTTTTGATTTTTATTTTTAAAATTTATTTTCTTTCTACTAATATCCACTTTGTTGTCTGCAATGCTTTTGTCTGGGAGAGACAATAGAAAGTTCATTGGGCGATGTGTGATGGTGTCCCACCTCTGTGGAGGTAGGGAGGCCCAATTGAGACTTTCAAAGTATCGGGCAGTACAAAACTTTCTTCTGTTTTTATTTAAGCTCTAACTTTTCCACCTTTATTTAAATATTTTTTTTTCTATTATCAAACGTATACTTTATTTTTTTTCTTTCTTTCTCACGCCTTTTGCTTTTTATTTTTAAAATTTATTTTCTTTCTACTAATATCCACTTTGTTCTCTGCAATGCTTTTGTCTGGGAGAGACAATAGAAAGTTCATTGGGCGATGTGTGATGGTGTCCCACCTCTGTGGAAATAGGGAGGCCCAATTGAGACTTTCAAAGTATCGGGCAATACAAAACTTTCTTCTGTTTTTATTTAAGCTCTAACTTTTCCACCTTTATTTAAATTTTTTTTTTCTATTATCAAACGTATACTTTATTTTTTTTCTTTCTTTCTCACGCCTTTTGATTTTTATTTTTAAAATGTATTTTCTTTCTACTAATATCCACTTTGTTGTCTGCAATGCTTTTGTCTGGGAGAGACAATAGAAAGTTCATTGGGCGATGTGTGATGGTGTCCCACCTCTGTGGAGGTAGGGAGGCCCAATTGAGACTTTCAAAGTATCGGGCAGTACAAAACTTTCTTCTGTTTTTATTTAAGCTCTAACTTTTCCACCTTTATTTAAATATTTTTTTTTCTATTATCAAACGTATACTTTATTTTTTTTTCTTTCTTTCTCACGCCTTTTGATTTTTATTTTTAAAATTTATTTTCTTTCTACTAATATCCACTTTGTTGTCTGCAATGCTTTTGTCTGGGAGAGACAATAGAAAGTTCATTGGGCGATGTGTGATGGTGTCCCACCTCTGTGGAGGTAGGGAGGCCCAATTGAGACTTTCAAAGTATCAGGCAGTACAAAACTTTCTTCTGTTTTTATTTAAGCTCTAACTTTTCCACCTTTATTTAAATATTTTTTTTTCTATTATCAAACGTATACTTTATTTTTTTTCTTTATTTCTCACGCCTTTTGATTTTTATTTTTAAAATTTATTTTCTTTCTACTAATATCCACTTTGTTGTCTGCAATGCTTTTGTCTGGGAGAGACAATAGAAAGTTCATTGGGCGATGTGTGATGGTGTCCCACCTCTGTGGAGGTAGGGAGGCCCAATTGAGACTTTCAAAGTATCAGGCAGTACAAAACTTTCTTCTGTTTTTATTTAAGCTCTAACTTTTCCACCTTTATTTAAATATTTTTTTTTCTATTATCAAACGTATACTTTATTTTTTTTCTTTCTTTCTCACGCCTTTTGATTTTTAAAATTTATTTTCTTTCTACTAATATCCACTTTGTTGTCTGCAATGCTTTTGTCTGGGAGAGACAATAGAAAGTTCATTGGGCGATGTGTGATGGTGTCCTACCTCTGTGGAGGTAGGGAGGCCCAATTGAGACTTTCAAAGTATCAGGCAGTACAAAACTTTCTTCTGTTTTTATTTAAGCTCTAACTTTTCCACCTTTATTTAAATATATTTTTTTTCTATTATCAAACGTATACTTTATTTTTTTTCTTTATTTCTCACGCCTTTTGATTTTTATTTTTAAAATTTATTTTCTTTCTACTAATATCCACTTTGTTGTCTGCAATGCTTTTGTCTGGGAGAGACAATAGAAAGTTCATTGGGCGATGTGTGATGGTGTCCCACCTCTGTGGAGGTAGGGAGGCCCAATTGAGACTTTCAAAGTATCAGGCAGTACAAAACTTTCTTCTGTTTTTATTTAAGCTCTAACTTTTCCACCTTTATTTAAATATTTTTTTTTTCTATTATCAAATGTATACTTTATTTTTTTTCTTTCTTTCTCACGCCTTTTGATTTTTATTTTTAAAATTTATTTTCTTTCTACTAATATCCACTTTGTTGTCTGCAATGCTTTTGTCTGGGAGAGACAATAGAAAGTTCATTGGGCGATGTGTGATGGTGTCCCACCTCTGTGGAGGTAGGGAGGCCCAATCGAGACTTTCAAAGTATCGGGCAGTACAAAACTTTCTTCTGTTTTTATTTAAGCTCTAACTTTTCCACCTTTATTTCAATATTTTTTTTTCTATTATCAAACGTATACTTTATTTTTTTTCTTTCTTTCTCACGCCTTTTGATTTTTATTTTTAAAATTTATTTTCTTTCTACTAATATCCACTTTGTTGTCTGCAATGCTTTTGTCTGGGAGAGACAATAGAAAGTTCATTGGGCGATGTGTGATGGTGTCCCACCTCTGTGGAGGTAGGGAGGCCCAATTGAGACTTTCAAAGTATCGGGCAGTACAAAACTTTCTTCTGTTTTTATTTAAGCTCTAACTTTTCCACCTTTATTTAAATATTTTTTTTTCTATTATCAAACGTATACTTTATTTTTTTTCTTTCTTTCTCACGCCTTTTGATTTTTATTTTTAAAATTTATTTTCTTTCTACTAATATCCACTTTGTTCTCTGCAATGCTTTTGTCTGGGAGAGACAATAGAAAGTTCATTGGGCGATGTGTGATGGTGTCCCACCTCTGTGGAAATAGGGAGGCCCAATTGAGACTTTCAAAGTATCGGGCAATACAAAACTTTCTTCTGTTTTTATTTAAGCTCTAACTTTTCCACCTTTATTTAAATTTTTTTTTTCTATTATCAAACGTATACTTTATTTTTTTTCTTTCTTTCTCACGCCTTTTGATTTTTATTTTTAAAATGTATTTTCTTTCTACTAATATCCACTTTGTTGTCTGCAATGCTTTTGTCTGGGAGAGACAATAGAAAGTTCATTGGGCGATGTGTGATGGTGTCCCACCTCTGTGGAGGTAGGGAGGCCTAATTGAGACTTTCAAAGTATCGGGCAGTACAAAACTTTCTTCTGTTTTTATTTAAGCTCTAACTTTTCCACCTTTATTTAAATATTTTTTTTTCTATTATCAAACGTATACTTTATTTTTTTTTCTTTCTTTCTCACGCCTTTTGATTTTTATTTTTAAAATTTATTTTCTTTCTACTAATATCCACTTTGTTGTCTGCAATGCTTTTGTCTGGGAGAGACAATAGAAAGTTCATTGGGCGATGTGTGATGGTGTCCCACCTCTGTGGAGGTAGGGAGGCCCAATTGAGACTTTCAAAGTATCAGGCAGTACAAAACTTTCTTCTGTTTTTATTTAAGCTCTAACTTTTCCACCTTTATTTAAATATTTTTTTTTCTATTATCAAACGTATACTTTATTTTTTTTCTTTATTTCTCACGCCTTTTGATTTTTATTTTTAAAATTTATTTTCTTTCTACTAATATCCACTTTGTTGTCTGCAATGCTTTTGTCTGGGAGAGACAATAGAAAGTTCATTGGGCGATGTGTGATGGTGTCCCACCTCTGTGGAGGTAGGGAGGCCCAATTGAGACTTTCAAAGTATCAGGCAGTACAAAACTTTCTTCTGTTTTTATTTAAGCTCTAACTTTTCCACCTTTATTTAAATATTTTTTTTTCTATTATCAAACGTATACTTTATTTTTTTTCTTTCTTTCTCACGCCTTTTGATTTTTAAAATTTATTTTCTTTCTACTAATATCCACTTTGTTGTCTGCAATGCTTTTGTCTGGGAGAGACAATAGAAAGTTCATTGGGCGATGTGTGATGGTGTCTTACCTCTGTGGAGGTAGGGAGGCCCAATTGAGACTTTCAAAGTATCAGGCAGTACAAAACTTTCTTCTGTTTTTATTTAAGCTCTAACTTTTCCACCTTTATTTAAATATTTTTTTTTTCTATTATCAAACGTATACTTTATTTTTTTTCTTTATTTCTCACGCCTTTTGATTTTTATTTTTAAAATTTATTTTCTTTCTACTAATATCCACTTTGTTGTCTGCAATGCTTTTGTCTGGGAGAGACAATAGAAAGTTCATTGGGCGATGTGTGATGGTGTCCCACCTCTGTGGAGGTAGGGAGGCCCAATTGAGACTTTCAAAGTATCAGGCAGTACAAAACTTTCTTCTGTTTTTATTTAAGCTCTAACTTTTCCACCTTTATTTAAATATTTTTTTTTTCTATTATCAAATGTATACTTTATTTTTTTTCTTTCTTTCTCACGCCTTTTGATTTTTATTTTTAAAATTTATTTTCTTTCTACTAATATCCACTTTGTTGTCTGCAATGCTTTTGTCTGGGAGAGACAATAGAAAGTTCATTGGGCGATGTGTGATGGTGTCCCACCTCTGTGGAGGTAGGGAGGCCCAATTGAGACTTTCAAAGTATCAGGCAGTACAAAACTTTCTTCTGTTTTTATTTAAGCTCTAACTTTTCCACCTTTATTTAAATATTTTTTTTTTTCTATTATCAAACGTATACTTTATTTTTTTTCTTTCTTTCTCACGCCTTTTGATTTTTATTTTTAAAATTTATTTTCTTTCTACTAATATCCACTTTGTTGTCTGCAATGCTTTTGTCTGGGAGAGACAATAGAAAGTTCATTGGGCGATGTGTGATGGTGTCCCACCTCTGTGGAGGTAGGGAGGCCCAATTGAGACTTTCAAAGTATCAGGCAGTACAAAACTTTCTTCTGTTTTTATTTAAGCTCTAACTTTTCCACCTTTATTTAAATATTTTTTTTTCTATTATCAAACGTATACTTTATTTTTTTTCTTTCTTTCTCACGCCTTTTGATTTTTAAAATTTATTTTCTTTCTACTAATATCCACTTTGTTGTCTGCAATGCTTTTGTCTGGGAGAGACAATAGAAAGTTCATTGGGCGATGTGTGATGGTGTCTTACCTCTGTGGAGGTAGGGAGGCCCAATTGAGACTTTCAAAGTATCAGGCAGTACAAAACTTTCTTCTGTTTTTATTTAAGCTCTAACTTTTCCACCTTTATTTAAATATTTTTTTTTTCTATTATCAAACGTATACTTTATTTTTTTTCTTTATTTCTCACGCCTTTTGATTTTTATTTTTAAAATTTATTTTCTTTCTACTAATATCCACTTTGTTGTCTGCAATGCTTTTGTCTGGGAGAGACAATAGAAAGTTCATTGGGCGATGTGTGATGGTGTCCCACCTCTGTGGAGGTAGGGAGGCCCAATTGAGACTTTCAAAGTATCAGGCAGTACAAAACTTTCTTCTGTTTTTATTTAAGCTCTAACTTTTCCACCTTTATTTAAATATTTTTTTTTTCTATTATCAAATGTATACTTTATTTTTTTTCTTTCTTTCTCACGCCTTTTGATTTTTATTTTTAAAATTTATTTTCTTTCTACTAATATCCACTTTGTTGTCTGCAATGCTTTTGTCTGGGAGAGACAATAGAAAGTTCATTGGGCGATGTGTGATGGTGTCCCACCTCTGTGGAGGTAGGGAGGCCCAATTGAGACTTTCAAAGTATCAGGCAGTACAAAACTTTCTTCTGTTTTTATTTAAGCTCTAACTTTTCCACCTTTATTTAAATATTTTTTTTTTTCTATTATCAAACGTATACTTTATTTTTTTTCTTTCTTTCTCACGCCTTTTGATTTTTATTTTTAAAATTTATTTTCTTTCTACTAATATCCACTTTGTTGTCTGCAATGCTTTTGTCTGGGAGAGACAATAGAAAGTTCATTGGGCGATGTGTGATGGTGTCCCACCTCTGTGGAGGTAGGAAGGCTCAATTGAGACTTTCAAAGTATCGGGCAGTACAAAACTTTCTTCTGTTTTTATTTAAGCTCTAACTTTTCCACCTTTATTTAAATATTTTTTTTTCTATTATCAAACGTATACTTTTTTTTTTTTTCTTTCTTTCTCACGCCTTTTGATTTTTATTTTTAAAATTTATTTTCTTTCTACTAATATCCACTTTGTTGTCTGCAATGCTTTTGTCTGGGAGAGACAATAGAAAGTTCATTGGGCGATGTGTGATGGTGTCCCACCTCTGTGGAGGTAGGGAGGCCCAATTGAGACTTTCAAAGTATCAGGCAGTACAAAACTTTCTTCTGTTTTTATTTAAGCTCTAACTTTTCCACCTTTATTTAAATATTTTTTTTTCTATTATCAAACGTATACTTTATTTTTTTTCTTTATTTCTCACGCCTTTTGATTTTTATTTTTAAAATTTATTTTCTTTCTACTAATATCCACTTTGTTGTCTGCAATGCTTTTGTCTGGGAGAGACAATAGAAAGTTCATTGGGCGATGTGTGATGGTGTCCCACCTCTGTGGAGGTAGGGAGGCCCAATTGAGACTTTCAAAGTATCAGGCAGTACAAAACTTTCTTCTGTTTTTATTTAAGCTCTAACTTTTCCACCTTTATTTAAATATTTTTTTTTCTATTATCAAACGTATACTTTATTTTTTTTCTTTCTTTCTCACGCCTTTTGATTTTTAAAATTTATTTTCTTTCTACTAATATCCACTTTGTTGTCTGCAATGCTTTTGTCTGGGAGAGACAATAGAAAGTTCATTGGGCGATGTGTGATGGTGTCCTACCTCTGTGGAGGTAGGGAGGCCCAATTGAGACTTTCAAAGTATCAGGCAGTACAAAACTTTCTTCTGTTTTTATTTAAGCTCTAACTTTTCCACCTTTATTTAAATATTTTTTTTTTCTATTATCAAACGTATACTTTATTTTTTTTCTTTATTTCTCACGCCTTTTGATTTTTATTTTTAAAATTTATTTTCTTTCTACTAATATCCACTTTGTTGTCTGCAATGCTTTTGTCTGGGAGAGACAATAGAAAGTTCATTGGGCGATGTGTGATGGTGTCCCACCTCTGTGGAGGTAGGGAGGCCCAATTGAGACTTTCAAAGTATCAGGCAGTACAAAACTTTCTTCTGTTTTTATTTAAGCTCTAACTTTTCCACCTTTATTTAAATATTTTTTTTTTCTATTATCAAATGTATACTTTATTTTTTTTCTTTCTTTCTCACGCCTTTTGATTTTTATTTTTAAAATTTATTTTCTTTCTACTAATATCCACTTTGTTGTCTGCAATGCTTTTGTCTGGGAGAGACAATAGAAAGTTCATTGGGCGATGTGTGATGGTGTCCCACCTCTGTGGAGGTAGGGAGGCCCAATTGAGACTTTCAAAGTATCAGGCAGTACAAAACTTTCTTCTGTTTTTATTTAAGCTCTAACTTTTCCACCTTTATTTAAATATTTTTTTTTTCTATTATCAAACGTATACTTTATTTTTTTTCTTTCTTTCTCACGCCTTTTGATTTTTATTTTTAAAATTTATTTTCTTTCTACTAATATCCACTTCGTTGTCTGCAATGCTTTTGTCTGGGAGAGACAATAGAAAGTTCATTGGGCGATGTGTGATGGTGTCCCACCTCTGTGGAGGTAGGAAGGCCCAATTGAGACTTTCAAAGTATCGGGCAGTACAAAACTTTCTTCTGTTTTTATTTAAGCTCTAACTTTTCCTCCTTTATTTAAATATTTTTTTTTCTATTATCAAACGTATGCTTTATTTTTTTTCTTTCTTTCTCACGCCTTTTGATTTTTATTTTTAAAATGTATTTTCTTCCTACTAATATCCACTTTGTTGTCTGCAATGCTTTTGTCTGGGAGAGACAATAGAAAGTTCATTGGGCGATGTGTGATGGTGTCCCACCTCTGTGAAGGTAGGGAGGCCCAATTGAGACTTTCAAAGTATCGGGCAGTACAAAACTTTCTTCTGTTTTTATTTAAGCTCTAACTTTTCCACCTTTATTTAAATATTTTTTTTTTCTATTATCAAATGTATACTTTATTTTTTTTCTTTCTTTCTCACGCCTTTTGATTTTTATTTTTAAAATTTATTTTCTTTCTACTAATATCCACTTTGTTGTCTGCAATGCTTTTGTCTGAGAGAGACAATAGAAAGTTCATTGGGCGATGTGTGATGGTGTCCCACCTCTGTGGAGGTAGGGAGGCCCAATTGAGACTTTCAAAGTATCAGGCAGTACAAAACTTTCTTCTGTTTTTATTTAAGCTCTAACTTTTCCACCTTTATTTAAATATTTTTTTTTTCTATTATCAAACGTATACTTTATTTTTTTTCTTTCTTTCTCACGCCTTTTGATTTTTATTTTTAAAATTTATTTTCTTTCTACTAATATCCACTTTGTTGTCTGCAATGCTTTTGTCTGGGAGAGACAATAGAAAGTTCATTGGGCGATGTGTGATGGTGTCCTACCTCTGTGGAGGTAGGGAGGCCCAATTGAGACTTTCAAAGTATCAGGCAGTACAAAACTTTCTTCTGTTTTTATTTAAGCTCTAACTTTTCCACCTTTATTTAAATATTTTTTTTTTCTATTATCAAACGTATACTTTATTTTTTTTCTTTCTTTCTCACGCCTTTTTATTTTTAAAATTTATTTTCTTTCTACTAATATCCACTTTGTTGTCTGCAATGCTTTTGTCTGGGAGAGACAATAGAAAGTTCATTGGGCGATGTGTGATGGTGTCCCACCTCTGTGGAGGTAGGGAGGCCCAATTGAGACTTTCAAAGTATCAGGCAGTACAAAACTTTCTTCTGTTTTTATTTAAGCTCTAACTTTTCCACCTTTATTTAAATATTTTTTTTTTCTATTATCAAACGTATACTTTATTTTTTTTCTTTCTTTCTCACGCCTTTTGATTTTTATTTTTAAAATTTATTTTCTTTCTACTAATATCCACTTTGTTGTCTGCAATGCTTTTGTCTGGGAGAGACAATAGAAAGTTCATTGGGCGATGTGTGATGGTGTCCCACCTCTGTGGAGGTAGGGAGGCCCAATTGAGACTTTCAAAGTATCAGGCAGTACAAAACTTTCTTCTGTTTTTATTTAAGCTCTAACTTTTCCACCTTTATTTAAATATTTTTTTTTTCTATTATCAAATGTATACTTTATTTTTTTTCTTTCTTTCTCACGCCTTTTGATTTTTATTTTTAAAATTTATTTTCTTTCTACTAATATCCACTTTGTTGTCTGCAATGCTTTTGTCTGGGAGAGACAATAGAAAGTTCATTGGGCGATGTGTGATGGTGTCCCACCTCTGTGGAGGTAGGGAGGCCCAATTGAGACTTTCAAAGTATCAGGCAGTACAAAACTTTCTTCTGTTTTTATTTAAGCTCTAACTTTTCCACCTTTATTTAAATATTTTTTTTTTCTATTATCAAACGTATACTTTATTTTTTTTCTTTCTTTCTCACGCCTTTTGATTTTTATTTTTAAAATTTATTTTCTTTCTACTAATATCCACTTTGTTGTCTGCAATGCTTTTGTCTGGGAGAGACAATAGAAAGTTCATTGGGCGATGTGTGATGGTGTCCCACCTCTGTGGAGGTAGGAAGGCCCAATTGAGACTTTCAAAGTATCGGGCAGTACAAAACTTTCTTCTGTTTTTATTTAAGCTCTAACTTTTCCTCCTTTATTTAAATATTTTTTTTTCTATTATCAAACGTATGCTTTATTTTTTTTCTTTCTTTCTCACGCCTTTTGATTTTTATTTTTAAAATGTATTTTCTTCCTACTAATATCCACTTTGTTGTCTGCAATGCTTTTGTCTGGGAGAGACAATAGAAAGTTCATTGGGCGATGTGTGATGGTGTCCCACCTCTGTGGAGGTAGGGAGGCCCAATTGAGACTTTCAAAGTATCGGGCAGTACAAAACTTTCTTCTGTTTTTATTTAAGCTCTAACTTTTCCACCTTTATTTAAATATTTTTTTTTCTATTATCAAATGTATACTTTATTTTTTTTCTTTCTTTCTCACGCCTTTTGATTTTTATTTTTAAAATTTATTTTCTCTCTACTAATATCCACTTTGTTGTCTGCAATGCTTTTGTCTGGGAGAGACAATAGAAAGTTCATTGGGCGATGTGTGATGGTGTCCTACCTCTGTGGAGGTAGGGAGGCCCAATTGAGACTTTCAAAGTATCAGGCAGTACAAAACTTTCTTCTGTTTTTATTTAAGCTCTAACTTTTCCACCTTTATTTAAATATTTTTTTTTTCTATTATCAAACGTATACTTTATTTTTTTTCTTTCTTTCTCACGCCTTTTTATTTTTAAAATTTATTTTCTTTCTACTAATATCCACTTTGTTGTCTGCAATGCTTTTGTCTGGGAGAGACAATAGAAAGTTCATTGGGCGATGTGTGATGGTGTCCCACCTCTGTGGAGGTAGGGAGGCCCAATTGAGACTTTCAAAGTATCAGGCAGTACAAAACTTTCTTCTGTTTTTATTTAAGCTCTAACTTTTCCACCTTTATTTAAATATTTTTTTTTTCTATTATCAAACGTATACTTTATTTTTTTTCTTTCTTTCTCACGCCTTTTGATTTTTATTTTTAAAATTTATTTTCTTTCTACTAATATCCACTTTGTTGTCTGCAATGCTTTTGTCTGGGAGAGACAATAGAAAGTTCATTGGGCGATGTGTGATGGTGTCCCACCTCTGTGGAGGTAGGAAGGCCCAATTGAGACTTTCAAAGTGTCGGGCAGTACAAAACTTTCTTCTGTTTTTATTTAAGCTCTAACTTTTCCTCCTTTATTTAAATATTTTTTTTTCTATTATCAAACGTATGCTTTATTTTTTTTCTTTCTTTCTCACGCCTTTTGATTTTTATTTTTAAAATGTATTTTCTTCCTACTAATATCCACTTTGTTGTCTGCAATGCTTTTGTCTGGGAGAGACAATAGAAAGTTCATTGGGCGATGTGTGATGGTGTCCCACCTCTGTGGAGGTAGGGAGGCCCAATTGAGACTTTCAAAGTATCGGGCAGTACAAAACTTTCTTCTGTTTTTATTTAAGCTCTAACTTTTCCACCTTTATTTCAATATTTTTTTTTCTATTATCAAACGTATACTTTATTTTTTTTCTTTCTTTCTCACGCCTTTTGATTTTTATTTTTAAAATTTATTTTCTTTCTACTAATATCCACTTTGTTGTCTGCAATGCTTTTGTCTGGGAGAGACAATAGAAAGTTCATTGGGCGATGTGTGATGGTGTCCCACCTCTGTGGAGGTAGGGAGGCCCAATTGAGACTTTCAAAGTATCGGGCAGTACAAAACTTTCTTCTGTTTTTATTTAAGCTCTAACTTTTCCACCTTTATTTAAATATTTTTTTTTCTATTATCAAACGTATACTTTATTTTTTTTCTTTCTTTCTCACGCCTTTTGATTTTTATTTTTAAAATTTATTTTCTTTCTACTAATATCCACTTTGTTGTCTGCAATGCTTTTGTCTGGGAGAGACAATAGAAAGTTCATTGGGCGATGTGTGATGGTGTCCCACCTCTGTGGAGGTAGGGAGGCCCAATTGAGACTTTCAAAGTATCGGGCAGTACCAAACTTTCTTCTGTTTTTATTTAAGCTCTAACTTTTCCACCTTTATTTAAATATTTTTTTTTCTATTATCAAACGTATACTTTATTTTTTTTCTTTCTTTCTCACGCCTTTTGATTTTTATTTTTAAAATTTATTTTCTTTCTACTAATATCCACTTTGTTGTCTGCAATGCTTTTGTCTGGGAGAGACAATAGAAAGTTCATTGGGCGATGTGTGATGGTGTCCCACCTCTGTGGAGGTAGGGAGGCCCAATTGAGACTTTCAAAGTATCAGGCAGTACAAAACTTTCTTCTGTTTTTATTTAAGCTCTAACTTTTCCACCTTTATTTAAATATTTTTTTTTTCTATTATCAAACGTATACTTTATTTTTTTTCTTTCTTTCTCACGCCTTTTGATTTTTATTTTTAAAATTTATTTTCTTTCTACTAATATCCACTTTGTTGTCTGCAATGCTTTTGTCTGGGAGAGACAATAGAAAGTTCATTGGGCGATGTGTGATGGTGTCCCACCTCTGTGGAGGTAGGAAGGCCCAATTGAGACTTTCAAAGTATCGGGCAGTACAAAACTTTCTTCTGTTTTTATTTAAGCTCTAACTTTTCCTCCTTTATTTAAATATTTTTTTTTCTATTATCAAACGTATGCTTTATTTTTTTTCTTTCTTTCTCACGCCTTTTGATTTTTATTTTTAAAATGTATTTTCTTCCTACTAATATCCACTTTGTTGTCTGCAATGCTTTTGTCTGGGAGAGACATTAGAAAGTTCATTGGGCGATGTGTGATGGTGTCCCACCTCTGTGGAGGTAGGGAGGCCCAATTGAGACTTTCAAAGTATCGGGCAGTACAAAACTTTCTTCTGTTTTTATTTAAGCTCTAACTTTTCCACCTTTATTTAAATATTTTTTTTTTCTATTATCAAATGTATACTTTATTTTTTTTCTTTCTTTCTCACGCCTTTTGATTTTTATTTTTAAAATTTATTTTCTTTCTACTAATATCCACTTTGTTGTCTGCAATGCTTTTGTCTGGGAGAGACAATAGAAAGTTCATTGGGCGATGTGTGATGGTGTCCCACCTCTGTGGAGGTAGGGAGGCCCAATTGAGACTTTCAAAGTATCAGGCAGTACAAAACTTTCTTCTGTTTTTATTTAAGCTCTAACTTTTCCACCTTTATTTAAATATTTTTTTTTTCTATTATCAAACGTATACTTTATTTTTTTTCTTTCTTTCTCACGCCTTTTGATTTTTATTTTTAAAATTTATTTTCTTTCTACTAATATCCACTTTGTTGTCTGCAATGCTTTTGTCTGGGAGAGACAATAGAAAGTTCATTGGGCGATGTGTGATGGTGTCCTACCTCTGTGGAGGTAGGGAGGCCCAATTGAGACTTTCAAAGTATCAGGCAGTACAAAACTTTCTTCTGTTTTTATTTAAGCTCTAACTTTTCCACCTTTATTTAAATATTTTTTTTTTCTATTATCAAACGTATACTTTATTTTTTTTCTTTCTTTCTCACGCCTTTTTATTTTTAAAATTTATTTTCTTTCTACTAATATCCACTTTGTTGTCTGCAATGCTTTTGTCTGGGAGAGACAATAGAAAGTTCATTGGGCGATGTGTGATGGTGTCCCACCTCTGTGGAGGTAGGGAGGCCCAATTGAGACTTTCAAAGTATCAGGCAGTACAAAACTTTCTTCTGTTTTTATTTAAGCTCTAACTTTTCCACCTTTATTTAAATATTTTTTTTTTCTATTATCAAACGTATACTTTATTTTTTTTCTTTCTTTCTCACGCCTTTTGATTTTTATTTTTAAAATTTATTTTCTTTCTACTAATATCCACTTTGTTGTCTGCAATGCTTTTGTCTGGGAGAGACAATAGAAAGTTCATTGGGCGATGTGTGATGGTGTCCCACCTCTGTGGAGGTAGGGAGGCCCAATTGAGACTTTCAAAGTATCAGGCAGTACAAAACTTTCTTCTGTTTTTATTTAAGCTCTAACTTTTCCACCTTTATTTAAATATTTTTTTTTTCTATTATCAAATGTATACTTTATTTTTTTTCTTTCTTTCTCACGCCTTTTGATTTTTATTTTTAAAATTTATTTTCTTTCTACTAATATCCACTTTGTTGTCTGCAATGCTTTTGTCTGGGAGAGACAATAGAAAGTTCATTGGGCGATGTGTGATGGTGTCCCACCTCTGTGGAGGTAGGAAGGCCCAATTGAGACTTTCAAAGTATCGGGCAGTACAAAACTTTCTTCTGTTTTTATTTAAGCTCTAACTTTTCCTCCTTTATTTAAATATTTTTTTTTCTATTATCAAACGTATACTTTATTTTTTTTCTTTCTTTCTCACGCCTTTTTATTTTTATTTTTAAAATGTATTTTCTTCCTACTAATATCCACTTTGTTGTCTGCAATGCTTTTGTCTGGGAGAGACAATAGAAAGTTCATTGGGCGATGTGTGATGGTGTCCCACCTCTGTGGAGGTAGGGAGGCCCAATTGAGACTTTCAAAGTATCGGGCAGTACAAAACTTTCTTCTGTTTTTATTTAAGCTCTAACTTTTCCACCTTTATTTAAATATTTTTTTTTTCTATTATCAAATGTATACTTTATTTTTTTTCTTTCTTTCTCACGCCTTTTGATTTTTATTTTTAAAATTTATTTTCTTTCTACTAATATCCACTTTGTTGTCTGCAATGCTTTTGTCTGGGAGAGACAATAGAAAGTTCATTGGGCGATGTGTGATGGTGTCCTACCTCTGTGGAGGTAGGGAGGCCCAATTGAGACTTTCAAAGTATCAGGCAGTACAAAACTTTCTTCTGTTTTTATTTAAGCTCTAACTTTTCCACCTTTATTTAAATATTTTTTTTTTCTATTATCAAACGTATACTTTATTTTTTTTCTTTCTTTCTCACGCCTTTTTATTTTTAAAATTTATTTTCTTTCTACTAATATCCACTTTGTTGTCTGCAATGCTTTTGTCTGGGAGAGACAATAGAAAGTTCATTGGGCGATGTGTGATGGTGTCCCACCTCTGTGGAGGTAGGGAGGCCCAATTGAGACTTTCAAAGTATCAGGCAGTACAAAACTTTCTTCTGTTTTTATTTAAGCTCTAACTTTTCCACCTTTATTTAAATATTTTTTTTTTCTATTATCAAACGTATACTTTATTTTTTTTCTTTCTTTCTCACGCCTTTTGATTTTTATTTTTAAAATGTATTTTCTTCCTACTAATATCCACTTTGTTGTCTGCAATGCTTTTGTCTGGGAGAGACAATAGAAAGTTCATTGGGCGATGTGTGATGGTGTCCCACCTCTGTGGAGGTAGGGAGGCCCAATTGAGACTTTCAAAGTATCGGGCAGTACAAAACTTTCTTCTGTTTTTATTTAAGCTCTAACTTTTCCTCCTTTATTTAAATATTTTTTTTTCTATTATCAAACGTATGCTTTATTTTTTTTCTTTCTTTCTCACGCCTTTTGATTTTTATTTTTAAAATGTTTTTTCTTCCTACTAATATCCACTTTGTTGTCTGCAATGCTTTTGTCTGGGAGAGACAATAGAAAGTTCATTGGGCGATGTGTGATGGTGTCCCACCTCTGTGGAGGTAGGGAGGCCCAATTGAGACTTTCAAAGTATCGGGCAGTACAAAACTTTCTTCTGTTTTTATTTAAGCTCTAACTTTTCCACCTTTATTTCAATATTTTTTTTTCTATTATCAAACGTATACTTTATTTTTTTTCTTTCTTTCTCACGCCTTTTGATTTTTATTTTTAAAATTTATTTTCTTTCTACTAATATCCACTTTGTTGTCTGCAATGCTTTTGTCTGGGAGAGACAATAGAAAGTTCATTGGGCGATGTGTGATGGTGTCCCACCTCTGTGGAGGTAGGGAGGCCCAATTGAGACTTTCAAAGTATCGGGCAGTACAAAACTTTCTTCTGTTTTTATTTAAGCTCTAACTTTTCCACCTTTATTTAAATATTTTTTTTTCTATTATCAAACGTATACTTTATTTTTTTTCTTTCTTTCTCACGCCTTTTGATTTTTATTTTTAAAATTTATTTTCTTTCTACTAATATCCACTTTGTTCTCTGCAATGCTTTTGTCTGGGAGAGACAATAGAAAGTTCATTGGGCGATGTGTGATGGTGTCCCACCTCTGTGGAAATAGGGAGGCCCAATTGAGACTTTCAAAGTATCGGGCAATACAAAACTTTCTTCTGTTTTTATTTAAGCTCTAACTTTTCCACCTTTATTTAAATTTTTTTTTTCTATTATCAAACGTATACTTTATTTTTTTTCTTTCTTTCTCACGCCTTTTGATTTTTATTTTTAAAATGTATTTTCTTTCTACTAATATCCACTTTGTTGTCTGCAATGCTTTTGTCTGGGAGAGACAATAGAAAGTTCATTGGGCGATGTGTGATGGTGTCCCACCTCTGTGGAGGTAGGGAGGCCCAATTGAGACTTTCAAAGTATCGGGCAGTACAAAACTTTCTTCTGTTTTTATTTAAGCTCTAACTTTTCCACCTTTATTTAAATATTTTTTTTTCTATTATCAAACGTATACTTTATTTTTTTTCTTTCTTTCTCACGCCTTTTGATTTTTATTTTTAAAATTTATTTTCTTTCTACTAATATCCACTTTGTTGTCTGCAATGCTTTTGTCTGGGAGAGACAATAGAAAGTTCATTGGGCGATGTGTGATGGTGTCCCACCTCTGTGGAGGTAGGGAGGCCCGATTGAGACTTTCAAAGTATCAGGCAGTACAAAACTTTCTTCTGTTTTTATTTAAGCTCTAACTTTTCCACCTTTATTTAAATATTTTTTTTTCTATTATCAAACGTATACTTTATTTTTTTTCTTTCTTTCTCACGCCTTTTGATTTTTATTTTTAAAATTTATTTTCTTTCTACTAATATCCACTTTGTTGTCTGCAATGCTTTTGTCTGGGAGAGACAATAGAAAGTTCATTGGGCGATGTGTGATGGTGTCCCACCTCTGTGGAGGTAGGGAGGCCCGATTGAGACTTTCAAAGTATCAGGCAGTACAAAACTTTCTTCTGTTTTTATTTAAGCTCTAACTTTTCCACCTTTATTTAAATATTTTTTTTTCTATTATCAAACGTATACTTTATTTTTTTTCTTTCTTTCTCACGCCTTTTGATTTTTATTTTTAAATTTTATTTTCTTTCTACTAATATCCACTTTGTTGTCTGCAATGCTTTTGTCTGGGAGAGACAATAGAAAGTTCATTGGGCGATGTGTGATGGTGTCCCACCTCTGTGGAGGTAGGGAGGCCCGATTGAGACTTTCAAAGTATCAGGCAGTACAAAACTTTCTTCTGTTTTTATTTAAGCTCTAACTTTTCCACCTTTATTTAAATATTTTTTTTTCTATTATCAAACGTATACTTTATTTTTTTTCTTTATTTCTCACGCCTTTTGATTTTTATTTTTAAAATTTATTTTCTTTCTACTAATATCCACTTTGTTGTCTGCAATGCTTTTGTCTGGGAGAGACAATAGAAAGTTCATTGGGCGATGTGTGATGGTGTCCCACCTCTGTGGAGGTAGGGAGGCCCAATTGAGACTTTCAAAGTATCAGGCAGTACAAAACTTTCTTCTGTTTTTATTTAAGCTCTAACTTTTCCACCTTTATTTAAATATTTTTTTTTTCTATTATCAAACGTATACTTTATTTTTTTTCTTTCTTTCTCACGCCTTTTGATTTTTATTTTTAAAATTTATTTTCTTTCTACTAATATCCACTTTGTTGTCTGCAATGCTTTTGTCTGGGAGAAACAATGGAAAGTTCATTGGGCGATGTGTGATGGTGTCCCACCTCTGTGGAGGTAGGGAGGCCCAATTGAGACTTTCAAAGTATCAGGCAGTACAAAACTTTCTTCTGTTTTTAAGCTCTAACTTTTCCACCTTTATTTAAATATTTTTTTTTCTATTATCAAACGTATACTTTATTTTTTTTTTTTCTTTCTCACGCCTTTTGATTTTTATTTTTAAGTTTTATTTTCTTTCTTTTAATATCCACTTTGTTGTCTGCAATGCTTTTGTCTGGGAGAGACAATAGAAAGTTCATTGGGCGATGTGTGATGGTGTCCCACCTCTGTGGAGGTAGGGAGGCCCAATTGAGACTTTCAAAGTATCAGGCAGTACAAAACTTTCTTCTGTTTTTATTTAAGCTCTAACTTTTCCACCTTTATTTAAATATTTTCTTTCTATTATCAAACGTATACTTTATTTTTTTTCTTTCTTTCTCACGCCTTTTGATTTTTATTTTTAAAATTTATTTTCTTTCTACTAATATCCACTTTGTTGTCTGCAATGCTTTTGTCTGGGAGAGACAATAGAAAGTTCATTGGGCGATGTGTGATGGTGTCCCACCTCTGTGGAGGTAGGGAGGCCCAATTGAGACTTTCAAAGTATCAGGCAGTACAAAACTTTCTTCTGTTTTTATTTAAGCTCTAACTTTTCCACCTTTATTTAAATATTTTTTTTTCTATTATCAAACGTATACTTTATTTTTTTTTCTTTCTTTCTCACGCCTTTTGATTTTTATTTTTAAAATTTATTTTTTTCTACTAATATCCACTTTGTTGTCTGCAATGCTTTTGTCTGGGAGAGACAATAGAAAGTTCATTGGGCGATGTGTGATGGTGTCCCACCTCTGTGGAGGTAGGGAGGCCCAATTGAGACTTTCAAAGTATCAGGCAGTACAAAACTTTCTTCTGTTTTTATTTAAGCTCTAACTTTTCCACCTTTATTTAAATATTTTTTTCTTTCTATTATCAAACGTATACTTTATTTTTTTTCTTTCTTTCTCACGCCTTTTGATTTTTATTTTTAAAATTTATTTTCTTTCTACTAATATCCACTTTGTTGTCTGCAATGCTTTTGTCTGGGAGAGACAATAGAAAGTTCATTGGGCGATGTGTGATGGTGTCCCACCTCTGTGGAGGTAGGGAGGCCCAATTGAGACTTTCAAAGTATCGGGCAGTACAAAACTTTCTTCTGTTTTTATTTAAGCTCTAACTTTTCCACCTTTATTTCAATATTTTTTTTTCTATTATCAAACGTATACTTTATTTTTTTTCTTTCTTTCTCACGCCTTTTGATTTTTATTTTTAAAATTTATTTTCTTTCTACTAATATCCACTTTGTTCTCTGCAATGCTTTTGTCTGGGAGAGACAATAGAAAGTTCATTGGGCGATGTGTGATGTTGTCCCACCTCTGTAGAAATAGGGAGGCCCAATTGAGACTTTCAAAGTATCGGGCAATACAAAACTTTCTTCTGTTTTTATTTAAGCTCTAACTTTTCCACCTTTATTTAAATTTTTTTTTTCTATTATCAAACGTATACTTTATTTTTTTTCTTTCTTTCTCACGCCTTTTGATTTTTATTTTTAAATTTTATTTTCTTTCTACTAATATCCACTTTGTTGTCTGCAATGCTTTTGTCTGGGAGAGACAATAGAAAGTTCATTGGGCGATGTGTGATGGTGTCCCACCTCTGTGGAGGTAGGGAGGCCCAATTGAGACTTTCAAAGTATCGGGCAGTACAAAACTTTCTTCTGTTTTTATTTAAGCTCTAACTTTTCCACCTTTATTTAAATATTTTTTTTTCTATTATCAAACGTATACTTTATTTTTTTTCTTTCTTTCTCACGCCCTTTGATTTTTATTTTTAAAATTTATTTTCTTTCTACTAATATCCACTTTGTTGTCTGCAATGCTTTTGTCTGGGAGAGACAATAGAAAGTTCATTGGGCGATGTGTGATGGTGTCCCACCTCTGTGGAGGTAGGGAGGCCCGATTGAGACTTTCAAAGTATCAGGCAGTACAAAACTTTCTTCTGTTTTTATTTAAGCTCTAACTTTTCCACCTTTATTTAAATATTTTTTTTTCTATTATCAAACGTATACTTTATTTTTTTTCTTTATTTCTCACGCCTTTTGATTTTTATTTTTAAAATTTATTTTCTTTCTACTAATATCCACTTTGTTGTCTGCAATGCTTTTGTCTGGGAGAGACAATAGAAAGTTCATTGGGCGATGTGTGATGGTGTCCCACCTCTGTGGAGGTAGGGAGGCCCAATTGAGACTTTCAAAGTATCAGGCAGTACAAAACTTTCTTCTGTTTTTATTTAAGCTCTAACTTTTCCACCTTTATTTAAATATTTTTTTTTTCTATTATCAAACGTATACTTTATTTTTTTTCTTTCTTTCTCACGCCTTTTGATTTTTATTTTTAAAATTTATTTTCTTTCTACTAATATCCACTTTGTTGTCTGCAATGCTTTTGTCTGGGAGATACAATAGAAAGTTCATTGGGCGATGTGTGATGGTGTCCCACCTCTGTGGAGGTAGGGAGGCCCAATTGAGACTTTCAAAGTATCAGGCAGTACAAAACTTTCTTCTGTTTTTATTTAAGCTCTAACTTTTCCACCTTTATTTAAATATTTTTTTTTTCTATTATCAAACGTATACTTTATTTTTTTTCTTTCTTTCTCACGCCTTTTGATTTTTATTTTTAAAATTTATTTTCTTTCTACTAATATCCACTTTGTTGTCTGCAATGCTTTTGTCTGGGAGAGACAATAGAAAGTTCATTGGGCGATGTGTGATGGTGTCCCACCTCTGTGGAGGTAGGGAGGCCCAATTGAGACTTTCAAAGTATCAGGCAGTACAAAACTTTGTTCTGTTTTTATTTAAGCTCTAACTTTTCCACCTTTATTTAAATATTTTCTTTCTATTATCAAACGTATACTTTATTTTTTTTCTTTCTTTCTCACGCCTTTTGATTTTTATTTTTAAAATTTATTTTCTTTCTACTAATATCCACTTTGTTGTCTGCAATGCTTTTGTCTGGGAGAGACAATAGAAAGTTCATTGGGCGATGTGTGATGGTGTCCCACCTCTGTGGAGGTAGGGAGGCCCAATTGAGACTTTCAAAGTATCAGGCAGTAAAAAACTTTCTTCTGTTTTTATTTAAGCTCTAACTTTTCCACCTTTATTTAAATATTTTTTTTTTCTATTATCAAACGTATACTTTATTTTTTTTCTTTCTTTCTCACGCCTTTTGATTCTTATTTTTAAAATTTATTTTCTTTCTACTAATATCCACTTTGTTGTCTGCAATGCTTTTGTCTGGGAGAGACAATAGAAAGTTCATTGGGCGATGTGTGATGGTGTCCCACCTCTGTGGAGGTAGGGAGGCCCAATTGAGACTTTCAAAGTATCAGGCAGTACAAAACTTTCTTCTGTTTTTATTTAAGCTCTAACTTTTCCACCTTTATTTAAATATTTTTTCTTTCTATTATCAAACGTATACTTTATTTTTTTTCTTTCTTTCTCACGCCTTTTGATTTTTATTTTTAAAATTTATTTTCTTTCTACTAATATCCACTTTGTTGTCTGCAATGCTTTTGTCTGGGAGAGACAATAGAAAGTTCATTGGGCGATGTGTGATGGTGTCCCACCTCTGTGGAGGTAGGGAGGCCCAATTGAGACTTTCAAAGTATCAGGCAGTACAAAACTTTCTTCTGTTTTTATTTAAGCTCTAACTTTTCCACCTTTATTTAAATATATTTTTTTTCTATTATCAAACGTATACTTTATTTTTTTTCTTTCTTTCTCACGCCTTTTGATTTTTATTTTTAAAATTTATTTTCTTTCTACTAATATCCACTTTGTTGTCTGCAATGCTTTTGTCTGGGAGAGACAATAGAAAGTTCATTGGGCGATGTGTGATGGTGTCCCACCTCTCTGGAGGTAGGGAGGCCCAATTGAGACTTTCAAAGTATCAGGCAGTACAAAACTTTCTTCTGTTTTTATTTAAGCTCTAACTTTTCCACCTTTATTTAAATATTTTTTTTTTCTATTATCAAACGTATACTTTATTTTTTTTCTTTCTTTCTCACGCCTTTTGATTTTTATTTTTAAAATTTATTTTCTTTCTACTAATATCCACTTTGTTGTCTGCAATGCTTTTGTCTGGGAGAGACAATAGAAAGTTCATTGGGCGATGTGTGATGGTGTCCCACCTCTGTGGAGGTAGGGAGGCCCAATTGAGACTTTCAAAGTATCAGGCAGTACAAAACTTTCTTCTGTTTTTATTTAAGCTCTAACTTTTCCACCTTTATTTAAATATTTTTTTTTCTATTATAAAACGTATACTTTATTTTTTTTCTTTCCTTCTCACGCCTTTTGATTTTTATTTTTAAAATTTATTTTCTTTCTACTAATATCCTCTTTGTTGTCTGCAATGCTTTTGTCTGGGAGAGACAATAGAAAGTTCATTGGGCGATGTGTGATGGTGTCCCACCTCTGTGGAGGTAGGGAGGCCCAATTGAGACTTTCAAAGTATCAGGCAGTACAAAACTTTCTTCTGTTTTTATTTAAGCTCTAACTTTTCCACCTTTATTTAAATATTTTTTTTTTCTATTATCAAACGTATACTTTATTTTTTTTCTTTCTTTCTCACGCCTTTTGATTTTTATTTTTAAAATTTATTTTCTTTCTACTAATATCCACTTTGTTGTCTGCAATGCTTTTGTCTGGGAGAGACAATAGAAAGGTCATTGGGCGATGTGTGATGATGTCCCACCTCTGTGGAGGTAGGGAGGCCCAATTGAGACTTTCAAAGTATCGGGCAGTACAAAACTTTGTTCTGTTTTTATTTAAGCTCTAACTTTTCCACCTTTATTTAAATATTTTTTTTTCTATTATCAAACGTACACTTTATTTTTTTTTCTTTCTCACGCCTTTTGATTTTTATTTTTAAAATGTATTTTCTTCTACTAATATCCACTTTGTTGTCTGCAATGCTTTTGTCTGGGGTAGACAATAGAAAGTTCATTGGGTGGTTTGACAACTACATATATTTTAGAGTTAAAAAGGGAAAGTAAAAAATAAAAAAAAAAGAATTGTCTTAATTCTAAAGCAGATGATTTAAAGAACAATTTTCAATTTTGTTATTTTATAAAGAAATTACATTCATTGAGATAAGAAGTAGCTATATATATATTTTGGAATGTAAGAGGAAAAGTATAAAGAAGAAAATTATTGTCTTACGAATTTTAATACAGATGATTTAAAGATTAAATTTCAACTTAGATATTTTATAAATAAACAAGCTGAATACTCATTCCTCACACGGGAATATTTAAAAATAAATATAAAAATCAATAAATCAGTATTGAGAAACACTACGAAATTTTGAAATCAAACTGAAAATCATGTACCGATACATTTAAAGAACTTGGAAGAACCAGATAAGTTATATTTTTTAGGGAAATTAATTAATCAGAATTAATGAGAGATTAAAAAAAATGTTTGAATAAATACGGGTATGTTTGATGTAACAGAACTGTTTCTGCTTTCATTTAAATTTTAACATAACTAATTACATCAATTTTCAGTATGCTTGCCTGACTTTTATTTCAAATTAGGTCGTGGTAAATAAATAAAAACGAAGAGATATTTGTCTTGCTTTCTAATAAATAGGTAATAAAATAGTTCAGATGCAACTTTTTTTTAGTTTTGAAATGTCACTAACCCGTTTTTTCCACTAAGTTTTTTAATTAATATACCTAAAATAATTTCTATTTTTTAATTTAATGTCATGTGTTTTTATCTTCGGTGGCTTTTTGTTATTGAAGTAAGCAAAGCTCGTTGTTTGTAATTCTTACCATTGAATAAAGATGAAATGCATTTAACATCTCTTGGCACGATGCTATTGCTCACGGGCGATTTCTGATAGTTAAAATTCTCCTTAAATTTAACACTTTATTCCAAAACACTTAATTTCAAAGATTCGGTATTAAAACTGCTTGGTGCAGTTCTAAAAATCACCAAATATATCAATATGGCATTTTTATACCTATTTATTTGCTACTTATTATATAACCCTTCAACATTTGAGTTTATACATATTTGTAAGTGGCAGCGAACTAAAGCCGAATTTTTTTAAAAAAAATATATACATTCGAACTTCATAAGGATTTTGGAGCTTGACCACTTCTCTATCTGACTTTTAATTTACTGTTAAAATATTTATAAATAGTGATGGAAAAAATTTCTTTTATTTCTTAATTCTTTAAAATATTAATACACTGGATATTAATACCACTGGAAAAAATATTTTCTGAAACTACGGAAAACCCCTTGTAGAATTCTTTTCAGAAACAATTCGCCAATTTCTATAGTACCAGTAGTACATATTACCATCAGTGATACATATATGTATATAAATCATATATGATTTAAGCGTCATCTGTGAATGGAAATTTTTTACGATTATCATTAATCTTTCTTCCATGAGCTTGGCTCTTGAGCACATAGCTTATTTTATTTTACTTCTATTAATACACATTATCAATATTAATTAAGGTTTAGTGTCAATAATAATATGCGGATTTTTTACGGTTACTCAAAACGCGAATAAGTATCTTTTCTACTTATTTTTGCTTTTGAGTTCAGAAGTTACTTTTTTTATTTCAATTAACACATATTACCAACATTAATTAAGCATCATTGTCGTCAATGTTCTAGATAAATACCTTTACTCCATTTCTTTTGTTTTCTAGTATATTGCTTATTTCTTTTATTTCAATATACATATATTACCTTTATTAATTAAGCATAATTGGCGTAGTTAAGTCTCATTGGTGCCAATTTTTTATGTTTCTCCTAAACGAATTAGTACCACTTTCCCATTAACACGTTGAATGCCACGCTAATTTTACATGGCTTGCCGGTCAGGCCAAAATGATTTTCTAGTATGCGTTGTATATTTTGATGAAATATTATTTACAATAAAACAGTCAATTTTTGTAATCATTCGTGACGCATAATTCACTAAGATCACCGGTGACCCCTGTGGGGCTACGAACAAACTTAGTGTCGATCACCGGTGACCCCCATGGCATTCAACGTGTTAATTTATGCTTTTGAATACATAAATATTTTTTTTCTATTCCATTACCGTTGGTTTTAAATAAGTAATTATTTAGAAACACGTTTAAAAGAATTAATATAAATAAAATAAAAGCACGTGGTATCAGACGAAGTGTAAATTTTGTGGCGTGGACCACGCGTGCTATCACGTAATGTTCATTAAATTCATCTGACTTAGCGAATATAAAATAATTAAATATTTAAATGCGTACAATAAACTATTTTTTGATCAAACGAAGCTATAAGCTAGCAATTATCACTGATGTATCTTTAAAATATGAGAAAATTGATTCGTTAAATTTAAAACAATGGCTAACGCTGAACCAATCAGAAAATTCCATTAGGTTTTTCTCTCATCCTGCTAGAACGATTTATCGTACAATGTTTTAATGTTGATAGGGACCTTCCTCGTGCCTGAAACTATCTGTATACCAAATTTCATCGCTTTCTGCAGACACACATTCATTTTTATATATATAGATATAGATTGCATTCACTCAGATAAGACGAAGCTACTTATATTTTGGAATTTAAGAGGAAAAGTATAAAACAAAAAAAAAAAAAGAAAGAATTGTTTTAAGAATTCTAAAACAGATGATTTAAAGAATAAATTTAAACTTTGATATATTATTAAGAAATTAGATTTATTTAAATAAGAGAAAACTACTTAAATTTTGGATTTTAAAATAGAAAGTATAATGAAGAAAATAGTATTAGGAATTCTAAAATGAATAATTTATTATTTTGCACTCCGAGTTCTTTAAAACCCTTTGATGCAGATAAGATACCGTTGTCCCTTATATAGATTTTTTTTTGACGCTTTAATTACAAGCAAAAATACATTTCGGTATCTTTTAGTTATAAAAACAGTCTAATAGTTATTAAAAAGATCTGTTAGATTAACGGAATCATATTTTTATTAAAATATAAAATACAAATTAAAGTAGTTTGAAAATTTGTTTTTCATTCATATTCAAAAATTTATCAAGAATTGATTTTAGAAATTAAAGAAATTTCAATGCTGAATAACTGTTTCTCTTAGATCTAAGTAAGTACAAATTTGAAAAATTATTGTTTGAAAGTGAGCCGTGTTTGGAGGATTTTACCCTTAACGCAGAGAAAGACATGATTGTTTTGAGCTGTATTTCATAACCATAAATTATTAAACTGTTAAATATTGTATTTTCACTTATTACCCATTGGCAAAGTGTGTCTTGGTTTGGATTTCATGGTGTCCACACTTTTCAACTACAATAATCAGGAGTAATAGTGAACAGTGCGCATGCGCTGGTATGGTGACCGCTGAACACTTGATAATTTTTTTTAGAATTCTTTTTTTTACTTATAATTTTGTTATGCATTAAGTTGGTGAGTTTATTTTTGAGATATGGGACCAGAGAGATTCCAGAAATACTTCTTGAGTTGTGAATAAAAGAGAATTTCATCATTTGAACGATCTTTTTGTTTTTATCGTTGTAATTAAGAGTCAGAAATTTTAACCTACGGTTCAAACTGGATCGTTTTCAATGCTTATTCAGGTGAATATCACAAATAAAGAGGGTCCAAACTGATTGACACAGTCGCAAAAGTTAGAATTGAGGCAAGACAAAAACGATTCCAAGGCATAAACTTACCGAGGCTGAAAAAGCCAAAGAGAGTAGACGGGAATATCTTAAGTTAAACTATTAGGATTGAGTTAACTTAAGTTGACTTAGGATTAAGTTAAACTATTAGGAAAAACTATTAGGATTCCGTTCGCAAACGCAATCATGAAGTCCGTCCCTCACCAAAGTGGAAGAGCGAATGGTGACTCTCCGAACCCCTTTCATGCAAATACGAGAACTGGGTGTTGATCACTAGTTAAGGATAAAAGGATCCATTGTCAACGTACCCAATAATTTGCACAACACCGTAGACTGTCTTCCACGCAATATAAATGATTCATTCACTATTCATGTAAAATTGAGAAAAAAAAAGCCTAGCTTTCAAATTATATTTCATGTATATGTACTTATGAATCCGAAACGGGTGTATGATTCAGATTACAATCTCCATCAAACACCGTGGTACCAATCCGAAAATGTTAATATTCATCTCGATTGGCTGTTCAATGTCTATTCAGTCATCAAAATAATTTACCCAGAATGAGTCTGAACTTCATTTAAATATGTCAGCGAAATTGTGTACCGAGCAGTTCAGGATTAACAGTTAAAGATGTCCAAGATAAAAATAAAATAACGTTTCTTTTCCAAAAAAATTAGATAACAACCATTTTGCCAATGGGCTACCTGCAACTTTCTTCATTTTGTAGTGAAACGTAAATTTTTTTTTTACCCATATTAATACAGAATTATGAAGAAAGTATAAAAATATGTTTTATAGAAATTTTGCGTCAAAGCATTAAGTAAGTACTATATTTCGTTACTGCTACTATATTTAGTTTTTATTATTTCTAAATATAAAATATAGTTTTATATTATTTCTAGAATTAAAAAAAAATCAAGCTTAAAATTATATCAGGAATCCTAAAGCAGACAGTTTGAGGAAGTATTTTGAGAGAAACAATATTTATAAATTACATTTATTTAGATATGAGAAAGTTAACTACATTTTGGATTTAAAAAGAAAAGTTTTAAGCTGAAAATTATATCAGGAAGCTAAAGCTGATAGTTTAATGAAGTATTTCGAGAGAAGTTGTTAACTTTTTACGTTTATTCAGATAAGAGAATGTTACATATATTTTAGTTTTTGAAAGGGAAAGTATAAAGATGAGAATCGTCTTAGGAATTCTAAAGCAGATAGTTTAATGAAGTATTTCCAGAGCAATTAAGTTTTTTACGTTTATTTAGATGATAGAAAGTTAATTTTGGCTTTTAAAAGGTAAAGTATAAAGAGGAGAATTGTCTTAGGAATTCTAAAGCAGATATCTTAATGAAGTATATTAAGATAAGTTGTTAAGTTTTTACGTTTAATTAGATAAGAGAAAGTTACATATAGTTTGGTTTTTAAAAGGGAGAGTATAAAGATGAGAATTGTCTTAGGAATTCTAAAGCAGATAGTTTAATGAAGTATTTCCAGAGAAATTAAGTTTTTTACGTTTATTTAGATGATAGAAAGTTAATTTTGGCTTTTAAAAGGTAAAGTATAAAGAGGAGAATTGTCTTAGGAATTCTAAAGCAGATATTTTAATGAAATATATTAAGAGAAGTTGTTAAGTTACGTTTATTTAGGAAACAGAATTGACATACATTTTTGTTTTTAAAAGGGAGAGTATAATGATGAGAATTGTCTTAGGAATTCTAAAGCAGATAGTTTAATGAAGTATTTCGAGAGAAGTTAAGTTTTTACGTTTAATTAGATAAGAGAAAGTTGCATACATTTTCGTTTTTAAAAAGGAAAAGATAAAAATGAGAATTGTTCTAGGAATTCTAAAGCAGATAGTATACTGAAGTATTTTACGAGAAGTTGTTAAGCTTTTACATTAGAAAGTTAAATATATTTTGGATTTTAGAAGGGAAAGTATTAAGTGGAATATTCTAAAGCAGATATCACTTAAGGTATGTTTTTACTTTTCACAGTTTAAACCATGATTGAATTCGAAAGAAAACAAGTTAAAGTATGCACCATGACTTAACGAATAATTCCCAAATAGGGCGAAACGGAACTTTCGATGAATGAACTTTCCGATTTCTGTCTGTATCCGCCACTTCAACAAACAAACAGAAAGTCAACCACCGTTTCGGAAAGAAATTAAGGACTTCAGAGGAGTTTTCCCCAAATTAAAAGAAAAACATTTATGTTTCTTGATGACGTCATTTAACTTAATGTCCGGGATGATGTGGGTGACCTACATTTTGGAACAGACGGGCTGTTGAACCTGACCCCAACAAAGAATGGGCCTCCAGAAGTTCCACCAATAAGATGGCAACCGCGCCTCAAAAAGTCGCCGAGTTTTTGCAAGGTGAGGATGAACCCAACGTTGTGTTCATTACCGTAGTATCATCAAACAACGCCAGAGATTAAAAAAAGGACTCGAGTTCTTGTTTAGATTGGCGTTGAATTATGTAATTCCCCGGTTGACACGCAAGGTTTACCTGGTATGGCAACCCTGCTTTGCAGATGCAAGCGGTAACTTTCGAACAGGGATGTAAATGTTAATGACAAGACGAGGGAGGCACATGAGCTGGCTTTGTTTAGGGTCTTGATGATAAGAATGATGGTTGTTTTGCTAGAGTGTTTATGACTTGATTCTGAAATGTGAGGGCTTTGTTTTGTAAATAGTGATGTATCGAATTGTGCTCGTTTTTGTGTTGCTGAGCTCCACGCTGCAAGTCATTGCATCGGGTGAGTATTCTTTTTTAATAATCAACAATAACACGTTTTATGACTAATTATCATTTGGTTATAATTTATACATTCAGACTATATTACTTAGCAGGTGACGAGCAGATTTTTTTGGGGGAATTTTTTTGTCCATTACTATGAAATACGAACCCTTCTTAAAGTTGGGTCTCTGTCCTCACAGCCGGGTCTTCTGGACCCGAGTACTGTAAACAAAGAGAAAGAATTATAAGAATAAGTGGTACTAACATACGAATTCTTAGTAGAGAAAATCTTGCTATCCGTTAGAAAATTAATGAAATTTTAATTTAAAAGATTAAATTTTATCATTGAAATGAAAAAGTAAGCATAAGCATCGTCGTATGTCATCTTATTAGGGATGCTCGGGCATGCATATAGATATAAGCAGATAAATGAATGTTATATGTATTTATGTTATAAGTATGTATTACATGTATATAAATGAGTGTTAGTAAAATTTTTTTATGAATTATGTGAAGCTTCCACTAGTAAAAAAATTGTGTTTATTGAATTATTTGTACTGAATTTTATTTTTCAATTCACGTGTTTTCTTAATATTTTTGTTTCTCCATTGTGTCAGAATGCTGTGTCGATTTTCTTATAAATTCAAAACCATTTGTTCTAGGGTTTCGAAAATAATAATAACATCAGTTTTTAAATAATTATATCTTTAAATATTTTATAAGAAATTCTTGCAACACATTTTATAAATTTTACATAAAATTAGGACTAACTGGAAAATTAAGCGAGACTATAATGAACTCAATTTTTTAAATATTCGTCCAGTATTTTATTTCTAATATTTTTGTGCATTCCTTAAGTTTTTTTCTTAAACAAGTTGATTTATTTAAAAAAAAAAAAATTGAAACTGTTTTTTATTTAAATTTTGTTTTTTAAACTAATTTTTTCATAAAAATATATTTTTTGAACCTTCAAAAAATAATTTTAATTTTGAAAAAGTATTTTTGAGTTTTCAAAACTTCTTTAAAAATAATATCATTTGGAGAAACCTTTACGGGATAGAGTGGGAAGTGAGAGTCCCGGGCAATTACCCCTAACGCCCTTAACTTAAAAAAGATGTTCGTTACAGTCTCTCAAATATAATATTTTACTGCTGTATATCGTGTTAGTATGATCAAGTTTCATAGTATGCATTAATAGTTTTTAAAACATTTTGTTTTACCTCTTTGAAATATTTTTGTTATAGTTGTTTTGTCATATTTCTAACACTTATTTAAAATTAGAGTTCTGGAGTCGGGGTCCAAAGAGACTTCGGTTATTTGGATGCTTGGTTGTACAGTTTAAAAAAAAGTCCTTGAGAAAAAAATTTAAAATTATGTGAATAAAGATGTCACTCGAACATAAGTATTATTAAATTATATTATTTAAATAAATATTATTTAAATCATACATTATACATTTTTTAGTATATGTTTGGATAGAAGTATTGGAAAATAATATAAAAAAATATTGAAATTTTTAAAAGCAGAGCTTTTGAGTAAAAGGATAAACGTTGTGATTGTATAAAAAACAGCCAATGGAAATCTCTATCAATCGCCACCTTGAACAAAAATGAAAAAAAAAAAAAAAAAAAAAAATTAAGGAAAATTCCAAAAAGGAACGAACTTTTATGACATGTGTTTTAACTAAAACATGTGGTTCAATTCTTGTAAGGAAATTAAAACACTTCACATTCGTAATCACTTTTATCCTTTTTTTATCATTCCTGGATACCCCCAATGGGGTACGCTTATTCTTTTTTTTTTTCCAATAAAGAGACATTGAGGATTTATGGTAATTAGTTCGAATCTCAACACTTTGTTGTCCGGCAATTTTATACAGAAACTATTTTATATGACGAGTTAACTCGTCATCGGTCAACAGCGCTTGGGCATAAAAAGACGTGTTAACTCGTCACAGGTCAACAATGTGTAAAAATGTGTTCAATCAAATCATTGTTGACCGATGATAAATTAACTCGCTATTGAAAGTGCAGTGATGAGTTAACTCGTCACCGGCCAGCAACGTTTGGGCATAAAAAGATGTGTTAACTCGTTGCTGTCAACAGCGTGTTAAATTATGTTCAATCAAATCATTGATGCCCGATGACAAGTTAAATCGATATTGAAAATGCTATAACCAGTTAACTCGCCATCGGTCTACAACGTTTGGGCATGGAAAGACGTGCTAACTCGTCACAGGCCACCAGTGAATTAAAATGTGTTCAATCAAATAGTTGTTGACCGATGACGAGTTACTTAGTTATTGAAAGTACAATGATGTCTTAACTCGACATCGGTCAACAACGTTTGGGCATGAAAAGACGAGTTAATTCGTCGCAGGTCAACAGTGGGATAAAATATGTTCGATTACAACATTTTTCAGTAGAGTTCGGAGTTGGAGTCTAAGTTTAAACAACCGACTCCGATGCTCTGGTTAAAACAGAAATCGTTTAATCGATTAAGAGCTACAACCATTTTAAAAGTGATAACATAAGTTGTTTTGAAAGCCATATCTTTTTTTTATGCTTACAAAAAGATACCCTTATACTTTAAGTCTTAAAGAAGCTCAAACGAAGCCTCATACCCATATAAACTTTGAGATATTAGTATGTAATTTGTGCCTTTTTTTTAATACATACATCACTTTCAGTTATCGTATTGTTAGAAATTTCACAAAAACGTAACTCTGCAGTAAATTGAATTGAAAAGATGTTTCTACGAAGAAATAAATACATAGAATAAGAAGCCTTAAAGAACGGAAACTTATGATATGTTAATCTGCAACTTGGACCTTTTTTTAATATATATACATCACTTCCAGTTACCTTATTATTACAAATTTCACAAAAATGTAATTCTGCCGTAAATTATGAAAAAAATGTTTTTACGAAGTTTTAGACGAAAAAAATATAGAATACGAAGCGAAGCTCAAAAGAAGCCTTATAGGAACAGAAACTTCTGTTGGTCTGCAATTTGTACCTTTTTTTTAATACATGCATCCCTTTCACTTTCAAGTTATCTTATTGTTACAAATTTCACAAAAATGAAATTCTGCAGTAAATTGAATCGAAAAGATGTTTTTACGAAGTTTTAGACGAAATAAATATAGAATAAGAATACAATAATATTTTTATATGATTGTAATAAAAAATGATTAACATGTAACACAATGTGGCAATATTGATGATATGAAATCTTTTCTATTGAAATTTTTAATCAATATTGATGCAAATGAAGGGATGCATGATTGTAATTTTAGTTTAAATACTTAAACCGTAATGCATCAGTAATTAAGGTACTAATCTGTTATCAAGAAAAGCCAGGCTCCGATCCCTGGTTGTGGCTAGAAGCCAACCTAGCATCAGATCGATGGGTACCAACTTGACTGAGCAGTAAAGGCGGTCGGTGCGAAATTTTAATCACGCTGCCCATCTTTGCTGTTTGGTTACGAGATCGTGGAGCTTAACCTCCCTGCTCATATCGGATGCATTTTTAATTTTTTATATTTTAAATTTTACTCTTGTTGAACTCTTAATTTCAAACATTTGCTGCATAAATTTGACGTGAACTAATTACCTCAGTACTTTCTTTCTATTTCACCTTAAGAAATTGTAAACAAAGATTATCCTTAGTTTAAGTATTAGTTATGAAAGTGATAAATATACACTTTTAAAAATAAGATTCTGTTGATTTCTATTTTGAGGAATAACATTTTATAACAATGCGAAAATGTATTTCGTGTAAGTATCCAATATATGTTAAATAAATGAGCAAGAATTTTGTCCTTCTTAAAATAAATAAACACAACATAGTGAAAATTAATAATCACCCATTTATTTAAAAATTTCAGCTTTCACTGTATTTACAGATGGAGTTAGCAATAAAAACATTGATCGTCATAACTTGCGGTTGATTTGTGCGAACCACATATTATAAATTTAAAATATTTTTTAAATTTATTAATAAATTGATTATCGAATTCGTTTATTCACTCATTCATTGATTCACCTACTCTCACTAATACGGCGAATCACTGATTTAATGGCTGTATTGCTCCCTTTTAACACATTTTTAAAAATCTTAGATCTCTATTTTTATTTTTTATAATTTTAAAACCATTGAACAGTCGATCCAATTTTATGAGATCCAATTTTACGACTACTTATGTTCAACTCCATTGTCTTGTAATTTTGAACCCAATCCAGAAGACAAGGGAATTCCTGAATCGAGTATTGGGAGAAATTTGCCTTCGTCGAGGACTTTTTGATGGAACTATCCCGCATTTGCGTTACATGGAGAGGAAGACCACGAGAACCTCCCACGGTTAGCCTGACGGGACTCTAATCCATGATCCGTCTCTAGATCTCCATTTGAAGAAAAAAAAAGTTTTGTGAGAAAGTTAAGTCGAAAAAAAAAATTAAAAATGGTGCAATTTAACAAGAAGAAAAAAACCTTATTCGTTGTTTTCTAATAAAAATTTTCTTCTTTTAAAAAAATTTCAATTTTTTAAATAACTTTTATATTGCTAAAAGAATTTTTAAAAGACTTAAAATGAAAAGGATGATAATTTTCTTCTAAGGTTCTAAGAATAAAAAAATTAAGTTTTTCTCAAAAATTCAAATTTTTTAAAAACACAAGTCTCACTTCCCTAATTAAGTGGTTCTAAAAACTTAGATGTCACAACAATATTTTATATTTTATGTTGTATAAACCTCATCATTATACAGAGCATGGTTTAGATAGTATTCGTCAAATAATTAAAATAATTGGATTTTTTTTTCTAATACCTAAGTTAAAAAAGAAGATTTTGTTATATTTAAACGTTCTTATAAAGTCAAAAAAGAAAAAAAAAGAGTAAGGGTTGTTTAATGAAGATATTCACACTTAAGCGGAACAGAGTAAAGAGGGGAAAATGAAAATAAAGGGTTCGGGTCATTTCATTCATAAAGCCACACATGTGATTTTGCGTTTGTCATATTGGCTTCAATATTATCTCTAACATTTTTTTCTCTTTAATGTCGGTATTTTATATCCTTTTCTGGGTGACCTACCTGCTGGGACCTTTTTTTTCTTCTTGTTTTGGCAAGACCATTTCTGCGTCTTTTGCTGCTGGTTGAACTAAAAAAAAAAATTTTTTTTTCTTTTTCCGGAAACGTGGCTTTGAATGCAATATATATGTTAAATCATTTAGGGCTTTGGTTTTTTTAAAGTTAAAAAAAAAATTAGCTACGTTCTTTTTCGAATTTAATTAAATGTGTCAATTAATTGTGTTCTTTAATATTTTGCACATCGCCCTTCTGTGTTTTTCTTCCATCAAAATAAAATTATTCTCATCAAAATTTCGGTCGGAGAATAATTGTTTCTTCTTGGTCAGAATTGTTTCTTATTTCCTCCCCTTTTTTTCTAAAGCTTAAGAAAAAAGATTTTATGGGATATTTTTAACCTAAAGCCTAGCTAAGCTGATTAGTATTTAATTTAATGAAATGAATTTTTTTAATTACAAGAATTTAGTTGATAAGACAATATTAACTGATAATATCTGTAACTGGTATCTTATTAGCTCGTCTATATGTCTTAAAATAATGTATGATATTTTTCACATCATTGAATCACACGGGCATTAAATCAAATGGAAAATTAATGCTATAATTACCTATTGCTCAAATTTACATTTTTTAGTAAATAAAATTAGATTTTTCATGTCTGCAATCAAGGAATCTCTCATGGAACTCTCTCACTAAAATATTTTCGCCTAGGAAATCCAAAAATAAATAATTAACTATGCAGTGTTCTATGACGGGGAAATGCAAAATTCAATTAATTCAAAAATTTAAATACTAATTAGATCTACAATTTTATTCAGAGGAGTTTATAATATTTATACTGGATTAGCAAAATTTAATTCAAATAATGCAACTTTTTTTTTTAAAATTATATGTTCCGTTTCTATTTCACAATTAAATAAAAACTATACTTATAAATTTTTTCTGTTATTCCTTTCGAAATATGTGTCAAATTGTTTTAGAAGTAAATTGCCCATTTCTGTTATTATGATACTAAAAAAAATCATTAAGTTACAGATCACAATTTCAAAAGAATATTCCACAATTAAAAAAAAAAATCTTATAGTTAAGAAACCATGATTTTTATAATTTTTAATTTATCTTTTCCTAAAATTTATGGTAGATGTTAAAACGAACTTGTTTTCTCTTACACATAACTTGTTTTAAAACTATAAATTAGTTTTTGAGTTTTTTAAAATTTTAAAACAATAGACATGTATTGAGTATTTGACTGTCTGTAACAAAACTGAGAAAAGCTTAACAATTCTTTGTATTTCTTTAAATAGCTTAGCTTTTTAATTGAAGTAGAAAATTGTTTATATCGATTTAGTAAGCTATAGTTTAGGAACATTTTAATTTTCAGAACTTACTTTATGAATCAGTTATAGATCTTTCAAATCCCTGAATAAACTTCATTTCGTTGTGAACCAAACAAATACTAAGGTTTATATAGTTATTTATAAAACCGCGATATTGTTATTATGCCATCGAATACGAAAAATAAAAAAAATAATAATAATAATTCAAGGAGTCAAAAAATATCGACTTACAACATAACATACGATTGAAGAAAATAATAAAAACTCAAGTCCTTATTTTTCGAAAGGAAAGACAAGAAAAGAAAAAAAAAAGTTTCTCTTCTAAGAAGAAAGAACTTCTCCTTTCACCCGGCAGCGAAGACAAGAATCACACCCGCTCTTTAAAAAAAAAATTGCCAAAGAGGAAAGCGGGTCTTCAAATGCTTTGATTGGATAATCGCGAACCGGAGAACGAGTCACGTGATGGGTTGCTAGTTTCCGTATGTAATGCACCATGAGCAGTCTATATTATAGATCTATGATCAAAATCTTGTATAGTTGTTGTTTGATTGTCATAGGAAACCGAAAGGAATTGAAAGGCGATTCTTAGAAACACCTCCAAGTTTTTAAAGGCAATAAAAATGGTTTAGTGCTAGTGGTTTAACAGATTTCGATATTGTTTTTTTTTCTACCTCACTTCATTAATTTGTGATACTTAATGAAGATATTTTTTTACTTGCTTTCGACAAAGATTCTAAAAATCTATATATTAAGACCTGAGATTACAGTAAACTTTACAAATCAACTATTTTGAGATGTTTTTTTTTCCTAATCATTTCAATTTAAAGACTTTATAATGACAAATAAAAAATAATAAATCGCAAAAGAAAATTTTCTAATATCTATTGAAAATTTCGTTTCTGTGTTTAGGGTAGAGTAACTGTATGAGTGCTATCTTGTTTTATAGATCTGGGTTCGAACCTAAGTTAAAGTGCCTGCCGCATGATGATTGTAACGTGTTTAAAGAACGTCTGTTGTAAGCCGGATTATTGTACAAAATTCAATCGTGTTTTCATTTAAATATTTTTTTTTAGAATATAGTAATCTCTAGTATATCATGAAAAAGAATGATCTAATTTTGTTATCTTTTTAAAATTATTTTTTAAATATTTACTTTGTAATTGCCGCTTAAATATATCACATCACAAAAGTTTCTATATCATTATCTACTCATTCGTAATGTTTATGGCACCTTTCGAAAACATAAATAAAAGTTTTTAATAGTCACTCCAGAAAAGTTGAAATTTTACGCTACGTATGGACATTTCCCTTTCGAAACATTTCTGTACGTTACGAATGTTACAGAAGGAACAAATTAGTTAAACTGTAAGGATTATTTGCTCGATGTAGGATTTATAATATCAACTGAAAGATGAGGAACAATTCTTTTCCATCTATAAAAAAAATCCAAGAAATTTAAAATATTGTAAATTTTGACTAAAGAATTTTAGGTATCATATCTAAAAGAACTCACAATTTAAAAATCGAAGAATACTGTAAAAATTTGAAATTCATTCGTTCATTGAAACCTATTTGTAATGAGTTCAGAGAGTTTTTTTTTGAGACCTCTCAAAAACCGAAATGAAATGTTTTCGTGACTGCAAGAAAAAGGAAATTTTTTCCTTTCCTTTGAAACATTACAAAAGTATGTTTCAGAGATTTATTTACTTTGTTTGAGAATTTCGGGCATAAACCAAAACACCTGACATTTTTTTTATTTTAATTCTTTATTTATTTAAAACATTTGAAATGTTAAACTGAACATTTTGAAATGTTATAACATTTGAAAAAAAATGTCTTAAAAATTTTTGTAATTTAAAGGCAATCAGATACTTTAAACATATACAATACAGTAAGAGTATATTGAAATCAAATATTTTAAAATATACGTCATTAAGAAAGAATTTTTTCTTTATCCGAAGGACAAAATAGATATATCAAAACTTTCGAAAAGGTCTGTTGATCAACTTGCATTGTGCCACCAACTGTCATTGCTATTATACTTTTTTTGAAAGCATACAAAACGTTTTGCTTTCATTTTACGAAAACAAAATTCTGAGCATAATCCCGAATGCTTTCCTGGTTTAGTGCGAAACTTTCATGTTGCAACTGCAGAAAGGGGAGCAGAGTTTGTTTTAGAACAAATAAGTGAAACTCATGCTCTATCAGCTGAGTGTGACGGCTCTCTTCACAATTCGAAGTTTTCTTTTCAACGCTTGAACTAAAGCCTTTTCGATAAAGTTCAAACAAAAAAATGATATCTATGAGAATTCTTGGCGTTCTGTGGAACAGAAAAGGGCAAACGATAGAGTTGTTGACATGTTGAAATTTAAATAATACGACTAAGAAATAGAAAAAAAAGGCATTATTTAATTCATATCGAGTGAAATTGCCTAAAATTTGAAAATATGCTTGCAACTGAGTTGCATGCTCAACGTTTCTGTTTACCCATTCCTCCGTATAATATTATTTAATAACTCGCAATTAAGTACTAGCACTTCAAGCAGACCTCCATGTAACCCATGACGTCAGCGCCAGCTAATCTTTATCAGCAAAATGGCGTGATAACATAGAGCTAAGATTCTCAACATAAGTTAGAATGATAATTAACATTATTACAGCACCGTATCGCACATCGAATATGTTAAAATATAATTCTTTCTCGTCTACATCTTTTACTTAACTTAGATTTATCATTTGTTTATCTACTTTATTGTAACCATGATATATATATTTTTGTTTTGTGTACCTGGCCACTTCGATGCATAATTAGTTGGTTTATGTTCTACATAGCTGAGTGCCGGTTTTTGTGTTAAGTCAGAAATATAAAGTGAAAGAATTGAAACATTTGAAGGATTTTGTGTCACTTAAGAGAATTGATACTTGACAGGCTTGGCTTACTCTAAATAGAACGGAAAGAATAGTTGCTAACGTATACAAATGCCACGTTTCAACAACCAATCAGGATAGAGGTACCCACACTACGTCACTTGCAGGCATTCCATTAGATAGTTTTTTGAGAGACGTTTGAAAAATGGAATTTTCTCATTGGTTTAGAAATAGACGTTGCTATAAATTTAAATTAACAACGGATTTTTTTTTCTTTTCAAATAGTTCAAAGTGTTCACCAGTGTTCGATAGCTAACAACTTTTTTTAATTAAAAAAAGGAGTCTATTGCACATTCTGAACAATTCAGTTTTTATTGATCTTATGTCAGATGCAAGATCAATACTAAACATGGATGCCAAGTGATATTATAGGATTAGTATATTTATAGTAATCTGAAATCACGTGTTTATTTCGTTGCAGTAGCACTTTTGAAAGGTAATTCTATAAAATTAAATAATTAAAAAAAAAACGGTTATTGAAATAAATAAAAAAAGCAATGCGATAAAATATAAAATTGATGGAGAAAAGCTAATTACTCGTTTCTGGAAACCATTGAAAACTGTTTTGATACCACTAAAAAGAAATATCGATGGAGAAAAAGTAATTATTTATTTTGGGAAACCGTAAAAAATAATCAAACTATTTTGTCCCCAATATAAAGCAAAGTTGAACGAAAGGTAGTTAGTTAATCGTTTTGGGAAATTGTAAAAAAACTCAAAACTATTTTGAAGCCTAAACTATTTTTTTTAATTATTTGTTTCGAGAAACAGTAAAAAAAATCACCAAACTATTTTAACGAATCTAAAAAGCAAAATTGATAGAGAAAAACATAATTATTTGTTTCGGGAAACTGTAAAAAACGCCAAACTATTTTGACGCCACTGAAAAACAAAATTGATTGAAGAATTTAAATTATTTGTTTCGACAAACAGTAAAAAAATCATCGAACTATTTTAACAAATCTAATAAGCAAAATTGATAGAGAAAAGCATAATTATTTGTTTCGGAAAACTGTAAAAAACGCTAAACTATTTTGACGCCACTGAAAAACAAAATTGATTGAAGAATTTAAATTATTTGTTTCGACAAACAGTAAAAAAATCATCAAACTATTTTAACAAATCTAAAAAGCAAAATTGATAGAGAAAAGCATAATTATTTGTTTCGGAAAACTGTAAAAAACGCTAAACTATTTTGACGCCACTGAAAAACAAAATTGATTGAAGAATTTTAATTATTTGTTTCGGGAAACAGTAAAAAATCACCAAGCTATTTTAACGAATCTAAAAAGCAAAATTGATAGAGAAAAACATAATTATTTGTTTCAGGAAACTGTAAAAAAAGCCAAACTATTTTGACGCCAGTTACGCTTAATAAATGGTGTTAATTAATTTAATCTTTCTGTATTGTGGGAATAGGTGCTGTTTTAATACATTCCAAATCGGCAAATATAGATATCTAATTGTGATGATCGGATTTTTATGGGCCTCAAAGGGGATATGTACAGGATAAAGGATGATTGTGGTACATTTTGACTATACTGGTCGTGAGCAATAACAAAATGTAAAATCATATTAATACCATAAATCTTTATTTTAATGGTATGAGCTTCTAAATATGTGATTAGGTTAAAAAAAATCGGTTAATAGGTAAAAATTGAAGTTATTTAATTGTTTTTAATAGTATCGGTAAAGGCCTGAATGAAAACCCCATGCACTGCGATTAGATCAGACCATTAACGGTAATTGTTTTTTCTATTTTTTTCGAGTTGAATCGAAGACTAAAATTTTTTCAAATAATATATAATGGCCTTAATTTAAATAAAAATGTTAAATATATATGTATATATAAAGTTAATTAAAAAATTTGTATTTTACCACTCCTCAGTGCCACATTCTAAATAAACACATGAGGATTTTGTTTAAAATCAGAAATCTGTAATCGATAAAATTAATTTTGATTTGTCACCAGTAAGTAAAAGTAATTTTAATCCCTAACGTGCTCCGGAATAATCTTTTTTCTTTATTCAACAGAATATAAATACAAAATATACAAAGAATTAAAATTGCAAACATTTTACGAAGAATCAAATGAAAAAGAAAATTGTTACAATTTTGATTAAAATAATTTGGAAGTATTTATAACCAATTTAAAGTAAGCAAATTATACGTGTAATGTCCTATTTGTAATGCTTTGACATTTTATAAATAATTTTAAGGCGTCCCTTTAATGTTTTAAAATATTTTTGAATATATTCTAAATGCTAGGTCATTTACAAAGAATTTAAAAACAATTATGTTGAGATTTTTTAATTAAAATCACGAATTATTAAATTAATGCCATTTGATTATTAATCAAAAGAATAAAGAATGTTATTTTGAAAAATATTCATAATTTATTTCCGACTGAAATGTCAAAATGAAAGATAAAGCTTTTTCGGCATTCTGACACTAGCTTTAATGTACCAAAATGTTTAAGAAAAATCCTGTTATGTTTTTATTTACTTCCGAAAATAAATGAATTATTGCTTACTCGCTACCCCGTTAAAGATTTTAAATTTACAATTCAGAAATGTTACTGAAACATAAAGAAAATTTTTTGCGTATTTTCAAATGCTTCTAAATAAAATATTTTGCTGCCATCTATTTAATAAAAGCAAACTAATAATAATAATCTTTCTTGAAAGTGAAACAAAAATGTATGCACATTAGGGGTTATAGATTATTATTTAAAGATATTATTTAATAATAAAAAATAGGTATTTAAGATGGTTGTTATTATGGAACACTCTTAAAACCATCAAAAGTATTTGCAAAAATCACAATCAAACTTTTTTCCACTGTATAAATCGTAATTCCTAACTTCTATTAATAAAAAAACATCTTTAAGTCGCACTTTTTCCTCTAACTTTTTTCTACTGGGATTTGATACGTGGTTAAGGCTTCACTTATCCGACGATGCAATGATTGCTGATTTAATAACACGCCACGCAGATCCTATGTTTCGCCGATTCATTGATTCGATTTTTGTTTTTTTGTTTTTTTTTTACTTTTTTTTTTCTTTATTCATAGTAACAGTTGCCATAGAGATTGCAATCCTCATAATAAGAAAAAAAAATTACGTTCACTATTAAATGATAGAAGCTGAAATCTATATCTTCTTAAACATAGGATTATAAAACTTTAAGAAAGTACGCTTGAAACTCAGATAGATTGTTTGAAGAAATTTCATAAAATATTATACATTCATGATATACTTAAATATTCTTTAGTCTCTCCTAAATGTTGATAAATAAAAATCAGCATCAGCGTTTGTTGTAACCTCATCCAAAGAGGTTATAATTCGATTTTATAGTGCAAAAGTGACCGTTTTATAGCGTAAACTGAAGAATAGAAAAGTTTTTGTATGAGCCTCGAGTGTTCGTCTTCAAAGGAGGTAAACCGGGTTCGAATCACGGCGATGGCTGTTCGATACGAATTCCACATCCGGCTTGCACCGACCACAGTGGTAGACGGATCATGGGTTAGAGTTCCCTTGCCATCAGGCTAACCGTAAGAGGTTCTCGTGGTCTTCCTCTCCATGTAACGCAAATGCGGGATAGTTCCATCAAAAAGTCCTCCACGAAGGCCAATCTCTCCCAATACTTGATCCAGAAGTTCTCTTGTCTTCTGGATTGGGTTCAAAATTACAAGGCTACGGAGTTGAACATTATTAGTCGTAAACCCAAAAATTGTGTCGACTTTTCAACGACGGTTATGAAATATAAAATAAAGTATTTCTGTGTGAGTATGCTTAATAGTTTGTTGAAATATTTATTTATGGGGAAATATTTTTTTTTATGTTAAATAGTTAATACAAATTATTCTACATCTAGAGTATTTATTAGACATTTAATATTTGGTTGTTTATTATAAAATTTAGATGAATGATATGTTTCTTAAAAGTGTAAGTCATTATTTTTTTTCATAGTGAACATGAAATATCTCTAAGTGCAACTATGAAGGAACGTTTTTAAATATTACATAAGTACAATTTTAGTAATTTAGGACCTCCCCTCGTACTTCAGCAGCTAAAATAAGCAATTCACAAGCGTCAATGCTTGTGCAATTATAATGTAATGTACTTATAATGCCTTTAAATGTAATTACTTTCCAAACTTTTGCGATCTTTAGAAGCCAAGAGAAGGAATCGCAAGACACGAACTGATTAAATGAGTGTTTAGGATTTAGAGATTTCCACCTTGCGGACAAAGAAGAAAAAAAGGCAGGGAATAATTTTTCTTCGTTTTGTCAATGTACAAACTTTATAGTTCATTAGCTTAAATTCAATAAAATTTCATTTAAGAGGCAACTAAAGGAGGAAACTAAAACGTTTTTTTTTTTAACGCAAATTATATTAACTGCTTATAAGCTGCAAGTAAATAGAACCCAATATTTTATAAAAAATGCAAGGAAAACAAGGTAAGAAATGAAAAAGGAAGAAAAAAAAATTTAAGAGAAGACTAAAAATAATCATAGCAACAAAATAATAAAAATTTTAAAAAAAATTAAAACCATTTCAAATTATAAAAAAAAAACTAAAAGATATAATCTTGTCATCAGCTCACGCGATTTTATCCGCACTATCTAATACTTTGATTAACTTTGATTTTTATTGGGTCAAACTTTATTTTCAAATCGTTTTTTCCCCTTTTGTGCTCTTCACGCTATTGTATTGATATAGTTTGCTTTAACTAAACTAATACAGTATTAGAGTGCACTAGTTTTGCGGGTATAATCGTGTGAGCTGATACCAAGATTACATCTTTTTAATATTTTTTTTCTAATTTTGGTTGATTTATTTAAAAATTTTGTAATTTTCCTTCTTTTTCTCTTTAAAAATTTTCTTTCCTTTTTCTTTCTTTCTTTGCATTTTTATCTAACCTGTAAAAAAAATATGAAGGAAGCAACAATAATACCCGTTTTTATATTCTATTTAAAGTTACAATTTACTCCATTCCATATATGCTTTTATAGGCTGTAAAAATACCTAAAACAAAACTATGGTAATGGCCAAAAAGAACACGTGTTGGGGTGCATCCTGTATTTTGACCTTAGGAAGGAGATATTTTAGCACTTTACCTCAGGAAACGATGTAGAAAATAAAAGGGAAATTCCTGGAACAATGAATTCGGATTTCCACTCAGTGATTTCTGAACACCTGATTGAGTGCAGCCATTTTGTAATCGAAACATTCTAACAAGCGCCGGATGAAATTTTATAAAAAGGAAAACCATTTCGACAAAACTTCCACAAGATGGACTATTCTTTGAGCTTTGTTTTACGAACGGGTTTATTAGAAAATCTTTTTGAAGAGGCGGTCGTAAATGCATTATGGAAGAGTGTTATAGCCCTTCTTTGATGCTAAAAATGTAAGCTTTGTTGGCTTTTTGGATTGTTTGTTTCCTGAATTGTTTGAACGGTTGCGGCTAAAGAGATATTGAAAAAAAAAAAAACATTAACATGTTGTCTAAATAAACATAAAATAGGTTTTATTTTTTAAAAAAAAACTAGCTGATGGAGGTTTTTTTCGTTAAGAAAATAGTGTAAAAACTTAATAACAAGCATATACATTTTATCTTATAACCGTCGTTGAACAGCCGACCTAATTTTATGCGTTTACAACTATTAATGTTCAACTCCGTAGCCTTGTAATTTTGAATCCAATCCAGAAAACAAGGGAACTCCTGGATCGAGTATTGGGAGAAATTTGCCTTTGTGGAGAACTTTTTGATGAAGCTAATCCACATTTGCGTTACATGGAGGGAAGACCACGAGAACCTCCCACGGTTAGCCTAACGGCAAGGGAACTCTAACCTATGATCCGTCTACCACTGAGGATATTTCACGGCAGCACTGTGGTTTGTGCAAGCCGGATGCGGAATTCGTATCGACTGGGATTCGAACCCGGTAAGCCGCATTGGAAGGCGAGTAAGCCGCATTGGATCGCGGTTCAAGAAGCATATATAGTACATAACACATTGGAGTTTAACTGTTAACGCTTTTAAGTTCAGAGGGATATTATAAGATAAAGAACTGTATTCTGCTTCTGGAGGTCATTACAGACCTATATTAGCATATTGGATATTTATTACCACAATACCAGTATTACATAATACTAAAATTAATTGCAATATCGCTGTAAATTACAATAGTATTTGGACGATTTCCTTTTTATTTTTTGGTGATTTAGGATTCACGATGATTTGGCGATTTTCGGTTCACTGAAATAGAATAACAACTAAAATAATTTTCTGAACACATGATCCCCTGACGAGCTGTTGCTAAAGAAAACGGAATAAAACTTCGTATAAAGGATTTATAAGGGGCGTGCTCAAGAAATATGTTTAGAACAATTATCCAGATCTTGTGACTGCAGTTACAGTGATACAATACGGAAATATTTCAAACAGAAATGCAACACCTAATTTTTTCTCTAATCGAAACGTGTTTCTCACAATAAAAACTGAAAATGTAGTTTGAATGATATTTTTAGCGCGAATAGTGGATGAGCTAGGCAGAGACGAAGTCAGCAAGAAACGTGTTTTTTTCATTATCATTTTCAAAGCGTATTCAGTAGACATAAATAAGTAATCTTTTCTTCATCTCTGTCGAGCGTCGCCACTCTCCATACTAAACATATCACTCCAACACCAGTTTAAGTTTCTACTCTGAGGATTACGTTACGATGAGAAAAAAAATAAGTGTTGTTTTTGAACGTTTCAAAATTAGGTCACTGTAACCGTTAGCATAAGGACCGGGGAAGCAATGAGGTAAACCGGGTTCGGATCACGGCGATGGCAGGTCAATACGAATTCCGCATCCGGCTTGTACCAACCACAGTGCTGACGTAAAATATCCTCAGTGGTAGACGGATCATGGGTTAGAGTCGCCCTGCCGTCAGGCTAACCTTGGGAGGTTCTCGTGGTCTTCCTCTCCATGTAACACAAGTGCGGGTTAGTTCCATCAAAAAGTCCTCCACGAAGGTAAATTTCTCCCAATACTTGATCCAGGAGTTTCCTTGTCTTCTGGATTGGGTTCAAAATTACAAGGCTACGGACTTGAGCATTAGAAGTCGTAAACCCATAAAATTGGGCCGGCTGTTCAACAACGGTTATAAAATGATGTGCTTTTAAAAACGTAATATGTGGAGCGGAAAAAAACGTAGCAAAAATTGTAATGAAAATCCTTTTTAAAAATTATTGATTCTTAGTTTTCATGTTTCTTCCATCAACTGATACAGAAAAATCGTAAGTTTTAAACGTTTACTGAAAAAGTGACCTGAAATCGGGAACAAAGTGACAGTTTAATTAAACGAAACATTTTGAATTAACTGTGCTTGTAATTTACATTAATAAAAACACAAGAGAAAAAAAAATTTTGACGAAAATGCACGCATACAGTATGCTCTTAAAGTATTCTCAATAAATGACACAAACTATCTCTCTCTCTTTTTTTTCTTCTTGAAGATGGCATCAATAACAGGAAAGATGTCTTCCGTGTCAGAGTTCGCATTCTAATTGCTTGTGATAGAATCTTCGGAATATTTGATGCAGCACATCATTATGAAATATAGAGTAGTTTTATTTAATATTTTTTTTATAACCGTCGTTAAACTGTCGACCCAATTTTTCGGCTTTATGACTGCTAATGTTCAATTCCGTAGCCTTGCAATTTTGAGCCCGGTCCAGAAGACAAGGAAACTCCTGGATCAAGCTTAGGGTTAAATTTACCTTCGTGGGAGACTTTTTGTTGGAACTAACCGGCATTTGTGTTACATGAAGAGGAAAACCACAAAATCTTCTCAGGGTTAGCTTGAGAGCAAGGAGACTCAAACCCATGATTCGTCTTCCACTGAGGATATTGTACGTCAGTACTGTGGTCGGCGTAAGCCAAGTGCGGAACTTAGTATCGACCAGCCTTTGCTGGGATTCGAACCCGGTCACGTCATTGGAAGGCGAGCGCTCTATCCCCTGAGCCATTACAGCTCATAGAGTAGTTTTGTCGAAATGTCGCTAACACAGTAATCAGTTTTAAAAAAATTTTAAATTAATAATTGTAAGGTTTCGAGTAACAATGTGTTGGGCCGCATTTCGTTCGAAAAGTGTCAGTTCTTTCATCAATTTGTTCCTTTATATTGTTCCCAACTAATAGGTGTTGGACACAACACACAGAAACATCATATTGGCTGAGTGGTAATTGTGGTGTTTTCATTGTGGCACCTTCTTTGCATGTTTTAAATCAATAATCACAAAACATGAAATAAATTCCTTTCTCAAAATCGTCATCAAACACGACACATCGCTGAAAGTCATGTGACCCTCCCAACGAAACAAACCACCCAAACCAACCGTAACGCCCGACCCACGACACCTGCTATCGTCTCACTCGGTTACCTTCGAATGAATTTAAGTGTTTTGTACCTCAAAACGAAACTATAAAAAAGTTATTCTATTAGGCATGATACTTCTGTATTTCCCGATTTATATTTAGATGATTTTCGTGAGAGCGTCATGATCTGGAATAACTGTTTGTATGAAAAGGTCTCTCGCTTGTTAACCCCTCGAAATTCCTTTCCAGAATGATGGATGAGTGTTAGGTCATTAATCACCTGTTGGGCTCATTAATTTAAGAACTCAGAGCGTTAGTCTAATTTTAATCCCTTTTAAACCACGGTGCGAATGCCTTAAGACAGAGCTTTAATATTAAAATTTGTCTAATTTAATCCCTTTTTAATATTAAAATTGCGTTAAATATTAAAATTCCCTTTGCCTTTTTAATATTAAAATTCCCTTTTTAATATCAAAATCCCTTTTTAATATTGAAATTGCGTTAAATATTAAAATTCCCTTTGCCTTTTTAATATTAAAATTCCCTTTTTAATATCAAAATCCCTTTTTAATATTAAAATTGCGTTAAATATTAAAATTCCCTTTGCCTTTTTAATATTAAAATTCCCTTTTTAATATCAAAATCCCTTTTTAATATTGAAATTGCGTTAAATATTAAAATTCCCTTTGCCTTTTTAATATTAAAATTCCCTTTTTAATATCAAAATCCCTTTTTAATATTAAAATTGCGTTAAATATTAAAATTCCCTTTGCCTTTTTAATATTAAAATTCCCTTTTTAATATCAAAATCCCTTTTTAATATTGAAATTGCGTTAAATATTAAAATTCCCTTTGCCTTTTTAATATTAAAATTCCCTTTTTAATATCAAAATCCCTTTTTAATATTAAAATTGCGTTAAATATTAAAATTCCCTTTGCCTTTTTAATATTAAAATTCCCTTTTTAATATCAAAATCCCTTTTTAATATTGAAATTGCGTTAAATATTAAAATTCCCTTTGCCTTTTTAATATTAAAATTCCCTTTTTAATATCAAAATCCCTTTTTAATATTAAAATTGCGTTAAATATTAAAATTCCCTTTGCCTTTTTAATATTAAAATTCCCTTTTTAATATCAAAATCCCTTTTTAATATTGAAATTGCGTTAAATATTAAAATTCCCTTTGCCTTTTTAATATTAAAATTCCCTTTTTAATATCAAAATCCCTTTTTAATATTAAAATTGCGTTAAATATTAAAATTCCCTTTGCCTTTTTAATATTAAAATTCCCTTTTTAATATCAAAATCCCTTTTTAATATTAAAATTGCGTTAAATATTAAAATTCCCTTTGCCTTTTTAATATTAAAATTCCCTTTTTAATATCAAAATCCCTTTTTAATATTGAAATTGCGTTAAATATTAAAATTCCCTTTGCCTTTTTAATATTAAAATTCCCTTTTTAATATCAAAATCCCTTTTTAATATTAAAATTGCGTTAAATATTAAAATTCCCTTTGCCTTTTTAATATTGAAATTCCCTTTTTAATATCAAAATCCCTTTTTAATATTGAAATTGCGTTAAATATTAAAATTCCCTTTGCCTTTTTAATATTAAAATTCCCTTTTTAATATCAAAATCCCTTTTTAATATTAAAATTGCGTTAAATATTAAAATTCCCTTTGCCTTTTTAATATTAAAATTCCCTTTTTAATATCAAAATCCCTTTTTAATATTGAAATTGCGTTAGTTTAATTTAATCCCTTTTAAACCACGGTGTGAATGCCTTAAGACAGAGCTTTAATATTTAAATTCGACTGTTTTGTATGGAAAAAAATTCAAAATGATTATAGATATTTTAAAAATTTAAATATTTTTAAGAAAAATTGTTTTTGTTTTTTATAATAGAGAATTTTTTGATACATTCTCAACCGGATGAAAACAATCAAATCAATAAATAATTCACAATTTCTGCATATTTTTATAAACCTAACTGATGAGTAACTTTTGAAATATTTAAGAGATTAAGATTACTAAAGCTTTTCATTTTCATAAAATGGTGCTCTTTTTTTAGTGTGACATTTTTCATCATTTTCTTAACTAGCATTCTAGTGTAGACTAAAGATAGACAAAACCTAACCTAACAGTCATGAATAAACTCGTACTAAATATCAACTGAAAAACGTACCTACCTAACAGTCATGTACCAACAGGATTTCAAATCCATTATGAACAAAGGCGTCCGTAAAGCTTTTCCGGTGTGCCACAAGGAAAATGATTAACTAAAACAAATAAAAATTCGTAGATTTATTTATTTATTTTTGAATTTCTGAAAAGTATTTTTACAAGTGCGCATCATAATTTTTTTTCTATGTCAACCAAAAAGTTAATAGTTTTAACAGTATTTAAATTTTAAAACACACAAAATTAACTTAAATGATGCTCTTTTTCATACTATATATTGGCTCTTTTGTAAATAACTTATATTTTTTATTCATTCACGTCATTGAGATTTACGAAATCACGTTTCGAAAGCGCAACTATAAACAAAATAAACATGCTTACCAGATATAATCGGCAAGTGATCAATACTAAAGACGTGCCATAAACTCACAGTGAAACTAGTTTTTGATTAAATAGAACTGTAAGATAGCAAACATCACTGATATTATCTTTTTAATAATTGGAAAATAAAACAGTATCATCTGCCACTTGTATCCAATTTTATGTGATGCTAAACTCACGATAAAAATTCGTTTTGCAAACATATTTTTAAAACAAATTAATTAAATTTTTTATTAATTTTTAGGATATGGGGCTAAAATTACCCTCTGGACCCTTGTACAAACGGTTCTGGAGTTATAAGAAAGATAATAGCAGAGACGAGCACACAAACTCTTCTTTTTATCATAGATACTTTAGATGAAATATCTATTTATTTAATCATTAAAATAATTAAGGTTTTCGAAAATAACAAATTTCGAAATAATAATTTAAACATTTACGAGATTAAAATGTCAAATTTTTTTCTGATTTTGTCTAGCACTAAAGAATAATTAGTTTATTTTAAATATCTCGATTAGTTTTTTTTAGTTTGAACTATTTCATGTCACACCGGTGTTCGCGTGAAAGATAGTATCCTTTTTTTCCTGCCTGTTGACATTTCCGTTTGGAATAATATTAGTCTCGGGGCAAATAATGCTAATTGTTCTTTCATTTCAAAGCGAGGATTAATTATAGAGTTCATTTATCTCGGAACAAACAGCTTTAAAAGAAATGAGAAGGAGGTTGTCTTCTTAATTAAGAAATGGAATTTCTTACAAATTCATTAATCTTACAGTTCCGGTAAACAAGCCTCCATAATCGGGAATTTTATACAGCTTGTCGTTATAGGCACGTGTATGCGAACCATTTAAAACTTATTCCGAATACTGAAAAATCTAAAGAGGTGAGAAATTTTTTTCACACTGTTTTTTACACAAAAAGCAAATATTTTTTAAATGTAAGCCTGAGTAATGGAAATGGAAAAAGTGATATAACAAATAAAAAAATAGGTTCGATAATTAATTAATGAGCTGCGATGGCTCAATGGTTGAGGCGCTTAACTGTCGACGTGAGGAACTGGGGTTTGATCCCCTGTAGCGGCTTGCAGCCCACCCAGCTTCAGATTGATGGGTACCAGCTTGACAGGTAAGTAAAGGCCGCCAGTGCGCAATGCAGAGCGTCGTTCGTTGCGAAACTGTGGAGCCTTATCTTTCGTGTTCACCTCTGGCCGACAACGGGCTGTTGAAGGAATGCTATATGCTTGCTTTATTAGGTTATGCATAAAATAAAAATGAATAACTAAAACATTAAAAATAAATTTTGAAAAAGACCAGTACTTATTAAAACATTTAACCAAATTAAATTACGGCATACGGTACATCATCTATAAAATACATTTTTACCGTAAAATAATGTACCGTAACTAAATTTCAATTAAAATAGAGTCAATGGTTTTTATATTGCACCCATCAATTTTAAAATCTATAGTTTTGAGATATTTTGCGTTTAAAGTTTTAAGCACTCAAATTTCGCAAAATAAAAAGCGAAACACCTTAATAACTTTTGATCTAATGATAGGATTTTCACATATTATTATTCAATCTGAATGGATTATATCCGCCGAATCCATTGAAAATAAAATGTATGTTTATTTAAAGAAAGTACATTATTGTGTTCGATTTCGAACTTAAAATATCGTCTGCACTAATCAAATAGAATATTTGGGGACAATCTCTTGAACCAATAAGATTGCCTGTTAATACGTGAAAATTCGATCATTAGATAGAAAGTTATGAACGTATTTTTTTTTATTCCGCGCACTGTACATATATTGTGTACATCTCTCTCAGATATCATATTACCGTAACTAGCGATATAACGATTTGATTTATTGTCAATATTTTAATCATGCATAAGCATACAACCAGGCAAAATTAAAATAGATTTTTTGAAGTATCATAATAATTAATAGAAACCCGCATGAAACAGTTAACTGTAAATACTTTTAATTCTATAATGAATCATTATCTTTAACTTATTTTGTAACTGTTTAATAAAGATTCATAATTTTTAAACATGAGAATAAAACTGTAACGTCATTCATGATAATAAAGTTTGTAACTTTTTATTGTTGCAACTACTAGGTTGTTAGGTCTTTTTTATGAATCGATTTTTAAATCCGTTATGAATAGAGCGTTTTTCTTTTATCTTCAAGTGCACTCCGCTAGAATAAACAATAGACTTAACATAGACCTAGGAAATATTCATGCATTTAAATCACGTATTTAAAGCTTCGCCGCATAAAGGGATAGGAATATAGAACTTTTCTCATTTATTTCATTCAAAATCTTTACTCAGCATTATTTAAAATCAGGTCAGTCGATATGGAATGACTTGATTATTTCATTAAAAAAATTTATATATTGTGGTCAAATATTTGTGGCATAGATATTTGTTTATTAATCATTATCTGTTGCAACGATAATTAAATTTTTAGTCATTAGTCTTGTCAGTCTTGTTTGTAAAAAGCCTAAAAAGATAAAGTCGTTTTTTAAGTGTTTGGAAGGGGTTTCAAATAAAATCTCAAAGTAAAATATTTTTTGTGACAAATGGGTATTGTCAATGCTTTTGAAAGTGTTGAATTATCAGTTATAGCTTGATTATTCCTAGTCTTTTTTAATCAAATCATTGAGTAATTAGTTTAAATGTTTTCTTTATATATAATGTATAACTTTTTTTAAAAAAGAATTAGAAAGTTACGTTGGTCCCCATCATCGTTGTTTCATCATCACCACGAAAAAAAGTACATTTTGTTAATAAAATATGCAATTATTATAATTTTATGTAACAACATTTTGTTAGTAAACGTAATGAATGATTCCTTGTATTATTTAACTGTACTTGAAAATATTTTGCACTATTGCATTTCAAAATCTTTTGAAATATTGCTTTTGAAATAATAACTTAATACAGAATATGTGACATAATAAAAAGAAATGAATGAGAGGTAATTTGACTAGTTAACGAAACTTAAATCATTGTAACAGTTCAAATTGAAACTGAAAATGGTTTTTGTCTTTTTTGAGTGAATTTTTTTATCTCTTTAAATATAATACAATATAAATGTTAAGTAATATAATGTAAATACAATATAAATGTTAAGAGTTATATCTGGCAAAACCTAGTCTCTCTTTTCTCCTCCTTCTTCATTTTCTCAATCTCTCTCTTATTTCTCTTCTCTATCTTCATCTTCTTCCTTTCCCTATTTTTTTTCTTTATCTTCGTTTTCTTCCTATTTTTACTCTTCATCTTCTTTTTCTTCGTGTTCTTCTTTCTTTTTTTTTTTTTTTTGCTTCCAACATGAACTCAAGAGTGAGCTTATGAAATAAAGATCTCGTGAAGAAAGGAATAAATTTTCTTACGCTAATTGGATATGAAGTCTTTATTTAAAGCAAAATAGGTAAGAAAAATTCATGTAAAGCATTTAAAATTGCTTGCAATAAGTTTTGGAGAAAAAAAAAATTGAAAAAAAAAAAACTTGTGAACATAAATAAAAACTGAAGCCTTTGAAATTTAAATTCCGTTACTATTTTTTTTAGGGTTGCAGAGCCCGAAAGTTTAACAGTTAACAATTTTGGATTCAAGGTTTTTATTCCACTGTTTTTCATATACAAGTACTAGAACTAGAAAGTACTAGAAGCTCAACTTTCATTCCAGTAGCCGGTTTGTTTTATTGGAATACTATTTCATCTTAATTATCCTCATGCAACTGGTATAAGCAGCAAAATACCATCGATTGTAGTCGTATAAAAAATTGTGAAGAAGTTTGCTTAAGGTCACTTATACTGGATATTTAAACGGAACACGAACAAAAATATCAGCTGTATTTTGAATCTGTACGAATATTAGTATTACCCAGTAAATAACAAATTAAAAATGAAATACTTGAATTTTCGGTTGTGATACTCGATTTATTTTATTGCAATACTATTTTGCCTTTAATTTATTATTTTATTTTAATGTATCGGAAAAAATAACACAGAGCTTTCGTGTAGTGTAAGAAGTTCGCTGGCAGTATTTAATGCAGGATATTTAGGGGTAGTAGGAGCAAAAATTCTGATGTATTATCATGTTGTTGTTGTTGTCGTAGGCCATTAATGCAAGGGGTGCATTGTCCTTGTTCTCCAGTGCCGCCATCTATGGCCAAGAATTCCAATTCTTCCAAACCCATAAACCACACTCGTTTAAAGGGAAGACCCGTTCATTCAGCCACAGATCGTAATTTTGACCGGAACCAGAGAACGATCTTTCTCCTGTTCAGTACTCCCAGAGGTTTAATTTGTCATGGGAACACGGAGGACTTTGTGACCTGACAGATTTAATTTGCAAAAGTCACCATTTACTACACGGAGAGTCTTCGGACGGCTGTATTCGAACTCCCGTTCTCACGAACGTGAGTCCAGCGCCCTACAAACCAAGCTATTCCGACCGATGTATTTTGATTATATGCATAACTCATATATAGCACTCATCAGTATTTTAACTAAAATTAACTTTCTTCTACCATTATCCAACCCAATTATCCAATTTGAAACTTTTATTGCGGTATCAAATTTATTTTACTGCAATTCCAGTTTGTCTTTTATTTCTCCTTATGTACCGGCATTAATGACACAGTACATTCGATTATATTATAGCAGTGTAGATCTCTGAAGAAGTTCGCTAGAGGTCGTTGATATGGGAAATTTAAGCGGAACAGGATCAAATTATAAGCTGTATTTCGATTATTTACGAATTTTAGCATCAATCAGTAAGTTGTATCATAAATAAAACTGGAAATACTCCAAATTTAAGTTAAGTTTTTGTTTCGGCATCAGATTAATTTTAATGCAATAGTATTTTGCCTATAATTTATCCTCGGGTACCGGTATGAACGACACAAAGCATTCGACTACATTATAGTCGTGTAAGATTTGTGAAGAAGTTTGCTTGAGGTCGTTGATGTGGGTTCTACTAAAGCGGAACAGGAACAAAATATTGCGTGACCCACTCTTAACCCACCAGCCATCTTTTTTCAGTTCTTTCTTCTAAATTCTTTCGGAATTCTCTTACCTGAGGACAGGTGAAAAAGGTTAGGCGTCATCCTGAATATTGTTCCGTTTGACTCGACTTTTTTGACTTCGAAAATATACTGTTAGATTAAATTTTTTCTTCTTCTAAAGCTAACATTATTAGTTTAAAGATGGCATTTGCTAAAAATAAAAGAGTTCTTCTTCTAAAAGAGTTCTGGAATAACAACTTCAGTGTGTGACTAGCAGCTAAAGGCAAAGTTCAAAAAGTAGTCATGTAACAACGGTTCACAGTTAAATTCCATAACCTTGGGAATTAAAAAAACGGAGAAAGAAAAAGGGGGATTCATTTTATTTCAAATTGTGAAAATTTTCTGTAGGACGCATTTTTTTTGATTAAAGAACGTTGTGAAATTCATTGAATGCAGCACATCTCGTCAGTATGAAAAACAGAAATGTCAAAAGAGTTTTCACGGTAAACCATATGGTGCAGGAGCTACAGGAAGACTAAAACTACGATATATTGATAACTTTGAGCAAGACCTTATAATGCTTAAAATTAAGAATTGCGAATCAAGGTCATTAGATAGGTCAAAATCGAAATCTGTGTTTGAGTAGGTCATGATTCACACTGGATTGTCGCGCCATTTAAGAATTATAATTTGATAGTTAAATTTATTAATAATTTGATAGTAATTCATCATAATTATGCTTTATAATAAATGCATTATTAATGTATTAAAATAAATAATTAATTTGATAGTAATTCATCATAATCATGCTTTATAATAAATGCAATATTAATGTGTTAAAATAAAAAATTAATTTTATAGTAACTCATCATAATTATGCTTAATAATAAGTGCAATATTAATGTATTAAAATAAATGATTAATTTGATAGTAACTTATCATAATTATGCTTTATAATAAATGCAATATCAATGTATTAAAATAAATTATTAATTCGATAGTAACTCATCATAATTATGCTTTATAATAAATGCAATATTAATGTATGAAAATAAATAATTGATTTGATAGTAATTCATTATAATTATGCTTTATAATAAATTTAATATTCATGTATCTGTATAGCGTATAATCTGTACAATGTATAAATGTTATAATAATGCATGTCTGGTCAAGCATCATAAAAATGAGTTAAATTATTAATCGCTGTAAGGTAATAAAAATGCAAGGGGTCACTGGTGTTTACACGGCCATTGGACACGATCAACTTTTACAAAAAGAAACAGTGGTGTCCCCTTTGGCTTTCTAAATGTTATAAGTATAACATATTACTAATGCATTGTTGAAATAGTTATCTTTGTTTATATATCGACCTAATTCACTTAAATGACGAAGACACACCAATAAAAAGATAAGTAGGAATGTAGGTTATGGCGTATGCTATGCAATCACGTGAGATTCGAATAGTAAATAGAAAAGAACTATTTCAGATGAAAAAGATTAATTTGCAGAGAGTAAAAGGACGTCTTGAGCCACTGACCTTGCCATTCACGATGATTTTAAAGACTAAATGTATTGCTTGGTTGATTTAAGATGAATCACAAATGTTATTCCTGATTTTTCTTTTTCGGTGACTGCATAATATTTAAATAAAGATTTTGTTCTACTTTCTTCGATGCATCACTTAATAATAACAAATGTCCCATTTCCAAAGATTTGTCAAATGAAAATTTTTAATTTTGCTTTATTTGCATTTTTGTCAAAAATTAATTTTGAGTGGATTGATATAGAATCAAATGATTAAAGAAACGAAAAAAAAAAATAGACGACAAAAGTTTAATTTTTCATTCCAAATGAAAGATTTAGATGGCTTTTACACAATTTTAAAAAAGGCTTCACTAAAAAAATGCCGTCATTTTATTTTATACATTAACTTTTAGTTACATAACAAACTACTTTAGTTACATAACAACACTAGTTACATAACAACACTAGTTACATAACAAAGAACCTTTTTTAGAAATTTTAATTATTTCACAGTTTTTCAGAAAGCAATTCTTAAAATATGGTAATTTTTCTCATCGATTTAACGAAGTTAAGTATTTTCGGAGTAAACAAATTATGCTTTTATTGCTGTTTCATAGCGTAAAACTAAATTGGCGATGACAATAAAAAAAACATCTCCTTATTTGAGATATTTAATGGCAAATATTTTCAAACGAAACCACCAAAAAAAAAAACATTTTTTTAATTTGAGATATTTGATGGCAAATAATTTCAAACGAAACTAGTATGTAGTTAAAAATGTTTTAATTGCACCGCTTACAGTACTGACGTAAAATATTCTTAGTGGTAGACGGATCATGGGTTAGAGTCTCCTTGCCGTCAGGCTAACCGGGAGAGGTTCTCGTGGTCTTCCTCTCCATGCAACGCAAATGCAGGTTAGTTCCACCAAAAAGCACTCCACGAAGGCAAATTTCTCCCAATACTCGATCCAGGAGTTCCCTTGTCTTCTGGATTGGGTTTAAAATTACAAGGCTATGGAGTTGAACATTAATAGTCGTAATCCCATAAAATTGGGTCGGCTGTTCAACGACGGTTATAAAAAAAATATTTAAAAAGAAAACATATCTTTAGAATCGTAAGAGCCGATGTTGCTTTTAGTGTTTAACATAACGTTATATTTTCTTTTGCTGCACAAAAACCATAAAACTCAGAAATTTTGGAATTACTAAAGTGTATAGAAAAGTGTACAGGGATTACGGCGAAATAAAAAATCTTTAACATTCGATAATTTGTTCGAGAATTATTAATTGTTAAACTTGTTGGAAAAATACCGTACGAGCTGCTCTACAAGCCGCAGTTATGCAAATACAATGTTGAAATTTACATGCAGAATGTTTATGTTATTTCATTCATTAATTTATAACGTAAATTCATTTGTTTATGTCATTTCAAGTGTCCAAGTATTACAGATTTTGTACTGCAAAGCAAAATGCAACTTAAAACAAACAAAAAAAGTCACAAAAAGCACTTGAAATTGCCATAACCATCGAACAAATTAGAATTTCGGAAATTAATTAGAATTAGGAAACAAATTAGAATTTTTAAGGTCGTTGAACTGGTATATAAGCATTAAGTTCATAAGCAGGTGTGTAGAAAAATGACCTTATAAGAAGCTTGATGAAATAAAATAAAAAAATACAATTCGATTGTTAATTCGAGAATTATTAACTGTTAAACATGTAATAAAAGAAGAAGAAAAAAACATACTGTTGCTCGAATTTATTGCCCGCTGAAATGCAACTACAGAACTGAAATTTGACTTGCTGATAGGACCATTTTGTATTATAATTTTAATGATTGATTTTTTCTAAATTCCTATTTGTTCGAAAGTTATTGCTAATGAAAGTGTTTTTGAGTGATTTTTTTCCAGCTTTTTTGCTTTAAATATTGAATCAATATATGTAGAAAATTTATTTTTTTTGCTCCCGTGGTCTTTATTTTTTTTATTTTTATTTTATAAGAAATAAAGTAGAGATCCATTAAACGCAGCAGAAAGAGATATTTTACGAACACAGATAATTATTTTTTCAAATAATTGACAAAATAAACGGTAATCGTTTATTTTGTTACGATCAACGCATCAACAAAGTGTTGTTATATATATAAACATGCAATAATTATATATTTTAAAACCGAACTTTTCTGTGTTTTGTGGAAAATATTGACGTTTAATAAAGATAAAAAATGATGAATTTAAATCTATAATGAGGGTTGATGAGCGGAGCCTCCTAATAATTACAGAAGTTATATGATATGGAATATTCATTCCTTACATCAGAACTAGTACTCTTATTACGTTTGACCTGCATCGTTAATCAAAATAGTAACTAAAATCAATAAAGATCTTGCTTTACACTTGCAAATATTCGATGAGCTTTATTGTTTCATATTTAAAAAAAAATATTTATTGTCTAATACCAATATCTATAAGCACTTTCTAATTTAGGCAGTAGTTTTTCCTTTAATGACTATTAGAATTGGAATGACTTCCGATTGTAGGAAAATCCGGGTACTTTCCATAAGCCTCCTTTAAAAATAGGTCATCGGTCGAAAGTGACGATGCGGGATTTCCCTCATTTCTTCTACTGTTATTCATCTGTATGTAAAAAAAAAAAAAAAAAAAAAAATAAAATAAAAAAATAAATAAATAAAAAAAAATGAGGGATGAAACTATTAGGAAATGTGAAAAAAAATTTTTAATTGTATCTTTTAGAAGTGTACGTCTGTAGCGTTTAGAACTGGAAGTTCATAATAGTGTTATTGCAAAATGTAAAAAAAATAAATAAATAAACCATTTTAGGAATATTAGGTTATGTTTCCTAAATATTGCGTTAATTATTTTATTGAGGAAATGTTAGATTGAGTCGAAACATTTTATGGTATCCCTTATGAAGTGCGCAAAAAAAGACAGAAAAAATGGACTACCCTGAATAACTCTTGATGTAATGATCGGATATTCAAGTTCTATGACTCAATCTTAACGGTTTCAAGGGGGACCTCAAATTTGTTAATTAATAACTGCAGACGATATTTTATGTTACGAAATCAAACGCATAAACGTACTTTCTCTAAATAAACATACTTTTTTATTGCTGGATTCGGATTTCTGATCCCCCAAATATAGGGGGTTGCCGCATTCTGGGAAATATGCTCCCATTAGTTTGGTCGGAAGAGCCGTCTAAAGTTTGGACTTTTTAATGTTAATTTTATTCTTTGCGTCTCTTGCCTTATCTTGAGTAATTATATGCAAAAAATAACTTTTAGTAAATATTTATTATTTTTTATTATTTTATTAAAAAATAGTCGAAAAAAATTTAGAATTGGAAGGTATATAATTTTTAAAAATCATTTTAAAGAGCGTAAATTCACATGGCAAAATACAAAGTTGGAGCGATCGTCCTTGAGAAATCGAATTTTAAATATAAGGTGTTTTGTAAAGATATTATGCTATACTTTTTAATATGTCTATAATAATTTTTTTTTAATTTTTAAAGTTGATTTTGTTCTCAGACGTTATTATAAATTTTTCCCCTATGACCCTGCTGAATAGTTGTACCTCAGTCAATAGCAAGTTTTATAAAAACTTCTAATTTATTCGTCTTTATGGATGTATTACGCTACAATACTGTTGTTTTAAAAAGATTGATTTGATGCTTTCATGCATTCAGGTACTTATAATGTAGGCATTTCAAATAAAATAAATTGATTATTGTTGTCCCGTGGACTATATAATTTGGCATATATATAATATATAATATAATGCATCTCTAGAATTAGCATATTAGAACATGTTTAATAAAAAAAATATTCATGAATATGGTGTTTTGTGTTCGGCGTTTCAGTTAAGTGCCATTAAATTTTAGACAAAATGTAAGCGAAAATTAAAATAATGAAATCTGTAAAAAAAAGTGTGATATTTTTAGTTATTTCAAACTGTCAAATGACTACAGAATTAATCTAATAAATAATCTTTCCTTCATAAAAAGTAATAATTTTTATTAATGGCTTTAGGTTCAGGTATTCCACCAAAAGAATACAGTGATCCACACAGAGGCAGAAAACCTCGTGAAATCAGGAAGGAGTCAAGAGAAGGTCGTCTTCTGTATCAATCATCTGACGAAGCTCAAGATCCAAAAAAGATGGTTTTATTCCAAAACCGGCCGGGAGAACCACTCCACGATTTGTACCGAAAAGGTTTTTCTTACCTACATGTACCAGATTTCCACCGGCAAGCGGTGGAAGAGAGGACACCCAGGCAAGGTGGCGGTAGTAATCAATCGATTGATGACATAATTAGTGGCATTATTCATTTGCTGGGAGGAGATGTACATGTCACGAGACCAGAAACAAAATTACCACCTGTCATATTTCCTGCTTCACCAAGACCGACTAGAATTAATGATAGGGGTCCGGCCCATTTCGACCAATATCCCAAACGCCATCCCACAAATGCAAGCAGACCATCATCACCATCAGGTACATCAGTATCAAGCTCATCTGTGATAGATATCAGTAGCTCTTCCACCAATAAAATATTTTTCCCAGATGCTACAGATGTTAGCGCGATTTTAGGTCTTATTAATAAAACGGACAGTACAATAAGTCCTGCTGGCGATACGACACCAGTTTTAAACTCTTCGTCTACGTTTGGAGGTAACGTTTCCTCAGGGGAATTGGAGATTGTAGAGATAGTGCCAAGTATTGGAGCCAGCATTGGTTCATATGATACTTCAAAGACAGTAACTGACTCTCTAAGTCATAGCGGGACTCAAATTATGCCAACAGGAGTCTTAACTGAACTCGATAAAAATGGACATACATTTATAGAAACCTTTGTTAGCAAAGGTGAGAGTTCAAGCGATAAAAGCTCGCCAAAAACCACGATAAACTACACGGAATTGCCGATCATATTACCTTCAACGAATGTTCCTTTTACTGGTAGTTCTTCTACTCATAAGCATCCATCAGGACCTGTTACTGAATGGTTGCCTATCCCGAAACCTCCCGAAAGGGGACCAAATTATACAACTACTCACAAAATCGATCATGAGGAGCCAGTCATAATAACTCGTGAGCCTGACAGTTTCGAAATTACTGTCACGCGACAGATGTACAATAACCAGTCTGAGACAAAAGCCATACCTACATTTACAAGTCTGATCACGCCCACCGATGTCACGTCGACAACTGACATTTCTGTTTCTATAATATCAACAAAAGTAGATGTCATATATGGACGGCCGAGTGTGTCGGCTTTGCCTCCTCCACCTCCTCCTCTTCCGCCACCGACTGGTAGACCTCAAGTCTATCCCGTTGACATATCAGAACTAAGGCCCTCAAGTAGGCCTAACATGTACCCTAGACCAAGGCCTCCGGAATTTCCACCGCCGCCATTACCTAAGTATGGTAATAGTTTAAGACCATTGCCGATTCCTAAGCCGGGAGCTAATACGATTGTGAGGAAACCACCGATGTTTAGACCACAGCCACCACAGCTTCCAGAAATTAGGCAAGTATCTATTTTTCAAAATTTCAATTTCTATTTCATTCTTTTGTATTTCAATGTCATTCTATGTTATTCTATATTATTCTATTGGTATCATGGTGAAATATGCAAATTGGCATTTTAAAAAGCTTGTCACTGCGATTAGTTCAGTGACAAGTTTTTAAAAAGATGGTTTTTAATGGTAACAGTGTTTTGTTGAAAGCGATATCTTCTAAAGCTAGTGGCTTTAAAATAGAACCACCTTCCACAAAACTCTTCAAACAAGCTAGTTTGTATGATGTATTGCTGGAATCAAATTCAACTTAAAATCATGATTAATCATTTGAAAATGTAGTTTTAAATGATTATAGGAGAAAGTAATAACTGTAGTTTACTAAATCTACTATACATTGTCTTAGTGTGCTACTGTAATATAAAACATTTCATAATTGAAAATAAAAAAAGAAATCACTTCGATTGAAATTTATCAAGTTTGTAATTACAAATTTAGAATCACCCTTTCGAAAACATTTTAAAATTCATATAATAAGAAACTCGAATAGCTTTTTTAATCAGAATGTGAAATTTTATTTTTTGTCATGTTTTATATACGTTTATTTAGTAAAAAGCAATAAGAAATTTTTGATATTTGAGCAAAGAATTTTATCCTATTGACAATATTGGTTAAATGTGGGCTGGAGTTGAAGAGATTGTGCTTCCACATGAAACATTCTTTTTCATATAGCTACCACATAGTCCCATGTGGGCCTCGTTTTTTTGTATTGCTAAGGTAAAAGCAAAGAACATTTAGCCGAAGAGAAGAGTTTGATATCATCTAGTAAAAATTTTATCCATTTTATTTATTTTTTTAGCTTTATTATTTTTTATATCTCAATTATGAAACAGTTTAAAACACAAATTTTAAATACAAAACTAACATTTTAATCGAGCATACTTAATACGCATTTGAAATATTTTTGTTTTGTTTTGTTGGGTCTATTTATTTTATCTTTTTTTAATATTTTTTATCTTTTTTATCTTTCGTGTCGATTTTTTTTCTAAATCTAGTAAATAATCTTTTCAATTTTGAAGCACAATGATAAAGCAGTACAATTTCTTACTTTAAATTGAGTTTACGAACATTGACACTTTGAACAAGACTGAACTATTTCAACCAAATTCATTGAGTTTCAAAAAAGAAAACTCAATAGAGTTTTACTTTAAAAAAATTAATGACGGCGACCTTTTTGTAGTAAAGAGTTGTCAATGACCCACTTAATTTTTTTTTTCCATTATCACCGGTAACTACTCATTTTATTTTTTCAAGAACTGTCGACCTGTGAAATTTCTCACGCTGGAAAAAAAGACCCCCTTTTGTTAATGCTTCAGGAGGACTTAATTGGGCATAATTATAGTGTTTCCGTTCGATATTGTTAATTGTGTTTCCATATAAGTTTTAAAAAATCCATCAACCTTTAGTTCCACAACCTGACATAAAAAAAGGTAACAGTGAAGAAAAAAAATTGAAGGAGCAGTGATAGTTTAGTTTGTTTATGTGGGGACAGACTATTTAAGAACTTTATTGATTGTCAATTATGTAGACCCGCATTTTGATGATAGTTCCATTTTTTTTTTCATTTAGGGCATTTATTTGTATTTTTGCATTATTTTTCTATTTTAGGTAATTAATTTAAAAAAATTTTTTTTGTATTTTTGTAATTTTTTTTTAATTTAATGAAATTTTTTTGAATTTTTGTACTTTTTTTTCAATTTAATGAAATTGTTTGCATTTTTGTACTTTTTTTTAATTTAATGAAATTTCTTTTGTATTTTTGGATTTTTTTCTCTAATATAAGGCATTTTTTGAATTTTTGAACTCCTTTTCCTCCTTATGGCATTTTTTGCGTTTTAGACTCTTTTTCCATTTTAGGCAATATGTTTTTTAGCTTTATTTTTTTTTTCATCAATTATGAAATATAAATTTTTGCATAAAAAGAATTTCGGGATGTTTTTTCTTATTTTAGGGCAGCATATTTACATTTCAAGTTATTTGCTTTTTACGTTTAAAATACTGTTTTACATTTTAAGATTGTTTTTAGTATTAGATCTTTTTTTTTTTTTTAATTTAGACATTTTGTTTTGAAATATTTTTGACTTTTAACTCGTAATATCACTGGCAATCTAGTTCTTCCCCACACTTTATTTCTCCTTAACATTTGTTATAGGCATTTTTTATACAGTTAATTCTAATTGGAATCGTTTAGCTATAATGAATGTTTTTTCTTTAATTTAAGAGCACATTTAATTTAATTAATTAAATTTATTTTGAAATATTTTTAAGTCAATAATATTCTGGCTCTATTAATAAGATTATTAATGCACCAAAGTTCTAGTATAATTTTTTATCCGTTTCTCAAAGTTACTGTTGTATTGTTTTTTTTTTTAAAATCAGTATTCAATATTTCTGTTGCACCTTTTATCAATATTTTCTGTCGTATTTTTTATCAGTATACCAGTATTCAGTATTTTCTGTTATATTTTTTATCAGTATTTCAGTGTTTGGTATTTTTAGTTGTATTTTTATCAGTATCTAAGAGTTCAGTATTTTCTGTTGTATTTTTATCACTATCTTAGAACTTAGTATTTCCTGTTGTACTTCGTATCAGTACCTCAGTATTTAATATTTCTGTTGTTTTCCTTTTATTTTTTTTCCCTGGTATTTTTTATCAGTATCTAAGTCTTCAGTATTTTCATCACTATCTCAGAACTTAGTATTTTCTGTTGTACTTCTTATCAGTACCTCAGTATTTAATATTTCTGTTGTTTTCCTTTCATTTTTTTTTCTGTGGTATTTTTTTATCAGTATCTAAGTGTTCAGTATTTTCATCACTATCTCAGAACTTAGTATTTTCTGTTGTACTTCTTATCAGTACCTCAGTATTTAGTATTTCTGTTATTTTTCTTTTCATTTTTTTTCTGTGGTATTTTTTATCAGTATCTAAATATTCCGTATTTTCTGTTGTATTTATTACCACTATCTCTGTGTTCAGCATTTTCTGTTGTACTTCTTTTCAGTAGTTGTATTTTTTTTATCAGTATCTAAGTATTGAGTATTTTCTGTTGTTATTTTTATCAGTATCTCAGCGTTCAATATTTTCAGTGGTTTTTTTTATCTACATCTTGGTGTTCAATATTTTCTGTTGTGTTTTTTATCTGTATTCCAGTGTTCAGTATTTTCTGTTGTGTTTTTTGTCTGTATTCCAGTGTTCAGTATTTTCTGTTGTACTTTTGTCATCATCATTTTGACGCATTCCTTTTCTAATTTTAATTATTTTCTTTCTTTTAGAATCGACACATGCGTGGTCGGCGATGATACCACATGCGATGTGCAGTTGAAGGAGCAATGTAGAACAGAACGGGGTGTGAGTTCATGCTTATGCCGACCTGGATATGGGCGTAATATAGAAAGAACACAATGCACCCGTAAGACAAATTTGAATTTTCGAATTCTTTAATTTATGAAAAAAGTGATGACCTTTATATCTAGCCACCTTTGGTAACCCTCAGGGTTACCTTTTTAAATTATCTTGCATAACTTATAAACTTTAATAGTTAACAAGCCGAATGCACAGCTCAGCTATATTTAAATATTCTAATTTTTCAACCCTTCCTCCACTCCAAACACTTTATTAGTTTTAAACAATATATTAACCAAATTATTTTACCGTCTAGCTGTTGCCCGTGCGGAAGACCGTGATTTAAAACTTAATTATTTTTAAGAGAAGTCGATATATTTTAATTATTTAATTATTATTTTAATTATTAGAAGTCGAGAATTTTAATTTTTTTTAAGAGATATTGTCAAAATTCTTTATATATTGAGTTTTTAGTATTAATTTGAAATTTGACCGGCAGCCATTAAATCACGCAAACCATCGTAAATATGAGTGCGGAATATAACAGCAGAGTGCGGAATATAACAGCAGAGTGCGGAATATAACAGCAAAGTGTGGAATATAACAGCAAAGTGCGGAATATAAAAGTAGAGTACGGAATATAACAGCAAAGTGCGGAATATAACAGCAAAGTGCGGAATATAACAGCAAAGTGCGGAATATAACAGCAAAGTGCGGAATATAACAGCAAAGTGCGGAATATAACAGCAGAATGCGGAATATAACCATTTCTGCCGTGAAATGAGATAAAATCATTCCAATGTTCCATTACGTGTTGTTCTTCTTCATGAACTTCTCGAACCATAGTTTGAGTATTGCATGATACATGTACCTATATACTGTTTTTATTTTATTTTATAATCGTCGTTAACAGCCGACCCAATTTTGAGCTTACCAATGTACAATTCCGTAGCTTTGTAATTTTGAACCCAATCTAGAAGACAAGGGAACTGGATCAAGTATTATGCGAAATTCACCTTCGTGGAGTGTTTTTTGATGGCGCTAACCTGCAGCATGGCGCTCTGTGCAGGCGGCCGTTCGGGGCCGGTGGTCGGCAGAAGTCATTTGTGGCCGCCTCATGCGAGGCTAGGCCTCAGCTCCCGCCTTGAGCATTCCTTTTTAACCAAAACAGTCTCTCGTGAGAGTGTGGCCGCTTCTCTGCGCCAAATTTACAGAGATCCTCCACAAAGTAGTAACGAGTTTGCAGAAATAGCCGCCGATTCCATGCGTGTCAATGGAGCCATTCATCAATTTAAACAGCTCCGAAAACCCATCACTTATTCCTCTAGTATGTCAATTGAGTATTCTATGAAAGCCCAGAATTCAACAGAATCTGAGACGGCGGTGATTGCTCTGGTCGGGATAATCCACGACGAAGGGATAATAGGAATCGGGATAACTCGGACGAAGAAAATCGCTTTTTGAGAAACGGAAAAGAATCTCGGATTATGCTCTTGTAATGGTCATGTTTGGTATTATTATGATGGTAGTAGAAAATGAACTCTCTGCTGCAGGTGTTTATAATGAGGCATCTGTACTGCTGTTAAAACTTTGATCTCCGTTTCTGCCCTTATGCTATTAGGTGTAATAGTTGCTTACCACGCTCTTGAAGTACAGCTGTTTATGATAGACAACTGTGACGATGATTGGAGGATTGCCATGACTCCTCATAGAATATCGCATATTTTTCTGGAGTTGGCCATCTGCGCCGTCCATCCAATTAATGGGGAATACTACTTCACGTGGACCACGAAACTGGCCAATCAGAACGGCATTATCGAATCCAGAAAGGTGCCTATAGATGTCACTCTGTCCTTACCCATGTTCCTACGCCTGTATCTCATTTGCAGGGTAATGCTCCTGCACAGCAAACTTTTTACTGATGCATCATCTAGAAGTATTGGAGCCCTTAACAGAATCAATTTCAACACTAGGTTTGTCCTCAAGACTCTGATGACCATATGTCCTGGAACTGTCCTCTTAGTCTTCATGGTCTCTTTATGGATCATAGCTTCATGGACGTTAAGATTATGTGAAAGATATCACGACGAAGAACACGCGAACTTATTAAACACTATGTGGTTGACGGCCATTACTTTCCTATCTGTCGGTTACGGCGACATAGTGCCCAACACTTACTGTGGCAGCGGCATCTCTGTCAGTACGGGTCTTATGGGCGCGGGTTGCACGGCCTTAGTCGTTGCGGTCATCGCCCGGAAACTCGAGCTGACTAGAGCAGAGAAGCACGTTCACAGCTTCATGATGGACACTCAGTTAACCAAGAGGTTAAAGAATGCTGCCGCCAACGTGTTGAGAGAAACTTGGCTTATATATAAGCACACTAAACTAGTTAAACGAGTGAACCAATCAAAAGTCAGAGCACATCAAAGGAAGTTCCTTTTAGCCATTTATTGTCTTAGAAAATTAAAAATGGACCAGAGAAAACTTATGGACAATGCAAACACCATCACAGACATGGCTAAGACGCAAAACTCTGTCTATGAAATGGTTTCTGAAATGAACCAGAGACATGAAGTTCTTGAAGTAAGAGTATTATCAGTAGAGGAACGTTTAACTCTAATACAAAATCAGCTGGAGGCTCTTCCTGATGTCTTAACAAAAGCTTTATCAGCCCTTCCCACATTCAGTTCCATAGAAGGGGGGCGGTCACAAAGAGACGCACAGCAATTACAAGCCCCCCAACCAAGTAGTAGGCATGTATACCTTCATCCTGATGATGCTGCATCTTTGGCAAGTAGACCAAACTGGACATCTGTCAATTTAGCAAGTAGTAATAGAACTCCACCACCACCCCTAGTGGTGCCACGTGCTTTATCAACCGAGAACTAAAAGTGAAATATCTACAAAAAAAAAAAAAAAAAAAAAAATATGTGTAAATATACAAAAAAAAATTTCTGTGTCCAGCGGGGATATATGGGATGCCACAATTGCCATTACATATTTATTTCCTTTCCTTTAAAATATCTTTGATTACTTAAGCCCTTTTATTAGTCGACTTGTCTTTTAAATAAATCAAAGACTTAATCTTTTAAAACAAACACAAAATATTTATGCAATGGATACTTTTTATTTCATTACTTTGCAGACCTTCTAATTCACTGTCGCCTCTAATCGAAAACAAAATTCTATTTATAACTTTTTATTCTAATTTCTAACCGAAAATATGTTTCAGTTGCATGGTTGTAATAATTCTCATAAATTTGTTGGCGACTCGTGATCGCCAAGGTATTCTTTTTAACCCAATGTTGATATACTGGTTGTTTTTGTTTTGGCTATGTTATATTTCGAAATTCGCCAATTTTGGATCTCCTACCCATACTTTTTATGTCCGTTAGGAATAAATATATTCACTTTTAATTCCAAATTTGTGGCGACTAGGAGTGCCCTTTGGGGCGCTCCTGTCCCAGTCATCCTAACGGGTTTTAGAAATTAAATCGTAACGGATTGCTAACAAAAACTTCTTGATGTGGAAGTTGTATTTTCTAGATCCCTTTTAAGGGATTTATTTTTTGATAATCTGGTAATTATTTTGATGATTTGTATTGATGGCCATTCTCTATAATCTTCACGAATTATTTAATAAATTTGATTTTTGCTACGATTCATATTAATTTCCCGGAGACTTTCATTATGTATCATCCATTTACTTTTATTAACGGCCAATATGAACAATAAATGAATTAAGATATTTTCTACTATACGAATTTTGGCGGCTACTGATGGAGAACAACCTCCACCATAATCATAGATTAGTAAACCTGAACGGGATAAGAAACATTTTTCAAATTAATTATTATTTAAAATATTATTATTTAATTTATTAATTATTGTTTCATTTATTTATAGATTATTTATAATTTATTAATTATATCTTCACTCATTATTTTTTGTAATTTCTTTTCTTTTAATTAATTTGGTTGCATTTTTCTCTTTCACTTTTTTTAGCTGTAGTGTCAATGCTTTTGACAGTGAAAGTCGCCAAACTGGCAGATAAAAGTATTGATCCATCTCACTTTGTGCCTGGTTCTCCAGAATACCAAAGACTTAATTTTGAAGCTAGTCATGCGGTAAGTTATTTTTGCCTTAGACTGTGTGTAAGAAGCACAAACAGATTTATATTGTGTTCCAGAAAGGTTTTTCACTCATTAAAACACGCCTTAACTCGATAATGATTCGTTTCATTTTGAAAACGTTTATATATATACGTATACATAAAAAGAGAGAGAGCGATATCATCCCATTTCTAGACATGGCGAAAATAATTTCATTCAACTGCACAAATATTATTATAAAAAACAATATAACTAGCTGAATAACTGCATTTTATTAATATTATATTTCAAATGTATTTTAATAATTTGTGACTGATAAAAATTTAAATTAGGAAAGATATAGGCAACTTTCCTCTATAGTTTTGTCTTTTGAAAACGAAGTTATATGATTGGTGTTTTTGAAATGATTTAAGTTTTTTTTATGCCTTTGTAATCAATCGTACTGTGAAATCATTAAAAAGCATTCTTCTTTACTCTCATAAAATGTAAACAGTTCAATTTTTTTTATTTTATCTCGTATTTCGAATTTGTGAAAACATAAGATTGAATTGTTAAAGATTACCCCAAATAATGGATATAAGATTGAATTGTTAAAGATTACCCCAAATAATGGATATAAGATTGAATTGTTAAAGATTACCCCAAATAATGGATATAAGATTGAATTGTTAAAGATTACCCCAAATAATGGATATAAGATTGAATTGTTAAAGATTACCCCAAATAATGGATATAAGATTGAATTGTTAAAGATTACCCCAAATAATGGATATAAGATTGAATTGTTAAAGATTACCCCAAATAATGGATATAAGATTGAATTGTTAAAGATTACCCCAAATAATGGATATAAGATTGAATTGTTAAATATTACCCCAAATAATGGATATAAAATTGAATTGTTAAAGATTACCCCAAATAATGGATATAAGATTGAATTGTTAAAGATTACCCCAAATAATGGATATAAGATTGAATTGTTAAAGATTACCCCAAATAATGGATATAAGATTGAATTGTTAAAGATTACCCCAAATAATGGATATAAGATTGAATTGTTAAAGATTACCCCAAATAATGGATATAAGATTGAATTGTTAAAGATTACCCCAAATAATGGATATAAGATTGAATTGTTAAAGATTACCCCAAATAATGGATATAAAATTGAATTGTTAAAGATTACCCCAAATAATGGATATAAGATTGAATTGTTAAAGATTACCCCAAATAATGGATATAAAATTGAATTGTTAAAGATTACCCCAAATAATGGATATAAAATTGAATTGTTAAAGATTACCCCAAATAATGGATATAAGATTGAATTGTTAAAGATTACCCCATATAATGGATATCAATAAACATGTTTTTGTTTTGAGTTTAATTGTTCACGTTAATGTTAATACAAAGTGAATTGCTTTAAAGAATTTTTCCAATTTGTTTAATATTTATTTCGAATACTAAGCGATTTCCGTTTCAAATTTCTTTCTATTCTATTCTTTCTATTTTTTTTTTTTTAATTTTTATTTTAAAGATTTAAACTTGCGTGTATGTTTTTTTTTTTTTTTTTTTTTTTTTTTTTTTTTTTTTTTACAATTTTAAATTTGTAATTTGTAACATCCGACTTACAATAACGGTTTTTTTCGATATCATTATGCCTTTTATATATATTAATATGGTTTTGCATTTTTTATGATTGTGAAAAATGATACATTAGGTCAATCCATTTTTATATCAATCTGCTAAGTGTGTTCGACCATTCTTTTTTCTTCAGGTCTCTACTTTATTCGGCTACAGTCCACTTTCAGATGCCTACAGAGGAGCAATCCTAAATCGTATTTACTTCATCGCCAATCGAATGGTAATCAACAGCACTGTCCACCTGTCAGAATCAGAGGTTAGAGGATCCCTGAGGCATCATGTTGAACATGCCGTAGCCACTGCCATCAGCAGAAGAGAGAACAGATTAGGAACGACTCAACTCTACGTCAACGGCCCTTTAAGCGCTCTTGTGGAAGTCGAAGGTATATATCAAATATATTATACGTTCAATCACTTATAACTTCTGTTGTTTCAACAGAAGTTATATTAGCACTGGTTTACTGTTGGTTGACTGAATGTAAACAATAACAATGTAAACAATAACAAGTCACGATGGCTCAGGGGATAAATGAGGCGAACCGGGTTCGAATCTCTGTCGATACAAATTCCGCATCCGGCTTGCACAAACCACAGTGCTGCCGTGAAATATCCTCAGCTGTAGATGGACTATGAGTTAGAGTCCCCGTGCCGTCAGGCTAAACGTGGGAGGTTCTCGTAGTCTTCCTCTCCATGTAACGCAAATGCGGGTTAGCTCCATCAAGAAGTCTTCCATGAAGGTAAATTTCTCCCAATACTTGATCCAGGAGTTCCCTTGTCTTCTGGATTGGGTTCAAAATTACAAGGCGACGGAGTTGAACATTAGTAGTCGTAAACCCATAAAATTGGGTCGGCTGTTCAACGACGGTTATAAAAAAAAAGCTTCCTAAAACAGGAAGAAATTTAGAAAACTTCCGGTGTATCCCTCCGCTTATGCTTACGAGGCGATCTGTAAACAGGCCTAATATTCCAGGAAGTTTTATTATTGTGATTAGTGCTTGAATCTGCGTTTAATTTTACCATTCATGAGATTTTTCTGTAATTTATAAATTCTAGCAGGTCTGGAGCCTAAAAAAATGTAACAAAATTAATATCACTGCATAAATAAAGTGTAAGGTTTGCCTTCTTTTTAGTATTATCCCTTATTTGGCTATATTTGTGTAAAGTAGCGCCGTTCGTTATTTTTTTTGGGTAGCATTATAGCAAGCTTACGGAGTCTTCCGAATTCATTTGTTGTTTGTTTCGTTGGAAGTTAAACTGAAAAAACGCGTTATACTGAAAAGACTACAAGTACAATAAAACTGGATAGAGCGTTTTTTTCTAGCTTAGGCTTAAAAATCAGTCAGAAATAGTAACCCAAAAGTTTTACGGCGAAATTTGACCACCAGCGCCATCTGCGCTTATAGCTTTACGCGTCAACCACTCCGTGCCGGTTCTGATCTGTGTTCAGGGACTGATTAACAAATTGCGGGAATTACTGTTGCACGTGTACTGGGTTATCTACTAAGTTCCCGCTATTATTATTTTTTTTTAAAACTTACAAATTCTCCGTGTTACTGAATGTTTCTGGCAATATGTCTTAGGTCATAGGGGCTATCGAACTTCAGTGGTGTTTGAAGAATTTTACGGGGGGCATATTATTTAGAATTTTAAGTGTAAAAACTCACCCAAGGAAGAATTTTTTTAAAAAAATTTTGAGTGCATTTTGAAATTAATAATTTTATGCAGCACTCAATGCACACTTAATTCTGTGTAAATTAAATGATATTAAAGGAATTATTAATTCAGTGATTTATTGAGAAAATTATTATTAATCAATTATTTAGGTAAGTAAAATAACACTTAAATAGTTGTTCTGCACAATTTTTTTTAACACTTGGGTGCTTCAGAAAAAAAAAATATTTTCGCTTTTAAAAATTCAAACTTATCTTTTGAATTTTTTACTTTTTTTATTTAAAAATATTTTTGGATTTTTAAAATATTTTTTTTACAAGAAATTACTCAGATATTATAACCAGTTTAGAAGTTTGCAGAAATTTTTTTTTTGTAAGGACTGTTAACATAAAACAACATTGTCTAAAAAAAATGCAAATAAAAAAGCATTGGTTGGTAGGAATTTTCAATAAAGTTGGAATTGGAAATTACTTTATCGAAAATAAAGACGGAAAAAAGTTTTTTTTTTTTTTTAAAAAATACATTCAATAAACATTTGTAAATTTTTTTAAGGGGCATTGTATAATATTTGTCTTTAATAGTGAGCAGTGAATAAAAAAAAAGTTGGGAACCTAGGTTTTAGATGATTCGCAAGAGGATGTTTCGCTTTAGACTTTGGACATTTGCATTGCGTATGGAATAGCTGAGGAATCTGCTCGTGATTTCTATGATAAATTTAAAAACGAAAAATTTAAGAAGATTTACTTCGTTCTTGCCGGTTCAGTTTACTGAAGAGTGTTGAAAACTATTTTGCACGAAAATTCGTGTTGATCGACTTGAGAATAGGCAGAGAAAATGGAATCCTCCCACATTTTTTCAACTTTTACAAAAATGACGTAGGCTTAGTTGCCAACTCAATAGTACATAATAAAAAGAGAAATCAAAAATAATGTAAAAAACAGCTTAAAACTACAATTTCAAAGCAAAATTCCACAAGGAAATTAAAACCAAAAGCAAATTGTAAACAACAAAAAAAAACAATGAAAAATATAAGAATGACAACCGAAGCTGACGTCGTCAGGGGATACTAGCCCAAGAAGTCATAAAATTAGTACGAAACCTTTTCTATGGAGAGAACCCGACAAAGGTCTAAAATTTGTTCTCTCTCTGTACCACAAAGGCTTTGCAAGAAGTCCAAGAAAATAGAATATAAAATACAAAAACAAAATACAAGTAAAATTAACACAAAATACATTAACTAATAACAAAATAAAAAATAATTTTCAAAAAACCTACTTAAAGACATATTTCTTTGCCAAAACCAAAACAATACCACACTCAGAAAATCACGAATAAACATCACGCCCCTACTTAATGCGCAGAAAGAAGAAAAAAAGGAAAGTAAGAAAGTTATTGCCAATAGTACATATGTATTTCAAACATACTCACTGTACTGGACTCAAGTATTTCGTTGTCTTTTGTGTTCAAAACTATAAAAGTAAACAGGTTCAAGCAGACAGTGCAAGCTATCGTGCGGGACCCGACAAGAAATAACTAGGCTGTGAAACTACTGAAACTTAATACACATAGATTCGGAAATACAAATCATATATTATGAAAAGTATGCATATCTGCAACATTAATTTGTACATATTCTGCTACATATTTATCCCAAATCCAAAATAAAAACTGTTTGCTGCACCTATCGATTCCTCTATACAGATCATATTTTATAAAAAATTTTATGTGTGTGCAACACTAAATTGCACACGTATCTTTTTACAGTTTCATACCAAATAAAAAGTTTTTCTAAAAGCTAAGATTCATATATACAGATCATTTATTATAAAAATAAAAAAAATATTTGGGTGTGCAACTCTGAGGTGCACATTCATTGTTTATAAAAGAGAAGCGCGGTTACATATTCTCAATAAGAGAAATCATTGTATTTCGTATATGGCCAAACTAATATATTTATGTAACAAAAACTTTATTTAATGGTAATGTTTCAAAATTTATAGAGCAACGATTGAAAACAAAAATGGCAACCCATTATTTATTTATTGATCTGACATTAATGAAACGTGACGAGTTAAGTGATTTTGAAAACTTTTTTAAAACTAAATTTTCAACTCTGTAAGAAAAGAGCTTTTTTAAAATTTTAAATGCCATTTTAAGCAAAAACTTATATAAAGGGCAGTGTATTTTAGAGAAATACACATTTTGATTAAAGATGCTGCGTATTTTAGGAAACATAAAAATATTTAAAACTTATTGTTGAATAAATATTTATGAAATTTAGAAATGTATCACTCTAGAAAATGAACAAAAATACCTTTTTCCGGATTTTCTATTTTTGGAAAAAGTATATATGTTATAATGTATGACCGAAATCAAGAGAATGTCGACTTTCACCGGTGAATGTCAATAATAGTCGTTTTGGTGAATGTCCGAAATATTTGTTATTAATTTTTCGATTTGGTATTAATTTATTCGTTGATATTATTATATTTATTCAATATTTCTTATATTATTTCTTGTTATATTATTTTCACCGACTTTCACAGGTGAATGTCAATAATCACTTAGTCGCTTTAGTGAATGTCCGAAATATTTGTTCTATCCGATTTGATATTAATTTATTCATTGATATTATTATATTTATTCAATAGCTTAATATCTGCTGAGGATAGATTGGGAGAAACATCAGTGTTCGGAGTAACGGTTAAATGCATACTGGGCAGAGGCCCTCGACCTTAAAAAAACATTGGTATAGGGCATACCTGGCAGTAGCACTTCACTAGACCTAGTAAATATTTCGGACATTTACCAAAGCGACTATGTGATTGTCATCATTTACTGGGGGGAGTCAACAGGCAACAATTTTGGTCATTCACAGTAACATACATAAATAAAATAGGCAAATCAATAAAAAAATAAACTATTATTTATTTAGCTAACTTGTCTTAAAAGTACACTTTATTTCTAACGTAATTATGTTCTGGTAGATAAAAATAGCGTTTAGTATACAGTTAAAGATTTCATAAGTTCTTCTTATAATTTGTTATAAACCATACATTTGCATAAAAAGGAAAGAGTCTTTGTTTGAAGTACTACTTTTGACAACCGTATTTAATAGTGCCAAAACACGTAGCCTTAAAATTTCTCTGCTCGGTATTAAATGCCAAATAACACAGACATCAATTAATTTAATTCTGCGTTGCTGTCATAAATACTGTTACTTGGAAAAAATCTACGCTAAAAGATATCCGTCTAGTCGGTTTGATGGGTAATATTTTCACATTTCAAATTTCTTTTCTTGCTAAAAGCTGGTTCGAATTGCGTACTTGCACTAGAAGAAGATCATAAATACCCACACATGTGATCTATGACGTCAAAACCAGCTTTTCGTTTATAGGCAAAATGGCTCGTTTAAGTTGATCTAAGTTTCTCCACAAAAGTTAGGATGCTAATTAACGGGAAGTTAATTAAATACAGAGTCGTATCTCACATCAAATTTGTTGAAATATATATATTTCTCGTCTACGTTTTTTACTTAACTTAGATTTATTATTTGTATATGCCTTTTATTGTAACAGTGATATATTTTTGCTTTCTGTACCTGGCAACTAGGATGCGTAATTAATTTGTTTATGTTTAACATGGCTTCGTTCTTGTCTTTGTGTTAAGTAAAACATGTATAGTGAAAGAATTGAAATATTTGTGAAAGAATTTAGAATGTGTCACTTAAAAGAATTGATACTAGACGGATTCGCTTACTCGAAATAGAATGGAAAGAGCAGTTGCTAACAAATGCCACGTTTCAACAACCAATCAGGATCAAGATATCCATACCACGTCATTTGGAGATTGCGGCAAGGGAGAGCATGGCACCACTGTTTGCTCTCCAGTCTAAATTGTGGTTGCGTAGTGCGTGACTGCGCAAGTGTTGTCTTCAAAGACCCTCACTTTTATCTCATTAGTGAAATTATAGATTAAAGTTAACTAGTAAATCAAATCAAAATCGTAAAATATTGTTTTAATAATATTCTATTCTCAAATTCGTGAAAGAACATTTTAGTTATCGTTCATAGTCCTAGTCTCAAATTGCACATAAGTTTCAAAAATATAGACTTGAGAAAAATGCCTTTTACATCAATTATATTATCTATTCTTCGATTTACATAAATTTTGAGGACCTTTCATATGTATCGATATTTATTTATTTTTTATAATTACATTGATTGTTTTCAATATTGTAAAATAAATCTCTCTCTAAGTCAAAGCGCTAAATTTCCACTCAGCAGCTTACCATTGGCGACCAAATATTCAATTTTGGCGAGTAAGTTTAGTCTTGTAAAATGCTGTTCTTCTAACTACCATACTTTTCCCAGAGTTTTCTGTCGACAAATATTAAAAATGGCGAGAAGGCTAGGAAGTTTATTAAAACATACGCAAATATATATATATATATATATCACAAAAGAAAACTCAAATCTATATCATCAGCTGTGTCAACACTTTTTGATACCTTTGGCCTTCCTCCTTCTCCCTCTATCCCGATTCTTAAATTTGGGAACGAGGATATAACGAAACTATTTATGAAATAAAACCCAAATCTCTTTAATAAGCAAGTGAATGTTGTATTATCAGATTAAACAGAATTCAAGTTCGTTTCACTGTTATGGATTCAGATACTGGAGAAGTTAACAGAGTTCTATTAAGAGTCTTCAGCGAGTTTTTCAAATTTGATCCGTATTATCCACGGAGAAAAATATTCTGGTAAAATGTACGGTAATGACATTTCTGGCCAAAAAGAAAAAAAAAATTCTGATTGATAAGACCAAAATATACGGTATTTAAATGATTCACTTGGTAGTTATTCCGCTTATATGGTAACACCGTTTACCAAAAATTCTCGTTTTCAAAATTATGGTTCTTTTTACCACATGTTTTGTAAAAAATACAAACTGAAAAGGAAATTTTACTAAAAAAATACTTTTTATGTCATGCTCTTAGTTATTATAATGAATTCCACGTTTTACCACAATTACCAAATTATATCACATGTTATAATACCATTGTATTGATAATTTGACCAAAATCATTGCCAAAACGCTTCGGTAAAAATTATTGAACTTTTTGATGTTCCCATAGAGCCAGAAATACAGTAAATGTTGGTAAAATGTTGGAAATACAGTACACATATCTAGTTTTGCCCATATTTTTTCTTCTTCTTATTTATACTATTTCATAATTTTCAGTTTCTGTATTTTTTTTATGGTTTTTGATCATTAAAAAGTTATTTAACTTACAGCTCTAGAAATTAAAAAAATGGTTTACATATTTCGTGAAAATATTGACGAGCAAAACTTTTAGTCAGACTAGTACCTTTAGAACTGAAATTTCATGCAATGACTTAAGCTGGAATTCTCAAACAACATTCTGTAGTAATTTTATCTGAATCGTAGTGGCTCAGGGGATAGAGCGTTCGCCTTCAATGAGGTGAACCGGGTTCGAATCCCGGCAATGGCTGGTCGATATGAATTCCACTCCCGGCTCGCACCGAGTACAGTGTTTACTTGAAACATCCGCAGTAGTAGACGAATCATGGGTTAGAATCCCGTTGCCATCAGACTAATCGTAGGCGGTTTTCGTGGTTTTCCTCTCCATGTAACATAAACGCGGATTAGTTCCATTAAAAAATTCTCAGGGAGGTGAATTTCTCGCTAAGAATTCCGCATCCGGCTCGCACCGGCCACAGTGCTGACGTAAAATATCCTCAGTCGTAGACGGATCATGAGTTAGAGTCCCCCTGCCATCTGGTTAACCGTGGTAGGTTTTCATGGTCTTCCTCTCCATGTAACGCTATTGCGGCTTAGTTCCATCAAAAAGTCCTCCACGAAGGCAAATTTCTCCCAATACTTGATCCAGGAGTTCCCTTGTCTTCTGGATTGGGTTCAAAATTACAAAGCTACGGAGGTGAACATTAATAGTCGTAAACCCCAAAAATTAGGTCGGCTGTTCAACGATGGTTATAAAATAAAAATAAAATAATTCTATCTTCCAGATCTAAACGAGTGCAAGGACAAGGTTCTGAATGATTGTTCTGAACATGCTTTGTGCGACAATCTTTTCGGTTCGTTCCAATGCAAATGCAAACCTGGCTACACAGACAAATACAAAGGAGATCCAAAGAATGAGGGTAGAGTTTGTTCCGGTAAGTGATTTTTGAGATTTCATTTTCTCAAATGTGATTTCTAATTATTTTTTCTTCTTCTTTAGACTATCGCAAGTGGAAAACATGGATCAGTGCTTCAGGCACAATTGAAAACAAAAATATAACTGATAAAAAGAAATTAGAAATTTTATGTGGCGCGCGATCTTATCAAATTAAAGTAAACTATATTTCAACCACTTGCTAAATGTTGAAAATTGCGTGCATTTAAAAAACTCACACATTTTGTTGATTTACTTCAAGCTATTATTTCATTCTTATAAATTTAAATTATTGCATGCATTTTTACAGTTGAAATTTTTTTTTCTGAACTAATATCAAGGCTGTCAACTTTCTACGCTTTTTGTAAAAATTTATTCTGTTGGTAGCTAAGTTAATATTTTAATGTATTATTTTTCATTCCTTAAAACTTATTTTTCACATTGCTACAAATAAATGATTTAAAAGTTCGCTTTGTTTCCAGCACTTTCATAGTAAAGTTTTTAAAATGTTGGCAAAATTACCAACAATTCAGAAATCTCTGGTTTTAAAATGTCTACCAACCTATAAAATATTTTACAAAAATCATAGCAGTTGGCAGACCAGTAATATCTTAGAAGTTCAACTTATTTAGCAAATATTTTAATGTTATACAACCATAGAGTGCTTACTTTTGATTTTTGAAAAAAAAGACCTAAACTATTTTTTATATTTAAGAAGTTCAATTTAGTTAAAAGAAGAAAAAAAATTATTTTTAAGATTTCTGGAAATTTGAAAGACTTTTAAATTTCCTTCAAACTTTAATGAGTTTGAGCATCTTACAAACATAGAGTGTTTGCCTCTCAACGAAAATAAAAATAATTTAATTAATTTTTTTACAGTCAAGTTTAAGGCATTTAACAAAATTTAGTACTCATTACGGTCATAAGTAACTTTTTTTCCAATTAGAAGATAAAAACTAGTTTCACTCTTATAATTCGAAGGAGTTCAATGTATTTTACGAACATTTAAGTACTTTATTAGCTAAATTCTAATACCCAGCAACAAAAAAAAGTCTTTTAACCTATTCCAAACTTTTTATTTTCTTCTCACTTAACCCATAATTTGTTTCTCTTATTATAAGGCAGAATCTTCAACATAACAGAAAGAAATGTAACAATAAATAGCCGATATTCTAATTCTAGGGTTAACATTTCTAGGCTTAAAGCCGACGAATGAATTTTTAAAAAAAATGTTGGCAGCCTCCAATATCTACAGTTATATACAACATAAAATATCTGTAACTACTGATTTGAATTTTTACTTTACGTTGTACAATAAACTAAGTTGTTAGAGTATAAAAATTGTAAAGATGAATAAGTTATGAATGTAACTTATTTTTCTGGTATATTGAAAATGGCGCATAAGTTATAAATGAATCTTGGATATTACACTGAATACCAAAATTATTAATTGGTCTATTGATCTTTTTATAGCTTGTTCTCCCGATTATTGCAATGGCAAAGGTCAATGTGTTGTCGTTCAAGGGCGCCAAGAATGCAGGTAAGCTTCCAATAAAGAACAATTGAAAAATAATAGTAGTTTATTTTAAGGATATAAATAGTGCCATTCGTGAATAGTGCCAGAATAAGAAATAGTGCCATTATAAGATAATAGTACCATTCGTGAGTTTAAATGATTCTGAGTTAAATAAAAGACATTGATTAAGAATTATAATAATAATATAATTTATTTCGGGTTAAATATCACGCTGGTTTATTTAATACATGATTGGTTGAATTAACGATGCGCATTAAGTGCATTAAAGAGAAATTAAAAAGCTGTTAATTGGTTATTACCACTAACTCAGCTTCATGACGAATTTTTTTAAAAAAAATTGTAACAAGAACGTATTTGCATTGCACGTAGAGGCAAACCACAGAACTTCCCACGGTTAGCTTGACCGTATTTACCACTGATCTCATTTTTCAACACCGTTTGCCCTTTGTTTGTGTTTGCAATTAACTTATTATCTTTAATTCTGTGATTTGCTTTCACCAACGATTTGATTTATTAGCATTATTTGCCCTTTATTTGTGTATGAAATAGATTTATAATTGCAATTTAAGAATTTTTTTAAATAAATATTTTGTATTTAAAGGTGCCGAGGAAATTATGGAGGTTCCAGGTGCCAAGTTGACAATGAAGGTAAATTACATGTCCACCAATTTTTTAATTTAGTTTTAAAGTAATCTTTACAATTTTTTTTGTAATGAATGTGATTAGTGTTTAGTTTTTATAATGCTTATTATTTTATTTAAATGTAAGTAAGAAATGGCAATTTAATTAGGTTTCACATTTAATTTTCAACAGTATCTAAAATAAAATAGCATATAACATGTAATAATATCCTAAATATGTAACTTAAATCAAATATTATTCTGCTTTTGAAGTGTTCAGACAAGTTAAGAATAATGAAAATTTTATAAACTATGTTTTTCAAGTGAGCTGAAAAAGGGAAAACAACGAAAAACATAAGACGCATTATTACTTTTATTTTTGTCAGACATAAAATTTAAAAAAATTTAATGTAATTCAATTTTTTGCCAAATCGTTATTAAAAATAGCTTTTCCTTATTTTACAAGTAATTATTTTGCGTTTGTTGCATATTTTGTTAAATTTAATCGTTTTTCAATTAAACATAATAATTTTCAATTTTTTAGTTGTTGGTGTATCTGTTGGTGTTTCTGTTATAGCTATTATTGTGATAGCTATTACTGCAGCATGTCTTTATTTGTGGAAGTAAGTTCAGTTACTAATATTTAAGACAATTTTTGAATCAAGATAATTTAATAAATAATAAACAATTTAAGATAATTTTTGAATACATATTTTTTACATGATCAAGAAAAGTTTTTTAAAGTTAAGAACTCTTATATTGGCCTCTTTTTATGTTTAGTAATTTCGATAGAATTTTTAAACATAAAAACTAAATATTTTTTTAAAGTAACGAAGTCATGTAAAAATTTAGAAATTTCTGAGTATTTTCAAAATTTCGCATATTTTAAGAGTGCACAAACTTTAAATTAATAAAACTTAGCATTTCTTTAAACATGTCTAAATTAAAAAATTGAATACATTTTATCACTCTATCATTCTAATACTATAAAATATTCTAAATATAATACAAATTAAATAATTTTCATTTTCCAGAAATATAATATATTATGTGTTTTTTACGATTGCTTATTATTAACAAATTAAATGTATATGCCTATATTAGTATTCCTATTCCATGCTTCTTAGAAATAAGCAAATTTTATTTCGTAAACAAATATATTAATTAATCGTTTTTTCGAAATTCCTTGTTCTTAAATTTCGTCTATATGATACTATCTGTGTATAAAAATCTACTGGTATTTTATATACAAATGCTCAGTTTCTCTTTCTGTATAATATGAAAAAACGGTCACGAGAAGGTTATTATTTAAAATATATTTATTTTTCAAGAATGTTATTTTGATAAAATAAAGCAATACCGCCCTTAAGGAGGCCTATTATAGATATTGATATAGGTTACAGAAAATGTATGAAACAACAGTATTCTATAGAAATAGTATTCTTTATAAGAGTGTTCTATAGAAATTCAATGATATTCCGAATCTGAAAATCAAACCTTGCTTAATATCTTAGCTTATATATTTTTAAACATATTCTCTTTAAGAAATCGCCATTTTGGCAAGAAATTTTCACCTAAACTATTACTCTGGGGAGCAAGTTTTCTGTTGTATTTATACAAATACTTTATTTTGCCTAATTCAGGTGTCTTATTCGAAAGCTAAAATTTCTTTAAATGGCATTTTTAGTCGAGTTTTGGTCGAAGTTTCAAAATATTATGTATAACAGAAGGTCGCATCAAAAACAGAATGTTGCGACAAACTCACAGGGGAGTACGAACACATAATTTGGATTATAATTATATTGGAACCCATGCACGAAAATGTCGTCGTATGCGGCTAGAGGTGCATTTAAAAGAAATCACACAGAGAAATGATTTGTATTAGGGAAGCGTACCTAGTGGCGTATGACGACACTTGCGGGAATGTTCTCATGCAATTTCAATCTTGATGATATTGTGCTCTAACTCCCCTACAAGTTGATCGCAACATATATGCGACCCCGAGCCGCGATGGCTCAGAGGATAGAGCGTTCGCCTTCCAATGAGGCGAACCGGGTTCGAATCCCAGTCGATACGAATTCCGCATCCAGCTTGCACTGACCACAGTGCTGACGTGAAATATCCTCAGTGGTAGACGGATCATGGGTTAGAGTCCCCTTGCCGTCAGGCTAACCGTGGGAGGTTCTCGTGGTCCCCCTCTCCATGTAACGCAAATGCGGGTTAGCTCCATCAAAAAGTCCTCCACGAAGGCAAAATTTCTCCCAATACTCGATCCAGGAGCTCCCTTGTCTTCTGGATTGGGTTCAAAATTACAAGGCTACGGAGTTGAACATTAGTAGCCGTAAACCCATTAAGTTGGGTCGGCTGTTCAACGACGGTTATAAAATAAAATAAAATATATGCGACCCCTTGTTATATATAACGTTTTTAAATTTCATTAACGTTTGTACATTTCGACCAGTAGTTTCCTTTTTTTAAAAAAGAAAAAAACTGCCGTTTACAGAATAGAACTAATTTCAGAGTTGATATCTTGGCTGTAGCTCAAAAAGAGAAACCAATTGCTGATTTGAAATCAGTGATACAAAAGTATTTAATATCTGTTTAAAAAATAAAAACTGTTCCCCTCTGTAATCTTTAATGAAATTCTTTCGATTTTTAATAAGGTGTGAATTTTAATGCAGTGTTGAAGTAACTTTTTGAATTACCAAAAAAAAAAAAAAAAAAAAAAAAAAAAACTTATCACAAACATGTTTAATACTCACATAACTGTAGCTTTCCATCATACCGATAACTTGAACTACTTTCGTAATAAAAATTGAGGCTTTCTGAATCAAGATGGACAAAACAAAACCTAAAAAAAACAAAAACAAGGAGAGCTGTTAGATACAAACTAGCAGCAGTTATAAATAAAATACGGTTTATTAGACAGAAGAGAAAATTTTGATCGTATTATTGAGATCCCTATTTACTCATTGGTAAAATATCTTTTTTATTTTGGGTTACACACTTATAAACGTCACAAAATTAATATTTGTCCTCTAGTCGTCTAATGGGCTGGATTCCAGCCAATGTGTGCATCATAAGAAACCATAAAGTTCTTTTCCTTCTACAGTATTCGTATTTATATTAGAATCACCGCCAAGACAGAAATTATGAATAATTTAAACATAAAAAGAACATCAAAACACTTTAAATCAATATTATGTAAAAACATGAAAAATGCAAACGGCTGAAAATAAAAATAAACATCTCAGTTTTGGAAAACGACCGACTTAAAAAAGTTCCACAATTTGGTACTTCCACTTCAAGAAGAAGATCACGGATAACCACGCATGTGACCTAAGGCGTCAGCGCCAGCTGATGGTTTATAGGCAAAATGGCGAGTTAGAGTTGAGCTAAGTTTCTACACATAAGTTAGAATAATTAGCGCGAAGTTAATTCGTGCCTGTCTTTGTGTTAAGTAAGAAATATGTAGCGAAAGAATTTAAAAATTTGAGAGAGAATCAATGTAAAAGAATATAGAATGTGTCCTTTAAGAGAATTGATACCTGACTGGCTTGACTTGCTTAAAATAGAATGAATACAGGTATAGAATGAATACAGAAATACAGGTATCTAATTGAATCTGATTTAAATTACATGGTTAAGCATAATCTGGTAGTGCTTCGCACTCCCGTGCCACAGGTCCTGGGTTCGATCCTCGAGCCGGGCAAGGTTGACTCAGCCTTTCATCCCTTCAGTGGGTCGATAAATGAGAACCATGCATTCTTGGGAACTAAACACTGGGGGTTTCGTGCTCGTCTGACCACCCAACCGGAACATTTGATCCTGCACCCCAGAGCCCGATGGGCACAGTAGGCCTTGGCCCTTTATGGGCTGTCGTGCCACTGAGTTTAGTTTTCTTTTTTTAGTTTTGGTTAAGCATAATCACTTTATTTTTTCGCGAGTTGCAACTATCCAATTATTATCATCTGGTCTTTTTTAGTTGATCTTCTTGTGCTGCTTTTTTATTAATACTTAATTTAGTCTGATTTCTTATGACTTTTACAATTCTATATTTGTGATTATGGTGTTGCGGTTGATCTAGTCGAAAAAGGTAGAAAAGTAAAAAGCCTAGAACAACAATGATTTTCCCAATGGGTTAAACTACATACTACGGTCTTTCTAACGATCGATATCAAAGCCTTTATCCTATTTAGCCTTAATCGATATCAAAAACTATTAATTCTTTCAATAGTTGATATGTTTTAATTTTAAACTCCATGAGAAAAAAGTACAACCATATTTTTATGCCCTGAATTTTTCGAGGTGTGTGGTGTCTACAATATAAATTTAATTCCATTTTTCCCTTTCAAGCATGTAAAAATAAACGGAAAAAAAAAGATAAGGATGTAATTTTTTGCGTGAACAAAAAGTGGAAAAAAAAAGCAATTGCGTTTCGTGGGACAATTACCTTTTCTAGGTCAGGGAGTTTTTTTTACCATAATAGATCTATCTTCTTGATAGCTTTTTCAAGTTTGCGATAATATCCATATAAAATATAGAGATATCAATTAGGGTCACGCTGACAAGTGGAACATGTGCTGACAAAACTCGAATCAGAAAGAGCTTTGAAATCATCACGAAATGTCAAACATTGATCAATACTTCCATTTATGAATTATGATAGTTTTTTTTCTTCCCAACAATCATAGAAATTAGCTTTTCAAAGGAATGTTTGTTGTTTTTGTTTACTTTTTTCGAAGTATATTTTCTCAACGTTTTCGAATCAACTATACTGAATATTTGAACGAGAAAACAAAAGCATATTAACATCTAATGAATTGAAAAAGGCGGGATTAAATACGTTAAAACCAATTGGATTGTCAGGAGAAACTGAGGAAAAGTGAAAGACAAACAATAGAAACACCTTGAGGTTTCGTCCTCTAATTAAATGAGTTTTGTTGTTTTCACTCCCACCTGCCACAATAATAATTCTGCGAGCCGCAGTGGCTCAGGGGATAGAGCTTTCGCCCTCCAATGAGGTGAACCGGGTTCGAATCCCGTCGATGGCTGGTAGATACGAATTCGCATCTGGCTCGTTCCGACCACAGTGCTGACGTAAAATATCCTCAGTGGTAGACGGATCATGGGTTGTGGTCCCCTTACAGTCAGGCTAACTGTGAGAGGTTTTCGTGGCTTTCCTCTCCATGTAACGCAAATGGGAGGTTAGTGCCCTCAAAAAGTCCTACACGAAGGCGAATTTTCCCCCAAAACTTAATCCAGAAGTTCCCTTGTCTTCTGGATTGGGTTCAAAATTACAAGGCTATGAAGTTGAGCATTAGTAGTCGTAAACCCAAATTGGGTTGGCTGTTTAACGACTTGCTATAAATAGAAAAAATAATGGTTCTGCTGACTTTGATAATATATTTGTTTCGTTTTTTCTAAACTTAATATTAATCCATAACTCTATATATGTGTACTTTTTGTAACTCATTTTTGGAAATTTCTAATATTGACAATATTTTAAAAATTATTAATATTTATAATAAAGGGGGGATAACAGAACACCCTCTATATTATTGGTATTATACTTACGATTTTTTAAACAAAGTACTGATAAGTACCGTACTGGCAGTGAATCCTATACTGAGAAAAAAAAGTGTGGTCAAAGTTATCAGAATATGGTAACATTTTCCTTGTTTCTGGCTCTATGGGGACCCCAAAAAGCTCAATAGTTTTTACCTAAGCGCTTTGCTGATGATTTTGATAAAATTAACTATAAAATATAGTTTTATAATATGTGAAAAAATTATTAAATTGTGATAAAATCAATAATTTTATCATGATACCTTAGAGCATGGCATTGAAACCATATATTTTTTTCCCTCATAGTCAGGCAAATTTTGTGGAAGGAAAAAAAAATTACTTAAAAAAAATTTTCGTCTATAGATGAGTATTTTAAATGATGAGAGCAAAATATTCCTGTTTTAGTTTAATATCTTTATTGCAGACTGTACCTGTTTCCATCGATTCTACTCAATATCTTACAAAAATATCTACGTTTAAAGATGAAGTTTTAATGTTGAACCCATAATTTGGCGGGAAATTTTTAATTTAGAATGATAATTGAAAGACAACAAATAGCCTCTGATTAGTTAATCATTCAGTGCTTTCCCTGATAACCTAGAGCAGGGCTTATATATTATAACATATATTATAACTCATATACTCAGTTTTAAAAAATTTTCAAGACACTTGAGTAAAGCTTATATTTTGTATTTTAATGAGTAAAAAAACTTATATTAAATATTTGAGAATCATATTTTTGTTTTTTGTTATTTTATTTAATAAAAATTTCGCTAATTGCTAAAAATGTTCTATGTTAAACATAATTAAATTATATATTAATGAAATGTGGTTCCGCACGCTATATTTATTTGTGTTTTTACCAAGAAATAAATTAAATTATATTTATTAATTAATTTTATTGAAAATATCTACACGCCCTTTAAATACTTAAATATACTTTAAAAAGAAAACAAATATTTAAAATTTGGGTCCTTTTTTTCGTTCAATCAAAGGCAAAAAGTATTTTATGGATAAAAGTTGATAATTTTTTGTGCACGAGGCATGAAATTAATTTATTCATGATAGAATAAAAATTATTTATCTTGAGCTACAAATTTGATCATTCACATTCCATGAATATATAATTTCACATTGCTTCCGAAAATCCTCTTTATTAATTTATTTGTTTATGTCGAATTAAATAAAACCGCTTAACGTATTATGCTTCACATTTGGTAAAATATCATTTCACTAATTCCATCACTATCTAATTCATTATAAATTTTTTAGGCAGAAAATAAACTAAAATATTCAATTACAGACAGAATCATTATTTATTTTATTAATCTTTTTTTAGCAATGTAGCATATACTAATATATTTTACTCTTATTTAGTATATAAAATTGTGCATGCTTAGTATATATAAATATGCATACCTGAAAAACCTAATTATACACGGGCAAATATTTTTCATAAAAAACGCAAAAAAAAAAAAAAAAAATCCTCGGCTACTTACTTAAAACCCTGTTTTTTTCGAATCCTGCTAATATATAGTTTTAATGGATTCTTTTTCGATAAGAATTTCGAAGTCATATATTAAGGGAGGTGCTTATAAGACACCGTGTTTATGTGCTGAAGAAAGTTTTGAACGGTCTTTTTTTTTGTTTCATTTTTAGCCGGCGATGGAAACGTGCTCATCAGAAATCAGAAGCTGCAAAACACAATGGATATAGGCTTCAAACAATGGCTGATCACGTGAGGTGGGGACCCACAAGTCCACTCGGAAGTACATATGTGGTAAGAAAACAAACTCAACTGGTTTTTTTAAAAAAAATTTTTGCCAAGATTTACCAATGTAAAATCTTAAGGAAAAAAACTGAGTTTTATCTTTTTTTTATACAAAAATGCGTTTTTATAATTTTACAGCAAGCACAAATGTGAATATTTTCTTGAAATATTCACATTTAAAATTAAATATTCACAAATCTAGTGAAATAATTGATCTAATTATTCATCAAGGAATATTAAACATATTAAAATAAGAAATATTTCTTCGGAAACTTTTCTAGAGATCAGTAAGACTTTAAATCTATCACATAATATTAATACATTCGATATGGTTTTTATGCGATTAATTGACTAAAAGGAATGGTCACTCATTTATGGAAATTATGGGAAAAGATTGATCAAATTTTGATCAATATTTACGTTAAATATTTATTATACAGGGTGTATTATAATAATCGCCATTATAATATGCATATTTAGAGTCTTTGTGGGACGATTTTAGCATTTTGATCTACGCCAAATCAAGGCGTACCTCGATTATGTTTTTTATTTTTTAATTTTTGTACTTTTTTTTTGTTGAAATTGCAAAGTTAAAATCCATTTAGCTCCTGGATTGATATTGGCGTGACGGATCACAATACAAAAATTCTTTTTTTTATAAAGACAAAAGTGTCTGCACATTAAGAGTCGCAAAAGTAAGCGAGGGAACGTAAAAACGTAAAAAATATTTAAGAGTAAATTAGTAGGAAGGCAAAACTGAATGCATCAAAAACTGTTTGATTGCGCAAACAAAAACAGACGGGAGATGAAAAGCAATTTTAAAAGACACCTCCACGTTTCATCAAGCAATAAAACTGGTTTTGATGTTTCTCAACCTAAATTTTTTTCAGCGATGGTTCAATAGGTTTGGATTGCGGTTTTATTTCTTCCCCGCTTAAATATTAATTTAGGGCACCTAATGTGCGTACTATATTGACTTCACTCTTTAAAAAGATCCTCAAAATGTAAATTAAGGACAGTCATTAAAGATCATCCATCAATTGCTAATAATATATAATTAAATACTAATTTGCAATCATATATCAAATCGAGATCATGAAATACAAAAATTTGTTATTATTTAATTTACCATTAAAAGCGTGCATTAATTATTTTACCATAAAATTGTACATTATTTCAGATTTCAGTTTTGCAGTTAAATTTTATCCCAATATCTTATTCAACATATTATTTTAACAATAAGATAAATAACAATAAACAGTTGAAAATAAAATATCAATATTTGTTTAAATAATTCGTCTTCTTCGTAAAGAATTATTTGTTTAAATAATTCTTTTTTGTATTTTTAGGAAAAAGTTTATTTTCATCTCTTACGTTCTATAATGTATCGAATGCTATAAATTATACCGAATATTATAAACAAGTATTGATACCTTTTTAGATATATACATTAAGGCATTTAAGCAATTAAAACCTTAATTTTGAGTGGTGTATTGAAAAAAAGTTATAATTAACAGAATAATCGAAATTAATTGATGACTATCTTTCCCTATTCAAGAAACATTATTTCCAATCCTACCAATAGATGGCGCAGGAATCACTTTCTTACCTCTTTCTGCAATTGATAGGAAAATTATAAATTTAAATTTATTTTGCCGCGTTATTACTAATTGTAGTTTAAAACCACGTTTTATGTTTATAAATTAATGTCTTGCTCAAGGGGATGCAAAAATATTAAATGTTTTTTCAATAAATAAATAAATATCTAATAAGTTATACGAGTTATTAAAAATTCTTATCCATAAATTAAAACATTTTAAATAATTAGAAAATATTAGTCGAGTAGAACTTAATTGATGTTACATTTATTTCAATAATAATTTTAATTCAAATTCGCTTTCTGGAGGATCCTTTTTCATTTCTTTGTTTTCCGTTTATGCTAAAAAACATTTTATAAAACACACATTCTTTTTGTTGAAATAAAAATAGATTTATTGTTTACCATTTACGGTTTTAAATACATAAATTTAAGTTGTAGAAACAAAAAAGTTTAAAAAAATTTTTTTAAATAAATTTCAATAATTAAAATTTAAATAGAGTAAAACGTGCATTATTTTCCCATGGAAACGAAAAAACACATGATTAAAATTAAATTTATCCATTTATTCTAAATTTAAAATTAATGCTTCGAACTAAAAAAAATTATTTTTATTAAATTTTTCAGTAAACAGTATTAAATCGGAATTTATAATAAAAAATATGGTTTTGCAGAACTAAATTATTAGTAATTTATAATAATTGCTTTATATTTTATTATCTGTTACTCTGATTTAGTTCTAATTTTTTTTTCAGAATGTAACTAATAATACTAAACGAGACCCCATACTATGGTTTTTTTTCTTTCTAATTCTTGTACTTTTATGCTCTACGATGCAATCGTAATGGTTTGAGAGATTGATTTTAAGTATGCTAATTAGTTTGCGCAAACGTTATTTAATCTGGAAAATATGTCACACCAGTTTATTAAGGAAAGAGTTAACATTCCTGAACTGTAACCGTAGTTTCAAATATGTGACAAAATATCTTTCAAGTATCTGACAAAATAAACGGCATCTTCAGAAAAGTTTCCGACTATTAAGAATTAAGAGAGTATATTTTTTTTTAAAATTTAATTTTTCAAGAAATATCTGATCAATTTTATTAAACTTTCAGAATTTGGCATTTATGCTGCGATAATTTAAATTGAGATAAAAATCTGTGAACATTAAATTTCAAAATGACATTGTTAAATTTAATAAATTAATTTAATAATTTGTAAATATTTTAAGAAATTATTTTTTACGTAAATTATTATGAATTATTTTTTTTAATTAGTATTTTCTTTGGATAAATGAATAGTTGCGGGTAATAATTTTATAGTTGGTTTTTATTCGTTTAAATTATGTTGTATATATTATGAAAGACACAGAAAACGAAAGTAACATGAAGGGGAACATCTAAATAACATCTGAACTTTCGACCGCTCTGCTATTCCCATATCTGCCCATTTCCCATATTGCGCCTATCCACCATACGTTGAAGCTCATATATCGGAATTTATAGTAAAAAAAAAAAATTTGTTTATTCTAAGAAAGTTCGTTTTCGTTTATCTGAATTTTTAAACTTGAAATATCGTTTGCATATAAAGTTAGAGCCTAGAACCATTATGATTGCATCTTAATAAGTGAAAATTCGATCGTACGATAAAAAGTCATTCAGATGTTTCATTTTTAATTTGCGCCCTGTACTAGACAAAAACGATAATAATTTTAATTGGCGACGAGCTGTACACTGCATATTAACATAGGATGAATTGTGTTGTTCAGTTGTAAAATCAGTCATCTCCAAAACATACATTTTTCAAGAAAAGATGGAATTCCAAAACCCTTCAGTTTAAGAAGCATTCTATCAACAAGCAATAACAAGTTATAATGCTAAATGACAGATAAAAACTAAATTCTTAATCAAAAGCGACAAGAAATTAATATGGACATGGCTGGTTTTGTGCAAAACGTGATTTTCAAAAGCGTAGAAAACGCGGATTTTATCAACATGCTATGGTTTCTTATATACAGTTAATGGAAAAATTTATTTAGAAGTTAAAAACTAATAAATAAATAAGATAAAATAAAAGGTAATTTCTAAAATTTGATAAGAAGTCGGTTTTATGATACAATTGAGTACCTGCGAATGACGTCCCGCGTAGGTCAGCCAATCAGCTTAGACACACACACGTGCGTCGCCTGAAGGTTGCAAAAATATTGTTATCAACAACTGGAAAACAAAGTATAAATAATTTAAGAAAAACGAATTTTTAATATGTTTACAGTTTCATATTTAAATTTAATTTTAATTTTGTTTAGTGACGAATTTTTCTGTAAAAACATCAAAAATATATTTGAATAGAATCTACGAAAATGTGCTAAAGAAGGGAATATTTATAAAACTTAATTTATTTTTCAATCTCTTGTTAGTCTATCCAAAAAAGATAAAAATAGTTTACTTGAAAATTGATTCAGAAATTTGTAGTCTTCGTTTAAGCTATCACGTGACTTATCAAAACGTGCCACGATTTAAAATTTGTTATTGAATTGTATCATATTTCTTCTTCCTTTTTACCGTCTTTCAAAAAGATGTTTTTATTTTTATAAAAATTCGAAACATACAAGAAAGGTAAATGCAAGTTGAACATTTTTGCTGCAACGTGATTCGAAATTGAGGATTTGAAAAAGAAAATAAAAATGTACCTCTCTATTAAAAAAAAATCATTCATATATTTGTAAGGAATAAAGTTAAAAAGCAAACTTTTTTTTTATAGTTTATTGAAAGATCACAACAATTTCTTTTTTCTAGAAATTGTTGAAATTACTGAAATGTATTTTTTTCTTTTTTGCTGAACTGAAAAGTTTTCTTAGCGAAACATTTCCTTTCCTAGCACGTACCGTCACGAATTCGAAAAGTAAATTGATATTTTGCCAAATTCTTAACATTAAAATTTTTTAAAGAAGTTATGTAAAAAACAAATTAACGCAAAAATGCAAGATTAATATTTGCTTTCATTAGTTTTAAAAATCATTAAGTAAATATAATAGATTTCTCTTTATAGTTATTAATGTAAAAATTATAATGATGAAAAACGATGACGATAATAACGATGAAAAGTCGACATATTTCGAGCGCCAAAAGAAAACGATAAATTGTCTATGAAAAGATGGAAAATAAAATAAAGGTGAAAAACAAAACTAAACTGCGGTAGATGTAAAGCAAATCAGCTTTACCTCTAGGCTACCAGTATCTTGAGTTTTGTTTTTAAATTTATTTTCCATTTTTTCGTTAGGAATTTTGTGTTTTCTTTTTCGAATCTATTTTGTTTTCTTTATTCACGTTAGGTGAATCTTGAAAATGGGCGCCTAACCGCCAAGTCTCTCAACTGTTTTTTTACCATTATAATTTTGAAACAACTATAGTTTTTACATGAACAAGTATATAATTTCCGCTATTTATTATGAATATCTCTTTCGATATAAATTTGATTTCGGTGGTTCTAATCTGTTTATTTAAACCTATTGAATTATATCAGCTGATTCGAAATAAACGATGAATAAACTGACCGAGTTTCATTAATTGTAATCATTTAAAAATATTGTGTCAAAGTGATTCGAATCTACAGATCTAATGAATTAATTTGCATTCTTTATTCGAATCTACGAGTATTAAGAATTTTGATTTGAAACCATGGCTATTGAACAGATTTCAATGGAGTTTGATGATTCGAATCTTTTTATCTGAAGCAAATGATTTAAAATCAGTCGAATCAAATATTGGGACCTAATTTATTCGTTCAAAAATAATGACTTAAATAAGTAAATATGAATCATTCAAATCGAATAAATGATTCAACTCCCGATTCTGGAGTCACTTAAGTAATTTGATTCGTTTGAATGAAATTAGTTTGATTATTCTTTTTTATAGATGGAATCAACAATGAAACAGGCACAAATTTTTTTCTGGCCTATAAAATATGAAAAGTAAATAATTATGAAAAGTAGATAAATAATAATTACCACAATGAACAAAGCAAATAAAAATATGCATCTCTGTTGTTGAAATTGATAAAAAATTTATTTTTCTGTTTGAACATTTCTCTACATTTTTAAGAAATTTTTAAGAAAAAACGTTGCAAGAATGATAGATAATGCACTTTCCCTTTGCTTGGTTCAGAAAGATAGAAAAAGTAATTTTTGCTTACAGTAAATAGAATTATAACAAGTCGTGTAATTAATATTTTTGCTGTTCATGCCATAAATGGGAGAAGAAGAATTTTTCCTTTTCTTCTTAATATGTATCATGTTGATATTTATAGATACCTGTATGTCTCCTGTATCAATAATAGATTATATCTATAATAGATCACAACCAATGATATATATTATATCTATAATAGATCACAACCAATGATATATATTATATCTATAATATATTTATTATGAATTCTTGTATGACTTGTGTGAGAAAGTCAGTAAAATATTTTTATAAATTAATCTGCCGGAACCGAAAGCATTTTGTTGCAAAATTAATGCGTGACTTTAACGATTGTAAAAAATATATAAATATATAGTTTGTCTAAAAAAAGAACTCCCCTAGCCATTCGTCTGAACCCGTGGCGGTGACTATGGTAACGAGGTATAACTATTTCAAGTAGGGTTGTCGGGTCACTGTTCAGGGCAGGTTTCAGCTCGGGCAAGAGAAAAGGAATGTTTCTCTTTGGTCTACTGTGTTATCCCTTGAGTGTAGCGAAGCTACCCTCCCTGAAATGCACTATTCTTGTTTCCATAGCAACAGAACGGCCTCAGACTTTGTGGCGGGGGGAGTTCTTACCGTAGACAAACTATAAGACGCTTCGCAACTGGTACCACCGCGCAAAAATATTAGAAGAATCTTTTTTTTTAAAAAAAGTTTAACATTTTTGAAATAAATTGCTAAAATTACCTCTCGCACCCTTTGCCCAAATTTCAGTATCCTTGTACACGCGGTTTTGGATACACAAAAAGAGATTTTATTATGGTGGTTTAATTTATTTCAGGGATTTATCATTCTTTCCTATAAACCTAAGCTGACCTTATACCGCAGCTGTCGAGGGAAAGGGGAAACCATGTTTTTTTTTTATTCCTATCTTATAAGTTAAGTTTCTAAGGTTATTGCATTTTATCTCTTAATAACTGAAAGGGAATTTGTGTGTCTTTGTTTTTTTAAGCCTTCTAAGAGAAAGTATTGAAGTTTCAAAGAAGCTATAAAAGTTTTAAGCTGATTAAATGCCCAAAGACCGAACATCAGTTTAATCTTTTAATCACTAAAGTATTAGTTATCATTGGCAAATATTTTTAGTCAAGATTTCATTGTTTTGTCTCAGATTTCAAATTCTTTTTTGTTTTGAATTGGAGATGAAAATACATTCCAGACAATATAATGCAGGGCGATCATAAAAAAACGTCTGGAGTTAGAATTAGTATTGCTTTATATCTAGTGAATCAAATGTGTCTAAGCTTGGTAACCCGATATGTTGGATTTTTCAGGAGATGTTAAGAGGAAGGAATCGTAATTTTTGTAGAAGCGAAAATAAAAAATTTAAACGTAATTTAAAATATAAAAAAAGAAGTTAATTTTAATGCAAACTAACCTTGTTTTAAATTATTTTGTTAATACCTTTCGGAATTTTTTTTTTAATAATTCAATTTTATGTAAGCTGAAAAAAGTTTTTTTCCTTTCCTCGGTAAAAGGAAAATGTCTTTATTACTAATTTAAACGTGCAATCAGTTTAACGTTCAATCTGTTTAACATTCAATCGGTACTTTGAACCTAAACCATTGAATTATATATATATATATTTTTGTCGTATGCCTGTTTAGGCAGAGGGTGTGCGATTGTTATTGTTTTTCAGTGGCGTCTTCTATGGCCAAGAATTCGACTTCGGCCACATCATTCACAGAACCACAAACCCGTTTATTGGGCGGGTCACATTCACACACTCAAAGGAGAAAGGACATAGAACACAGAGAGAGAGAAAGAAACATCCATGTCTTGCCCGGGATTCGAACCCAGAACCTTTTTGAGCCAGAAGGACAGTTCCCTGCCCCCAACACAGGCCGGTCGGCATTGAATTATATAAAGTTGCTGTAACCATAAATAAGAGCATTATGTTTGGAGAAAATATGCACATTATTATGGTTCATCCAACTACAAAAATGTAGAATGTCTAAAGATAAAGCCGTTTGACGCCTCTAATCACACCAACACTGTAAAAAAAATCCGGATAAAATTCCTGTAAAAGATACTGCCACCCTGAGTATAGCACCCGTAAAATGCATTTTTACTGTAAAATTTTGCACCGTAATTTTTACAGTACTATTTATTTAATTATAGGGATTCAATAAATATTGCCGTAAATATTACGGTATATGCTTTTTGCTCCCTAACATTTTACGATAAAAAGTGTAGGCACTCATTGTTCTAGTAGTTTTTACTTTAATTTTATCTGGAAATATTACAGTGTACAGTTAAAGCGGAAGATCGTGAAAGCTGAACGTCTTCAAAAACATCGCAGTAGGCGTAGACAGCTATAACGTACAAGAGTTATAATGTTTTTGTGATGAAACACTTACTAGATGTGTACCAGCTCAGGTGTCGACCCTGACGTTTATTTTCATTGCATACATTTTTCGTTGGACACTAACGAAAATAACGTATTTAAGGAAATTAACTTTAGAGTTCATATTTTTTTTTTTTTTTTTTTTTTTAAACCTCTGGTTAAGTTTTTTTTTTTTTTTTTTAATGTTTTAACACTGTCTGTATCCGAACAAACTAGACAATAGCGCCATTCCTCTGAATTGTCTCGCAATTTTTTACCCAACTTAGAAGGTAGAGAAATTTCTAATAAAGATTCGGGGTAAAGTTGCCTCTGTAGAAAGTCCTTATCGAAATTAAGTCATTCTCATTTGCGTTTTATAAAATAATTAATCACGAAAACTTCACATGGTTAGCCCATCAACGATGAGACTCTAACCCATTATTTATCTAGTAATCAAGGGTAGCTTGTATAAGAAGTTATCACTTTATCTTTGAGTCATATCGCCTCCTTCCAATGAGAGTATTGTTTTAACGATAAAATAATTTTAAGATGTTGAAATTTAAGAATATGCACTTCTTTTAACGATTTTTTTTTTCCACAGCCGTCCGAATCGACTATGCAACTATCATCGCCACAGCTGTCAGCATCTGCTAGTCAGTTATATGCCATATCCACAATTCAGCCTCCGAACCGGTTTCAGAGGAGCCAAATGTACCACGAAGACGATTCGAACCCTTATGGGAAGATTATTAGAACGTTACAAAGACATAATAGTTTGGTAAGAATCAATCATCCCATACCTTATATATTAGTTGATATTGCATGATTGATACACCTTTTTTTATTGAAGACTTTCAGTACTGTTAGTATTGTATTATTAAAACTATTCTCCACTATCGAACCAGAATATTTTTTATATCTATCAGACATTCATATATATACGTAAATTATTTAGTTAATTTTTGGGAGTGTTTCTATGGAAATTCGTAATTGTCAGTCCCCAAAGAACAAAGTTTTCTTATACCTTTTTCAGAAACATATTTTATTTTAAATAAGAAATATTTATAGAATTATATCTTTAAATAAATTTTCGAATGCTAAGAACAAATTAAGAAAGATTTTAATACCTTTTCCAGCATGTATCTTTTTTTTAATTATGCTTTTAGGATTATATCATTAAGAATATTCTCAAGTATCGAACTAAAACGATAATTGTTTTATATCTCTTTCAGAATCATATTAAATTTCATATAATGCCTTTTCAGAATTATATTTTTTTAAGAAATAATCTTAATTTTTAATAAAAAAGCAACAACATTAATCAATTCCTTTTCCAGAAATAAATGTTTTAAATGGGAAGTTTTTATAGGATTATATCTTTTTAATATCTTTTAAGTTGCAAATTGTATATATATATAATTGTATATATTAAGTTGCAATAAATATATATATCTATATATATGTTACGGCCAAAGCCCGAAGTCGGCCAGATCGCAAATTGGCCGAGGATGGCTGGCCAATGTCCGAAATTGTTCTTGACTTCGGGAATTGGCCGTCCAAATCGCGAATTGGCATGGGAAGAACAGCCAAAGGTGGAAGAAAAAATCATTATATCGGGCAAACAGGGCAAATGTATACCGGGCAGGGGCACTTGTCCTTAAAAAAACATCAGTGTAGGATATACCGGGCAAATGTATACCGGGCAGTGACACTTGACCTTAAAAAAACATCAGTATAGGACATACCGGGAAAATGTATACCGGGTAGTGGCACTGAACCTTAAAAAAACATCAGTATAGGACATACCGGGCAAATGTATACCGGGCAGGGGCACTGAACCTGAAAAAAAAACATCAGTGTAGGGTATACCGGGCAGTGGCACTTGACTTCAAAAAAACATCAGTGTAGGATATACCAGGCAAATATATACCGGGCAGTGGCACTTAACTAGACCTAGTATGACTAGACCTTTGGTGTATGTATGACTAGACAATTAAATAGACAATTTAATAATGATTATTAAATTAATGATTATTAAATTAATGATTATTTAATAGACAATTCAAAAAATTATATTTTTAAATTAGAAGATTTATAAGAATTCTTTATATAATTATAGCAGGCCGCCAAAGTAAAATATTCACTGATTGTTTCAATTATTTCGGACTTCGGCCAGCCATCCTCGGCCACTTCGCGATCTGGCCGGCCAATTCCCGAAATCAAGAAAATTTCGGACTTTGGCCAAGAGGTACGGCCAATTCGTGATCTGGCCGGCCAGATCGCGAATTGGCCGGACTTCGGGCTTTGGCCGTAACATATATATAAATTAAAATACGATTAATTTTAAAGATTATATCTTTAAGGAAGTTCTGAATACCAAAACGGTAACTATTTCTGTATATCTTTTTCAGAATCATTCTGGTGGCCTCCACTACGACACTTTAAACTCAGAATGTGCATCTTCTGAAGAAATAGGATTTCCTTCTGTGCCGAGCAATTCTTTTGTCTATCACGGTACCTTTGACCGATCGAAACTTTACAGATAAAGGTTGGGACTATTTTCTGCAGGACACTAAACTGTCAATCTGCCATGAGGAAGAAAAGTCGAAAGTTCCGACAGCGTCGAGACTTTGTTCCTTTATTGATCGTTACGCTTTTTCCGTGCCTTAAACCCTTCCTCTGGGACGTAATACGAACAAGATATTTTGACAGGATGAAAAAAAGAACAAACATTGTTCGTTTATTGTTCCGCTATCCAATTTAAAAAAACAATTTCGTTCTTCTTAAATGAATTAGGGGTGAGCTTAAAAACTTTTGATTCGAAAGTATTAGTTTGATCATAAAGAACTTTTATTCGTATTGTATATATGGAATTTAGAATTTGTAAACTGTTTTGTTTCTCTGTAATATCATCTGTAAACCTTGTTTTCGAATGGATTTTATTGACTCTATGCTGAATTAAATAGCCATATTATTCCTTTATGATTTTTTTTTCCGTTTGCTATAATTTTCATAATACATCACTGTTGCTCTTTCAATAATAATTTAGCGTCTTGTTAATTATTCTTTTCTGATATTTTTATGTTTTATCGCTATTTTTAATGATATTAAAAAAAGACTTCTCCTTTTACTTGAAGCAAAATTTTAATGTCTTGCTGCTTTTTTATGATAGTTTAGCCTTCTATTGCATTAACTATTAGCATTTTTTTGGGGGGTCAGTTAAGTATCATTTTGAACTTAATGCAATTTTCTAATTTTTTTGCTTATTTTTTTAATTCGCTAAATTTTTATCGTTTGCGGATTTTTACTGACATTTCCTGATTTTTTTGGGGGCATTTACTGGTTCTTTTAGAGCATTATTTAACGGCTTTAGCGATACTTTTTCAGTCATTTAAATACTCCGACATTACACTTAATCTATACAATAATTTTTGTAAAACCTTGCTGCTCCTCTAACAATATATCAGAGCTTAGATGTATTCAGATGATATTGTAATACCTTTTGTCTTTGGAGAAAATCGGGAATTCAAAAGGCAAAATCTGTATTTAAATAAATTAAGTGTCTATTTTGAGATTGACTCAGAGCGAGTACAGACAGTTCAGTTCGGTATTTACAATCTTTATAGATACTTAACAGAGATTGTTGAAAAACACTAAGCGCATAATTAAAAATTATATATTTAGAGATCTGTGTAATACGTGTATAACTTTTTATAAACTGCCACAAAGCAAGTTAATTGTATCTGATTGTGATTTCATGTTTTATTTATTAAATTTATTTAAAATGTCTTTTTATCTTCCGAATTTATGATTTTCTTTTCTAACTAGTTCCTAAAAGCTTAGTCACAGGATTTTTTTTTTTTTTTTCATTATAAGTTATAGGAATATGAAAAACTTGAGCGCTTTTTTCCTAATTTAATATTTATTTTTAAAAATGAAATTATTTATAAAGGAAAATAAAGAGGTTTTAGAATAGGATGAAAAGTTATTTATTGGAGATTGATATAGTTCAAAGCGATTGGGGATAAGACCCTTAAATAATAATCATTTTTTAAGTAATATAAACAGCTATTTTTCTAACAACCTTTAGTTTTATTTTTTTTTTAAAGTATTCAATATGATTCTTAATTTAAGAATACTTATTCATAAGAAAGAATGCTTTTTAAAGAACTTTTTCTCTTGTCCAACACGCTTTTAATTTTTGCAAGATCAAAATTTCGAATTTTTCCCAATGTTTTTCATGACAACTTCTGTTCATTTTAAATGATTGTTAATTTTTAAAAAATGTACGTTTTAAGTTACCTGTATTTGAGTATTTTTGAAATAAAATGTTTTAAGACTCATTAAGTTGTAACTCATTGTTTACTTTTCAGACACTGTTTGAAACTGTTTCCATAAAAAAAAAAATTTAAAAAATTCGTTATGACAATTTCATATTAAAATAAGGTAAAATAGGAGTATTTAAAAGAGCTGCAGAATTGGATTCACTTATATTCATCTAGGTGAAAAAATCATGTTGAGTTGGCGATTTTAAAAATTGATTTTTTAAAATTGAATAATTTTTTTGAAGCAATATAGCATACATAGTTTAAAATAAAAACTATGCGAGTGCACTTCGAGTTAAAGTATTTAAACTTGGGCTTTTTTTAAAATTATTTTCCTTTGGATTAAGAGCTTTGATTTAGCATTTTGATCATTTCAATTTTTATATCTTCATTTGGACAAACTTCAGTGATAACTTATAGTTAGATCACTAAGAGTGGTTCAAAGATTTTATTTTTTCCCTTTAGTCAACACATAATTAAAAGATCAATTAATTTTTAGAAAAAAGCATATTTATTTAAACAAACTATTCGTTTGGTATTTTTTTCTTAAAAATAATTTAATTTTTCTCATGGAAATTCGATTCTATATATTAAAACAGTTAACTTTCATTTTAGAAAACAAAGATATTTTTAAAAAAAATATAAACTGTTTAATATATTTGTTATTTCTAAATCAAAATCTAGGACATCTTTGTTAATATTAAATTCTTCCAAAATTCCCAACTTCAAACCATATTTTGTAATATGTTATATAGGTCATAAATAGCATAAATGACTTTTCCAAATTGGGGGAAAAACGAAAAAGTTGATATTTTTTTCTTCGTTCTTGATTTACTGTCAAAAGCAGAAGCGTATAACAGGAGTTTGTATCACGAGGCAATATATCGATTTAGCAGTTGCATAGCTTTCAACTATATAACGTATTACGTTGACATTTTAGATTGTGTAATTTAAAAACAACTAAGCATTTATAAAAAGCTTTAAGAGGCATAAAATAAAACTTTTTAAAATAATATTAGAAAGAGCATTTTTAAAAATATTTATATTATTGACTCCAGATTTTAATAGTTAATCAATGTATCCAAATCTAAGCATTCAGTTTCTTAATTCATGGATTCATAAGAAACTCTTAATTCATGGATTCTTAATTCATAAGAAAGGAAAATTTTAAATATTGACGCAGGAAAATTTTTTAGTGTTAATCGTAAGTTGTTCTTTATTATTATGTATAGTAGTTATTTATTATTATGTCATTTGTTTAGAATACTTTTTCAATTAACGACACGCCTTTAATATTTCTAATTGAATGAAATAAAAAATGAAATCTAACTAATAAAAATATTAAGTTGCATAATATGTATTCATAATGTCTAAATTACGGTGGCTGGCTAATGCAAATTCAGCTCCCGGCTCGCACAAGACGCTGTGCTGACGTAAAATATCCTCAGTAATAGACGGTTCATGGGTTAGACCTCTTTCCTTCGGGCTAACCGTAGAATGTTTTCGTGGTTTTTCTCTCCACGTAACGTTAATGCGTGTTAGTTCCATCAAAAAACAACTAAGGCTAGTTTATCCCAATACTTGACCAGGGAGTTCCCTTGTCTTCTGGGTTGGATTCGAAATTACAAGGCTATGGTGTTGAACATTAATAGTCGTAAACTCAAAATTGGGTCGGCTGTTCAACATCAGTTATAAAATAAAAATAAAATATCTAATTTAAATTATTTTATACTAAATTTCTTAAGCACTCTATATTAAAGAAGGCATTTCAAAATGTCAAAGTAACTGTAAAATAAAAATGCATATTTTTTTTTTTTACTAAAAAAAATAATCAATTCACTCACGTAAGACGAGACACATTTTTTTTATTACCGCCCCTTAAAGACCAAATTTAAATATAAAACGAAATATTAAAGAAATATTTCTTTAACATGAAAAAAAAATATATAATTTTTTTTTCATACTTTCAAGGTACGAAAATCAAATTAATATCAAGATGGAATTTTTCACGAAATTTTTTTTTAAATAAAAAAAAATATATACTTTCCTCAGGAATCTATTTTGATGGCAATTTTCTTTCTTGATGTTTAACTCTTCTTAAAGGTCACTGGATTAATTATTCTCGTCTAATGGGCATTCTATTTTTAAGCACAATGAAATTATCCAGGGGTCTAAAAGTGGAAATATTATCCATTTTGCAGAAACCCATGATTATGAAAGTGAGTAATTCATTAATTATTAACTTTAATGAGGAAACATGGCGTCTTAGAACTTTAATATTAATGTTTTAAGAAAAGAAAGAATATCATTATTTTTCTCAAGAGATCTAATATTCTCGTAAAAAAATAAGAATAGTATTTTTAACCAAGCTCTAATTTTTGAGTGAAGTAGGAGTGAATAACGCAATTGATTAAAATAAATTGAGGAAGGGAGAATGTCCATTATTAGTCATTTGTGTATAATTTTCAATTACATATTTCTTTTTGTATAGTTTTGTTTAATTTTTCCTTCTTTTCAAAATTCCTGCTTATGGTAGACGGATCATGGGTTAAAATCTCGTTGTTATCGGACTAACCGTGGAATTTTTTCGCAGTTTTCTCCTCCATGTAACGCAAATGTAATATCAGGGGATAGATCGTTCGCCTTCCAATGAGGTGGACCGGGGTTCGATCCCGGCGATGGCTGGTCGATACGAATTCCGCATCCGGCTTGCACCGACCACAGTGCTGACCTTAAATATCCTCAGTGGTAGGCGGATCATGGGTTAGAGTCCCCTTGCCGTCAGGCTAACCGTGGGAGGTTCTCGTGGTCTTCCTCCAAACGCAAGTGCGGGTTAGTTCCATCAAAAAGTCCTCCACGAAAGCAAATTTCTCCCAATATTTGATCCAGGAATTCCCTTGTCTTCTGGATTGGGTTCAAAATTACAAGGCTACGGAGTTGAACATTAGTAGTCGTAAACTCAAACATTGGGTCGGCTGTTCAACGACGGTTATAAAATTCCATCAAAAAGTCTTCTCCGAAAGCAAGTTTATATTAATGCTAGATCCGAGAGTTTCCTTTTCTTCTGGGTTTGGATCAAAATTACAAGTTTATGGCTTTAAAAATTTATAGCCGTAAACCCAAAAATGGTTTGGCCGCTCAAGACTGGCTATTAAAAACAGGAGGGAAAATGTTTGTGTACAGTTTTTTGTACTTATTAATATTAATTACATTAGAAATCCGTGTTACGTTTAACGGATGAACTGATTGAGTTGCTGATTGCTCACATTGAAGAACCCCATAAAAAAAAAGTGGAAAATGTGAGGAAAAAAATTACCTTTTACAATATAATTATTTTATTAAACTATGTTACTCTTTATTATTTGCCCCATAGCGAACTGATCGTAGGAGACGGTTTCCATTGGATCACCGAAATCAAGCATCAGTGCCATCGACAGTGAGCGGGACAGTGACCGTTTTGATGAGCCTGAGAATGGACTGTGGGTTCACGATATCGGTTTCCGTTAAACTGTTCTACGATTTAGTGCTTGTCTTCCCTCACCGATCGTATGGGTACCAAGGCTGGAGTCTCATGCTAATCGTGGGAAGTTTTCGTGGTTTTCCTCCTCGTATAACGCAAATGCGGGTTAGTTCCATCAAAAAGTCCTCCACGAAAGCAAATTTCTCCCAATATTTGATCCAGGAATTCCCTTGTCTTCTGGATTGGGTTCAAAATTACAAGGTTACGGAGTTGATCATTAGTAGCAGTATGCCCAAAATTGGATCGACTCTTCAACGACGGTTATGAAATAAAATAGCCTATGGCACAGCTTTAGTACGACGTAAATCAACTACTATCAATATTAATCTCTATTATTTGTTATCTATAAGAAGCTGTGACTTATCCACTAACCCAAGAGCTTTGATACTTAAAATTAACATATTTCAAGAATTGGGGTTTATCGATTTGTGCAGCGAACGGATGAACCGTAGTAATGGGGAAATTATTGCTTTTTTTTTCTCCCCCCCCTCTTTTCTTGTGTACGCAGATGAGTTCCGATTAGATTAGATTGACTCAATAATCATATTAATTTGAAGTTGTGAGTAAAATTGCTAGAAAATGAAGGTCATCGTTAAGTTTATTCCTTGGGTATATGCTGTTAATCGACGGAAATAATATAAAATAAAGTGAGCAATTTTTCGGGCCAAAATATATTTTGCGATGCAAAATAAAAATCGTTTGCTGGGAAAAGTGTTAGTGAAAGGAAACAGCGGCGTATGAAGCCTTAAAAAAACTGTGACAAGTACTAACAGCACTTTTTCTGCACAAAACACAATTCCGAAATTATCTCTAGTGGTAAAGATAATTGGATTAGAGATTAGAAACCCGTTGTTGTGGGGCAAACTTAAAAGGTTTTCGTTGTATTTTCAGCGATTAATTAAGTTTGAAGCTTCTTAATTTCTCTCGAAAAGTACTCTTGAAATTCGAGTTTCTTTCTTTGTCAATAGCTATAATCAATAAATAGAATTCAAATTTACAAAAAAAAATATGGAGATGATTGTTAACTCTAAAAAGACTGAATCTTTGTATATACCTACCTATATTGCCCAAAAGCAGTCAAAATGGCTGCATTGTGAAGGAATAACTAATGTGTAAAGAAATTTGTTTAATTAATTGTTAATATTTTTTATATTATTTACAGTTATATAACAAGTTATTAGTAAATATTAACAATAAAAAAATTACTTCACTTGAAAAGAAAATATTAATTAATGCTTTATTATTTATGCATTTTTTGCAAATGAAAGAGCAGTCAAAATGACTTCCTTTCGGTAACTTAGGGTTAATGAGCCTTGGATAACAAAAGGATTATAGGGGAGAGTCGGGTAGCCCCGCCCACTTAAGGAGTATTGCTTATATTTCTGTATAATATTGAGTAATAATCAATATTTTTGTATGTTTCTATTGTTTTATCATCTAATTTAACAATGCAAAAAGAATAAACCAAAAAAAGAATAGTTTAACTTAAAAAAATAGAAATTTAAAAAATTTGACTATTGTATTCAACATATTTTCAAAACTATTGTTTACCATGTTACCAACTGCATAAATACTTGAAATTTTGAAAATAATCTTTTTTTAATATAACAATTAATGCCCGATGGCCCATTGACTTGAAAAAATATTCTATACATATGAAATTGACAGTAGGCGGGGGTACCCGACACTCCCCTTTATATAAAATGGAATAAGTTTGCTTTTCAATCAAATTTCCACGTCATAACGAGAAGCAGAGATGATCGCGAAGTGAATCTTGGAGGTTGGGGAGCGAAGCGGTCAGGGGGGAGGAGCCTACTTATTTTAAAAAGTATAAAAGATGTTAACCTCTAAAATCACTATATTTTTTTTTTAAAAATACTCAAAAATTAAGTTTAATGGATATGTTTAAATAGTAATTTTAAGAGAATTACTGAGAGCTACAGTAGTAAGTGAAAAATATTTCTAAATGACGAAAAGGTGAAAATGTTTTATTGATTTTTTAAGATTATTTTCTACGTAAAAATATACTTAAATAAATGGTTTTTATAATTGTGAGCTAAAAATTTTTGATTCATTCAAAAAGTTTCCAATGTGTGACGAAATAAGCAAAAAATAAGATTAACACTCAAGGGTCAGCTCTGACTAAACTATTGAGGTCATATTTTACAGACTGCAGTTACCATTCCTTATTTTGAGGATCAAGAATATGAATCCGTTAAAAAGAGTATATTTAATCCGAGAAAGTACGTTTTTGTGTCTGATTTCGTATTTTAAAGTATCTTCTGCAGTAATTAATTAGAATATTTAATGTTAGATCCCCGAATCATTCAGATTGAGTTCGAAGACATGAAAATCCGATCATTAGATCAAAAGTTATTTAGAGTGTTTGCTTTTTTTTTTTGTGTATTTTACATCATACTTATTGTAAAAAAATTAATTCTAAGTTTTATCTTCAACAGAAAAAAAACATCTTACTTGTACGCAAAGACTAAAAAACTATCTATGAGTAAAAACATTATTAAATTGTGTTTCTGCTTGAGTTATCACAGCCATTTCGTCTAAATTTATTAAAAAAAGCAGATAGATAAATTTATATTATCTCTCTGCTCGAAACTTAAGTCCTTTTCATAGGTACTGCAACATTTTTTTAAAATAATTACAATCAATAATCAAAAACAAGAACAAAACCGTTTTCCTTATAAAAATAATTTTTAAAAATTGAACTATTGAATTTAAATTTATAATCATACTAAAAACATTAAAGGAGAGATTAAAGTAATATCATGTTCTTTATGGGAGTTTAGCATCAAATATTAAACAAATAAATATACCTAAAACAGTCGTTGAGAAAAACAACTAAAATAGTATATGAAACGTCAAAAATAATAGCTTTTGAAAAATACCCTACCGTATCTTAATCTTTTTTATGTTTGACCTTTCAGATTCTGGTTTGCTTTTTTTCGATTCGTTTGAAAAGATATAATAGTTACAGTTTTCTTTAAAAAAAAACTATTTGAAACAAAGCCATCTTTCCTTTGTTATAGTATAAAACTACATTTAAAATTTTAGAAAAAGCTTGTTTAATCTTATGGAGTTTTGTTCTTTTGTCTTCAAAGTTAAAGAAAGAAACTTCTCTTAATATTAAAAAAGTCGCAAAGGGCCAATTTTGGGTGTTCAACTTAACATTACATTTCGTTTTAGAACTAGAAGACTTAAAAGCTTGAAACTATTAAAGTGTATAAAAAAGTATACAGAAATTAAGATGGAATAAAAAAGTAACATTCAGTGATTGATTTGAGAATTATTAAACATTAAACTTGTTGGAAAAAAATACCATAGGAAGTAGGCTACTGCAGATTGGTTTTTTGTTTTTTTTTGGCATGCTGGTTTAAGAAACTTTTCTTTATATTGGAAAAGTCGTAAAGGGCCAATTTTGGATGTTCACCTTAACATTACATTTCGTTTTAGAACTAGAAGACTTAAAAACTTGAAACTATTAAAGTGTTTAAAAAAGTATACAGAAATTAAGATGGAATAAAAAAGTAGCATTCAGTGATTGATTTGAGAATTATTAAACATTAAACTTGTTGGGAAAAAATACCATAGGAAGTAGGCTACTGCAGATTTTTTTTCTGGCATGCTGGTTTAAGAAACTTTTCTTTATATTGAAAAAGTCGTAAAGGGCCAATTTTGGGTGTTCACCCTAACATTACATTTCGTTTAAGAACCAGAAGACTTAAAAGCTTGAAATTACTAAAATGCTTAGAAAAGTGTACAGAAATTAATATGGTATTAAAAAAATAACAATTTGTGATCAGTTTGAGAATTGTTAAACATTAAACTTGTTGGGGGGAAAATATTTGGCATGCTGAAATTTCCATATTTGTTTATGAACTTAACTCATGTTTTGTTTTTTCGAAATTTCAATTTGTTTGAAAGTACCTACATTTTTAAGTGTTTTTTTTTAATTTTTTCTGAATTTTATTTTTTGTTTTACGTTTAATTCTTGCTGCTCAAAATCTACAAGACTAAAAAGAGTGAAAAAAAGTGTACAGAGAGTTGGATGGAATAAAAAAAAAGGTTAGATCAAGAACCATAAACTGTTAAACTTATAGTTAAAAAATAATATTGGTCGATCTATTGTCTGCTGAAATGCAACTACAGAGTTAAAATTCGACGTGTGATAAGACCATTTTGAATAAATTTAACGAGAGTTATTTTTTCGAAATAAAGGGCCAAGAAATATTAGTCAGTAGCAGGTCGGCCTATTATCAAACGGTATAACGCTGGCGCCGAAATACGGCTCTCGTAGACACACATGGCATTGCATGGGTGGGTACTCGTGCACACATACCCCTCTTGTAACTAAAAGTTTAAACAAATAGTAAGAAAATTCTCATCTAACAACTAAGGAATCTGCAGAGAAAATGGAATGCTCCTACTCTTTAAACTCTAAAAAAACATTAAAAAACGATGGGAACTTAGTTGACCATTTAATATAAACCCAATTATTATGATGAATTTTAGAAACGTGTGGCCAAATATAGTCATTTCTACGTTTTAAGAAAATAAATAAAGACGTTTTCTTGTCTTTATCGTTAATGTAAAATTTTAAAAAAAAGTTGCGTAAGAAGGCAATTATTTTATAAAATCATATTTTAACAAAATTATATTTAGAAATGAGTTTACTTAAATATCTTCTCTTTTAAACGTAATCACTTAATTTTATGTAACACAACTGAAAATAAAATAGGATTTAACATCTCAGAATTTTCAAAACCCGTCCATTTATAACTGTGTTTTATCCATTTGGGAATAGTATATAATAAATATTCTAAGCAAACTTACACTTTCTGAAATATTCAAAATAAGGCTAAAAGAGGGGTCTTTTTAGCTGCAAGCAATTTGTCAAAGAAAACACTTTCTATATATGTCCCATGGTAATGCAATTCTGACTCTTAATTTGTTTCGAAATTTTCCATTTCGGTAATAGAGTTTGTGAAAGGAATACTTTATTTTGTCAAAATCAATACTTTAAAATGAGAAAAGAGTCGAATTTTTTGAAAGAACGACTTCAACGTTTAACTTAGAAACTAATTTTAATATATAAGGTCAGTGTGTATAAATGCGACAATGTTCAGTTACTTTAAATCATAATTCACGAAACATCCGTAAATGTAATATAATGAAAATTTCGTTTTTCTAGAGCCTATCCCGATTCCTTTCCCCTCATTTAAAACCGTTTTTAACAGGCAATTTCTAGTTATAATTCGATCACTTATTTTCATGCTCCAACATATCCTAAATGTGACGTTTTTTCCCCGAAATGGAGGTCGCTATCATGTGATCAAAATATAAGATTACATGTTATCTTGATTACAATTAATCAAAGGATGTGGTGACAAGTAATCATGATTTCATGTTATCGTGATTACGTGTAGTCATGATTGTATGCTATTAAAATATACGATAACAAATAATTACGATTAGCTGTTATCAACTAACCATTACAAATAAAATAATATGTGATTACAGTACGAATTCTAGTTGGATAGGACTAGCGCATACAATATATTGATGTATTAAATTAATAATGAAAATTAATAATGTACAAGCGAAGTTTTTTTGTGTGCAAATTCTGTATGTATGTAAATGTGTGTAACTATAAGATTAAGCAAGTATATAAAATTTAAGTCTGTATACAGAATTTGCAAGCACTACGCACTTAAAATATAGACATTTACTTAGGTATTTATTTACGTATGTGCTTTCCATGTTTGTATATGTCTATATAGTTACAATATATGTACGTATTTACATACAATTTATATGATAAGTAAATAAAATTTATCTATGCACATATGTATAGACATTATATGTGCATGCATAAGTGCTTACATTGTATATATGTTAATTATAAACACACGCATGTAGGCATGGATATAGATGGCATGTACGTGCGTAAATACCTGAAATGATAGATTGCATGAGCAAACGTACATAAATACGTGTACGTTGTATGAACGTGCATTATATCTACAGGATTACATAAGTACATAGTATGTACATAAAATAAACATGTATAAAGGTACATAAAATGCATGTATGTAAGTTCCTCGTTACAATGCGATTATAATAATGTACCTGTGTACACACACAGGTACATTGTATTTCCAATCAATATATGTATGTACTTAAAATATTCAAATATATGCAAGTACACGCAATCTATATATGAACTAGTTGGAACAAAACTGTAACTTGTATCAGACCCAGATATCTGGTTAAAGTTTAAACAAAGTGGATAGTCGGAAAGTTGTCAAAATTTTGATTAGATAAATTTTTCTCGTAGCGTTCAGAAACAATTGTAACTTGTACTGTCACAATGCACATAGTAGCAATAGAAAAATTTGAACGCACTAATTAAAAAGCTGTTGAAAAAGTGATTGATGATAAATTCCATTTGACGATAAATTCTTTTTACAACGAAACCATTGAAATTTCTGTTATCAACAGACATAGAACTCCTGTTGAAATTTTAAATAGTCTATAAATACTCGAAATTTCTATGGATGTTAGTTTCTATTTGGCGATAATATGATGATAAATATTGCTTGTTACTGTCAAGAAGCAGTCGAAACTTACATTTTTGTCAAGCAGAAAGATGCAGTTACAATTTCAAATTATGTTGCCGTTATAAATAAGATAAAAATTTGGTCAGAATTTTAAATGACGATAAATTTTAATTCGCAATAATATGGCGATAAATTCTGCTTTTTAGCAATAAAAAAAACTATTGAAACTTGTTATATAATCAAGTACAGAGTTTCGACTAAGATGGTTGAGTTCTAATTTTAAAGTGGCTATGGTCTTAGTTTGACGGTAAATTCCTATCGAGATGATTAAAGGTCAAATTTGACCTAAATGAGACAAACTTGCATGAAATCGTGTCACATTTAGGTACACTGACCTTATACTAAATTGTTCTCATTTTAAAGAGTGTATTCAATTATTTCCCGAAACTAACCGAAAAAATATTTTTTTGAATGACTTTAAATCTGTGCTAGTAACTTATTAGATTCCATAGAATGTACTTGTTTACATCATTTTCAAAATCGTTTCACAAAATCGTTCTTTTTTTATCATTAAATTTGGCTAATTCTTAAAAATAAAAATAATTTATATTGGGTATTCTTTATGAGAAAAGAACACAACTAAATAAAAATAAATCAGTGTTGACTTTTTAATTAGATTTCTAAGCTAAATTTCGGAAACTTTTCATTCATTTGAAAACCTGCATAGGTTTTCCAGATGAATAAGGAGTAAATTTATGTGTGAAAATCCACTGTGCTGCAATCACTATCCGTATCATAATCATCCATTCTAAAAAGAATAAAAGTGTAGCAATCTGATTCCATATTTTCAAAAAAGAATAAAAGTGTAGCAATCTGATTCCATATTTTCAAAAAAGAATAAAAGTGTAGCAATCTGATTCCACATTTTCAAAAAAGAATAAAAGTGTAGCAATCTGATTCCATATTTCCAAAAAAGAATAAAACTGTAGCAATCTGATTCCATAGATTATAAAAAGAATAAAATGGCAACAATGTGATTCCATAGATTATAAAAAAGAATTAAAGTGTATCAAACTGATTCGATAGAGAATAAAAAGAATAAAATTGCGGCAATATTATTCCATAGGTTATAAAAAAAATAAAAGTATAGCAATCTGATTCTACAGATAATAAAAAGAATAGAGGTGTAGCAATTTAATTCCATAGAATTTTAAAAAAAGTCATAGTGTAGCAATCTCATTCCATAGATCTTAAAAAAGAAGAAAAATGTATCAATCAAATTTCATAGATCTTAATAGTGAAAAGTGCTAAGACTGATACAGGCAGAAAAAAAAGTTTTAAACCATAAGAAAAATTTACTTTGTAGCACATACTGATAATCACTTAAATACTATGCAAATTTTATACATAGAAAAATAATATTTCAAATTCTTTTTAATTTATCATCTCATACTAGACATTTTTGGTAGAAAAAAAAGCTAAAAACATTTAAATTCGTAAATATATAGTCGAATATTTATGACTAAAGCTTCTGACAAAAAATGAAATTTTCCTTATTTTTGAAAATTTATGGATTTTTTTTAATGTTTAAATATTAAAAAGATAAAAATACGGATTTAGCAAATAAAAAAAGGAGAAATAACGAAGAAGGGTTATAAAAATTTCCAGAAATAAATTTATGTCAGTAAATGAGCCAAGATGGTCTCTCTTTTCTAGTTTGAAAGTGCACTCTTAAAGTTTCCTCATAGGAATTTACAGCTCTTTCGAATTAAATTCTTCAGATAAAATGCTTAAAGATTAAGTTAGCGCGAGCATAGATATGTAGATTTTTAATTATAAATCTTTATATAGTCCTCAACTTCAAATTTCTATAGTAATTTGTTTAACTTAACGAAGTAAAAAGCTTGCAGATTCTTCGAATTAAATTCTTAAAAGCCTAAATCAGACAACCCAAACTAGTATAATAGAAGAGAAATTCCTAAGTAATTAAATGTTAAACCCGCTTTAGAACATTCTCGCTTCTATAATAAAGGAATTATCGCCCCCTTTGTTCCCTAAATGCATATTACGTATTTTATGCGTATTTGGTATATTAAATTCTTATGCAGATTTATTAATAAATCACTCTTAGCTGACTATCCAATGCGTATAGTTAATGCGTAAGTTATCGTAAAAGGAAGATTTCAAGCATAAACTTTTAGTACTCTCTCAATTCAGAAGATTTGAAGGTGTGAGGCTATAGGAAATCTGTTCATTCATATTTTCCATTAGAAATATGTTTCTTAGAGTGCAGTAAAATTAAGGCTGTTCTTTATTATGTAATATATAAAAACATTTCATTCATATTTTACATTAGAAGGTTGAGCAAAATTGGGTACCTGCACTTCGAGAAGAAGATGATCAAACATACCCACACATGTGACCTATGACGTCAGTGCCAGTTGATCGCCTAAAAAAAAAATGGCTTGTTAAATATGAGCTAAGTTTTTCCTCATAAGTTAGAATGTTAATTAATGTGAAGTAAATTAAATACAGCGCCGTATCGCTCATTGAATTTGCTGAAATATAGTTCTTTCTTATATTTATTATTTGTTTGTGTATTTTAGTGTAACATTTGACATTTATTTGTTTTGCGTACCTGGCAACCTCAATGCATAAATAGTTTATTTATGTTTTACATGGCTTAATGCCTATCTTTGGGTTACGTAAGAAATATATTGTGAAAGAATCTTTGTGAAAGAATCTTTGTGAAGGATTATAGAATGTATCACTTAAGAGAATTGATACTTGGCGAGGTAAGTTAACTCGAAATAGAATGCACTAACGTAAACGAAGCCACGCTTTAACAACCAATCAGGATCGAGAAACCTATACTACGTGAAACCACACTTGCAGGTATCCTGTTATGGTTATCGTCAATAAACATATATTGAAGGAAGATCTTTATTCATATTTGCTTTTATTTAAAAGTTGGAACCCATAAAAAAATAGAATGAAAAAAACTCTTCTTTCACAAGTGACCAATTTTCAAGTAACCATCATAACCAATTTTCCTTAAGTAGAAATAAATATTAATCCACTTACTTTCGTTTTTCTATAGGGAAATTACTAAAATTGATCTGAATAGAAACATATTCTTTTGGTCAAAACACCTTAACACAGAAATTAATATTTACAAATCAGAAGAATAGGTATATATAATTATTCATTAGTACTATTACAACAGTTCGTAACGATATTATACTTTCAATTTGTTTATTCCACTTGTCTTTCCACTTGTTATTCCACTTGTTGTCTTTTCCTTTTCTACCATAAGCAAACGATAACTTTGCACAGTTCGCCATTTTGAGAGCTGGCTTTAGTCTTTAACACTCTATTGCTGCATGCAAGCAGACAACAGTTCCGATCCAGTTGCGACAGTATGTTTCAATAAGTTCTGAAAAATTGTCTACTATGTTATAAAAGTAAAACATCCACGCAACTGCTTGTTGAATGCAAGAGGAGGTGTCATTGAGGATCTGGCTCTGGAACAAATAGCATGATGGCGATAATGATATCAACATTGCACACCATTTGACTTTATAATTTAGTGTGATTGGACTTTAAATAGGCGCTGGAGATAATATTATAAATATAGAAAAACTCTTCATCCAAATTTTATGTCAGAAATATGTTTTTTTATATTTTGAGCAAAAAATAAGTTGTTTTTTTATTATATTATGGGATAACTCTTCATTAAAATTTTTATTTAGAAACATGTTAGCATGATTGAGTCAAAACTAAGGTAAACAAAAGAAAAAAACTCTTCGTTCATATTTTTAAGAAAAATACGCTTGATTTATAAAAAGAGTAAAAAAAATTCAAGATGTGCACATAACTTTGCGGTAAAAGAAGTAAGTCCAGATATATATGAGGTGATAGATAAAGTTTGTGCAAGATTTCTTTTGCATAAAAATAATGTTGTTACGTGCCAGGGGGGGGGGATAATGTGGCCAAACAATAGATGTGAAGAAACACTGTGACCAACTGATTTAACCTATTGTTGAAATCCATGAGAAACACGCACTTGTGTTCAATAGAAAAGATATATTTTTTCACCATGTGACGAAAGATAGGACATTGTAAAAATCTTAAAAGGAAAAGATCACTATATTCATCTAACCTTGTCAATTCTTTATTTTCCCCATACAATTTGTAAGCGACAAAATAACTCAAAAACATAAATAAATAAAATAAAATAAAATAAATAACTCAAGTAGATCACTATTTTTTTTTTTTTTTTTTTTTTGGAAGTGTGACTTTTTTATTGTTATATTCAGTAAATTGATAAGAAATGCGGCGACTTTCGATATAAAAAATATATAAAAAATATTGTGTTGAACTACTTTATTCTGAAAAGGGGTATAAAGTAATTTATGCATAGCTAAATAAACTTGTTTCTGGAAATTTATCTCTTCAAGTTTTTAAGAATTTAGGAAAGAGAGGTGTTTCCAGGAAAACTGTTAGGACTGCAGGAAACGAATCGATTCCATCTGTTTTTGTTTCGCTACCCTTCGAGAGGTCACTTTCTCTTTGGAAAATTGATTGTAAACAAAACAAATCGTGTGTATAAAAATTTATCCTTTTGTTTAGTTTCTTTAAGCAATAAATAAAAATTGAATAAATATATCATCTCGAGCAAAGAGATTTAGAATTTTCATGTGTACAAAACCTACTGTAAACAAAACTAAACGAAGAAAAGAAGCCCTGGCAATAAAAATATATTTCAAGCATTAAATATAGTAAATAACCTTGCAAAATATACTGTCCCGATAAAGACAATACCGTTCAAAAGAATGGAATAAAATTTTACATAAAGATATTAAGGTAGTCACCTAAGAATTGTTTTAAGAAAGATTATTCAGCTCTCACGGTTATAATTACATTCAGATTTTCTAAGCTTTCAAAAAGAAACATCCACTCTATTTCATTGAAATGTGATTCTTACAATAAAAAAACTGAAAATTTAGTTTAAACGAAGGTTTTAGACTAAATTTGGTATTTTTCACGAATTATTACGACGCTAGACAGAGATAAAGAGATGCAGATGCAAAGAAACAAGAATGAATCCATATGCTTTATTCTGTTGTCGTCGGAGCGCGTTCAGTAAAACTAAATCACTAACACATACAAAAAATTTATATATAAAAAAAAGGAAAAAAAAAACACTTTTCTTCCTATCCACCTAGAACCGCCATGATATTTTTCACGCTAAAATCATCGCTTTAAATACATTTTAAGTTTTGTACTGTGTACTGTACCACGTTTCGAAAGGACGAGATTCGGTAATTGTAACCATAACCATAAGAGCTGGATAATCCTATGATACACTATTCTTAAACGCATTTCTTAACAGAATTATATTTCATTACTTTGAAAAGCATGAGAATAAAAAGATTATACGCTGTTGTAGTTTTTTTTACGTACCATTCATAATGATAGTTATTAATTTTCATTTGAAATTTACTACCTCTTCCAACATCACAGATTGATGGATTTGTACAACATCGGTGTTTACACTTTTTAATGGACGAAAACAATAAAAAAAAATTTCATTTTCAAAAATTGATTTTAATTTCTAAATGAACCTAGGACTTTAATTATTTCGCAATGATTCCTATATCATAAGTTTCAAAAATTGGTCTAGTTTAATGAATAATGTTTAAGTCTCTTTAAATGTAATCAGTATGTAGAACCCATGAAAATATTAAGTCCATAAATTATGGTAATCAAAGAAAGACAAAATATATTAAAAATTTGTTAATAAACTAAGGGATATTTCCAGAATGTTCTTTTTTCCGGTCCATATATCAGCGAGGAAATAAGGTCATAAATTCTTAAGTGTAATTTAGGCTTCCGGACTTTGACAAATATTAGGTACTTCATCTTAACCCTTGAAAAATTATTTTTTAATTATTTAGTCGTTTTATTAACTTTGTGTCTTTAGTTCATATTTATATTTAGTCAAAAATTGTTTTTCAAAACCTATATGTTTGGATTCTATGAAAATAAAAAAATAAAACACTCAAGAACCATGTACTAAATTTAAACGATTAAATATTTTTGTTTTTAACACATTTTTATACCATGCGTTGATATGATTATAAAATTTTCTTAATAATTTTGAGCTCTTCTGAAGTTATGATATTCTTTATAGTTAAGAAGTTATAGCGGCAAAAAAGGCAAAATCCGTGCTTTTTAATTGATTTCGAATTACGTATATACAATCTTTAATCATTGTCTACTCTACACCAATTCAAAAACAAACAAAAATTTAATAAAATAAAAAAAGTATTTTTGTATATAAGTACAAAAACTTAGCCTTATTTGGAAATTTTTTTTTTTATATATCCAAGCTTCAATCAGATTTTCTTCTTCATTTTGTTGCATTCATTGAGTTAGGCATAACGTTTTTATTCAAATATTAATTTGCTACGCATGTGAGAAGTTTTACTCTTTTCTTAGGAAAGTTCAATAAATATTCTTTAAGAAGGGCTATTTCGCTATACCTGAGGCTATAAGTCTACATTATATAAATTATTCAAGGCTATACCCTGAATAATTTGTAGGTTTACCCTAAAGGACTGCCATGTGTTCACAGGTGTCACCACGATGCTTTATAGATTGAAAAATAAAACTTATAACAGTGTTGTAACATTTGGAAGACCTATTGCAATTAGTACGAAATTAATGCTGAAAAAATAAATCATATTACAAAATCATTTATCATCCTTTTAACCACATAGCAGTTTAATTTTACTTCATTTTAAAATAATTACAAAATATTTTAATGTATAGCTTCCTCTGCATTTTCAAATAAACTTTCTCCCGGGTGAGAGATTTTTTAATTAACTATTTCTCCTTCTTCTATTTTTTAATTAACTATTATTCTGATTTATTCTCCATTATGAAAAATTGGTTGATTTGCTATTGTTACGATAACATTTTTAATCATATTGTAACTTTATTTATATTTCCGCTTCTTCTTCTTTAACGCTACAGTCTGTCACAAGCCAAGGATGTCTCCCTGAGCCGCCTTCACTGACTCTGTGTTTAAGTCACTTTATTTATTTAATTATTATTCAAATTTAACTTTTTGTTTAATGGATTTTTTAGAAAGTTTTATTGGTTGTTTTCTGGTTCTAACCTGTTTCTGATGAACACGTAATTGGGGTGGGAATTACTTACCCCTTTAATATTTCCTGTCCATTTTCACAGACTGTAGGATAAAGTCCTAACTAAGGGGTTTCAGATAACTTTTGACCAGATATTTTCAAATGTCGTGAGTAGGTCATAGGCTTAAGTCACAGGAGTGGGTCAAAGGCTTGAGAGGGCTTTTTTAATTTAGGATTGGGCGACGGGACCTTCTGGACCTGGTCTAGGCTTTCTATCTCCAGGGGGATGTGTAACAACAGCAACAACAGGAGTTCTCTTATCTTCTGGATTGTGTTCAAAATTACAAGGCTACGGAGTTGAACATTAGTATTCGTAAACCCAAAATTTGGGTTGGCTACTCAATGATGGTTATTTAAAAAAAAGAAAAAAGAAACTTAGAGCCGCTATGACTCAGGGGATAGAGCGTTCACCTCCAATGAGGTAAACCGGGGTTCGATCCCGGCAATGGCTGGTCGATACGAATTCCGCAACCGGCTTGCACCGACCACAGTGCTGACGTGAAATATACTCAGCTGTAGACGGATCATGGGTTAGAGTCCTCTTGCCGTCAGGCTAACCAAGGGAGGTTTTTGAGGTTTTTCTTTCCATGTAACGTAAATGCTGGTTAGTTTCATCAAAACGTCCTCCACGAAGGCAAATTTCTCCCAATACTTGATTCGGGAGTTCCTTTGTCTTCTGGATTGGGTTCAAAATTACAAGGTTACGGAACATTAGGAGTTGTAAAAAAACTAAAACTTTAATTCCGTTGTTAAGATAAATACGACGTTTTTTAGGCGAAAGCGTTTCGTTCGATTAAACTGTATTATACCAAAGTTAAAATTACAGCTTAAGTGAACTATAATTGAAATTACTTTTATATTACATGACTAAGCTTCAGTTAACACCTTCAGCCTTATTTTGGAAATTTCAGTAAAAAGTGAAAGAAAATCACAAAAATCCGAAAATTGAATAATGTTTCTCAGAAGATAACTTTAAAATACGAAACACACACCAAACTTTTTCATAGTATAAAATATAACTTGTATGGAAACTTAATTTAAACGCTTGGATTTGATCAAATTTGCTTGTATTCACTTCATAGAAAAGCTTATTTAGAGCTTAAAAAACTAAACGAACGCATTTCCAAAGTTTAAAAGAGTTGGCCGTTTTAGTAATTGTAGAACACATTCACGCCTTATGCTGTAGGAAAATTTATCTCGCTCGATATCTTTATTTTATAAGCTTACGTTTTAAGATGATGTCAAAAGTAAAAAAGAAAAAAAAACAGAGAGAGATATTTTTTTTAGTATTTATATTGAATTTTTTAAAAATATTAAAAAAACAACTTTATTCAATGGAGATAAAAGAGATTTATAGTTTGAACTTTTTTATTGATATGAGTTTAGTTAAAGAGTATTTTCTTTTTAGTGTGTCACACATTTTGTATTCTTAAGTTTAAATTTTTTTCAAGTGCAGTTGAATATTCGTATGAATCGTTCATTTCGTTACAATTAATCCTTTGCTTACGGTGTACCATTAGTACCATCACATGTGATCCACACGCTATACCAGCCGTAGGCAAAAGGTTAATATTTTAACAAAATGATCTTTGCTCTTTCTTTTGTTCCTTTTTTAAGAAATAGTAACTATTAAAAAAAAATGAATGAGACACAATCACGGAGGAGGAGAAGTGGTGTGAGCAGGGGCGAAGCTACCGAGTAAAATAAATAGCCAACTTTTTTGTAAAGCTACCTCTCGATCTATTTATGATTTTCAGAATTCAATGAAATATGAGATCAAATCATTTATAAAATTCTATTCCTAGAATTCGAAAATAAAACGGTCGAGAAAAAAAATGAATTCCATTGCCTCTTACTGACTTAGTGGGATTTTTTATTTATTTTCTTGACATTCTATGTATTATTACCATAGAAACATCACGAATATATGTGAGTGGAATAGACGTATGAATCACAGCAGAAAATGCTTTTGAAAAATATACGAATATAGAACGAAATAAGGAGTATTGAAAATCTCTTTCTGACATTCCCATTCCTATTTAGAAGGTTAAAAGTAAAGTTTACGGAAGAAAAAAAAAAATTTATAGCTCTTCACTCTTGTGAAGATTTTCATAAAAGTTAGCATTAAAAATATTTTCTTAAATGGTTACAAATGTGCATCGATATAAAAAAAAAAAATTCTTAAATGTTCAGAAGTTAAAACTGCTGTGAATGAGAAAGGATTAACCTTTTTTTGCTCTGTAACAAACTTACACAGATGGATTAAATTAAGACTATATTTTATAAAGATTAGCACAAATAATATAAATATTAACACAGATAATATAAATATTATAGATTATTATAAACATTTAACATTTCATTCTATTAATTGAGATTAGAATGGCACAATTTTATATAAAAGAAGCTTTTTTTAGGTTAATTAAACCTGACAAATATTTTTTCTTTTCTTTTAAGAATATTTTTTGGTTTTGAGATTGTTAATACCTTCAGACAATTTAATAAATAGAAAATACGTAATGCATTAAAATATAAATAGTTTACATAAGGGATTAAATAAGAAATTTTATTTGTGAAATAAAATCAACTTAAATAAAACTATTATGAATCAAACAGAAGCTAAGGCGTAATTCTGTTCGGACCATAATAGTTTGAAAATTTTCAAATAATTTTGTACCATCACGTTTAAAAAAATACCAAAATATTTTTTTAGTTTTTCAAGAATATAGACTTTTATAAAATAATTATTTGTTACCCCTGATTATTACTTCACTTATCTAAAAAAAACACATAATTCAAAAAATCAATCACACATTTTTTGTTACCCCTGATTATTATTTCACTTATCTAAAAAAACACATAGTTCAAAAATTCAATCACACATATGCTCAAAAATTCAATCACATATGTGCGGCTATGAATAGAGCAATCATACGTATGTACAAGATTTAAACAGGGCAACCATAACATATGTGCAGGATATAGCTAGGGCAATCATACATATTTGTAGGCTATGGATAGGGCAATTTTACATGAGTACTAACTATGTCCAAAGCAATCATACATATGTGCAGGCTATGGATAGGGCAAACATACATATCTACAAGATATGAATAGGGCAATCATAGATATGTGTAGGCTATAGATAGGGAAATCATACATGTGCGCAGGATACAGCTTAGGCAATCATGCATATATGTAGGCTAAGGATTGGGCAGTCATAAAAGTGTGCAAGCTATGAATAGAGCAATCATACCTATGTACAGGCTATGGACATGACAATCATACATATGTGCAGGCTATGGATAGGGCAATCATCCATATGTGCAGGCTATGGATAGGGCACTCATACATATCTACAAGATATGAATAGGGCAATCATAGATATGTGCAGGCTATAGATAGGGAAATCATACATGAGTGCAGGATATAGCTTGGGCAATCATGCATATGTGTAGGCTAAGGATTGGGCAGTCATAAAAGTGTGCAAGCTATGAATAGAGCAATCATACCTATGTACAGGCTATGGACATGACAATCATACATATGTGCAGGCTATGGATAGGGTAATCATCCATATGTGCAGGCTATGGATAGGGCACTCATACATATCTACAAGATATGAATAGGGCAATCATAGATATGTGCAGGCTATAGATAGGGAAATCATACATGAGTGCAGGATATAGCTTGGGCAATCATGCATATGTGTAGGCTAAGGATTGGGCAGTCATAAAAGTGTGCAAGCTATGAATAGAGCAATCATACCTATGTACAGGCTATGGACATGACAATCATACATATGTGCAGGCTATGGATAGGGTAATCATCCATATGTGCAGGCTATGGATAGGGCACTCATACATATCTACAAGATATGAATAGGGCAATCATAGATATGTGCAGGCTATAGATAGGGAAATCATACATGAGTGCAGGATATAGCTTGGGCAATCATGCATATGTGTAGGCTAAGGATTGGGCAGTCATAAAAGTGTGCAAGCTATGAATAGAGCAATCATACCTATGTACAGGCTATGGACATGACAATCATACATATGTGCAGGCTATGGATAGGGTAATCATCCATATGTGCAGGCTATGGATAGGGCACTCATACATATCTACAAGATATGAATAGGGCAATCATAGATATGTGCAGGCTATAGATAGGGAAATCATACATGAGTGCAGGATATAGCTTGGGCAATCATGCATATGTGTAGGCTAAGGATTGGGCAGTCATAAAAGTGTGCAAGCTATGAATAGAGCAATCATACTTATGTACAGGCTATGGACCTGACAATCATACATATGTGCAGGCTATGGATAGGGCAATCATCCATATGTGCAGGCTATGGATAGGGCACTCATACATATCTACAAGATATGAATAGGGCAATCATAGATATGTGCAGGCTATAGATAGGGAAATCATACATGAGTGCAGGATATAGCTTGGGCAATCATGCATATGTGTAGGCTAAGGATTGGGCAGTCATAAAAGTGTGCAAGCTATGAATAGAGCAATCATACCTATGTACAGGCTATGGACATGACAATCATACATATGTGCAGGCTATGGATAGGGCAATCATCCATATGTGCAGGCTATGGATAGGGCACTCATACATATCTACAAGATATGAATAGGGCAATCATAGATATGTGCAGGCTATAGATAGGGAAATCATACATGAGTGCAGGATATAGCTTGGGCAATCATGCATATGTGTAGGCTAAGGATTGGGCAGTCATAAAAGTGTGCAAGCTATGAATAGAGCAATCATACCTATGTACAGGCTATGGACATGACAATCATACATATGTGCAGGCTATGGATAGGGCAATCATCCATATGTGCAGGCTATGGATAGGGCACTCATACATATCTACAAGATATGAATAGGGCAATCATAGATATGTGCAGGCTATAGATAGGGAAATCATACATGAGTGCAGGATATAGCTTGGGCAATCATGCATATGTGTAGGCTAAGGATTGAGCAGTCATAAAAGTGTGCAAGCTATGAATAGAGCAATCATACCTATGTACAGGCTATGGACATGACAATCATACATATGTGCAGGCTATGGATAGGGCAATCATCCATATGTGCAGGCTATGGATAGGGCACTCATACATATCTACAAGATATGAATAGGGCAATCATAGATATGTGCAGGCTATAGATAGGGAAATCATACATGAGTGCAGGATATAGCTTGGGCAATCATGCATATGTGTAGGCTAAGGATTGGGCAGTCATAAAAGTGTGCAAGCTATGAATAGAGAAATCATACTTATGTGCAGACTATGGATATGACAATCATACATGCGTGCAGGATATGCTTAAGACAATCGTACATATATAATCCCTAGATATATCTAGATACATTGTTTTTCTTTGTTGGAACCGCATTAAAAATTAACTTTAAATGATCGCAACAAGTTATCTGAAAAATCTTTTAAAATACGAACTTAATGCATTTTAATTTTCCAGAAACATTCATCCCACGTAATTTCGAGCATAACACATTCTAACAACTTCGATATTTGAGAGATTGCATTTCGGGTTGTTTAGGGCATTCTCTTTTGAATTTCTAATGTCACGGCCCAAATAATTCATGGATTTCAATATGTAAAGGATTCCGACGACGAATTTCTGATTCATAAAATGCCGCCAGGGGATGCATGTTTCATCTTTCGCTTGTGAATTTAATATTTAACTCGAAATATAATTGCGCAGATGGAATAATGATTATAATATTTGAACTAATACCTTATGTTCCTGGAAGTATAAGAATTCGAAATATTGAAATGCAGTCATTAATTTTCTATGTGATTGGCATTTGGGAATTGGCATTTTAATTCGGAAATTTTTCCTTAATTAAATTGATTGATTTTGTTTGGGGATAGTCATTTTGTTTACAAGGAATTATTCCAGTAGAAAATGTGTGATAGGGATATATTAATTTTAGTCTTAAGAAAAGAAATCCAGAAGTAATTTTAATTAATTGTTTTTATATGGACTGACTGAATATACAATGACTGAATACAACACATTGATATTTGTTTTCATATTGACAACTATTTCCACATTGATAGCTGTTTTTACATTGACAATTGATTTCAAATCTGCAATCGGTTTCTCTTTACAAACTACATTATTCAGTTTATGCAGTTCAACAATACATTCCTTACTAGGAGTTCCCGCTTCTCTCCCACGTAGGACGTGGTATGAAGAATGAGATAATATATTTGAGTTGATGATGCGATACTTTAAGGTCATAATTTTTTTAAGTGTTATTTTCCAAGGATGAGACAAGTGCTAATGTATGAATACGTTCTTTATAGTTTTGTACATTTAAACAAAATATAAACTAAATAAAAAATATGATTTTGAAAAAAAAAATCTGTAACTTTACGAACAAAACTAATTACAGTTTTGTGATCCCCACACCCGGATTAGGTAAATCAAGTATAAATGCCAAAAAAAAGGTGTTCCCCAGCGTAATTGTTTTCACATTAATAATTGTTTTCTCATTGATAACTGTCCGGCTCAGAGTAAAGCATTCGGTTAAGATACAAATGAAAAAATTAGAGACAATATAACTATAAAAGTTATGACACAGGTAACAAACACAAGGTGATTCAAAAATTACCGATTACAAATTAATGAAAAAAAGACATAGAAATTGAATGGGAAACCAGTTTTTTATATTCATCAAATTCCAAAATCAGTTACAAAGCTCTTCGATAGATGGCGCTGCTGGATGAGGAAACTACACAACAGTGTTTTCAAAATAGCCAACATGTGCAACAATAACATGAAGCAGCCGAAAAAGGAAAAAAAAATAAAAGTTAGCCCATGAAAATGTGTTGATTGGAATGCCATGATGTATAGCAAAGAATATTGCTTTACAGTTTTTCTAGTCAGCAACACCATCTGTTGAAGAATTTCAAATCAAATTTTGAAAACTGGGAAGACTAAATTAGCTAGTTTCATTAACAGACCGCTGAAAACTGTATATTTCTATCTTCTTCCTTTTTATCTTTAATTGAATTTTCATGTCGTTGGTTGTACATTTCACAAAAAGGAATTTATTGCATTTATTCAACACTACAAATATTGTACGTAGTATGAATTATTAACTTGCTAAATGCTAAAATTAAATTTTATATTTTTATAAGTCTAAACCATCAAATTCATGTTTGCATAGCATTGAAATTACAAATTATTCTCGAGTTTTGAATAAGGCATAGAATTTACAGAGCTAAAAAATAAACTTAAACTTAATTGTGTATGGAATGTTATTTAAAATGCATAAAGTTAAATTAGTTTTGTTAACTTAAGTTTATATTATTCGCAGCCGTGGTGGCTCAGGGGACACAGCGCTTGCCTCCCAATCAGGTGAACCGGGTTCGAATCCCAGTAATGGCTGGTTGGTTCAAATTCCGCACCCGCTTCACACCACAGTGCTGACGTAAATTATCCTCAGTGGTAGACGGATCATGGGTTAGAGTCCCCTTGCCATCATTCTAACCGTGGGGGTTTTCGTGGTTTTCCTCTCCATATAACGCAAATGCGGGGTAGTTTCATCAAAAAGTCCACAACGAAGGTAAGTTTCTTCCAATAATCCATCCAGAATTTCCCTTGTCTTCTGGATTGGGTTCAAAATTACATGGCTACAGAGTCTAACATTCGTAAACCCAAAATAATTGGCCGGCAGTTCAACGATGGTCATAAAATAAAATTAAATATTATCCCCAGTGCTTAGTATCCCAATTATAGTATAAAATATTTAAACTAAAGTTTATATTTTATAAAATGTTGTAAATAAGAGTAAAATTTGTATTGAAAATGTATGCATTAAAGCCATTTAAACTAAAATACCTTTATATATTCCCATAGGCTAATAGCTTTTATCTATTAGTTACTATTCTTTGCTAAAGTACTAGTAATGGCTGATATCATTATAGATACATTAAGTCCTGGTAACTGTACAACTTCCTAAGGAGAATGCTGGTTCAGAACATTAAATAAGGGAAAGATAACATTAAAAAGACAAAAGCGAACTTTTCCTAGGGCGGTTATGGGCAGACAACGATAATTTTTTCTTCTTCTATTTTCATCAAAGTAACTATCGTCTGAATAAATATTACAGTAAAAAAGAATTATTTTGACATTCAGCAAAAATATTCATCAACTAAAGATTTATACTTTATATTTTTCCTATCGTTTCTACACAAATTAATTCATTCGAGAAAAAAAAAAACATTTCTTTTCATCAAAGTTACTTTGTTATTTTTTTTTTTTTTTTTTTTTTGTTAAGATTGTTCCAGAAAAATGTTAAACTGGGGAAAAATCTCAATAAAGCGTTATAAACAGTAATTAATTCAGAGAGCAATTAATTCTATTCCATATTCCTTTCAATATTCGTTTGCAGTTCCTTAAAATATTTCACATAATTATAATTTTACAGAATAACAAACAGTGCACAAAACGAAAAAGAGAAAGCCTAACTTTTGACTTAGTAATATTTTTTTCAGGAACTAAGATACAATTTTAATGATACAAGGGTTTGAATATACTCATTAATTTGCGCAAACAACGTTTTAATTTACCAAATGTACGTTTTCTAAACATATTCTTATGAGGAAACGAACATTTCTTCGAAAGATTTGAATTCTTAATCATTAAATAGGAAGGGGGGAGGTAGCTGTGAACTTAAAAAGATGACCCCATTAGTTTTCTCAGGCTATCGTTCGAAAATTCAGATTCGAAACATTTATTTGACTTTTTGCGTATTTCATGTCCAAAAAAGTTGTAGTTCTAAATTTTCTTCTTAGAACTTTTCGACCAATTCCTTTCAAACTTTTTGATTCTTTAAAAGTTTTGGATTCTTAGAATCGAATGAAAGTTAGATTCTAAAAAAAGCTAGAATCCCTTCAGGTCGGTTTATAATTTTTGCGTATTTAGACATAGCTCTGGAATTATTTAAAAAAACTAATCAAATTTCTTCACACAGTTTTAAACTCATCTATCTAAAAGTTATTTCACGAAATTTTTTTTAAGATTATTTTTTACTATTAAATCATTATCATTATTTTTATTATTTTGAGATCATTATTTTATTATTTTATCATTCTTTTGAGATCATTATTTTTTACTATTTAATTTAGTAAATATCGTAACATTTTTGTATTGTAAAATCAACTAATTTTTACATAATTTTAAACAATGCAAACAACTTCAACTCGGAAAGTCATGTGCACAGTTTTTTGGGACAGAAAAGGAGTATTGTAAATGGTGTCAAGTGAAAGTAATAGTGTCAAATTTTCCAAAAATACCAAGATTGCCTCTTATATATGTTTAGATAATTTTTAATAACTTTTTTCTAGTCCTAGATGATCAAGCCTTAAAACATAGGAAGCGCTAAAATTGCTTCAAATGCAAATATTATAACTTGCTGGTTGGGAAATACTGCCTATCCCTCTATTTACTCCCTCTGGTAACTTATTTTGAATTACAGATGTTTGTTTGTATAAATATAATTATAGAGTAATTTTTAAGAAAAAAATTGGTGGACAGTTTATTAATTTTTTATAATTTTTTGGAAAAAGTAAAACTTTAAATTGAATATCAAGTGAAAGGAATGGTGTCAAATTTTCCAAAAATACAAAGATTGTCTCATATATATGTTTAAACTATTTTTAATAATTTTTTTCTTGTCCTAGATGATAGAGCCTTAAAACATAGGAAACGCTAAAATTGTTTCAAATGCAAATATTATAACTTGCGGGTTGGGAAATGCTGCCAACCCCTCTATTTACTCCCTCTGGTAGCTTATTTTTAATCACAAATGTTTGTTTGTATATATATAATTATAGAGTAATTTTTAGGAAAAAATTGGTGGACAGTTTATTAATTTTTTGGAAAAAGTGAGAACTTTAAATTGAATATCAAGTGAAAGGAATGGTGTCAAATTTTCCAAAAATACCAAGATTGTCTCATATATATGTTTAAACTATTTTTAAGAATTTTTTTCTTGTCCTAGATGATCAAGCCTTAAAACATAGGAAGCGCTAAAATTGCTTCAAATGCAAATATTATAACTTGCGGGTTGGGAAATGCTGCCAACCCCTCTATTTACACCCTCTGGTAGCTTATTTTTAATCACAAATGTTTGTTTGTATAAATATAATTATGGAGTAATTTTTAAGAAAAAATTGGTGGACAGTTTATTAATTTCTTATAATTTTTTGAAAAAAGTGAGAACTTTAAATTGAATACCAAGTGAAAGGAATGGTGTCAAATTTTCCAAAAATACCAAGATTGTCTCATATATATGTTTAAATTGTTTTTAATAATTTTTTTCTTGTCCTAGATGATCAAGCCTTAAAACATAGGAAGCGCTAAAATTGCTTCAAATGCAAATATTATAACTTGCGGGTTGGAAAATGCTGCCTACCCCTCTATTTACTCCCTCTGGTAACTTATTTTTAATTACAGATGTTTGTTTGTATAAATATAATTATAGAGTAATTTTTAAGAAAAAATTGGTGGACAGTTTATTAATTTCTTATAATTTTTTGGAAAAAGTGAGAACTTTAAATTGAATACCAAGTGAAAGGAATGGTGTCAAATTTTCCAAAAATACCAATATTGTCTCATATATATGTTTAAATTATTTTTAATAATTTTTTTCTTGTCCTAGATGATCAAGCCTTATAACATAGGAAACGCTAAAATTGCTTCAAATGCAAATATTATAACTTGCGGGTTGGGAAATGCTGCCAACCCCTCTATTTACTCCCTCTGGTAGCTTATTTTTAATTACAGATGTTTGTTTGTATAAATATAATTATAGAGTAATTTTTAAGAAAAAATTGGTGGACAGTTTATTAAATTTTTATAATTTTTTGAAAAAAGTGAGAACTTTAAATTGAATACCAAGTGAAAGGAATGGTGTCAAATTTTCCAAAAATACCAAGATTGTCTCATATATATGTTTAAATTATTTTTAAAAATTTTTTTCTTGTCCTAGATGATCAAGAATTATAACATAGGAAACGCTAAAATTGCTTCAAATGCAAATATTATAACTTGCGGGTAGGAAAATGCTGCTTACCCCTCTATTTACTCCCTCTGGTAACTTATTTTTAATTACAGATGTTTGTTTGTATAAATATAATTATAGAGTAATTTTTAAGAAAAAATTGGTGGACAGTTTATTAATTTTTTATAATTTTTTGAAAAAAGTGAGAACTTTAAATTGAATACCAAGTGAAAGGAATGGTGTCAAATTTTCCAAAAATACCAAGATTGTCTCATATATATGTTTAAATTATTTTTAATAATTTTTTTCTTGTCCTAGATGATCAAACCTTATAACATAGGAAACGCTAAAATTGCTTCAAATGCAAATATTATAACTTGCGGGTTGGAAAATGCTGCTTACCCCTCTATTTACTCCCTCTGGTAACTTATTTTTAATTACAGATGTTTGTTTGTATAAGTATAAATATAATTATAGAGTATTTTTTAAGAAAAAATTGGTGGACAGTTTATTAATTTTTTGGAAAAAGTGAGAACTTTAAATTGAATACCAAGTGAAAGGAATGGTGTCAAATTTTCCAAAAATACCAAGATTGTCTCATATATATGTTTAAACTATTTTTAATAATTTTTTTCTTGTCCTAGATGATCAAGCCTTAAAATATAGGAAACGCTAAAATTGCTTCAAATGCAAATATTATAACTTGCGGGTTGGGAAATGCTGCCAACCCCTCTATTTACTCCCTCTGGTAACTTATTTTGAATTACAGATGTTTGTTTGTATAAATATAATTATAGAGTAATTTTTAAGAAAAAAATTGGTGGACAGTTTATTAATTTTTTATAATTTTTTGGAAAAAGTAAAACTTTAAATTGAATATCAAGTGAAAGGAATGGTGTCAAATTTTCCAAAAATACAAAGATTGTCTCATATATATGTTTAAACTATTTTTAATAATTTTTTTCTTGTCCTAGATGATAGAGCCTTAAAACATAGGAAACGCTAAAATTGTTTCAAATGCAAATATTATAACTTGCGGGTTGGGAAATGCTGCCAACCCCTCTATTTACTCCCTCTGGTAGCTTATTTTTAATCACAAATGTTTGTTTGTATATATATAATTATAGAGTAATTTTTAGGAAAAAATTGGTGGACAGTTTATTAATTTTTTGGAAAAAGTGAGAACTTTAAATTGAATATCAAGTGAAAGGAATGGTGTCAAATTTTCCAAAAATACCAAGATTGTCTCATATATATGTTTAAACTATTTTTAATAATTTTTTTCTTGTCCTAGATGATCAAGCCTTAAAACATAGGAAGCGCTAAAATTGCTTCAAATGCAAATATTATAACTTGCGGGTTGGGAAATACTGCCAACCCCTCTATTTACACCCTCTGGTAGCTTATTTTTAATCACAAATGTTTGTTTGTATAAATATAATTATAGAGTAATTTTTAAGAAAAAATTGGTGGACAGTTTATTAATTTCTTATAATTTTTTGAAAAAAGTGAGAACTTTAAATTGAATACCAATGGAAAGGAATGGTGTCAAATTTTCCAAAAATACCAATATTGTCTCATATATATGTTTAAATTATTTTTAATAATTTTTTTCTTGTCCTAGATGATCAAGCCTTATAACATAGGAAACGCTAAAATTGCTTCAAATGCAAATATTATAACTTGCGGGTTGGGAAATGCTGCCAACCCCTCTATTTACTCCCTCTGGTAGCTTATTTTTAATTACAGATGTTTGTTTGTATAAATATAATTATAGAGTAATTTTTAAGAAAAAATTGGAGGACAGTTTAATAAATTTTTATAATTTTTTGAAAAAAGTGAGAACTTTAAATTGAATACCAAGTGAAAGGAATGGTGTCAAATTTTCCAAAAATACCAAGATTGTCTCATATATATGTTTAAATTATTTTTAAAAAATTTTTTCTTGTCCTAGATGATCAAGAATTATAACATAGGAAACGCTAAAATTGCTTCAAATGCAAATATTATAACTTGCGGGTAGGAAAATGCTGCTTACCCCTCTATTTACTCCCTCTGGTAACTTATTTTTAATTACAGATGTTTGTTTGTATAAATATAATTATAGAGTAATTTTTAAGAAAAAATTGGTGGACAGTTTATTAATTTTTTATAATTTTTTGAAAAAAGTGAGAACTTTAAATTGAATACCAAGTGAAAGGAATGGTGTCAAATTTTCCAAAAATACCAAGATTGTCTCATATATATGTTTAAATTATTTTTAATAATTTTTTTCTTGTCCTAGATGATCAAACCTTATAACATAGGAAACGCTAAAATTGCTTCAAATGCAAATATTATAACTTGCGGGTTGGAAAATGCTGCTTACCCCTCTATTTACACACTCTGGTAGCTTATTTTTAATTACAGATGTTTGTTTGTATAAATATAATTATAGAGTAATTTTTAAGAAAAAATTGGTGGACAATTTATTAATTTCTTATAATTTTTTGGAAAAAGTGAGAACTTTAAATTGAATACCAAGTGAAAGGAATGGTGACAAATTTTCCAAAAATACCAAGATTGTCTCATATATATGTTTAAATTATTTTTAATAATTTTTTTCTTGTCCTAGATGATCAAGCCTTAAAACATAGGAAGCGCTAAAATTGCTTCAAATGCAAATATTATAACTTGCGGGTTGGGAAATGCTGCCAACCCCTCTATTTACTCCCTCTGGTAACTTATTTTTAATTACAGATGTTTGTTTGTATAAATATAATTATAGGGTACTTTTTTAAAGAAAATTGGTGGACAGTTTATTAATTTCTTATAATTTTTTGGAAAAAGTGAGAACTTTAAATTGAATACCAAGTGAAAGGAATGATGTCAAATTTTCCAAAAATACCAAGATTGTCTCATATATATGTTTAAATTATTTTTAATAATTTTTTTCTTGTCCTAGATGATCAAACCTTATAACATAGGAAACGCTAAAATTGCTTCAAATGCAAATATTATAACTTGCGGGTTGGAAAATGCTGCTTACCCCTCTATTTACTCCCTCTGGTAACTTATTTTTAATTACAGATGTTTGTTTGTATAAGTATAAATATAATTATAGAGTATTTTTTAAGAAAAAATTGGTGGACAGTTTATTAATTTTTTGGAAAAAGTGAGAACTTTAAATTGAATACCAAGTGAAAGGAATGGTGTCAAATTTTCCAAAAATACCAAGATTGTCTCATATATATATTTAAACTATTTTTAATAATTTTTTTCTTGTCCTAGATGATCAAGCCTTAAAATATAGGAAACGCTAAAATTGCTTCAAATGCAAATATTATAACTTGCGGGTTGGGAAATGCTGCCAACCCCTCTATTTACTCCCTCTGGTAACTTATTTTTAATTACAGATGTTTGTTTGTATAAATATAATTATAGGGTACTTTTTTAAAGAAAATTGGTGGACAGTTTATTAATTTCTTATAATTTTTTGGAAAAAGTGAGAACTTTAAATTGAATACCAAGTGAAAGGAATGATGTCAAATTTTCCAAAAATACCAAGATTGTCTCATATATATGTTTGAACTATTTTTAATAATTTTTTTCTTGTCCTAGATGATCAAGCCTTAAAACATAGGAAACGCTAAAATTGCTTCAAATGCAAATATTATAACTTGCGGGTTGGGAAATGCTGCCAACCCCTCTATTTACTGCCTCTGGTAACTTATTTTTAATTACAGATGTTTGTTTGTATAAATATAATTATAGAGTAATTTTTAAGAAAAAATTAGTGGACAGTTCATTAATTTTTTATAATTTTTTGGAAAAAGTGAGAACTTTAAATTGAATACCAAGTGAAAGGAATGGTGTCAAATTTTCCAAAAAATACCAAGATTGTCTCATATATATGTTTAAATTATTTTTAATAATTTTTTTCTTGTCCTAGATGATCAAGCCTTAAAACATAGGAAACGCTAAAATTTCTTCAAATGCAAATATTATAACTTGCGGGTTGGGAAATGCTGCCAACCCCTCTATTTACTCCCTCTGGTAGCTTATTTTTAATCACAAATGTTTGTTTGTATAAATATAATTATAGAGTAATTTTTAAGAAAAAATTAGTGGACAGTTCATTAATTTTTTATAATTTTTTGGAAAAAGTGAGAACTTTAAATTGAATACCAAGTGAAAGGAATGGTGTCAAATTTTCCAAAAATACCAAGATTGTCTCATATATATGTTTAAATTATTTTTAATAATTTTTTTCTTGTCCTAGATGATCAAGCCTTATAACATAGGAAACGCTAAAATTGCTTCAAATGCAAATATTAAAACTTGCGGGTTGGGAAATGCTGCCTACCCCTCTATTTACTGCCTCTGGTAACTTATTTTTAATTACAGATGTTTGTTTGTATAAATATAATTATAGAGTAATTTTTAAGAAAAAATTAGTGGACAGTTCATTAATTTTTTATAATTTTTTGGAAAAAGTGAGAACTTTAAATTGAATACCAAGTGAAAGGAATGGTGTCAAATTTTCCAAAAATACCAAGATTGTCTCATATATATGTTTAAATTATTTTTAATAATTTTTTTCTTGTCCTAGATGATCAAGCCTTATAACATAGGAAACGCTAAAATTGCTTCAAATGCAAATATTAAAACTTGCGGGTTGGGAAATGCTGCCTACCCCTCTATTTACTCCCTCTGGTAACTTATTTTTAATTACAGATGTTTGTTTGTATAAATATAATTATAGAGTAATTTTTAAGAAAAAATTGGATGACAGTTTATTAATTTTTTATAATTTTTTGGAAAAAGTGAGAACTTTAAATTGAATAGCAAGTGAAAGGAATGGTGTCAAATTTTCCAAAAATACCAAGATTGTCTCATATATATGTTTAAATTATTTTTAATAATTTTTTTCTTGTCCTAGATGATCAAGCCTTATAACATAGGAAACGCTAAAATTGCTTCAAATGCAAATATTATAACTTGCGGGTAGGAAAATGCTGCTTACCCCTCTATTTACTCCCTCTGGTAACTTATTTTTAATTACAGATGTTTGTTTGTATAAATATAATTATAGAGTAATTTTTAAGAAAAAATTGGTGGACAGTTTATTAATTTTTTATAATTTTTTGAAAAAAGTGAGAACTTTAAATTGAATACCAAGTGAAAGAAATGGTGTCAAATTTTCTAAAAATACCAAGATTGTCTCATATATATGTTTAAATTATTTTTAATAATTTTTTTCTTGTCCTAGATGATCAAACCTTATAACATAGGAAACGCTAAAATTGCTTCAAATGCAAATATTATAACTTGCGGGTTGGAAAATGCTGCTTACCCCTCTATTTACACACTCTGGTAGCTTATTTTTAATTACAGATGTTTGTTTGTATAAATATAATTATAGAGTAATTTTTAAGAAAAAATTGGTGGACAATTTATTAATTTCTTATAATTTTTTGGAAAAAGTGAGAACTTTAAATTGAATACCAAGTGAAAGGAATGGTGACAAATTTTCCAAAAATACAAAGATTGTCTCATATATATGTTTAAATTATTTTTAATAATTTTTTTCTTGTCCTAGATGATAGAGCCTTAAAACATAGGAAACGCTAAAATTGTTTCAAATGCAAATATTATAACTTGCGGGTTGGGAAATGCTGCCAACCCCTCTATTTACTCCCTCTGGTAACTTATTTTTAATTACAGATGTTTGTTTGTATAAATATAATTATAGAGTAATTTTTAAGAAAAAATTGGTGGACAGTTTATTAATTTTTTATAATTTTTTGAAAAAAGTGAGAACTTTAAATTGAATACCAAGTGAAAGGAATGGTGTCAAATTTTCCAAAAATACCAAGATTGTCTCATATATATGTTTAAATTATTTTTAATAATTTTTTTCTTGTCCTAGATGATCAAACCTTATAACATAGGAAACGCTAAAATTGCTTCAAATGCAAATATTATAACTTGCGGGTTGGAAAATGCTGCTTACCCCTCTATTTACACACTCTGGTAGCTTATTTTTAATTACAGATGTTTGTTTGTATAAATATAATTATAGAGTAATTTTTAAGAAAAAATTGGTGGACAATTTATTAATTTCTTATAATTTTTTGGAAAAAGTGAGAACTTTAAATTGAATACCAAGTGAAAGGAATGGTGACAAATTTTCCAAAAATACCAAGATTGTCTCATATATATGTTTAAATTATTTTTAATAATTTTTTTCTTGTCCTAGATGATCAAGCCTTAAAACATAGGAAGCGCTAAAATTGCTTCAAATGCAAATATTATAACTTGCGGGTTGGAAAATGCTGCTTACCCCTCTATTTACTCCCTCTGGTAACTTATTTTTAATTACAGATGTTTGTTTGTATAAGTATAAATATAATTATAGAGTATTTTTTAAGAAAAAATTGGTGGACAGTTTATTAATTTTTTGGAAAAAGTGAGAACTTTAAATTGAATACCAAGTGAAAGGAATGGTGTCAAATTTTCCAAAAATACCAAGATTGTCTCATATATATATTTAAACTATTTTTAATAATTTTTTTCTTGTCCTAGATGATCAAGCCTTAAAATATAGGAAACGCTAAAATTGCTTCAAATGCAAATATTATAACTTGCGGGTTGGGAAATGCTGCCAACCCCTCTATTTACTCCCTCTGGTAACTTATTTTTAATTACAGATGTTTGTTTGTATAAATATAATTATAGGGTACTTTTTTAAAGAAAATTGGTGGACAGTTTATTAATTTCTTATAATTTTTTGGAAAAAGTGAGAACTTTAAATTGAATACCAAGTGAAAGGAATGATGTCAAATTTTCCAAAAATACCAAGATTGTCTCATATATATGTTTGAACTATTTTTAATAATTTTTTTCTTGTCCTAGATGATCAAGCCTTAAAACATAGGAAACGCTAAAATTGCTTCAAATGCAAATATTATAACTTGCGGGTTGGGAAATGCTGCCAACCCCTCTATTTACTGCCTCTGGTAACTTATTTTTAATTACAGATGTTTGTTTGTATAAATATAATTATAGAGTAATTTTTAAGAAAAAATTAGTGGACAGTTCATTAATTTTTTATAATTTTTTGGAAAAAGTGAGAACTTTAAATTGAATACCAAGTGAAAGGAATGGTGTCAAATTTTCCAAAAAATACCAAGATTGTCTCATATATATGTTTAAATTATTTTTAATAATTTTTTTCTTGTCCTAGATGATCAAGCCTTAAAACATAGGAAACGCTAAAATTTCTTCAAATGCAAATATTATAACTTGCGGGTTGGGAAATGCTGCCAACCCCTCTATTTACTCCCTCTGGTAGCTTATTTTTAATCACAAATGTTTGTTTGTATAAATATAATTATAGAGTAATTTTTAAGAAAAAATTAGTGGACAGTTCATTAATTTTTTATAATTTTTTGGAAAAAGTGAGAACTTTAAATTGAATACCAAGTGAAAGGAATGGTGTCAAATTTTCCAAAAATACCAAGATTGTCTCATATATATGTTTAAATTATTTTTAATAATTTTTTTCTTGTCCTAGATGATCCAGCCTTATAACATAGGAAACGCTAAAATTGCTTCAAATGCAAATATTAAAACTTGCGGGTTGGGAAATGCTGCCTACCCCTCTATTTACTGCCTCTGGTAACTTATTTTTAATTACAGATGTTTGTTTGTATAAATATAATTATAGAGTAATTTTTAAGAAAAAATTAGTGGACAGTTCATTAATTTTTTATAATTTTTTGGAAAAAGTGAGAACTTTAAATTGAATACCAAGTGAAAGGAATGGTGTCAAATTTTCCAAAAATACCAAGATTGTCTCATATATATGTTTAAATTATTTTTAATAATTTTTTTCTTGTCCTAGATGATCAAGCCTTATAACATAGGAAACGCTAAAATTGCTTCAAATGCAAATATTAAAACTTGCGGGTTGGGAAATGCTGCCTACCCCTCTATTTACTCCCTCTGGTAACTTATTTTTAATTACAGATGTTTGTTTGTATAAATATAATTATAGAGTAATTTTTAAGAAAAAATTGGATGACAGTTTATTAATTTTTTATAATTTTTTGGAAAAAGTGAGAACTTTAAATTGAATAGCAAGTGAAAGGAATGGTGTCAAATTTTCCAAAAATACCAAGATTGTCTCATATATATGTTTAAATTATTTTTAATAATTTTTTTCTTGTCCTAGATGATCAAGCCTTATAACATAGGAAACGCTAAAATTGCTTCAAATGCAAATATTATAACTTGCGGGTAGGAAAATGCTGCTTACCCCTCTATTTACTCCCTCTGGTAACTTATTTTTAATTACAGATGTTTGTTTGTATAAATATAATTATAGAGTAATTTTTAAGAAAAAATTGGTGGACAGTTTATTAATTTTTTATAATTTTTTGAAAAAAGTGAGAACTTTAAATTGAATACCAAGTGAAAGGAATGGTGTCAAATTTTCTAAAAATACCAAGATTGTCTCATATATATGTTTAAATTATTTTTAATAATTTTTTTCTTGTCCTAGATGATCAAACCTTATAACATAGGAAACGCTAAAATTGCTTCAAATGCAAATATTATAACTTGCGGGTTGGAAAATGCTGCTTACCCCTCTATTTACACACTCTGGTAGCTTATTTTTAATTACAGATGTTTGTTTGTATAAATATAATTATAGAGTAATTTTTAAGAAAAAATTGGTGGACAATTTATTAATTTCTTATAATTTTTTGGAAAAAGTGAGAACTTTAAATTGAATACCAAGTGAAAGGAATGGTGACAAATTTTCCAAAAATACAAAGATTGTCTCATATATATGTTTAAATTATTTTTAATAATTTTTTTCTTGTCCTAGATGATCAAGCCTTAAAACATAGGAAGCGCTAAAATTGCTTCAAATGCAAATATTATAACTTGCGGGTTGGAAAATGCTGCTTACCCCTCTATTTACTCCCTCTGGTAACTTATTTTTAATTACAGATGTTTGTTTGTATAAGTATAAATATAATTATAGAGTATTTTTTAAGAAAAAATTGGTGGACAGTTTATTAATTTTTTGGAAAAAGTGAGAACTTTAAATTGAATACCAAGTGAAAGGAATGGTGTCAAATTTTCCAAAAATACCAAGATTGTCTCATATATATATTTAAACTATTTTTAATAATTTTTTTCTTGTCCTAGATGATCAAGCCTTAAAATATAGGAAACGCTAAAATTGCTTCAAATGCAAATATTATAACTTGCGGGTTGGGAAATGCTGCCAACCCCTCTATTTACTCCCTCTGGTAACTTATTTTTAATTACAGATGTTTGTTTGTATAAATATAATTATAGGGTACTTTTTTAAAAAAAATTGGTGGACAGTTTATTAATTTCTTATAATTTTTTGGAAAAAGTGAGAACTTTAAATTGAATACCAAGTGAAAGGAATGATGTCAAATTTTCCAAAAATACCAAGATTGTCTCATATATATGTTTGAACTATTTTTAATAATTTTTTTCTTGTCCTAGATGATCAAGCCTTAAAACATAGGAAACGCTAAAATTGCTTCAAATGCAAATATTATAACTTGCGGGTTGGGAAATGCTGCCAACCCCTCTATTTACTGCCTCTGGTAACTTATTTTTAATTACAGATGTTTGTTTGTATAAATATAATTATAGAGTAATTTTTAAGAAAGAATTAGTGGACAGTTCATTAATTTTTTATAATTTTTTGGAAAAAGTGAGAACTTTAAATTGAATACCAAGTGAAAGGAATGGTGTCAAATTTTCAAAAATACCAAGATTGTCTCATATATATGTTTAAATTATTTTTAATAATTTTTTTCTTGTCCTAGATGATCAAGCCTTAAAACATAGGAAACGCTAAAATTTCTTCAAATGCAAATATTATAACTTGCGGGTTGGGAAATGCTGCCAACCCCTCTATTTACTCCCTCTGGTAGCTTATTTTTAATCACAAATGTTTGTTTGTATAAATATAATTATAGAGTAATTTTTAAGAAAAAATTAGTGGACAGTTCATTAATTTTTTATAATTTTTTGGAAAAAGTGAGAACTTTAAATTGAATACCAAGTGAAAGGAATGGTGTCAAATTTTCCAAAAATACCAAGATTGTCTCATATATATGTTTAAATTATTTTTAATAATTTTTTTCTTGTCCTAGATGATCAAGCCTTATAACATAGGAAACGCTAAAATTGCTTCAAATGCAAATATTAAAACTTGCGGGTTGGGAAATGCTGCCTACCCCTCTATTTACTGCCTCTGGTAACTTATTTTTAATTTCAGATGTTTGTTTGTATAAATATAATTATAGAGTAATTTTTAAGAAAAAATTAGTGGACAGTTCATTAATTTTTTATAATTTTTTGGAAAAAGTGAGAACTTTAAATTGAATACCAAGTGAAAGGAATGGTGTCAAATTTTCCAAAAATACCAAGATTGTCTCATATATATGTTTAAATTATTTTTAATAATTTTTTTCTTGTCCTAGATGATCAAGCCTTATAACATAGGAAACGCTAAAATTGCTTCAAATGCAAATATTAAAACTTGCGGGTTGGGAAATGCTGCCTACCCCTCTATTTACTCCCTCTGGTAACTTATTTTTAATTACAGATGTTTGTTTGTATAAATATAATTATAGAGTAATTTTTAAGAAAAAATTGGATGACAGTTTATTAATTTTTTATAATTTTTTGGAAAAAGTGAGAACTTTAAATTGAATACCAAGTGAAAGGAATGGTGTCAAATTTTCCAAAAATACCAAGATTGTCTCATATATATGTTTAAATTATTTTTAATAATTTTTTTCTTGTCCTAGATGATCAAGCCTTATAACATAGGAAACGCTAAAATTGCTTCAAATGCAAATATGAAAACTTTCGGGTTGTGAAATGCTGCCTACCCCTCTATTTACTCCCTCTGGTAACTTATTTTTAATTACAGATGTTTGTTTGTATAAATATAATTATAGAGTAATTTTTAAGAAAAAATTGGATGACAGTTTATTAATTTTTTATAATTTTTTGGAAAAAGTGAGAACTTTAAATTGAATACCAAGTGAAAGGAATGGTGTCAAATTTTCCAAAAATACCAAGATTGTCTCATATATATGTTTAAATTATTTTTAATAATTTTTTTCTTGTCCTAGATGATCAAGCCTTATAACATAGGAAACGCTAAAATTGCTTCAAATGCAAATATTAAAACTTGCGGGTTGGGAAATGCTGCCTACCCCTCTATTTACTCCCTCTTGTAACTTATTTTTAATTACAGATGTTTGTTTGTATAAATATAATTATAGAGTAATTTTTAAGAAAAAATTGGATGACAGTTTATTAATTTTTTATAATTTTTTGGAAAAAGTGAGAACTTTAAATTGAATACCAAGTGAAAGGAATGGTGTCAAATTTTCCAAAAATACCAAGATTGTCTCATATATATGTTTAAATTATTTTTAATAATTTTTTTCTTGTCCTAGATGATCAAGCCTTATAACATAGGAAACGCTAAAATTGCTTCAAATGCAAATATTAAAACTTGCGGGTTGGGAAATGCTGCCTACCCCTCTATTTACTGCCTCTGGTAACTTATTTTTAATTTCAGATGTTTGTTTGTATAAATATAATTATAGAGTAATTTTTAAGAAAAAATTAGTGGACAGTTCATTAATTTTTTATAATTTTTTGGAAAAAGTGAGAACTTTAAATTGAATACCAAGTGAAAGGAATGGTGTCAAATTTTCCAAAAATACCAAGATTGTCTCATATATATGTTTAAATTATTTTTAATAATTTTTTTCTTGTCCTAGATGATCAAGCCTTATAACATAGGAAACGCTAAAATTGCTTCAAATGCAAATATTAAAACTTGCGGGTTGGGAAATGCTGCCTACCCCTCTATTTACTCCCTCTGGTAACTTATTTTTAATTACAGATGTTTGTTTGTATAAATATAATTATAGAGTAATTTTTAAGAAAAAATTGGATGACAATTTATTAATTTTTTATAATTTTTTGGAAAAAGTGAGAACTTTAAATTGAATACCAAGTGAAAGGAATGGTGTCAAATTTTCCAAAAATACCAAGATTGTCTCATATATATGTTTAAATTATTTTTAATAATTTTTTTCTTGTCCTAGATGATCAAGCCTTATAACATAGGAAACGCTAAAATTGCTTCAAATGCAAATATTAAAACTTTCGGGTTGTGAAATGCTGCCTACCCCTCTATTTACTCCCTCTGGTAACTTATTTTTAATTACAGATGTTTGTTTGTATAAATATAATTATAGAGTAATTTTTAAGAAAAAATTGGATGACAGTTTATTAATTTTTTATAATTTTTTGGAAAAAGTGAGAACTTTAAATTGAATACCAAGTGAAAGGAATGGTGTCAAATTTTCCAAAAATACCAAGATTGTCTCTTATATATGTTTAAATTATTTTTAATAATTTTTTTCTTGTCCTAGATGATCAAGCCTTATAACATAGGAAACGCTAAAATTGCTTCAAATGCAAATATTATAACTTGCGGGTTGGGAAATGCTGCCTACCCCTCTATTTAATCCCTCTGGTAACTTATTTTTAATTACAGATGTTTGTTTGTATAAATATAATTATAGAGTAATTTTTAAGAAAAAATTGGATGACAGTTTATTAATTTTTTATAATTTTTTGGAAAAAGTGAGAACTTTAAATTGAATACCAAGTGAAAGGAATGGTGTCAAATTTTCCAAAAATACCAAGATTGTCTCATATATATGTTTAAATTATTTTTAATAATTTTTTTCTTGTCCTAGATGATCAAGCCTTATAACATAGGAAACGCTAAAATTGCTTCAAATGCAAATATTATAACTTGCGGGTTGGGAAATGCTGCCTACCCCTCTATTTACTCCCTCTGGTAACTTATTTTTAATTACAGATGTTTGTTTGTATAAATATAATTATAGAGTAATTATTAAGAAACATTTGGTGGACGATTGTTTATTTAACTTTAAATTTTTATATTAAGATCAAAATATTCATTCTTTTCTAACACCTAAATAATATTCTTATTCGGCGCTGGCATAAATAACAAAAAATATTTTTCTTCGATATATATTTTCTATGAGACACTTTATGGAAAAAATTGCAAGAATCGCTTGTTACGTGTGATTTAATATGAGTTTTCGTCTTTATAAAGCATTAATAACAACGAGCATTTCCTTGATATTATGCCTAAGAATACTTTTTTGTCTAGTATTTGAATAATGATAAGCCCTAAGGTGTGTTGTATCATATAATACAACTTCCGAGATATTATTATTTTGAAATTTATTGTAAATAAATTAGATACTTTGAATAAAGAATTTTAAAACAGTGTAACATTTATTTCACATTTATTGATTACGCTGGAAAGCATTTTTTTTAAAAATTTATTTTCCGTTGCATGATATTTTTTTAACAGATCTTAGATACTTTTGTATTACTGATTTCAAATCCGCTATTGGTGTCTTTCTGGAAGCTACACTTTGTTTTTAAGTGATATTTTGACATTATTTTTTTAAATATACGACTTTTTTAAAATTTGATTTCTCAGGACCCACTCAACCGATTTCGTATTTTGTAATGTAAAATACTTTAAAATGATTTAGAAATAGTATACTTTACACAATTCAAATTTTTTTCGATTAGTATTAAATAACATAATAAATATTTACGAAAAACTATCTTTGAACAAATTAGTTTTATAATTCCGTGCTTAATTTCTCAAGATATGAAGAAATACGTAAAAATTTAAATTAACATTAAAAGTTACAAACTTTGGATCGTTCTCCTAACCAAACTATGGGGACCATACTTCCAAGATTACGGCTACCCCTATATTTTGAGCTTCAGAAATCCGAATCCGAAGAAAAAAAAGGTATGCTTATTCAGAGAAAGTACGTTTTTGTAGCTGATTCCGTAACTTAAAATATCGTCTGCGCTAATAAATTAGCATATTTGAGGTCACCCCTACGAACCATTAAGATTGAGTCCTAGAACGTGAAGATCCGATAGTTAAATCAAAAATTATTCAGGGTAACCCGCTTTTTTTTCTTTCTTTTTTTTTGCCCTATACATATAACTCTTTATTATAAAATGTAAAAGATTTTATAACGATAGAAAGATTAAAATCGATGTAAAATAAAATATTACATTAGTATCGAATTGTATTCGATACAGTAACGATTTACAAAGTAAATACGACAAGTAACAAAAAGAATATATTTCCTAATGAGAAATACCGTCTCGTATTTTCTCCTCTCCAAGACCATTTATTTAGTTGATTGATGTTATTGCCCAGAAAAAAAAGAGATTAAACTAAATCTTCAGATAACTAAACTCATGGCTTGCCTTTCACGCTAAGCACTCTCCAACATGTTTTGGATGATGATAAGGACTATTTTAGGTTTTACTATTGTGCGTACTGATAAGGACGGTTTTAATATTTATCTACATGTAAAAAATAAAAGAAATTATATTTAAAAAAAAAATTGCTTTCAAATATTCGTGGGGGAATTAAATTTCTGATAAGGATTGTATTAAACTACCACCATTTTTAAAAACTGAATGAAATTATGTTAAAAAAAAAAAAAAAAAAAATCACTATAAAATATTCTCGAATGAATTAAATTTAAGATAAGGATTACATTGGGGAATTATTTTTTTTTTTTTTTTTTTTTTTTTTTGTATTTTTACAAATATTTGATCTTGCATTGATTCGATTGTGCTAATTACAAATCTGAAATTAGTTTTGCTCCTAGAATCCATTTTTTAAAATTACATTTTTATTCTATTTTTGTGGAAATAGAAATATACGTAATATATGTTTAAATATATGTTTAATATGTTTAAATACGTAATATATAACAGGAATTTGCGTAAATGTTGCTAGAAACTTCTGAGGGAGAGTTAAGGCACATTGTCAGAATTCAAACTGCATGGGAACCTATGCCCGGAAATGTTGTCTCACACGGCTAAAGGCACTTCCCTATTATAACCTGTTCATAAGCATGCGAAGAAACTAGTCATAACAGAAAAGCGCCCCTAGCGGCGTATGAATACGGTTCTGGGTATGGGTTCTAATGCAATTTCAATCCTACTGATGTGCCCTAATTCCCCTGGAAATTTATGGCAACATTTATACGACCCTCTGTTATATACTTGTACATTTTTTGTACAACTGCACGATTTTTGTATTTAAACTTGGGCGTTTCGACAAAAAAATTGACTAAAAATGCAGTTTCTTAAAAAAAAACTATTTAGCTGGAGAGAGAAACAAACCAATTGCAGATTTGAAGTCAGCGATACGAAAGTATTCAAGACCTGTTAAAAAAAATATCACGTAGAAAAATCATTTCCTAGTGTTGTTTTAAGGCAACCACTACTTTTAAGAACTAAAAGAAATCACTTAATAATCATGTTCGAACCAAGATTATGATAAGGGTTATTTTAGGATACCACTACTTTTAAAAACTACAAGAAATCCCTTAATACTCATGTTTTAAAACTGACAATCTACATACGATGAATCAGTTGACGCCGTTTCGCGGTAGCGCACCGAGCTTCTTGGAATTTCTAACGTTCTAACCAAGAATATGATAAGGATTATTTTAGGAAAACTCTTCTCTTAAAAAAACTAAAAGTAATCACTTAATAATTGCGGCGATACCACAACGATTATTAAACATCAATTCACTGGTATATAAGACATGCTAACTTGATTCAATCACGAGGTACCTTCTGACAGATGAAGGTTGGCATTGTCGATAACCCTGCCCCCCACATTGGTGACCCGGACGTGATGTGAACACGCCTAACTTGATAGAAAAGCCCACTTCGATATAAACACGCCTGCCTTGACAGTAACGCCTACTTCGATGGATGGTCCACATTGAATAGTTGACTTGCTACTTGTGACTGCGACATTATCCACCTCCTCACGCTGTTGCTACTCAGTCTCGATTAAACACAACGTCGGTTGACATACACTCGTCTGCTAAAGGCAACATAGGAGCGACTACGACCGTGATCTTAATACAGCTCTCACGATCCGCAAAAGTACGGTGATCTTAATATAGCTCTCCCGACTTCTCACAAAACAGCAATGAATCAACTAATGGTTCATCGAATTTTATCACGGATAAAATTCTGATGGGGGAGTACTGTATCGTATCTACCACTACAAAATGACAATTACAATTCACTAGTATATAAGGCATGTTAACTCGGTTCTATGAAGGGGTACCTTTTCATAGATGAAGTTGGTAATGTCGCAGACATGGTCGATAACTACTCTCCCCACTATAATCAACTTCGAACCAAGATTATGATAAGGATTATTTTAGGAAACCATTTCTTTTAAAAAATAATAATTTTATAATAAAATAAACACTTAAATGTTGTTAGAAGCAATTTTAAAACGAAATATGCAACAAAACGTTGGAATCAAAAGGGATCTAAGGAATTTTCTCAGTACATATACTAATAAAAAAAAATTGTTTGAAATTTAATTGCAATTATGAATTAATTACAATTTGAAATTAATTAATATAAAAAAAAAAAAATTTTATCAAATCATTAAGTTCGTCAACTTTTTCATACTAGGAAAAAGTTCATATATCACACTTATTCTATAAGTATGACACCCCCAAACTTTTGTCACTTGTCATGCAATATTACATAAATATATAGTTCTTGTATTTTAGAAACAAAACACTAATACATTATAGATCATCTATCATATATTAATTTTACACCTTTAACTACCGTATATTCCGCTTTGTAAGTCAGCTCTATATTTGATTTACAAGATGACAAATTTAAGGTATGTTGGTTGTATAAGTTAACCACTGAAAAACCAAATGTTTCTAAAATTAAAAAACTAACATTTTTAGTGTTAAGATACACTAAAAATTTTTACAGTGCAACGAGTGACCCATTTGACTGGTTACAATAGTATTTCTTTATATTTTACGAACTTGAACTAGGGTACAAAAACTTGAGAAATATCAAACATGCAAAAATTAAGCAAGATTCCCATTGAAGTTTATTTTTCATCAACTTTAATCTAAAGCAAATTCTTAAAAAATATTTTATTTATCATATGATTTCGTCACAAAGCAAAAATGCGTCATTATTAACTTTTCTTTCCTTACTTTAATCTAGAACTCTTTTTTTTTATTTTTTATTATTCCTTTCTTTAGAAATGAAAAGAAAGATTTCTTTCTTTTTTTTCTCATTTGTAAAAACTACTTTTCTTCTGTCAACAGGCGCAAAAATAGAAATTCTTTAGCGAATATGTCCCGAAGAAATTTAAATTAATTGTTATCCTAAATAAAACTTTTAATTAAAAAGTTCACTTGTAATGGCATTTTTGAATTAAGTGATACTTTTCGACTAATTGCAGCGAAGAAATTGATTCCGAATAATTTTTATGAGTAAAATTTATTAGATGTGGGTAATTATTTTCTGGCTTTAATTTGCGTTTTTTAAGTAAAAAAATAATTTCATACGACAAAAACTACACTGAAGCTACAGTTACAAATTGAAACTAATTAATTTCCGTAGCAAAAGTTTGACTTCTTAAATTTAATATTGTCAAAATTAGGTTGTATCATGATGTACCATTTCTTTTGTCTCAATTTGAATTGTTTGCTTTATTACTGCAATTAATTATTTTTGAGATATAGCATGCTAGATTTAAGTAGTAGACTAGTGAATATACGTTCTTCATTCGTGATTAAAAAAAAGTAATAATCAAAATCAGTATTAATCATCAACACTACGAAATCATGCACAAAACTGAAATGCAGATGCTTACAATTAATAAGTTAGAAGGTTCAGTTAATAATTAATAAGGTGGTTCAGAAAATAAGAGCGTTCGCCTCATAATGATGAGACTATGGTTTGAATAAAAGCGATGACTGGTCGATATGATTTTTGCACCCTGCTCGCACCGACCACACTGCTGACATAAATTATCTCAGTGGTAAACTGATCATTGGTTAGAATCTCCTTGCAGTCGGGCTACCACGGGAGTTTTTCGCGGTTTTCCTCTCCATGTAACACAAATGTGGGTTAGTTCCATCAAAAAGTCCCCATGAAGGCTAGCTTGTCTCAGTGCTTAATCTGGGAGTTCCCTTGACTTCTTTTTTTTTTAGTTCAAAATTAAAGACCACGGAGTTGAACATTGATTATTGTAAACTCAGAATTGGGTCGACTGATCAACGCCGGTTACAAAATAAAATTTATAAAGTAAACATATTTCCAAAATTGTTTTTATTTATTATTATTTGTTGCTCTTCCCAGTGACTTACATTTTTTAACTAGGCAAAACACGTTTCCAGAAATTCATCCTTTCAAAATAAAGCTTGATTGTATTCAGTATCATTTGGTGTGATGCTATTGCTAGCGGCCAACTTATGATAGTCAAAATTTAACAGCAATCAAACTTTTTTCTCCATTATCTATCACTTTCAAAAGGCGGAAGAAACCTTCATCTATAGTGCCTATATTAGTGTATTTTTTTTGCTCGTGAAACAGTGCCTATTAACACAATACCAGCTGTGCTTACTTCACAAATTCATTAAGCATCATTGTCGTCAATAATAGTATAGCGATTTTATATAGTACCTCGAAATTTTCTCCATTATTTTTGTGCTTTTGTGCATAGTTTTTTTAAATTTCAATTACCGTTGAATTCAAACTATTTAGTTTTATAAAAAAAAAATTTCAAAAATGTAACTATATTCAAAAAAAAATAATTGCGTGGTTTCAGATAACTTTAAAAATCCTATTTCGGGTCATCAAAAAAAAAAAAATAAAAAATAGTGCGTGGAGTCCCTCCGCGCGGAAGAAGTGAAACTTCGTAATGTGGAAATGAAAATAGGAAGGGGTAGAAATTGATTTTTAGTGAAATCATATTGTTTCTTTAAGACAAACTTTAGTAACATTGCTTACAATTCACAAATGATCGCATCTTTTAATTATCATTTTCTACGCGCATGCGTTCGAGTGCCACGCATTCACTCTCGCTCTGTCTCTTTCTATTCCTCCTCCCCAGGAGCGTTGAACGTTTAACGCAACAGTGCTTTCATATCCCCTCCATGGTAGCGTTAAACGTTTAACGCAACCTTGTTGGAAGTCGCATAAGAAGTTTCACTTATAAAATAATAACCGGCAAAAGTAAAAAAAAACATAGAAAAATAAGTATCTAAAGCAGAGTTTCTATGTGCATCAAAGTATTTTTTTAATTGCATTTAATAAAAAAATATATACTTATTAACTTTTTAAAATACAATACTTTGTTTCATTTAAAAAAAATTTCGTTTAGTTAAAAAATATTAATAATAAAATATATTTAAAAAAAAAATTATAATAAGAAATCAGCTTATTTCTAAATGTTCTAAATTTCAGTATGGTATTCTTGGCGAATTTGAAAAAAAATATCCCTTTCTTTTCTTTAACGCCAATATTATCTACTATGTTTTTCTCTTACCTCGTGCGCTCAACGAACGTAAAGAGAAATCTAGTTTCCATGACAACGGTAGCGTTAAACGTTTTAACGCAACCTTGTTGGAAGTCGCATAAGAAGTTTCACTTCAAAAATCCTGATTCCCATCATTTAGAAATACTAATTCAGGTCAAGGAATGGATCAGGTCGTAAATTTCTAGTTCTTTTCATTTTCTTAAATATAATTTTCAAATCATCGGTCTTTCTAGCGAAGCAATATTAGTAGTAACTTAAGCCAGGATACCACTGTATTGAGCCCTAATGTTGCATTCACCTTCCAAAGATATGATTCAAGTTTGAATCCCGACAGCGTCTATGTGATTAACATGAGGCTCATAGTTCTCACCAATCATTGAGCTAAAGTAAAAAATTTTCAAAAATTAAGAGATCAAGAGTTAAATTTCTTTGCCGTCGGGCTTATCGAGAAAAGTCCTCCTCATGTGCCGAAGGAAGGCAAAATCGAAAAAGTGTCACTTAAAAGTCCGTAACGCAGGAGCTCCTATGCTTGACCTAGGATTTCTTTTATCTACTGGGTTTTGTTCAAATTTGTAAGAATACGGAGTGAAATATTTGTTTACAACGAAACAAATAATTCAGTGAAACTGAAGCAGTTAGATGTTACTTGATTAAAAAACTTCATTCGTTTCAAGAATATACAAATTGGCAATAACAGTCGACCTGTTTCAGGCGCCCAAAAACAGACGTAAATTTTCAAGACTTGCAGACGTGAACGAGAAGATACAAAAGAGATTTCGAATAACTTTTGTTTCTTTTCAAATAACTTCGGTTTCTTCTCATTCTCGTCTGACAAGTTTTGAAAATGGGAGCCTGTTTTTGAGTGCTTGAAACATGGCGACTGCCTTATTCCAAATCTTTTTTTAAAAAAGCGAATGACGTTTTTTATTCAAGCAATTTCTGGGGGTAGTGATCCAGGAGTTTCCTTGTCTTCTGGATTGGTTCAAAACCACAAGGCTACGGAGTTGAACTTTAGTAGTCGTAAACCCATGAAATTGGGTCGGCTGTTCGACGACGGTTATAAAATAAAATAAAATAAGGAAATTCGACCGTCAACCAAAAAAGTTGTCTTTAATCATACAGTTTTTACGGGCTTTTTTTTTTTTTTAATGAATTTAAAAAAGGACAAGATTTTTAATACTGTTGTATTGGGTTTTCTAAAAAGAATAATTTAACCATTAATAATGTAGTTTTATGAATTAGTTTGTTATTAAAGAACAATATATTTATCTGAAAAATAAATCATGTGCGTATTTCGATATTTATAATTCAGGTAATAGTTAAGGGGCATTATTTATCTTTTCGAACACGAAGCGTTTAAAGATTTGAAAGAAATATTATTTTATAATATTTAGAACTTATATAATATTCAATCTTTCCATCTTTATTATTGGGTGGATAAATTTGATAAAGATACTCTTGAGAGAACGAATAATACCAGGCTCACGTGTGATTCTATATGCTTTCACTGAAAGACGTAAATTGATATATAAATAAAACTAACAATTACGAGAAGGGATCACATCACGCCAACTTTGGCACAATTCCCTCACTCAACCATTTAAAAAAGTTCCCTGTCACGTGATGTGTCATTTCAATTTCGGCCAGGACGCGACCTTCAAATCAATGAAGGATTTCATTCATCTTTCCTTCGTTCATTATTCATTTTTTCCATCCTTTTTTTTCATTTTTAGGACGCTAATCTTGGCGCGGTGACGTTAAAAGTCGCGGCATTCTAAAAACTTCGCCCAAACGATATCGATTTTTTTTATTTTATTGAGTTTTTCTACGAGGAGATCATTCGGTCCGACGTGGCATTAATGCTCCACAGCCATGAAAGGAAAAATAGAAGCAATTTTCTGACTCACTGGCGCTTTTTCTGGCAACAAATAAAATTAACGATAAGAGTTTATGTCACATTTTCTTTTCCAGGCGAGAAACATAAACTGAAGTTTTTTTTTGAATGGTTGAATAAGAATTTCCAGTTGAAGTAATTTTACGAACGAAACACGATAAAATGTTGTTAATGAAACAGAAAGAATGATACGACACACACACAAAGTATATTTTATAAATAAATTCAGAGTTTGTATATGCTGCTAATATATTTTAAGGAATTAGGTGAAAAAACATTTTTAACGGGTAACACCGTATGACTATTTAATAACGATGTAGCGTGTCTGCCACTACAGTTTTTCAGTTTCAGTTCACTAGTATATAAGACATGTTAACTTGATTCTATGTTGGGAGTACCTTTTTCTCAATGAAAGTTGACAAAGTCGATAACACTCTCCCCACATCTGAACACGTCTACTTTGTCAGACACGCTCACTTCGATTTGAACACGCCTACTTCGATAGATGTTCCATAGTGTACAGTTGACTTTCTATTCGAGACAGAGACGCTGTTGCTACTCAGTCTCGATCACACACAACGTCGGCCTGTTTACACTCGACTACTAATGGCAACACAGAAGCGACCGCGAACTTAATACAGCTCTAACGATCAACACTCAAAGTTCGATTATCTTAATACAGCTCTCACGGTTTCTCACTAAACAGTAATGAATCAACTAGGTATCCGCTCCTTGAATTATATCACAGATCAAATTCTGGCGGGCGAGTACTGAACAGTGTCTGCCACTACAATTATTCAATTCCAATTCACTAGTTTATAAGACATGTTAACTTGATTCTATGTTGGAGGTACCTTTTCATAAATGAAAGTTGACGTTGTCGATAACACTCGCCCCACATTATTGGAATAAGCAGAATGAATTAAGCAGAAAATTGCTTATTCAAAAATTACCCATTTAGAAAGTTGTCTTCATCCAAATTCGCAAACTCCGCTCTACCTCTTTTTCACGTGAAGCTTGTGTTGTTAACTCTCTGGTAGTTTTGGAAATTGGCAAATATGAATAGATGAGAGGAGAGCTGCCCCTATTTTACCTACATGTGAAAAACTAATTTTCTATGGAAGAAACAATGAAGCTATCTAGGTGGATTTTTAAAAGCAATGAATTCACAGGGTTAAAAGCAACTCAGAAAATGATCTAGCTATACCCATTTACAAGCTCCGACAATTTTGCCTTTACGTCTTAAACAGAGTCATATCCTCATTCATTTCAATTAGGCTTGAAGTACTTATCGGTTATAGAAACCATGAAGCCAAGTAATGGTAGATTCTGGTTCTGGCTAGCGATAATGCGCATAGACGTATCAAATATGGCAACATCGGGATCAATAATAATTGATATAAGACATTGTACCGAGCACAGGGGTTCGTGTTGATTGGAGATGAATAAAATAATCCTTAAGACTCCAAAATTTCATTGGCTGAAACTTCCAGAAAGTACAGCTATTTTTGGCAACTAACTACAGCTCAAATGTCAGCTTAGCACACAGACTTAAAACCCCTAGACGGTTCAATGAACACCCTAGATCTAGAGACTTGCAAATCAGAACACTATTACAGTCACTAACAGAAGCACTCCTATTTATATGGGTTAAAGCTGACGAGACCCCGGAACTTTCGAAATGATTCTAAACAGTTCAATTCTCGAATCTTCAATTCTCGTATAGCTCCGTAAATATTAGTCCTATAATTTCGAAATTAGAAATTTCCAGGGTTAAAATTTTTTCGCCATAATGGCTACCAAGTATCGCCAAGTCGCCTAAAATTATCGCCAAGACGGCAAAAATTTTCACCAAACTGTTCAATGTGCAAACAGTGTTTTATGTTCACTGTTATCTTTCATAAGAAAGGCATCGGGCTTATGAAAGAGGCTTAAGAAATGCATCGGGCTTATAACAGTGAACTAATAATGTCAAAACTATGCGACTTTCTTACAAATTTTCTAATTAAACTATTTATTTAGAGTTCGTCTGAAATATTTATCCTTATAATTAAATAATATTCACAAAATTAAGCACATATATACAATATTTGATAATTGATGTATGCAATATTAAATATTTGTAGGGGCCAGTTTGACATCAAGTGGAAATTTGGATTTCTCGGAAATTTTGGATTTGGAACATTTATTAGCTGAAGTGACTGGGGAAAAAATAATTTTGTAGTTGTCTAAATTAAATTTATGCTCAAGATTCCAACAGTGTGCGGCAATTAACGTTTTCTCGTATTCTTGAGCTGCGTAACACTAAGAGCTCTAGTATTTCCCATTTCTCATGATGGATGGCACATACCGTCAATGTAAATGTTTATAAAACTGTATAGTTTTATACTTAAGGTTGGTCTTTAAATCCCACCAATTATTAATTGTTTCAAAACCGTAAAGGAAAAGAAATGTTCCTAACTTTAAACTGATTGGTAAATTGGATGGACTGTCTACTGCCGGTTATTCAACTGCAATTTTAGAATGAAAATTCTAACATTGAAGGATTTAATTTATAAAAATAAATAAAATTTACTTTAAAGAAATGTGTTTTCTATTCATAAAAGACTAAATGCTAATTATTAAGGAATAAAAAAAATTTTCATTGTCATAAGAGTTCATTGCACTTTAAAAAAGTAGAAAGGAAAATATTAATTTAGGCCTCCTAAACTTGTCAAATAATATAAAATAAAATTAGTAAATAAAAGGGAAAAGTTCAGCAACTGTCAGTACATCCTTTCATTTACTAATGGTTCTGAAGGTTATAGAAGATGAACTTCCTTTTGGCCGATTGCCCCGACAGCTAAGTCATTAAGACATATTAATGAACTGTTAACTTGTGAGTGGGACATTTATTTTGTTTTGAACCATTTGAACAAAACAAAGAATAAATATAATGATTATTTTTTTATCAAACAATGAAAACTGCTTATTATGTTATTTGGAATCCTAAATTGTAACTTTTCTTTACATAAGACGAATAATGGAGTTTGTAAAAGACAAGTATGTTTAGTTAATTGTTGAAAGTCACTTTGAGTTGTTGTATTCCTCAAATAAGAAATTTGTTACACTAAGTGCTTCGTTTTATTTAAGCAAATGTTATATTAAGTGAGAAATTTGTTTGATTCTTAGTGAATTCACTAAAAATAAAACTTTTTAATTTTCTTGACTAGATGAAAAGAATGCAGGAATGTTGTACTCGTATTAGAAATAAAATTTAAAAAAAAACTTAACTATTTTCACAAAATTTATAAAAAGTTTACACTAACGCTTTTAAAAGTTTACACTAACACTAAAAGTTTACACTAACACTTTAGTTACATGTAATCAAAATTGATCATTTTTAATTACATGTAATAAAAAAGGTGCTTTAATATATATCTTAATTCAAAATTTTTAATATTTTAAAACTTGGTGAAAAAATTATCTCGTGTATATATATTTAAAATTTCAGTTAGATTGTGTCCTTGAGAGACGTTTGAAAAATGGAATTTATTCAATGGCTTAGATATCACCGTTCATATAAATTAAACTGCAGACGATTCTGTTTTATCAAATATTTTAATGATAACATCAGTGATGTTTTCTACCTCATAGCTCTCATTCTAACTTATCTGCTAGCTTATAGCATCTCATTTAAGAGAAAGTGCTTTTGGAACATTCAATATCTAACTATTTTGTATTCGTTATGTCAATGATCAACGTGAACGAGTGAACGTAAACGGACTACGTCACCAAAAATCACGTGTTTATTTTGTTTATAGTTATTCCTTATAAAGGTCACTATGTAATACTAAATAATTTGAAATCAATGGTTTTTTGAAGCAAAAAATTGTAAATAAGTTACATACTGAAAAGCAAAGTTAATGGATAAATAGTATTAATTCGGTTTAAAAAGAAAACTTAAAATTTTGCCTTTTGAAAGGGACACGTATCGGAAAAAATCGCTTAATTGTGGTAAATACATGAGTTGACTTCGAGCAACAGCATCAAGCCAAATGAATGCAGTTTGTCTACGGCAAGAACTCCCCCCGCCACAAAGTCTGAGGCCATCTGTTGCTATGGAAACAAGAATAGCGCATTTCAGAGAAGGTAGCTTTTCTTCACTCTAGGGCTAACACAGTAGATCGGAAAAAAAGATTCTCTTTTTCTCACCGACCCGAGTCAGAATCTGCCCTAAACAATGACCCCACACCCCTACTTAAAATAGTTATACCTCGTTACCATAGTCACCGTCGCGGGTCCAGACGAATGGCTAGAGGAGTTCTTACTTTAGACAAACTATACAGTTAGTCTTTATTTTGACGGGATGAATTGCTAAAAAACTTGTTTTGCTTAATTTAATAACGTAAAACCAGAGGGAAAAGCAAAAAATAATGGAAAAACAGAATCATTTTAGCTTTATTAATTGTGTTTCAGTTGTGTGCATGATTTTCTAATTTTGTTCAGTATCCAGTTATTACAGTATAAGAAATTCAAGATCCAATTATGGAATAAAGTACCGACATTTTGGGTGCCTCAACCGTAAAATCCATCTTTACCCTAAATATTATACAGTAATTTTTTGTAGTAACATTTATTTAATTCGAGTGATTCAGTGATTTTACGGTAAAAATTACTGCAAATATCATTACTGTAAAAATTATAAGTGTAAAAATCACTGCATATCAGATATTTTGTTTCGTAACATGTTCTGATAAAAATAAATTTCACTCTTAAAAGTACCGGCACCTTTAGTACCAGTACTTAACATTAATATAAATTTAAGGATATATTTCGCTTAGATAAATACAAAATTCCTTTAAAATCTCTTGAAATATACATTCAAATTAAATGTATAATTTCCCTCTTAAAAGTACCGGCACCTTTAGTACCAGTACTTTACATTAATATAAATTTAAGGACATATTTCTCTTAGATAAATACAAAATTCCTTTAAAATCTTTTGAAATATACATTCAAATTAAATGTATATTGTTTGTGTGTACCTTTTTCGGAGATAAATTATTTTTCTCCCCAGTATTACGATCCAGTACAAGTATTACTCCAGTATCTCCAGTACGAGTATTACACGTACTTCACACGGTGTCTCATTTTACGGTATGATTATTTTATTTCATTAGTTTGGACGTAGCTTTGTATTTTGTTTTGTAGATTGTACTGCATGCACTTATAAAAAATTGTGTATTTGATAATATTATTATGAGATATCTACGCAAATATCGATAAAATAATTTTAGTGTCATATTTAAATTCATGGTTGACGTAAATTATGAAACTGATTGAAGATATTAAAGGTAGCAAAATTCTTCCAAAGCCGGAAAAAATTATTATCATAGCTAAAAGATAAACAATTACAATAAAGCTTTCAGAAACTTTATCTGTAATGATATCGATATTTATCAAAATATTCGAACTTCATGGTCACTAGTAACGAAAATACCATGCAAACAATTAAAAGAGATAATGTACAGCTCCCGATATAATAGTTGAAAAAAGTCTACTTATTATTTTTTTTTCAGCAACTGACAGATCTTGATAAAATAATAAAAATAAAAGCTACTTAAAACATATTAACACTTGTTTCAGAGAAGTATTTCATCCCGTTCTTCCGAATAATAAATAAATGTATTTTTCTTTCATTAAATAATTAGAACGTTTTTGCATCTGAAGACAACAGTACGAGGTTAACATGTTTTTCACATAATATAACATTTATCCCATCATAAAAATGCATGGAAAAAGCACACTTCTATTAATTCTAACAAAAAAAATTTATTTATTTATTTGCTGTAAAATATTTAAAACGATTGATCTTATTGTCAAAATTGCAATAACAAAGAAAAATGTTCTAATTTAAACATTACTATTATTATTAAAATATCCATTAGTCCAATATTAAAATATCCAATTATTAAATTATCCATTTTTCCAAACAATAATAATAATATCCATTATTATTATTATTGTTTAACTTACTACATCAAAAAAATTGTAAATGACGGCGACGCTGTTAATTTAACGTTTCGCTTTGTTTTGCTGAAAATGTACTGAAAATATACTTTTTAAATATACGGAAAACACGATAAAGTTAAAAATTTCAACATTCTATAATTAGTCCGAGAATTATTAACTTATAAATATTAATGAAAATAATGCCATGCGGGTCTCTCTATAACCCAGAAAAATGAAACTCCTCAATTGAAATTATACGTGCTGAAAAAGTAGCTTTTCGTTGGCAAGCTGGTACGATAGTTATTGCAGTTATGGATGCATTTTTTCACAATTTTTTTCTCACTTTCCGTTTTCAATAATGACCCCTTTCATTCTATATAGTAAAAGAAGTATGTAAATTTGTTTATCTCTCGGTATTTCAGCTTAATACTCTTCGTTCTTTTCATTAAAGTTGAAAGTAGAAGAAAAAAGAAATGCGTTGCAGTAGGTAATATCGTTATCGTGCTTATTTTAAAAATATTCGCAATAAGGTCTTACAGTTAGATCAACTTGCTTCGTTTATTTATTTCTTATTCGTGATTTACGGTGCATTAATTAGTTGATCAGACGCATTATCATAAATTCAGATAACTTTAGCCAGGTTTCAAAAATCTTTTTTCGACATTAAGTTATTGTTCAAACGGTGGATGAAACGATTGAAAGGCTTAGTTGAGAAAGCTTTTAATTGACATTCTAGTGAATTTAGGAACGTCTTTTTCATGAACGAGAGTTATGAAAACGAGAGTTAGCATATAACGAGAGTTAGCAAATGTTAACGAAGCGCGTTATCTTATTTTAAACCCATAAGTTTGGGCACTTTGGTACTTTTCTACCAAAAAGCTCCTGCTTTGTATTATTTGACGAAAATGTTTTGAAATTCATTATTGTCAAGATAACCCTTTGACGTTTGACTGTTTTTCCCTAAATGTTGGTATCAATCAATAGTATCAATCAATGTTTGATATCAATCAATAGTATCAATCACTGTGAACAAAATCACTATACACCATGCAGAGGAAATAATAAGTGATATAGAAATCTTATAAAATCACTACCAAGCAGCTATTCTATAGGTTAAGCTTCTATTACAAAATCAATAAACCACAAATATCGGGAAAGAGCAGTATTATTCAAACGCTGGAGGTTATCTTCAAACTTCAAGTTAGTATCGCTGCATTTTCGAAATACAATTTTGCTTTCTGAGCCCAATTCATCCCATCCAAATGCACTGGAGGCTTTATTCGCGTTTTCCACAAAATACAGAAATCGATTAAGTGTGCTGCTGTTCTCTAAATCTATTATTACACCGCTCAAATATGTACTACTTCTCAGTCTATTTCATTTAATAATTTAGTTTCTCCTGAAGTCGGTGTAATGCAGATAATATTGTGTAATAATACGTGTACAATGTTAAAGTTTTCATTTTAAAATTACAGTAAAGTATTCGGCAGCAGTCTGTTCGCGCAATTAACTGTAAACTTTACGGTTAGGAATATTATTTTTACACTTACGGGTTTGAAATTGTTTACAACTCGTATGGTTAAGAAACCGTGAATGAAAAACTATTCAGTTTTGTAACAAATTGCTTATAGCACGAAAATCAAAAAGAAAATTTAACTGAACATTTGAGCTAGTTGTGACTGAGTTATGTTTTGTCAAGTAAGCCGTAGAATGTGGTTAAATTAGTTTATCTAGTGGCGTCATCTATCGTGAGAAATAGAAACAACTATACTTTTCTGTGTTAAGCAGCTCTGCCGTGCGTCTATCTGTACGCGAACGTGAGTACTTCTCCTGTGTTGAAAGAATAAGGGAAATATTGTAGTGTAAACCAGAGTCAGACTATGGACCCCAGGGGGGTACTAAATTAAGGAAATGTTATTAAACTGTTAATGATTTCGCTGTATACATAATTTTGATAACATAATTTGATTTATATAATTTTAAACATTCTTTAATATACTAAACATTTCGTGCTTAATATTTTAGCATTTTTGATTTTAAAATAATCGATAATTTTAAACAATGGATCGATGTTTATTGATTCACTAATAATCAAATAAAAAAATTATCAACAAATATTTTCGTCCAATTACGCAATAGACGTGATTTTATAATGGTAATCAGTTAAAGTTCCGGATCCTTGAGAAATATTAATACTATTTCTAAATAAATATCAATTTCAAATATCATATTTCTTTTTAATGTAGAATTGAAGTTAAAGGTATTTTATTCAAAAACACATTTTATATTACAGTATGATTCTGAGAAAACAAATAATAAAAAATAATATTTTTTTATCCAAAATATTGAAAGTGTCTATAACTATTATGGGAAAAGAACTACTAGATAACAATGTCTCTCTCGCAAACTCAAATTTTACAACAAGAAGATTTTTGAGAGAATGTACTGGAACTGGGAAACTTTAACATATATGACTGCTGCCAGTTATTTTACCGTAATTTCAGAATTTTCATTTTAAAATTACGGTAAAATCCAATCCAATTAACCGTCCAATTAACTGTAACGTTTACAGTAAAGTATAGGTTTTACCTTTACGGTTGTGAAATCGCTTACAACTAGTATAGTTATAAAACCATGAATATAAAATTATACGTTTTTTAACCATTTACAACTAGCATTTCTTCAAAACAGTAAAAACGGAATTTACCAGGACGTTGGAGCCAGGTTTATTGTTATGTAATGGGCATTGGTGTTAGGTCATGTTTGAGTTGTATTTTATCAAATGAACGGCAGAATGAAGCTTAACTAGTTTATTTGGTGGTTCTACCTATTGCGAGAAAGGACAAATACTAGACTTTTTGTGTTAAGCAGCTTTATGGTGCTGTCAGCGATGCGTGAACAGTATTCTAAGAGTCCAGGGTCACAAATTGCGGAGTGCAGAACATTGAAAACTCTTCATGTGTTAAAGGGAATAAAGGAAACATTGTCGTTTCAAAGCTGGAATTCGAACCCCCGTGCTATCGATCATGAGAATGACAGATTAGTCCTCTCAGCTATAATATATACCCAGCTGTATGGAACTGAGTTTCATCATTAGTTGGGCCTGGTTAGTGTGATAAAATTTTGGTTATTTAACCGTATTAGATAAAGCAATTCAACCGTTTTTCTCACAGTTGACAGTTTTAATACCATCTTATTTATGATTATTTGACTGTTTTATTTGAATATGGTAAAATAACAATTAAATAAATTTTTATTTAACCATTTTATCCGAGGAAATTCAAACAGTGTAGAATTCATTTGTATATCATTTCAATTAACTTTTCAACTAAGCTAAATAAATTTGTTATTATTTTGTTAATTTATGTACTTTTTCGATAGTTCTATCTAACATAGACTCAAAAATGTTCAAATATGATAAATTAAATTTGAAGTTAAGTGTCTCAAATATGGCAATTAATTTATTTTAAGCATAAATTTTGTCCATTTTTGTATTACTTTTAACAAGCTTTATAAAAAAAAGTTTTCAAATATTTTATTTGATTAATTTCTGTGTTTTCTTCTCTGTTTAAATATTTCAAGGATATATTATCAAATATATCCTTGAACTTTGAATCTCTTATTATAAAGTTATAAAATATTACTCTCTAATTTGATTTTTATTTTTCTCTCAGTGTCAGCTGTACTAAAAAACACAAACAATGGATTGCAGGTGCAGTAATTTTCCGAATTTCAAGATATCTAAGAAAACTAGTAGTTATTTACTTATTCATTTTAAACTTCAAAGTTATATGCAAAAAATTAAGAGTGTTAAAAATAAGATATTTTCCTCAATATTGATAAAAAAAAACGTTATATATTATAATATAACCTTAAATATATTGCTCATTACGTATATTTTTAATAATTTAAAGATATCGTTGCAGAAATATCAAATTTATTAAAAGACTTAAAATCGGCCAAAATATTATAATTTATTTAATTATTATTGTTATTATTATTATAGCAAGGCATTAAATTTTTATGAAAGTGGACGGTGATATAGAAAAGGTTGTGAACCTGTGGTTTAGGAAGTAAAATATATTTCTTAAATATTAAAGAGATATTTTTTCCTTACCTACATGTTTGTAACATGACAAACTCAGAAAAAATTTTGGTCAAAACTACCAGAATAGGGTAAATTTTACCTTGTTTCTGCCTCTAAAGGAACACCAAAAAGCTCGGTAATTTTTAATGAAGCGTTTTGGTAATGATTTTAGGGAAATTAAGAATAAAATATTATTTTATAATATGTGGTAAAATTTGGTAAGTATGGTAAAATTTGGAAATTATATCTTGATAACCTTAGATCATGGCATTAAAACTATTTGTTTGGTTATTTTTATTTTTCAGTTTTGTATTTTTTTTTTACTAAATGTGTGTTAATAAGAACTAAAATTTTAAAAACTGAAATTTCCGGTAAGCCGTATCTATTTGAATGGAATAACTATTAAATGAATAATTTAAATACCGCATATTTTAGTTTTATTGATAAAAAATATTTTTTTAGCAGAAATTTCATTACCATACAGTTTGGTAATATTACCATAATTTTTTCATGATATTTATCCAACGAAATATTTTCAAATTCAACCGCATATCATTAGCAAAAGTTCACATGACTGTTTTCTTAATTATAGGTTCATTATCTGTATAAAGCAAGGAAGAATCATTATGTACTGTCTCTTTACCACAAAAAGGCTATTAATTGCATAGATAATTTTATTGCAAAACTTTCAGGGAAAAAAAGAGTATGCCGAATGAAATATTTGATGTCTTATAATCACGTGATAGTGCTTCATTTACCTTAAAGTGACTTCGCCCTCTTTCATTTTTAAAAATGTTTCTATTTTGGGGAAAATCGGTTGGTGGAATTTTATACCATGTTTTATTTCATATTTCAAATGGGAAAAACCATTAATCACTTTTTTTTTCATTCTCATCTGTCGATGAAAAATCAGCTATTAGATCATTTTCTATTTTGGACTTGTAAATGACATTTTCTTAAAAATCAATGACTGGTTCAATTTTCTGAGCTGTAGTGGGTATTCAAACGCTTTTTTTTCCTTATATATACTTTCAGGTTGCGTCCTTGTGTAAAAGAAAATTCTGGAATCGTATTTTCCGTACGAAATATGTGAAACTTAGCTTTACAATCTCTTTCTGTACAAGAATTAGTTATCCAAAAAACATTTTGGGCTCCATTTTATTTTTTTAACAATTTAAACGGTTCAAACGGTAAAAATGGTCCAAATGGTTTCATTACAAATCAATGACTTATTCATTTTTCTGAGCTCGAGTCTTCTTCCGAGTTTGAGCTCGAGTCGAGGATACTTCTAAAACTTTTTGCTGTTATATCTTCAACTTTATTTTTAAATTTCATGTTTAAGCCAAAGAAAACAGTGCCATTTTATTTACTGTAAGAAATATGTTAAAAGAGGTTTGCAACCTGATTCTGTAAAATAAGTGTTTGTCAAATTTTAGTTTATTCAACAGTAAAATTTAAAATTTTGATATTGGACCTTCGTATTTTAAAAAAACATACTTAAAAAAAATAATTCCACGAGCATAGTTGTTTGATAGACAACATTAAACTATAAAGAGTATTAAAGAATATTTACAATGCAATGGATTTATAAAAATATAAAAAAATTGAGTTAACTCTTTAATAATAAACAAATTTCTAAGCTTAATTCAGCATTTTATTTGTCAGTCACTTGCTTTCGAAGATCAAACGGAGAATAAAAAACACGGTAAAATTACCATTTTTGTATGGTAATGATATTTCCGATTAAAAAAAATACATGTATAATTCTGGTTTCTAAAACCAAAATATACGGTATTTAAACCATTTATATAATAACGGTTTCCGTTCACATGGTTACGGAAAACCTGAAATTCTTGTTTTCAAAGCTATAGTTCTTAATAGCATACATTTAGTAAAAATACAAAAATATGATAAAATAATAATATGATGATATAATAATATGATGATATAATAATATGATAATATAATAATATGAAAATACAATAATATGATTTAGCAAAAATATGATATAACTAATAAAATACTGTTTGTCTACGATAGGTACTCTGACCGCCACTAAGTTTGCGGCCGTCGGGTGCTATGGAAACAAGAAGAGGGCATTTTATGGAGGGTAGCTTCGATGAAGAGGTTCCCTTTTCTCTCGCTGAAACCAGTCCTAAAGGGGGACTCCGCACCCCTCCTTGAAATAACCATACCGCTTTACCATGGTCACCGCCACAGCTCCAGACGAATGTCTGGCAGGGTACCCATCTTAGACAAACAGTAACTAAATTTGTTTTCCGTCCTAGATTATTAATAATAAAACAATTTTTATTCCTTTTCTAAGAGATTTTCAAAATAAATAGTCCTTTATTGGTTAATAAATTTACAATCGTTCTTTAGTTGTTTTCAGTTTTTAATAATTAGTAGTTGTGTCTTTGGTTTCTATGTTTACAACTGCTAATAAACATAATTTATAAAATCGGGCTTCCGCCGAATGAAAGTTAATCATAGGGGAACCACAGGCGAAAAGAATGGAGTAAAAAATTTACTTTGGTCTGTATGTTCACAAATGCTAATGAACATAATTTATAAAGACTGCCGCCAAATGAAGGTTGTTCATTAGGGTACCACAGGCGAAAAAAAATTGCAGTTCTAAGGTATCATGATAAAATTACCGAATTTAATCACATATACTGAATTTTATCCCAGATTATTAAACCATATTTTATTATCAATTTAGCCAAAGCGTTTCTGAAAGAGTTACCGAGCTTCTGGTATTCTCATAAAGCCATAAATACGGTAAATTTTACCATATTCTAGTAGTTTAGATCAGTGGTTACCAACTGGCAGCACGACAGTTGGTAACCACGGTAATTTATAATTCAATACTTTTGTTTTGTACAATTTGACAAAAGTCTGACAGTAATATTTAATGTTCCTTCAAACATAAAAGAGTCCTATATGAAATTTTGATAAAGTTGCGGCCCGCCATTTGACTGGTGTTTTTAATTGCAGCCCAAGGCCTCATGTAGGTTGGAAAATCCTGGTTTAGATCATTCTTTTTTTTTTCTCAGAGCCGAATTGAATAACTAACTTATACGAGGAAAGCACAGTACAATTAATGTATCACAACACAATACGATACAATCGTACAATTTGATTGAGTTGTGTTTAACAGATGTTAAAAAAAGGTTCTGAATCATCATTCTTTGAACATACCGAAGGAAAGAAATTATATCTATCCCATTATTTCTAAATCATTTCAATCACGGGCTTTTTATTTGCAAGCTCCATTTGTAAACCACAGATGTGTTACAGTTAATGTTTTCTAACAAATTCTTACAATGTAACAGAAAATTTTCTCCTGCAAAAACTACTTCCTGAGAAATTCAATGCCATTAAATATGTGGAAAAGAAGCACTATAAAACCCTAAAAAAATTTCTTTATACCAATACGTATAACAGAATGCCTAAGATAATTGTCTAGCTATAATTAACAGTATGTATTATATAAAAAACTAATGCTTATGTTGTTAAAAAACCAATGAAATTTCTTTTTTGCGTTGATAACATGGAAATGAAATATGAAACAAGAAGCATTCATAAATAAGTTCAAATTTAAGCGTAACACATTTTGATGTAAATGTTTCTAGCATATAGGCTTTGAAAAGCTGAAAGAAACCAAATTAAAAGTTATGGTTAAAACTGATAGGTTAAAAGTGAGAAACTATAAAAAAAAATACTATTAATTAATTTTTCTTAAAAAAAAGTTTCCGAAAACTCAGATTGATTTCATATGCAAAACTTTAAAACACGTGTTTTGAAACATGATGTTTTAAAAAAACTATGTCAACTATCATCTAAATTTAAACTCTACTCGTTTAATAAATTGAGACACAATAACTAAATCTTTTTACTATAAAATGTAACGTAATTAGGTAATATAGCGAGATTTCTTTATTACGTAATAAAGGAACTGTACTTTTAATTTTAAATCTTTAATTCCTAATAATAAAAAAATCAAAAATGTTTTAATAACCTAGAATAGAGCTGTGGTGTCTCAAAGATAGAGCGTTCGCCTTCCAATGAGATGAACCGAGTTCGAATCTCAGCCACAGATGGTCGATACAAATTTCGCATCCGGCTTGCACCGACCACAGTGCTGACGTAAAATATCCTCAGTGACAGACGGGTCATGGGTTAGAGCTCCCCTGTCGTCAGGCTAACCTAGGGAGGTTTTCGTGGATTTCCTCTCCATGTAACGCAAATACGGGTTAGTTCCATCAAAACTCCTCCACAAAAGCAAATTTCTCCCAATAATTGATCTAAGAGTTCCTTTGTCTTCTGGATTGTATTCAAAATGAGAAGGCTACGTAGTTGAACATTAGTAGTCGTACACCCAAACAAGTGGGTAGGCTGTTCAACGACGGTTATAAAATAAAATAAAAATAAACGAGAATAATATTAAGAAGGGATGATTAATAAACATTACTGTTTGATACCGTATTATATAGGATAAATGAATAATCTATAGATGTCATATGAGAGATAAATAAACAATCAACAGGTAAATATCGTTATAACTTTCATTAACTTTATGCTGAAGGCAGCATGATATATTTTCTTCGAGAACTGCAGACCATGTATCATGTTAATTATTTGTAAAACTAGAATGCTTGAAAGGGGAAGACAAAAATAATCTTTTCATGATATATAGAGATACACTTTTATTCAATATCAAAGAGAATTTTTTTTTAGGTTTTAATCGCTGTAATTATGGCCAAGAGATTTGTGAAGAAGAAAAAATTCTGAGGGCGATAATCTAAATAACACAAAATATATATGTCTTGCCCTTATTGACCGTAGTATAAATAACCTGGACAATATTTTTAAAAAAAGGTGCAGGTTTATTAATCTCGTGGTGTTGACTGATTAGCTGAGTACGTTTTGTGCTGTATGTGATTGTCTATATATCTGAGTACGGAATTGAATGAGAAGCCAAATTTATTTCAATAAAAACTAATTTCAGTTTTAAATAAATCATCTAAAGTAATTCTTTTAACTAACTTCAAAATATTCATTTTTATAACATCAAAAATGGCATTTAGAACAAAATTGTCTCATTTTTTTTAGGAAACTAGATCTCAAATATTTGTATACAAACAATAAAATTGTTTTAGTTAAAACTATTATGAGCGTTTAAAAAAATTTCAGATGTTTACTTAAATAATAAATATGCAATCATAATATTATTTCAAGTAAAATTCTCAATATTAAAAAATTTATTGTAATTTTTAAGAAGCTCTTTTAATTTAATCTTTTGTAAATAAAAATTATTGAAAATTTTGATTGAGATGAAAAAAAAATAAAACTCATTTACAATTTATTTATTAAAAAAAATATATCATTTCTAAACCATTTTAAAATACCTATCATCAATTCATCTTTTCCTTAAATTGAACAAATCTTCTATTTAAACTGAAAGAAATGTCCAAACAAACTTAAGAAATTGACAAAAAGCCTTCAATTCTTCCTTTATATCTCAAAATGAAAATCATTTATTACCTTTATGACATTTGAAGTCAATCTTATTTTAAATTCTATTTTAGCTACAACTGAAATGAATCAGTGGTTAAAATTATTTTTACATATTTTCCCCAACTCGCGAAATAAATATATCTGTTTGGAATTTAAATTACACACGAAACCCCCAAAGGAAAACTTAGTTGTTATTTGAAAAGGATATATCTCTGAGTTTTCGTTCGTGTTTCTTATTATTTATACCTTCTTTTACTTCCTTTTAAGTCAAAGAAGTAATATAAAATCAAGTTTTGTTATTCATGAAGCCAAACTTGGCGAGCCAACATCCCCGATGCTTCTCAAGTGCATCTATGTAACAGCCGCTTATGTCATGTTTTATTCATAGCAATTCTTGGCGCCAAAACCATTGATAAAAGTTTATTTGTTTAAATTTTATTATTTCTTACAAAGCTATACCAATTTTACTTAGCTTTTTAGGAAGGGAAAAATGAAATATTACTGATATATCTACTCACAAACTCGAATAGTTTAACACATTTTAAAACACTTGAAATATTTATTGTAAAAAGGATAAAATCGACTGTCAAGATGCATGTTTTTAGAATAAATATTCTAATATATATATATAAAATTTTTTGTTATTTTGTGTTGTTAATAATTATTGTAAATTAGTATATTTAATTATTTAATTACAAACACATGACTCAAAGCATGACTTTTTTTTTAGTGATGAGAGAAAAATATGTGAAAGTAGAAAGGTCGGAGATGGGATGTGTCTTTAACAAAAAAGAAAGTGAATGAAAAAAATCCTTCATGATTTTCAAAGTTATAGTAATTAAGCATTTTCCTTTTCAATTTCTCTGTATGATATCTATTAACGAATTTTAATTCACTTGAAGCAAAGGAATTGTGGTTTTTACACATACATTGACTTTTTGATTGAGTATTTTAAAAGTTCGAAATAAGAGGTATGTTACATTATAATTTTGTATAGTTTAATCTTGTGCGCAGTCTTTTCTTTTTCCACTACGCTGTAAGATATCCCGGATTAAATTACGCTATAAAGTAACACTTTGGGAGCAGCATTCATAAAATCCATTCCTACTGTAAAATATTATACCGTAATTTTTATAGCAATATTTGTTTAATTAGAGAGATTCATTGAGTTTAGGGTAAATTTTGCAGTAAAAATTATAGTTTATCAGATTTTTATTTCCGTAGCATGTTCAAATAAAAATGGATTTTATGGTAAAAAATACTTGACATTCAGAGAACCGGTAATTTGATCCAGAATGTTTTACAGTGTAGTCTCGCGCGGGTTACGCAACAATATACACTGCACAAAGCATGATTAATTTATGTTGCAAGCTTTGGAAAACCCTGTATTCATGTTTACTGTAATAAATATATCGAATTTAACTTTCATACTATTGCTGAAGAATTATTTATATAATTATCGACAAGCTATTACTCTAGAATAAGTTGTTATGCAAAAAGTGAATTGATGTCTCCAAAAAGTACGTTAAAACCCGAATGAAATTCCAAACTGAAGTCTTATTTAAACCTTTCAATTTAATGAAGGTTAAAAATCGAGCGGCCCTTTATGCGCCTATTTAAATTACATGCATATGCTAAGTTGTGTGTGGAATTTGTAACTTTAATAAATTTCTTCATTAATTGTACATTTTATGTATATGAAATCACATCTTTTTCAATTACCTTGAATATTTTAATCGGATATAATATTTATTCTAATCAAACAATGAAAGTAATTTAACAATAAATACACTGCTACTGTAAGCAGTTTTCCAACAAAATAAATGATTAGATTACTTATTCTTCCTATAATGAAAAACGTTGCGAACAAAAGCACCAATTCGGAATAAATCAAGATAAGAAACGGCATTGTTTTTGAAGGTCTCCTTATCAGCCTTAAGAACTGTCAACAACAGTAAAATGCATTCAGCCTAGATCGATTTTTTTATTATTTTTTATTATGATTTATCCGAAATGTAAATGTTTCATTTTATGGTTTGAAGTCTCTTTCTTCAGCACAATTACACTAGTCATTCCATGTGACTTATCTTTAAGACACAAATTTATTGAATTAATAATTCGAAGGAATCATTAATGATGTTATAATCGCCTACGTCATGCTGGTTGTTTTTCTTAGTACTCTTATGGAACTCTCAGAACATTTACTATTAGCAGTGCGGAAACTATAGTAAAAATTTTTAATTTTATAAATTTCGAGAAATATAGTTTCACAATGATTAGGAACATTGACTTAATTTTAAAAAACAGATATGTCGAATTTAGAAATCGTAAGAATCATTATTGATGTCATAAAGGCTTTCGCCATGCCAGTTTTTTTCCTTTTTTCTCTTACTTTTATGGAACTCTTAGAACATTTATTATAAGCAGTGCGGAAACTATAGTACAAATTTTTAATTTTATATATTTTGAAAAATAGTTTCACAATGTTTAGAAACATTAACTTAATTTTAAAAAACAGATATAAATTAAGAATCATTGTTGATGTTAAAATAGCTTTCGCAATGCCGGTTGTTTTTCTTCTTACTTTTATGGAACGCTAAGAACATGAATTAACTGTGTGAAAACTATAGAATATATCTTTAATTTTTTATTGTTCTAGAAATACTACCACAAGAAATGATCTTAAGAAACAGTAAACTATCTATAAAAAAAACAAATATATCGGATCGCTTTCGGCCCGCCGGTTGTTTTTCTTTTCATTTTAATGGAACGCTAAGAATATTTATAAACAGTGCGGGAGCCGTTAAATATATATTTTATTTAATATAGTTCGAGAACTAGTGTAACAAGCAATGATCTTTAGAAACAGTGAATATTAATAAAAATATTTCTAAACAATGTGGAAACTATAGAATACATTTTTAGTTTTATACAGTTAAAAAAAATGTGTCACAAGCAATGATCTTAACAAACCGTGAACGTTAAGAACTTTTATAAACAATGCGAAAGCTATGGAATTCAATTTTAATTTTATATATAGTTCAAGAACAAGTGTAACAAGTAATGATCTTTAGAAGCAATGACCACTAAGATAAACAATGCGGAAGCTATACAGTACCTTTTTAATTTTATATACTAGTTCGAGAAACAGTGCCTCAAGCAATGATCTTTCGAAACAGTGAACGTTAAATACATTTATAAACAATGCAGAATCTATAGATTACACTTTTAATTTTATAGTTCAAGAAATTGTGTCCCCAGCAGTGATTTTTAAAAACAGTAAACGCAAAGGAAATTTATAAACAATGTGGAAACAAAAGAATAAATTTTTTATTTTATATAATTCCAGAAAAAAAGAATGTCACAAACAAACCTTTAAAAACAGTGACTTATCCATAAGAAACTGATAAATCAAATTAACAGTTTGAAATTATGTTTAATGATTTTAAATTTGGTTTCGCCCGGCCGGTTGTTTTTTATTACTTTAAAGAACGATTACAACATTTTAAATCAGTACAGAAACAAAAGAAATTTTTTTTTTTTTAATTTTCCATAGTTCGAGAAACAGTGGCATAAACAATCGATAAATTTAAAATGCATTATATTTTATTCAGAATGCCCATTATCTCCGTTATTAATTTATATTTTTAGAATTGCCGTCAAAATTAAAAAAGAGTAATTGTACATTGGGGAATCAAATCAGTATTTAAACAGGAAAAAAAATATAGAAACTCTTTTGAATCACTAGGGAGGGACTTCCTTTTTTTTATTTGTTTTGTTGCATTTTGTTTTATTAATAAGATACAACAAAAACAGTTTTACTGAAAGAAACTTGAAAGCGTTTCTAAGATTAAGTTTCAATTCTTCACTGTTTCCTCTGGCAGTCAAAGAATTCGAGAAAATAAGAATGTCACCAACAATGACCTTTAAAAACAGTGATTTATCCTTAAGAAACAGATATATCGAACTAACAATTTTAAATGATGATTAATGATTTTATAATCGGTTTCGCCATGCCAGTTGCTTTTTTTTCATTACTTTTAAAGAACGATTAGAACATTTACAAACAGTACAAAAGCAATAGAATTTTTTTTTTAAATTTTATATTTCGAAAAACTGTATCAAAGCAATCGTCGATTTTAAAACGTATTATATTTTCCCATTATCGTCATTCTTAATTTATACATTTAGAATTACTTTCAAAATTAAAAAATAGTAATAGTACTTTGGGGAATAAAATCAACATTTAAACAGGAAAAAAAAATTATAGAAACTCTTTGAATCACTAGTAAGCAAGGCTGTACTTCCTTTTTTCATTAGTTTTGTTGTACCTCATTTTATTAATGAAGAACAACAAAAACAGTGTGATTACTGAAGACACTTAAAGGCGTTTTTAATATAAAGTTTCAATTCTCACTGTTTTCTCTCACAGCCATATAGGTTTTGATGTTTTTAATTCTGTATTCCTTAGTACTTAGGTTTCGTTGAAAAAAAAAATTTTTTTTTTCTTACCTAAAATAATAAATCGTAATCCCTAAAATGTTCACATTTTTTACTTTAGTTTTGACAAGAACTTTAAAAATATAAACTGTGTATATTGGTTTTTAGGTAGAATGCCTTTATAAGGTTTCGGTCACAACTTCCTACAGAAAAAAAAAATCCAATTTTTCATAAATTTTATCTGTTGACTACATTGTTATCGCTTATAAATTCCATTGGGAATGGTACATTAATAATAATGACATATAATTTAAATTTAATATTTCTAAAAATTGGTTACAGCATAAATAATTTAAAATTCATTTAAAATGGAACGGCATTTTAAAACATGCGCAAATATTTTTGGCAAAGTAATGTTTGTAAATGAAATAAATAATAAAAGAAAATCAATTATAAAAGTACTTACACTCTTTCTGACATCTTATTATATATTGTAATTTATCTGCTTAAAGATTACTAATAGTTCAGTATATCAGAATCCCTTTGTTAGATATTATCTGGTTTATGAGCGTATAGTTTCCAAACTCGCTAACAGCCTCTGTATTAGAATAATTATAATACCACTCGGACTGTTATGAACATCCTATAGCTTTCTCATTCAGCATTTCTTGATAATATATATTAAGAGGTTTAGGAAATTAGAATATCATATAATAACGCAGTTTTTCTTAGAACTTTTTGTATTATTCTTTATCAAATGTTTTTAAGATAGTGCTTGATCGTAAACACTAAGTCTATGTTCAATTTTTCTACTAAAATAAAATCAATATTAAGTTTAAGTATTAGCTCAATTAAAAGTTCATAATTTATAACGTAAAAATTTAGTTTTAAATCATTTACTAAAAATGGAATTTAGAAGTTGAGAATTATAAAAAGACTCCAAAAAAAAGCGTTAATTATAAAATCGTTTGCTCAAAAAATATTTTATCATCGTTTGATATTTTCTCGCTGTGAAACATTTCTTTTAACAAAATAAGATATATCGCGTATTTTTTTTTTTTTTTAAATATCTATACACATTTATTAGAAGTTTTTAGTGGAGAGTTTTTCTATTCCTTAACAATTAGAGAAAACGATCTTAAAACGTATTATTTACTGTACCAAGTTATGTTTTCCATGAAATAAATCGTTCGTTAGAATATATGGACCACTGAAAAGAATATTAAGAGTTATCCGCTCTACTTTAATAATAGAGCATGTTAAAACGCGACAATTATTATCATTATTTTTTTCATTAGCGTGGGAAAATGGCAACACTTTCCGACCAAATGTTCCCAGTGTTTCACTGGTGTAAGGAGCTGAAAGCTAATTGGAAAATGAGTCTATCATTTATTTTTATTATTTTTTTATGTGAATTTAAACTCTGCTTAATCATTTGAATATTTCAGTTAAACCTTATAAAATGCTTAGATGATTTTTTAGTTATTTGAGTGAACAAAGTTTATTATTTAGCGCCTGAAGTTAATTACGATTAGATTTATTTATGATTACGCGTATATAACTTCTCACTATTCTTCTCGTTCTTAAATTTAGTTCTATGTTGAATCTAATACATATTTATATGTTTGGCATACGTCATCAACCTTTCTAAATTAATCGAAGAATAAATAAAAATAAATGTTATTTTTTATAATTACTACATAAATGCTTTTCGATAAATTATCAAGTAAGCATTTTCTTTTTACAGTATGTGGAAGAATTCATCATAGAATTGGACTAAAGGAAAATAAAAAAAGAAGTAAAAACAATAGGAAATGAACAGAAATATGACAAAGATGATGTATATGTTTCTGTAATTTTTATAGTGATTTTTGTATAAATTTTTTTATTTGTAGAAAAGAATTTCTCGTAGAATAGAACGCACTTTCAAAAAAAAAAAATAGATTTACTGACTTTTAATTTAATATAAAGCATATATAAAACGCATGGTGAATTTATAAAATTAGCATCTCAGGTAGCTGTCTAGATTTTTTCTAAATAAATTAATATAAAATACATTTTTAAATTCTGGACAACTCATAAATCGTTGCTATATAATGTTTATAATCGAAAATAGCTCTTTAATATTCATTTCATACAATTACAAAAAACTTTGAAGTAATGATGAAATGCAATTTTTTTAGCTAACAATTCGTCAAATTACAGGCTTCTAGAATCGTTTCTTAATATTCAATGTTATGCATCTATAATACATAAAAAATATAAATAATAAAAATACAATAAAAATGCAAAATAAAAACTTAAAAGCTTATTTTAACATTGCATTGATAAAAATATTCCCGCAGATTTTTTTTTTAAATTTTTTAACTAGTAATTATGTTTTTCTTTATTTATTCAAAAAGAAAGAAAAATATTTTTTTTAAATTATATAAAAACGGATTTAAGTAACAGCTTATTGTGAATAAGTGAATTATATCGTAATAAGAATATGAATATATGAACTACATGGTATAGTAATGTGTGAATTAAACAATAATAAGAATATAATTTTGTATAAACTACACGGTATAATTATATGAAAATTTCATGATAATAAGAATATGAATAAGTGAACTAGATGGTATAGTAATGTGTGAATTAAACAATAATAAGAATATAATTTTGTATAAACTACACGGTATAATTATATGAAAATTTCATGATAATAAGAATATGAATAAGTGAACTAGATGGTATAGTAATGTGTGAATTAAACAATAATAAGAATATAATTTTGTATAAACTACACGGTATAATTATATGAAAATTTCATGATAATAAGAATATGAATAAGTGAACTAGATGGTATAGTAATGTGTGAATTAAACAATAATAAGAATATAATTTTGTATAAACTACACGGTATAATTATATGAAAATTTCATGATAATAAGAATATGAATAAGTGAACTAGATGGTATAGTAATGTCTGAATTAAACAATAATAAGAATATAATTTTGTATAAACTACACGGTATAATTATATGAAAATTTCATGATAATAAGAATATGAATAAGTGAACTAGATGGTAAATAATTTTCTGAAATACATGGTAATAAGTAGAGCCCGGATTTTGATGACATAAAAGATCTCAACTAATGCCCTTAAAAAGTGCAAAAAATGACCCTAAAAAGTGCAAAAAATGCCCTTAAAAATGCGAAAATTGCGCTAAAAATGCCTTATGACATGACTTAAATCAAGTAAAAATATTGAACTAAAACAATGTTTTACTCTTTAAATTATTATGAGTCATTTCAAAAAATATAAAGCAATGCAATATTTGTTCTACGTTCATTAAAGTTTGAAAAATATGTTTTATATCCTAAAAAAACGAAAAAAAGAAAAATTTATTGACTCCAAAACATTTTTTTTTTTGTATAGAAACTTTAATGAATATAACAACTTCCATCTCATAATATTACTAGATATCACAATTACATTGGATTATTAAATGATTTTTGATATTTTGAAATGTAAACGAGCGTCTCTTGTCTGAAAGTAAATTTTTATACCTGGAGAAGTTCCTCGCAACGTCTACTGATGTTATTGGTGAGCACTTGAAAAGACGGTCTCACTTACTGACAATTCTTCAATTTGAAAAGATGTTGCTTCACCTGTTAATGTCCTAGAGATTTTCATCATTGTTTGGAAGCCAGTGTTCTTCTCCAAAACTTTGTTCAATTTAGATGCTACTCTCTGTGCTATCTTTCCCCTTGCTTTTTGCAACACTTGACTCACAACGTCAATATAATTTATTGCATCGCAAAGTTCCAATTCTTGTTTCTCCAAGCTTGTAATTGTCGAGGACACAATAGCAAAGTTAGACCTATAAATGATAAGTTTCCTTCGATTTTATCAGAGGCCAACACGTTTTGCGCTATCTTAATTGATGCAGCATCTTCTGAATCAAGACAAATTATAAGACAAATCTTGCATTTTATGTAGTAAAAATGTCCCAAAAAATAATAAAAATCGTAAAAAATTAACAAAAAATGCAAAATACGCCCCAAAATTTAAAAAAATGCTCTATAAATCTAAAAAATGCTCTAAAGGACAAAAAATGTCCAAAAATGCAAAAAAAAAAAAAAAAAAAAAAAATGTCATCAAAATCCGGGCCTTAGTAATAAGAATATGAATATCTAACCTACAATAATATATCTGTTACATGGTGATAAGAATATAAATAACACACACGGTATAATAAAATTTTAATTGCATGGTAATAAGAATATGAATTTAATTTTTAACTGTGCCTGCTTATTACGGATCAACTAATTCAAACGAGCAGATTTGTCTATCTTGTAAAAAAGCCAAAATTAAAAAAAAAAAATTAAAAAAAATGATTTTTTTAATGTGCAACTAGAAAAAACTATTACTCGATAGCAAAAAATTCTAAGGTAATAAGTTTTTTTAATACAATATTCTAAATTCCATTAATAAATCCACCACTTTGTTATAAGAGATGGGGAATAAAGGGCTCTTTAGTAATTATATTCTAGAAACTCCTCTTTTTATCTTTACTCAAAAAAAGGTTAATTTCTTAGTCCAACATAAAGGAAGGTTATATTTTATACTTTACTTGATATTGATTAACTAAGTAAAAAACTGGATGCCATTATCCTTATTTTTAGTGAGGAAAGTAATTGGAAAAAATTGCCCTCATTATAAAATAGTTTAAAGGCGACAAACTTGGAAATTATATACTTTAACTTCCAGTGTATCACAATCCATCAGTCATGGTTGGCAGTACTTGAGTTTACATTCTTTTTTCAAAGTTTCTGATTTCGTATATAGCAATTTTCTTGGTTATGGTGGGTATAATTTCACCATTTCCAGTTAGTATTACTTTATTAAATTTATAATGGAAAAGCAAATATTATCTCTACTCAAAATCCCCTTTTTTCTCCTTTTTTTTCTTCTTTTTATTACTTTTCACGTAATATTGCATACTTAAATACAGTTGTTAGGTTTGAAATTTTCCAAGTAATGATTCATTTACTAATGAAACTTTTTGTCCTGCCATTTATTTTTACCTAAAGCTGAAACCTTACTTTCTCTGTGAATAAAGAGATGTTATAATTTTGCTCAACCTAAAACTGGGTTTCTTGAAAACATTCAGAATAGTTTACATTAAATATTCGATATGAATTTTCAATATAAATTTTAATTTCAAAATCAATAATTTCCGATTATAAATATATATTCAGAAGCAGTTACAAATGTGGTTACAGTTGTAACTAACTACAAATTTATTTTGGTTTTAGCTTTTATCTGCAAATCACATTCTCTCTCTTTCCTAATCATTTGTCTCACATTGTCCACTCTCGGCGTTTTGACTATATTAATTTTCTATTAATACAGCATTATAGCAGAGCTATAGACAAAATATCCTTTAAGATAAGCATGTTTGCATCATTTTTTCAACAAAAAAAAGACGGTTACCAAAGCTTCTATTATAAACCAAAATTTTAATTTCATGTAACCACTCATGCTAGTAATTTTCCTTTTTACTCAACAATTTAGTCATAAAACATTAGAAAGGTTGAAGTTGATTGATCTCAAATTAACAATAAATTTAAATAAACTAAAACTAGAAATTGCAACTTATCATCAACCATCTACCCTGATCTCGTAAATTGATTATTAAGAGATAAATAAGATCATCTTTAGATATCATACGCCAAATAACGAGGATTTAATTTCTTTAATATGTTATATACAGTAAAAATAAATAAATTCAAATCGTTGACCTTTAAATAGATTCATAAATATAGATTTTTATACAGATTTTTTTTCCATACCTAAAAAAAACTTTTTCATCCTTTATGTTTCCAGAATCCTTTAAAAATGATTAAAGAACGCTATATATACTTCTGCTTTGCTACTATGAATCTTTATCAATTACCTTTACGTTGGAGTCTGATTTCTGAACAATTGCAATGCAACAGTCATACAACAGCAAACATTCCAATTATCCAAAAACGTCATACAATAATCACCACTTTAATTACTAAACGTATATGAATAAGTCACAAAGATAAGGCATTTGCCATGGTTTCGCAATTTCAATGCCAAATTGTTTCGATTAATTTTAATGAAAACACGACCCCTTTAATCACCCTTCAAATAGGATAATTGCTCATATCCTGACATAGCAAATATCTAATTTTGCACGACACGCTTCAACTACAACCCTTTATTTATTTAATGAAATTTAAGCAGAAACGAACAAGCCTTAATAATTGTATTGCATTTTTTCATGAGAAACGCAGACGATAAAGAAACTCGGTTTAATCCATTAACTTTATTCCAAAATCGTTTGCGAACGGTGAAATAATTTTTAACTTGTAGCCGTAAAAGATAAAAGTTGTTTGTTTAATTTCGAATCCCTATTTGATAAATGAAGCAAAATGGTTTGCGTTAAATATTTACTACTCCTCTTCCGTTTCAGAGAAAATGTCGTCTATTGTGTTAAGATGTCGTTTGTAGAACGGATATTCAATTTCAACTTTTCACCGCAATGGCTGATGAAGCCTTAGAAATTCTAAGGAATCCCTTTAAATGCAGTCTGGAATTTTCATTAAACAGTTTTTCAAGAAGCTAACGTTTAAAGTAAATGAGATTTTAACACGTGTACTAAATGTAATCGGAAAAGTATTCAAAAATCATTTAAGTGAGTTTGTTTTTGTCAGCGATTTCGTATGTTTGTATTTGAGTTTAACTATTTGTAATATGTTAATGGCCCAAATCGATTTATTTTGAAAAGGCATTAAAAAAAATCTTGTAAAGCTGTCGTTTTCTAATGCGTTTATAATTTATATAAATATTAAAGGTCTTTTTTTTGTTGTTGCCAGTTTTTATTCAAATATTTTTCTTTTTTTTACAGAAATTAAAGTACGTTTATATTTTCAATGAAATTTGATTCTTGCTTCCCGCAACAAATACAATTTAACTTTACATAATTTATAACTATCTAATTAAGTTCAGAAATTGTCTTAATTTAACTTTGTTTGCCAACGATTACATAAACTACGAATAAAAATGTCAAATTACCTGAATAGTAATATATTTGATAGACAAAAGACCGAATGCGTGCCTATATTTCCAAACTCTTTACATAAAGCGAGAAATACTTTTTCATAAAACATTCCTGGAAAATCACAACAAAAATCTAAATAATTTGATTAGGATTGCTTGATTCTTTTATGAATAGCCACATAAATATAGTTCAATAATAAATGTAAAAAATTATTTTTCAGAGAAAATAATTTTTAGGATACTCATTATCAAAAATTCAGGACGAAATATTCTTCATAAAGAAACTGAAATTTTTTTTTAAATATTTTTTATTTTGATAGAAACAGTTATCGATCTATCCGTTAGTTCTTAATCTACAAGGTGTCTTACGTCATTGAATGTAAAAGTGTTAATTTAACAGATTTTTCAAGATATCCTTAATGAACTTCCTAAATGTATATATTTGTAATTCTTTTTTAAATCAAGCAAAAATAGTGTATGTTTAAGCGCGGAGAAAATAAAAGCTCATTTGAAATTTGTCAAACTACTAGTAAAAGAGACAAGATAAAATACGTCAAAATCTATTAGAATGCCTAAAAAAATACGGAAGTTTTTCTTGTAATAACCATTCAACTTATCTTTGATCCTTCCAGTAATTAAACAGGTTTTGATGTATTGTGTTCCTCTTTCCTCGGAGGTAATTCGTGAGATTTCGATAACTCTTTTGCTTTTACCTGACTTAAATGTTAATTTAAAACTTTCAATGATCATACTTTTCTGTAAAATTAAACGAAGTTTCTTAAAAAAATGCACTCTAAAAATCTCACCGCCAAATAACGGTCTGTTTACAGTAATAAGTATTCCAGCCACTAACCGTAAAAAGAAATTCATGCCCGTAAAGATACAGATCTCCTCGTAAATTTCTTTTTCGTAAAATGTTCACTGACCGTAATTAACGTACATTTTCCGCTGTGCGTAAATTAACGTTATGCTTGCATAAGTTATCCCCAGTTAAGATTTTGACATTGTTTGATAATAATTTGTTGGTCGAATCGAGTCGAACGGAGGAAAGAAGTGACACAGTGTAAAGCTGCCTGTCATCTGTCGAAGAATAAGTGGTCAACCAATGTAAAGAGATGTTCTTTGGCACCAGTTAGGATCGAACTCGAGACCTATGGATCTGCAAACATAAAAATGTGTGTATACTTTCAAATTTTGCTAGAAAACTTTATATTATAACCGTATATAACAGGGGTGGCCAAGCTCCTTGATAGTCGAGCCATTTTTCAAAATTTGTAAATTTTGAATACGTATTTAAAACGTTAAATACGTATTTAAAACGTAAAAATTAACGTAAAAGGTAAACGTAAAAAAGGTATAAATTTTTTTTTTTACAGAAATTATATTTTTTGAAAACATATAAATAAAAGTACAAAATATGTGTATTAAATTGAAATATTAAAAATTAAACACATTTATTTTACTTCTCCTCTTGATAATTCTTTAAAATTTGGTGAATAATTGGTGACAGCACTTCTCAGTAATTCTTTGAGATGCTGGTTAGTTAATACTGATCGGTATTTGGATTTCACGAATTTTAAAGTGGAATAAAATGATTCACATAAGTACGTTGTTCCAAATATGGAAATAATTCGACAAACAGTCTTTTTTAATTCAGAATACTTCGATTCTGGTACAAATTTTCAAAATTCAGTAATCGACGTCGACTTATATTTTAACTGTAGAGCTTGATCGTCTTGCATCTCTATTAATTCTAATTCTTCAGATGCTTTTTGGGTCATAATTATAATGGAAAACTCACCTTGAATTATGTTAATTTCAAATGGATTCAGAAAGATATTAAAATATAATAGCACAAAAATGAAAAGGGAACTCGGGTACATTTATCGAGAGCCACAAATAATTCTTCAAAGAGCCGCATGTGGCTCGCAAGCCGCAGGTTGGCCACCCCTGGTATATTATAACGGTCAACTCTATTACTTTTGCTGAAGTTCGTTACAGTTACGAAAATTTGGCTTTTTTCTCAAAGAAAAGAACAGGCTGTATAAGTTAGTAGTCAATTGTCTCCGAACTTTACGGAAATTTCGTGAAGTGTGTATATTATTGGTGGTTATTATAAAGTCGATTACAATTTAAAAAACATTTAAATTGATAATTAAATTGTCTGAAATGATGTTAAAATAAATCTACCCGTTCTTTCACGTTTTTTCTTCTTTTTTTGCCACTAAATGTACTTTTATTATATCTTCTGAGAAAAACAAGCTTTTCTAAATGCTTGCCGGTGATGCATAGGGCATCACCGTTATTCAAATAACGTTGAAAATGGCAATCCAAAGTTTTATAATAGATTTGTTGAAAATAAAAATGCTCGAGAGATGTGAATTTATTTCCCAACTCTCTAATTAGTTTCTAAAAAGTTACGCTACATCCTCGAAAATGATCCATTTTCACCCTAACTCTAGATATCCGTGATGTTTCTATGGCAACAATAAATCGGGTATAAATATTCAGTTCTTTAATAATCAGAAACGAGTATTGGAAAGCGTACGTTGATCCATTTTATATCTGGATAACTGGAAAAGATTGTTTTTAACGATATTTTTTTGGGCTAAAAAATAATGGCATCATTATAGGACAATCTGAATATTTGTGTAAAAAAATATTATTGCTTTTTTAAGCAATAATGATCAGGAAATCATAGAATTTAAAGAACTTTTTAACAATAAAACTTGAAGAAAAAAAAACTACGTTGCTCCTAAAATTGTTTTTCCCCATCACTAACAAATTTTTTTTCGAAAGTATTCGAATTTATTTAAATACGCGAAGTTATGAATGCTTTGTTACAATACAAATTTAGTAATTAATAAAAAACAAGGTGAACTGTTACTGAATAATAACCGAAAACAACGTACAAAAATTTCTAAGTTAAAGTTAAGAGTAAGTTGGAGAAAGTTTTTTCTTTCAGAAGTTTGTTAATTTTTATGCTAAGTTCATTTTGCTTTTTATGCACTTTAAAAAATTTTGGTGTATAGTTGCCCCCATTTTTGGTGTTGAAGTAAACTAAAAAAAAAAAAAAACAGAGCATGTAATCAAATTTTTTATTTAATTTTTCTCTTTTATAATTTTATCTATTTATTTATTCGCGTTTTGTTTGTTTACTGACAACACATATTTTCATACCCATCAGAAAAGCTCATCTTTCAATTCTTTCAAACAATTGTTATTTTGTCAATTTTTTTTTTTTTTTTTTTTTTTTGCACGATAACTACAGTTTTGTACTTTAAAAAAATGTATTTATTTTACTTCAACACTGAAAGTGATGGCAACTCTACACCAAATTTTTTTATAGCATTCAGTCAGTTATTTGCATTAGAAAGAAATTCACCAAAATTTAAAACTTTTTCTTTAGATTTTTAAACTTTGGAGAACTTGTATGCCCTGTTTTTGGTATTTTCTTGTACCATTAAAAAAAAAAAAAAAAAACAACTTTAGTCATTAATTGAGCAGTGACGAAGGTATAGACTCTCGGTAATCCTCGTTTATCCTTGTTTATTTTTTCTTAGACGTCAATATCTTCAACAACAAAAAAAGGATAGTTCGGTTTTAAAGCAAGCAATCATTTTAGTTTTATGTAAGAACGTTTCGTTAACATGTTAATCCTAACGAAATGGACAATTTACTTGTAGTAGAAGAAGAAGAATCTGAATTAGAGAGGAAAAAAAGTTTAACCTTAAGAACTAAGAATGTGCGTCTCAGTGAAAATAAAAAAATGAGAAGTAATTTTTCTCAGATAGGAAAATCGCTCTTTATTAAGCTTAGTTTTTTTTATTTTCAACAATTTCACTACAAATGTTAAGATTTATAATTGGCAACTTGCAATCTCTCTCCCTTTCTTTCTCTCTCTCTTTTTCTTTTTTGCTACTTTTCATTGACATTTGCTCGAACGTGAGTTTAAATAAAACACCTTCGATGTCTGAAAATCTCGTCTGAAGCAATCAATAAGTGCAGAGCAGCGATGGCTCAGGGGATAGAGCGTTCGCCTTCCAGTGAGGCGAACCGGGTTCGAATCCCAGTCGATACCAATTCCGCATCCGGCTTGCACCAACCACAGTGCTGAAATGAAATCTCCTCAGTGGTAGACGGATCATAGTTTAGAGTCCCCTTGCCATCAGGCTAACCGTTGGAGGTTTTAGTGGATTTCCTAGTTTAGTTCGTAAACCCAAAAATTGGATTGGTGTGCGTTTTTTTACTACACTTTTGCTAAGAATTCACAATATATCATTTAAGGCAGTGGCATCTGAGCTCCTATATTCTGGAAAAGTGTCCATATGTTTGAGTTTTCTAATTCAATACATATTGTATTAAATTAGTTGAAACATCTTATATGAGCCTCAGTGGCTCAGGGGATAGAGCGTTCGCCTTGTAATGAGGTGGACCGGGTTCGGATCCCAGCGATGTCTGGTCGATAAGAATCCGCATCCGGTTTGCACCGACCACAGTGCTGACGCGAAATAACCTCATTGGTAGACGGATCATGGGTAAGAGTACCCTGGCCGTCGGGATAACCTTGGGAGGTTCTTGTGGTCTTCCTCTCCATGTAACGCAAATGAGAGTTAGTTCCATCAAAAAGTCCTTCACGAAGGCTAAATTTCTCCCAATTCTCAATCCTGGAGTTCCCTTGTCTTCTGGATTGGGTTCAAAATTGCAAGGATACGGAGTTGAGCATTAATAGTCGTAAACCCATAATATTGAGTCGGCTGTTCAACGACGGTTATTAAATATAAAAAAAATCAATAGATGCAGGAGGAGTCTATTTTTTAATATGTTATACTCATCGGATTTATACAGGATATTTTAATCAACGCAGTGCTTTTCGGGTGCATCAGATATAGTGGAGAAAATACGATCGCTCAACGGACTCGATGCATATCTCACAGTGATGTTGTGTACTATAGAAATATTAATATTGTGATATATCACCGTTAAGCAACGGTATCTAACGATATAAAGTGATATTTTTTTCTATTTCACTAAATTAAATTTTTTTTATAATCTTGGATAGTTTTTGAAGAATAGTTTTTAATAGTTTTCTTTTAAAGAGGAGAAACTACATTTTTTTTAGCAAATTATTTTCGATCTCTTAGTTATAATTAGAAAAAGGTAAAATGTAATTAAAAATATCGTAATAATAAGTATATTATTAAATCAATCGATTATCAAGAAGCAAATATCATTATCGATATTTATCCTGGTCTATAATCTTCATAAACTGGGCATTTTTGGTAATCAATGGTATTCACAACTTGTCGGTACATCGCCTATCTATTTTATTTTATTTTTTTACAATTTGTCGGTAGTGTACGCATCAACGCTTGAACGTCATTTTAAAAAATTATAAATTTTTTATAAAAATTTTATTAATGCAACTTTTAGACCTCAATAATTGATTAAAATTTATTTATTGACAATAGACAAAATGAAAAAAAAAAAAACATGCGTATTGCAAAAATTAAAATAAAATTAAAATTGTGATTAACATTCAGCATTGAACCAACACTCTACATTGCATAAAGTGACTTAATTATCAGATACACCCACTTCACCAATAAAATCTCTATCAGAGAGTTTACTATTCACAAAATCAAACTTTTAACAACTCTCGCCTTCCATTCAACATTACGAACACAATATTGACGCAATTATGTTGAAGTGCTTTCATGCACGTCTACGGCAGATCGATGCCTTATTAAATCCAAAGTCTATCGAAGAGAAATACCCAAACACTGATTGATTTATTCTAGTTCTATTATTAAAGGGACGTTCGAACCGTGAAAAAGGCCCATAAAATTTTATTGCTGAAAGAATTTCGAAGGCAAATATCTTAGGCAGTTTCTAAACGCAGACGGTTTCTTCAGTTTAACTGTAATATATTTCCTCGAAAACTACCATATGACATGTGTTCACTTTTTTGTTTTCATCTCTTACATCAGAGTGTTTTTTATTGTTTCTAGGTATAAGAAAGAATTAGTTGCATTCTATGTTGAAAGAGGGACAACTTAGATGGGTGGGGAAAAAAAGTAGAGGTACAAGAAATCAGTTTTTATTTTTTACATTCGAAAAAAAAAAATGAATAATATAAATATCATAAATTGATTTGATTGTCACAAAAAGAAGAAAGATATTTTTTTACTGTAGATGAGTAAATCTTTTAACCCTTATTTATTCTTAGCATTTGCAATGACTCGATCTTAACGTGATCTATGACTAGTGCAAATTTTTTATATTCCACAACATTCTATTTCATTCATTATCACGTATTCTAAACAGGTTGTTCTAAACATAGAAATTTAAAGAACAAAAAAAAAAAAAAAAAAAAAAAAAAAACTGTAGCTTGGAGAGAGAGAAACCGATTTGAAATCAACCACGTGAAAATATCCAAGATCAGCAAAAAAAATCTAATATCATCAGTCATCATCAGTAAAATAAAATGTTTTTCAATGCTATTTTTCTGTATTTTCTTTGTTTATTTAGTTCTTGGCTCCTCAATATATTTTATTGCTATTTTTCCTTAAGGGGTCACAGTACCCAAAAAATGACCAAAACATCGAAATTTTTTTTATTGCTTATAATAAAACTTCAAATTATTTCAAATGCACTGAAAAAAAAATCATCTCTCTATTTATATTTTTAAAAATGTTATGAATGATTTTAGATTGCCCTAATACAGAAACTTGCTCAACAGACAGATTTTAAAGTGCTTTTTGTCATAGATGATAATTTTGTGTTTTAATCTAACTTAAATCCCTAAGGAAATTTTTCTATTTAAGATAAAGTTTTGAAGTAAACTTTTTTATCTTAAGTATAATACACTTATTCAAACTGTGCATGGAATAAACATTTTATGAGATATTACAATTTTTACAGCATATTATATATACCTAACAGGAATTTTTAACCTTTTTTTTTGCTGCTTTTTTACAAAATAATCTATAAAAAATATTCTAATTGTAATTTTAACAATCGAATGCACTAAATTGTTAAGAGGAATATTGTAATCACTAAGAAAAAAACATTTTTTGAAAATATGTTAAAATAAAAAAGCCTTAGGGATTTAAAAATTGTGATTTTTTTCACATTTTTTTTTTTAAATTTTAAAAAAATTAAACAGTTTAATTATTTTTTCAAGATAAATTATTGATTATAAGTTAAATGAGCATGTAAAGTACCCACAAAATGAATGATTATACCTTTATTTAAAAAGAATTTTGCTAGTGTACTGTGACGTTTAGTATTCCGTATTTTGTGAGTTAAATTAGCTGTGAAGCTTTCAAAAGCCCTCTTTTTAAATCATAGTTTTTATTAAACATAATTTTCACATTTTTTCACTATTTTGTATTAATTTCTGTAAAACTAAGTGAAAAAATATAATATTTTGCATTTTAATAGTTTATGGTTATGAAATATACAATGAAACACCTGTGTCTTTCCTGCGTTAAAGTAAAATCTTTCAAACAATAATTTTTCAAATTTGCACTTATTTGTAGTTATTTAAACCTAAGCGATACAGTTATTCAAAATTGAAATTTCATTAATTAACAAAATCTATTAATTCATTAATTTGCATAAAATTCTTATCAAAATGATGATCAAAACCCAAATTTGAAATTGTATAATTGATGTGATGTATAATTGATGTGAATTGATCCCAAGTGGTCGCAAAAATGCTGCTACAAATTTCTAGGAGAATCAGGTCACATTATCAGGATTAAATTGGATGGGAACCCATGCCTGAAAAATGTCGTCATAGACCGCTAGTGGCGCTTTCTTATAACGAAATGTTTTTTCGTGTGCTTCTGAACAGATCATAATAAGGAGGCTCCGCATACGACGACATTTCCGGGCACGAATCTTTATGTAATTTTGATCTTGTTGATGTCCCCTACGTTTGAAGTTTGTCGTAACATTTACGCGATCCCTTATTATAGATAACGTCTTTAAACTTGTACATTTCAACAAATAAATAGACTAAAAATGTCATTTTAAAAACTATCTGCAGCCTTAGTTGCGAAACTTATTTCAGATTTGAAATAAGTTTAATTTGAAATCCACACACAGGGTAAAATCAAGCACTATAATAAAATAAATAAATACAGCAAAAAATTTTTCCACATTCTAATTTATAACATTAAATGTAATGAAGAAATTCTCTCAAAAAAACCGATACATTTGTTGTGATATCTTTTTGAAGCCATTTTATTAATAAAAATTACTTTTTTTCGGAAATCAGACTAATTTTGAAATTTGGTGTCTCGTTAAGTGAATACAACAACATTGGAAGAAACATAAATTAACTTAGCAATTATTCCACAAAAAAAAAAGAAAAAAATAGCCTTTCCCTACTTTATTATTTCGCAATCTAAAAAAATGACATCCATATATCTCTTTTATACCATCTTTTATATCATCAGAAGCTCAAAAATTGTTCAATCAGCAACTCAAAAAAGTAAGCAGATTTTTTTGTTGTTCCAAATAAACAAAAAGGAGTTTTTGAGTATAACTTTCTCGGAAATATTCCGTTTAAACTAAACAAATCTTATATATTTTGGCTACCTGGAACATTTGTCTCAGAGAAGTTTTTCAGCACCAAAAAGTAATAAAATTTTATCGTTCTTTTTCACGGTCCAAAAGACCCGGTAATAATAGAACTCGAATAAATCAATGAGTATTCGACTGTGTTCTCTCCTGGCTCAGATTTAATAATCCAATCGATCAGTTGTAGGTGTGTATGAGAATGCAGTATCCTAATTCCATCAATATTGCGTTCGTCATGTTGAATTGAAAGCGGAGACGATTTTCCGATTAGAAGTTCGTAATTGAATTTTAAATGTTAAATTAACTTGAAACTATTATTAGAACGGAAAGGTACTAACTTAAGATAAATACACATTTACCCTATTAGTTTATTTCATCCTTTCAGTTTATTTTATACTTTCAGTTTATTTCATTCTTTTAATTTACTTATTCATGCGAGCACTGGGTCGGAATATTTTATGATTTATTTTGAAATAAAAGATAGTGCAAATAAATATTTAAATGATAATAAATCGATTGTTTTGATTACCGTTCACATTTCATATCAACGGTTTTTATAAATATTTAAGAAATTTGTCAACATAAAAATTCATTTTCATTTTTATTTTGTATTATTGTGGTTGAATAAGAAAATTGCTGTTGAATAAGAATAAAAAAAGTCTATTTTATTTTTTTTTATTGCAAAATACGCTATATGTACTGCACTTTTTTACCATTTTAAAATTACTCATCTTGAAACAGATTATAATTCACATATTTTATAGATTTTTTTTAAAAAAAATACAGGGTATTCTGTAAAGAACCCCCTTAATAGATATTTTTAGAATCTTAATCAGAATAAAATCTATAAAGTATAAACACCGGGGTCCGTAAATTATTATTTAAGAGAGAAAAACAGCGTATACACTATCAAAAACATGTTTGGATGACGGAGGAAGCAGAAAAAAAATGAAAGCTGTTTATTAGAAGTACTTCAACGTTTCATCAGGCAATCAAACCGGTTTCGGTGCTTTCATGCCGCCTTCTAGAGATTCATCAAACTCAGATAAGATTTTTATTTCCTTTTCCTTTTAGAAACTAATTTGAGTATGTGCTCAAAAAAATAAACGAAACACACTGAATAACTTTTATTCTAATGTTTAGATTTTCAATACTAAGATTCAATCTTAGTAGTTCGAGGGTGTGACCTTAAATATGCTTATAGATTACTGCAGACGACATTTTAAGTTACGATATCAAACATAAAAACGCGATTTTTTTGAAAAAAATTTTTTCTTTTAATTTGTATTCCTTACTTTCAAAATGTGGAGGATAGCAGCCCACAAGATGGAAAATATGGTTTCAATAGTTTAGGTAGAGAGTAGTCTAAAATTCAGTGATTTTTCAATCTGCAAAATCAAAGGTATACAAATTATATTATTATATTAATACAAGAACTATATTAATACAAGTTATATTATTAGAAGTTATAAGTTTTTAAGTTTAGTTATTATTTCACTAAGGTTTGAACCATCCAAAATCAGGGATAGTTTCCGAATTTAGGAGAATTATATAATTCTTTTAATTGCAATTCCAGTAAGACTGCAACCTCTTTACCAATGGTGGAGGCGGCAATGCAAATGAAACGAAAGGCAACTGGTTTTTTAGTTTTATTTTATTAAATTTAGGGATAACATAGTTAAGGGAAATTTTTACAGCTCTTACTAAATAAGATATTATTTCTTTGCAGATGCACAAGCAATTTTTTGTGTTAACGGCCGCGGATAACTTTGCAGAAAATTACTCAATCTGTTGTAAAAGAATTTTATACTAACATTATATTGAATGAAATCGGTAAGACTTGCACTTATACACCTATTATAAATAACATTCACTCAATTTACGTCTCGTACGCCTTCCAATGAGGTGAACCGGGTTCGAAACCCAGCGATGGCTGGTCGATACGAATTTCGCACCCGGCTCGCAACGACCACAGTGCTGAAGTAAAATATCCTTAGTGGTAGACGGATCATGGTTTAGAGTCCCCTTGCCATTAGGCTAACCGTTGGAGGTTTTCGTGATTTTCCTAGTTTAGTTCGTAAACCCAAAAATTGGATCAGCTGTTCAACGACGGTTGTAAAAAAATTTATAAATACATGCAGCTAAAAACGGCTAAAGAGAATTCATTACCCTTTATTTTTGCTATCCCTAAATCAAACATACGCGTACAGGGCCCGACTTAGCCTAATTGAGGACCGGGGCCCTCCTCTGCTTCACTATTTCAGTAATGAAGAACCTAACTTTATGGAGGTATTTCAATTTTTCCGCTCATTAAAAATAACAAGTAAAATGACTAGAACCTAAAATAGCTATAAAGTCCACCCTCCTCCAATGGTCAGACGAAATATCATTCTGTCCTTGTTATTGATTTTCTTACAACTCCATTATGTCCATTATGCCAAATGCAGTTTTCTGATTGTTAATTTTCTCATCTAGCTGTGAAAAATTCATATCCTTGCTGACATTAAGGCAGAATTCAGCAAATATTTATAATTACGATGGCTCAATTAAGCCAATCAGAAGCCTATATTTTTGTAAGCATATCGCATTTTGCGAAATGTAAAAATACAGGTTTTGATGGGCCAAATTTGTTTATCATAGTTGTGAAATTTAAGCGGCATTCTGCCCTAGAACGCCATGGATTTACGAAATATAGATTGTGTTCATACGATAGATTAATGAAGAAGCTAACATAAGACTGACGGATTTTAAACTGTACTGATATTTTGATTTTAAAAAAAAGTTCATTAAAGAAGGAAATGTAATATAAACTCTTCGGTTTGTGGGCCCCCTTAGATGTGGGGGCCCGGGGCGGCTGCCGCGTATGCCCCTGCCTTAGTCAGGTTCTGTACGCGTAGCAGAAAGAATATTAAGACAAATTCGAATTAGGCTTAACAGATCAGGAGCGGATAGAAACTATACCTTATAAAACTATTTAATACAGGTTACAGAAACTTGAAAATTGAAATAGAAATACCCTTATTGCACAGGAAAAAAAAATATATACATATTGTTAATAGTGAACTTAAGTTTCGGCTGATAAAAAGCAACACTAAATTGTTATGACCAAAGACTCCCCAATTTGTTATCAATTACAAAAGAAATTAAAACGCTCTAACAATGGAATTTTCGGGAGCGAAAGCGCATAGTGCAAAGGCGAGTGGTCTAATGTGTGAAGGGTGACGTGAACGTTATGCATTTTCGGTGTTTAGAGATTTCATGCGCCGTTTAAATTGTATATGAGAGCTCGATTTGGTGTTACGTGAGAAAAAAAAAAATTCTTACACACAACTGTTAGGGTCGTGCAACATCAAATTCGGAGAGATATTACGCCAGTTTTTGAAGTGCTCCGACCGTTGGGCAAGCGTAAAATATCCCTACCAGTCCTAGGCACTGAATTAGAATTTCATTGATGTTGCAGGAGGTTTTTGTGGTTTTCTTCTCCATGCAACGCAAATGCGGGTTAATCCTTCACGAAGGCGACTTTGTCGCAATACTTATATCTTATATGTCTTCTGGTTCAAAGCTACGGAGTTGACCGTTGATTGACTCGAATCCGATCGTCTGTTCAACGCTGGCGATAAAAGAAAAACCTATATGATTCACTTTTGGAAAAGTTAAATTCCAAAAAGTGACAGAATTTTTTTTTAAGAACTCTGTTTCATTTTAAGCACGTTCAATAAATAATCAGCCACAACCCCTAGTCTATCACATCCTTACATAGCAATAAAAAAATATTAGAGAATAAAAAGAGATGAAAATGGTTTTACGGTTTTATGGCCCTAGTTGAAGACCACAGAGTAATAAAATTGCTGCATGATATCTTGGTTAGAATCGTTTCAAATTTTGTATCTAAAGCAAAAGAGAAAAAATATTTTACGCTGTGAGAATTTTATTAAGGGGTTATTGGCTTTTACGGTCATATTGCTTCTTTCATCATAAAATGGTTCATTCATTTAAAGAAAAAAAATTTTTAAATACCTTTACTTATGTATTAAATGATTAGCAAATAAAATGATTATGAAATAAATTGTTTCGTAAACATATCAAACGATTAGTTTGTTTTTTATGGTATAACTTGGGGGACTAAGCCCCCCGTTCGCTACCACTAACTGATCCCGATGATTGCTTCGCAATAATTTTTCTTTCCTTTTTTTTAGTTGTTAACCGTCGTTGAACAGCCGACCCAATTTTTAATTTACGACTACCAATGTTCAACTCAGTAGTCTTGTAATTTTGACCCTAATTCAGAAGACAAGGGAACTCCTGGTTTAAGTATTGGGAGAAGCATGTCTTCGTGGAGGACTTTTTTGATGGAACTAAACCGCATTTACGCTGCATAAGGAAGAAAACCATGAAAACTTCCCACGGTTAGACTGACGGGAATGGAGTTCTAACCCATGATCCATCTACCACTAAGAAAATTTTACGTCAGCACTGCGGATAGAGCGAGCCGAGCGCAGGATTCGTATCGACGAGGCATCGAACCTGGGTCACCTCATTGGGAGGCGAGCGCTCTTTCCCCTGAGCCACCATTACTCCAATTGTTGTTCCTATGCATAAAACAGCTTTTATGCGAATAAACAACTTAAAGCAGTTTTTTCTTTGAAAGTTCACTTATAATATATATGTTACCGGCAACGTATGAAATCCGGCATTATACAGAATGCCTAGGCATTCTATATAATGCCTAAAACTAGCCGGCAAAGTATGAAATGATTTATATTTCACACATTGCCTAAGCATTCTATAGAATGCCAAATGAGAAACCGATAAAGTATGAAATAAACGTCCTGATGAGGTTATTATGTAAATGATGTGCATGTTACTGTGAATGACCAAAATCGGTGGTTGTTGACTTTCACCGGTGAATGTTGACAATCACATAGTCGATTTGGTGAATGTCCGAAATATTTATTACTTCCGATTTGATATTAACTTATTCGTGGATATAATTGTATTTATTCGATATTTTAATACTTACTGACGATAGATTAAAAGAAACACCAGTGTTTGGAGTATCGGGCAAATGTATACCGGCCAATGGCACTTGACCTTAAAAAAATATCAGTGTATTCTATACCTGGCAGATGTATACCGGGCAGTGGCACTGAACCTTAAAAGAACATCAGTGTAGAGGATATACCGGACAAATGTATACCTCGCAATGGCAATTAACTAGACCTAGTATGATTAGACCTTTGATAAATATCCGCAATATATACTAGGTCTAGTTAAGTGCCACTGCCCGGCATACATTTGCCCGGTATACCCTACACTAATGTTTTTTTTAAGGTCAAGTGCCATTGCCCGGTATACATTTGCCCAAACAACCAACACTGATGTTTCTTCTAATCTATCGTCAGTAAGTATTAAAATATCGAATAAATGTAATTATATCCACGAATAAATTAATATAAAATCGGATTTTATAAATATTTCGGACATTCACCAAAGCGACTATGTGATTGTCAACATTCACCGGTGAAAGTCAACAACCACAGATTTCGGTCATTCACAGTAGCATGCACATCATTTACATAATAACCTCAACATTAATTTGCAATCTTTAATGATCAAAGTATTTTATTTTCCCGGTTAAGCACTAAAGAGTTAAATGCCACTTTTTCTGAAGAGGAAAGTACTCAAAACGCTTTTTTTTTAATAATTTGATCTATTAATCTATTAACCCTTAATGTGCATATTATTTCATTTTCACGATTCGGCACTGAAGAGTAAAATGTCACTCTGTCTGAAAAGAAAAGTATATATTTGAATTCCTTAGGGTGCAGATTATTTTATTTCCACTGATTACAAGGTTTTAAAAAATATATATTAAAAGAGAGGATAGTGAAACACCATAAATTTTCTAAAAAAAATAATAAACAAAATTTAGACCTCCAAATTTTTTATATAATTTAATATATTTTTAATTTTTTAAACTTAAATAAAACTTAAAAACTAAATGAAATATTTTTAAATTCAATTTTTTCCAACTTTTATTTAAATAAACATAACATTGCCAAAAAATTAAAAAAAAAATTTACTGATTTATGTTTAAAAAAAAATAATTAGAGAATAATCATCCTCATATTGTATGCAAAATTTTAAAAAAAAAACTTTTTGTTTATCGTTCCTGATTAAATCTTTCTTATATAAAGCATGCTATGGAAGCTCTAAACATATTAAAATCATGCAGTTTCTTTAAAAAAAAAGATCGACATATTTAGTCGAAACAAATATTTTTTTGAAGTTCTCCATAAAGAAAGTTTTTTTTTAAAAAAAAAAAAAAAAACTCTCTGAAAGCAATAATGTGCAAAATGAAACCATTTAAAAGAAGAACATTCTAGATTACTGAAGACTTAGTCGTAAATATATAAATAAGAGTTTGGAAATAAATAACCACAAAACAAACATTTTAACTTTCGCTTCAGGAAATAAATTTCTATCTCTAGACACAGACAAAAAATCATTTCGAATTTTCAGTTCTTGTTTGTTTTTAACTTACCTGTATACAAGTATTTTTTCTCTCGTATATATATGTATAGAGAGATAGATTAATAGATAGATATTTTTTCAATTTACTAGGGGTTAGTCACATGATACTTAAAAACATTCTAATAGGTCATGGTTAATACTAGACGATATCGAAGTTTTAATATCGAGATATATCCCAAAATATCGATAATTTTTTCGACGATATCGATACTATTTACTAGACGATAATAGATAAATAACATAATTTTTCCAATTTAACTCATTTTCATTCTTTTTCTTTTTAATGAATGGTCAATATTTTCGTCATTCAAATAAGAGTTTATCAACATTCACAATAACATAGTAATCAATAATTATAAATATCGATAATACTGTTATTATCATAATCGATATCTATTGCATATTTATCATGTATCGTGACTCATAATATGGTTATCAATGTGTTTAAAATTGCTTGAAAAATATCTATATATAGTAATATATTGACCAGCTCTCGCTAATACATAAAAAGATTAAAATATTTCGATCATTATCCTCGGGTAATTATAATAACAGAAATAAATAATTAAATCCTTTTTAAAATATTTTTTACGTTATTAAACTCAGTGGCGCGACAGCCCATAGAGGGCCAAGGCCGACTGTGTCCATCTCAGTTTTCTTGACCTTGGGCTCTGAGGTGCAGGAGCAGATGTTCCGGTCAGGAGGTCAGCCGAGCGCGGAACCCCCAGTGACCTTGGCAAGCAGTTCCGCAGTTCCCAAGCATGCTTGGTACTCATTTATCGACCCACTGAAGGGATTAAAGGCTGAGTCGACCTTGCCCGGCCCGAGGGTCGAACCAGGGACCTGTGCCACGACAGCGCTACCGCTCAGCCACGGGGCGTCTTTTTACGTTATTACGTTAGTAATTATCTTTGTTCTTTTCAACCCTGTTAAATAATTCCAGTAATTTTGATGAAAATTAAAATTAATTTTAAGGGGGGGAGGGCAAACTTGCACTGGCTCTCTTAATTAAATTAAGTATATTTTCCAGATTATGGTTATCATCCTTATTTTGAAGGTCGATAATCTTAAGGAGTCAAACAACGTACATTTTAGCGCCTGATTTCTCAATTTAAAACATCGTAAAACATAATAAATTAGTTAGCTTTATTAGGGCCTAAATCTCTAACCATTTAGTGAAAATCAATTCACTAAATTAAAAGTTATTCAGGCGTTATCATCATTAGCATTTTAGGACATAAAAACTCTGATCGTTAAATCAAAATTTATTTTCATCAAAATTAATTTAAATCAAAAGTTATTAAAAGTTATTATTTTTATTTTGAGAATTTAAGTTTAATCGTATTATCGTGAAAAAAATTCATAATTACATAGCACTGTAATGTGGTTTAACTGTCACCTTATTAAAAATGCAACAAATTACCAATAAAATCTATTATTTACCTGGATTTAATGTTTTTTTTTACAACATAATGGGTCGAAAATAATTTTATAACTATCATTGAACAGCCGAACCAATTTTAGGTTTACCACTACTAACGTTCAACTCCGCAGTCTTGTAATTTTGAACACAATCCAGAAAACAAAGCAACTCCTGGATCAAATATTAGGAGAAATTTGCCATGGTGGAGGACTTTTTGATAGAACTAACAACATTCGTGGAGAGGAAAACCACGAAAACCTACATGGGTTAGCCTGACGGCAAGGGGACTCTAACCCATGGCGGTGCAGGACGGGTGAGGAATTCGTATCCGGTTCACTTCATGGGAAGGCGAACGCTCTATCCCCTGAGTCCCAACAGCTCGGTCAAGGATAATTTTATAACCGTCGTTGAACAGCCGACCCAATTTTATGGGTTCACGACTACTAATGTTCAATTCCGCAGCCTTGTAATTTGGAACCCAATCCAGAAGACAAGGGAACTCCTGGATTGAGTATTGGGAGAAATTTGCCTTCGAGGAGAACTTTTTGATGGAGCTAACCCGCATTTGCGTTACATGGAGAGGAAGACCACGAGAACCTCCCACGGTTAGCCTGACGGCAAAGGAACCCTAACCCATTATCCGTCTTCCACTGAGGATATTTCACGTCAGCACTGTGGTCGGTGCAAGCCGGATGCAGAATTCGTATCGATTGAGATTCGAACCCAATTCGCCGCATTGGGGGGCGAACGCTCTATCCCCTGAGACACCACGGCTCGGTCAAGGATAATTAAAATATTTTTCAATTTTATATTTATATAACCCCGTGTTTCTACTCATATTTTTCTTATTGACAAATTTAAATTCGAAACTGTCAGCTCTAACGTTTAAACAGCCCAAGAAAAATTTTCACTATTAGTCAAGTCTTTACTATCATTCTGGTAAAAGTCATAAATATCAATTAAAAATTGAGGCGTAGAGACATTTTTGTTAACAGCATACCTTGCGAAAACCGTTCGTTTTATATGCGAGACTGTTTCAATTATTTTGATTCAGAAATATCTGAACGCAGAAATTTAAGAAAAAAAAAATACTCCAAGTTTTATAAAAACTTGCCTTTGGAAGATATTTATTTGAAAGATATTTATTTGAACTTTATTTTAAATCATATTCCAAAACTTTTTTTGGATTATCACCCATTTTGCAAGTCTCACTGTTCCTTTACTGGGGGGGGGGGGGCAATAACAATCATTTAAAAAATTTTTTATCCCATTTTAAGTATTTGGATGAAAATAAATTCCTCATATCACTTTGCAGCTTAAATTAATTAATTGATTATCCCACATTTAGTAAAAGATACAAAACTGAAAGAAAAAAAGCAACCGAATAAATGGTTTTCATACCGTGCACTAAGGTATCATGATAAAATTTTACTACATTTACCAAATTTTATTACATGCTAAAAAATTATATTTGCTTGTTATATTTTCGAAAATCTTTTCCGAAGCGCTTCGGTAAAAGTCACCGAGCTTTTCGGTGTTCTCATAGAGCCAAATACACGGTAAATTTTACTATATTCTGGTAGATTTAACCGCAATATTTTTCTCAGTATACTAACCAACACTGATACAATATTATACAGCTGTGCTGTAAAAAATAATCACATTTTTCTCATTGAATTTTATTTTATAACCGTCGTTGAACAGCCGACCCAATTTTTTGGGTTTACGACTGCTAATGTTTATCTCCGTAGCCTTGTAATTTTGAACCTAATCCAGAAGACAAGGGAACTCCTGGGTCAAATTTGCCTTCGTGGAGGACAATTTGATGGAACTAACCCGCATTTGCATTACATGGAGAGGAAGACCACGAAAACCTCCCACGGTTAACCTGACGGCAAGGGGACTCTAACCCATGATCCGTCTACCACTGAGGATATTTCACGTCAGCATTGTGGTCGGTGCAAATCGAATGCGGAATTGGTATCGATCAGCCATCGCTGGGATCGAACCCGGTTCACCTAATTGGAAGGCGAACGCTCTATCCCCTGAGCCATCGCGGCTCTCTCATTGAATAGAGCAGGGGTGGCCAACCTGCGGCTCGCGAGCCACGTGCGGTTCTTTGAAGGATTATTTGTGGCTCTTGATAAAAGTACTTGAGTTCTCTTTTCAATTTTGTGCTATTATATTTTTAAAAAATTATTGTCGTTCCGTATGTTCCGAATTTTGGAAATTTGTACCAGAATCGAAGTATCCTATACTAAAAAAGGCTGCTTGTCGAATTATTTCAATATTCGGAACAACATACTTATGCGAATCATTTTATCCTACTTTAAAATTCGTGAAATCCAAGCACCAATTATTATTCTTAACTAACCAGCAACTCAAAGAATTACTGAGAAGTGCTGTCACCAATTATTCACCAAATTTTAAACAATTGTCAAGAGAAGTGAAATAAATGTGTTTAATTTTTAATATTTAAATTCAATACACATATTTTGTACTTTTATTTATATGTTCTCAATAAATATAATTTCTGTAAAAAAAAATAATAAATAAATAAATAAAATATTAATCCCTTTTTTGCATATCTTTTAAATACGTATTTAATTGCGGCTCGCGAAAAATTTCAAATTTTGAAAAATGGCTCGACTATCAAGGAGGTTGGCCACCCCTGGAATAGAGTATAACGATACCAAGTAAAAGTTTGTAACAAATCTCGTTGTACGAAATAAATAAAATGTCGGGTTGTGGATCTGCAATATTTGCCTTTTTTTTTTTTTTTAATCGTTTAAGTAATTTTATTTTTAAGAACTTTTTTCCTTTCTGAAATTAGAATATTGTTCAGTGCCTGCCATTTGAAAAAAAAAAATTAAATAAATCAGAATAGAGTCCAAAAATAATTTTAATCCCGACTGCACAGCCCTGGTTTTAAGTCGTATTATTATTATTATTATTCACAATTGCTCAAAAAAATTAGGATATTCAACAAATGACCAACAATAATAATTTCCCACATACAAATAATAAAGTTACATTAAATATATATTTTCCTTTGCTTAAAAATATCAACACATATGTATATCTAGTTTAACATTTGTAAGTTCGTGACTCAAAATAAGCATTCTAACAAGCGTCAAAAAATAATAAATATATTCAAGCTGGAATTAATATTGTATGCATACAATGAAATTGTTGGGATAAATGTAAAAACTTGAAACGCATTAACTGAATGAATATTTTATATTTTATGTACGTCCTTCAGGATGGCAACAGTACTTCAGACGCGGAAAATGCCCATTACAAGAAAAAGTATATTTCTACTTTAATTCAAACTAAATATATTAATAACATGGCGATTGAAATAATAACAGTATTCGAAATAAAATTATAAGATGATAATGAAAGTTATAGCATGGTTTTATAAACAATAACTAGATAAAAATAATAAAATATGTAAAATGTTAATTAAAATAAGACCATGAAAGATCATTAAAACAGTAACATGATTTGCATGAAGATGATATAATTATAATAATAAATTGATTGGCGTAAAATAATGACATGATAATTTAAATATTAACAACATTTGAAATAAGATGATGACATAAAAATTAAAATAATAGTATGTAATAAAGTGAAATAATATTATGATAAATAAAAATTAATAACATGATAATTTATATATTAGCATAGTAAATAAAATAGCGATATTAGTATTAAACTAACAAGATTTATTAAAATTATATTTTAACTCGCATGAAAAATAACGTAAACATTAAAATACTAACAATATCCTAAGTAAAATAATTTTATGATAAAAAAAAATAAAAGCATGCAAATAAAATAATGACATGATAATAAAAATATTAACAGTATATGAAATAAGGTAATGACATGAAATTCATAGTAATAGTGCGTAATAAAGTAGAATAATATCATGATTAATAAAAATTAATAACACACATGACAGTTTAAATATTAGCACGGTAAACAAAATAGCAATACGATTAGAATGAAACAAACATGATGATTAAAATTATAATTTGATACGCATAAAAAAAATAACATGAACATTAAAGTACAAACAATATATCAAGTAAAATACTGATATGATTAATAAAATAAACGCATGCAAATAAAAATAAAAAAACATGAAATATGATAATTGAACTAGTAAAAAATATAAAGCATTTCCGTAAACAGCCCATTTTGTGTGGAAAAGGGGTAAGGGGGGTGACCAACGGATTGATGGCGGATATGTGGTCTACATTGCGCACCAGCCACCTTTACTTTGCAAGTAGATTGTATTTACTTCAAGCCGCCGCTAGTTATTCCCAATGAAAACTCAGTCTGCCTTTAACCACTGAGCCATCACAGCTCAATTAAACAAGTATTAAAATAATAAAAATATAAATAATTAATTATAAAAATATAAATAATGAATAATGAAAATATAAATAATGAATAATAAAGTAGCATATAGTAAATAAAATAATAAAATGAAAAATAATTAGAATGGAAAAAGAAGTTACTTGATTTGCTGTGAAATAACGTGTTAATAAAAATTTTAACTTGATCTGCATAAAATAGTAACATAACTCTTAAAAAAAAATAAGATATTTAATTTGTATAAATATAAAAACTTGAAACCATAGGTAGAGTATTAATATTATTTCTGGACTAAATAACGTCCTTGGTGCATATTTTTACCTTGATCCATATTAAAAGTAACCACAATCTGGAAAATATGGTCTCAATAGTTTAGCCGGGAGAGCTATCGAAGGTTAAGTTTGAACCCCTTAATATTGATTTCATTTATTAAGCAACTTTTTGCACCCAATTATAAAATTTGTTTGTCCAAAGATAATTTTATGAAGAAAAAAAAATTGTTGTGGTTATTTATTGCATAGTTTTTTTTTTTTTTTTTTTTTTTTTGTTTTTTTTTTTAATTTTGTTTAATAACGGCCAAAAAACTTTCCGAACCGTTATAGGTAAAAAAAAAATTAACTATTAGAACAATTCAATTTTAAATAGCAAAGAAAGATAAAGTTTGAGCAACTTAAAATCAGCCAAATAGTTTCTAAACAACAAAATTTCGATAAAACCGTATTTTCAAATTACCATTTCTCGTAAATTATTGGATCGATTCCGCTCAAATTTCGAATTTATTTGTTGGTGTAGGCCATTAAGGGATAAAGGATGTGATTGTTCTTGCTTTCCAGTGTTACCATATATTGCCAAGAATTCGAGTTCTACCACACTCATACGTCAAATCCGTTTACAGGGCGGGCCCATTAATATATCCATTCATTCATCCACAAATCTTAATTTTGACTTAAGCCAGAGAACGATCAATCTCCAATCCAGTAACCCCAGAGGCATAATTTGCAATGGGAACACGGAGGACTTTGTGACCCGACAGATTAAGCGTGCACCAGTCTCGCACTTGTGGAGCCTTATTCTTCATGATCCCTTTGGCCCACAACAGGTGGTTGTGATAATACTTTACTTTGATTTGGTTACATTTTAAACGAATCATGAGACTCAGCACAATCTATGAGTGTCGCAGGGTCCCAATTTCTGAGTAGGACGATATTAAATTGTACAGTTACAATAGTTCTCTCAATTTCACGCATGAGAAAAAATATTTTCTTAAATGCGTTAGTTAACTTTAAAAAGGTTAACTATTTCCTGTTTTTAACTTATTAACTGAATTTATTAAATCGATAATAATTCGCGAAAATTTCCTTTGTTTGGCTATTGAGATGGACTAATAGTGATTTCTAATAATTAAAAGGGACATATTCCCCTCAATAATGAAATATTCAGGGGGCAAGTACCTACGCCCCCCCCCCCTGCCTATAACTCTTATGGCACAGTCATAACCTAGATATTCAATATATTAAAAATCAAGTTTTGTTTCAAATGTCGTAATTTTTTATTTTATTTTAAACATTAATTAATAATTAAACGAGTTCTATGAACTCTGTACGACGAATGAATTAGAATCAGTGAACTAGCTTAAAAAATTTTTTTTAAAAAATTATTAGCCTTTTAATATTACTATACATATCAATATGTTGTTTATATTTATAATGCAACTATTGATGGCTACCATGCTTTTTCTTTTCTTCCTCTAATGAAAAAAAGAAGAGATTTTTCTGAATGTAATATTTAAAAACATTTTCACAACTGATATATTTTCAGTAAAATAAAAGAAATTTGTTTCACTTTACAATATTTTATAATTTGTAAATACGAGTGAAAATTGATATTCTAAGAAAGAAAACATTTTATACAAGTCAAGAAGGCCCACCCCAAATGTTCTAAAAATTATTTGTGGAATAGTTGAAACTCACAAAAATCAATAATACTAATGTAGTATTAATTACATTTAATACTTTGTTTAATGCTTTTTCCATTCGTTTTTAAGTCGATATTAGCTTTCATCTTTGTAGTAATTTGTTCCTCATTTAAAGTAAAGAATCACAATTTATTTTAGTTCAGTTAAGTTATAACATATGATAATCAATTGTATAATGATGGTAAGGGAAAATATCAAACTATCTTTATATAAGCTAGTTGATAAAAGGAATTTTCACCTTGAATCCGAAACTGATCAATAATAATTATCTTAAAGATATTGAAAATATACTATAAAAAGAATTTTTGGCAACGTCCATGAGGTTTAGATAGCGCCCTCTCGTGGGTACGGATGATTGCCGCGGCAAACCGCAAATTGACGGATTTAGTGTGAGCATTGTTTACTGTGAGTTGTGTTATCTCGGTGAAATGCCTCAAAAATACTATCCCAGACTTTAGTATTAATTATCTCTATAATAAAATAATCATTACGAACATCATTATTTCGTGTTATCAGTGAACTTACAGTGTTATGTTCGTTGTTTCAAATCATGCTTACATAATGACCCTGTCCCAAACATATGATCCTTGTCAAAATAGAGCAGAAAGGTTTCGGTATCGCTATGTTTTGGATTAAAACGATAAATAAACAAATGTGCTAAACTTCTTCCGCTTCTGAGTGTGTCGTTTTTTGATCGGATACCAACTTCCATTTATCGTCTGCGTTATCAAATGAAATTAATCAAAATGTGATCAGTGTCTTTTACGGAGTATATTTCTCTTGGAATGACTTCAGAACAAAAAAATAATCGTCTGTTTTATTGAACGAAATTTAACAAAATGTGATCTGTGTCTTTTGCAAAAGATATTGCTGTCGTGTAATGACTTCTGAAGAGAAAAATATAATCAATAAACCGACTATCAAATTAGAAAATAGTGAAGTAATAAAAACCAGTGATGAGCGTTTGGATAAATGTTGTGACTCGCCCGTCTTGCTGGCGGGAGATAAACAACAAATCTTGCCAAATAATAACCACGAAAATGATGTCAATAAGTTGACGATGGGAGGCCCGAAATCTCCTCGTATAGACATACCTAATGCACAGCAACGTAATGCCCACCAACTATCCGGTAATTCGCTGGCCAGTGAAGACCGAAGTAGTGTATCAGAGGAAGGTAGCAGCGAAAATTTAGTTTATTTTGATTGGTCTTTATCTCAATCTAAAGACGATGGAAGTGGTAGCTTTCGTAATCAAGCTCAGCGACCAAAATCAGTGTCATTCCATACTGCTTCCAGTCTTCCTTTAGAAAATAAAATTTCTAATGGTAAGATTTGCTGAATATTGTAATTTATTCATATTTTAGTGGTCTCTGAAATCAAGTTTATAAGTTCTGGGGAAGTTTCGAGTCTTTAATAAAATAATGTAACATTTCTTTGCAGTCATTTTAGCTTTAAGAAAACATAATGTTTTTCACTAACTTTAAAAAAATTAAGAATGCTTAATTGCTAGTTAAACGGACTAGTAACTGCATAAACATTTCAACTGGTTTGTTCACATGTTTAGATGTTAGTTTTTTTTAAAAAAAGGAAAAAGTACTTAAAAATTTATAAAGCTAAGTAAATGTTAACAAATACAATATTTAAATTCATTTTAACCGAAAGATGATAATAAAGTTTTATATAAATGAAAATTGCATCATTATGTTTTAATGAAAGGGTTTAATGATACATTTCCGTTATACACTAGTATTCAAAAGTTAAGCATAATTTTAAAATGTGCTTTGTGTAAAATTATGCTTTCAAACACCATTCGAAGTAATGCATTATATTAAAAGTAGAAGATGTCTCTGTTTTTAGTACTTGTTGACACCAACTATAAGTATTCATCGAAGAGTTTTTTAACTTGAAAAAATTCGAAAACAAAAAATTGCGTAGTAGTTTGTCTAGAGATAGATATGAGTTATTTCTTTTTTATTGATCCTGTAACAGTACAGCATAAAGTTTTACTTATAAATGTCATAATTTACTTTCATGTGGTTTTTCCTATGTTTTCATGGCTTACTATATACATATTAGAGATGGATTTTCATGTTTTGTCTGTGCTTTTCCATATATTTCTGTTCCTAACTACATCTTGTTGTTTTTTTCCCTGGATATTTATTTTAATGATTGTTTATGTATATTGATGTTATGTTTCTTCTTCCGGATAAATTTTTTTTATTTGTTGATATGCTATGCACGAGGAATGTACCGTTGTTATCTTTGCTCTTAAGTTATGGCTTGTGAAAGTTGGTAAAATAATTCGAATTGGCGCTATGTGATGTATATAGAGCAGTGTTCCCCAACCTTTTTATCACCGCGGACCTGTCAACGTTTGATAATTTTACCTCTGCCTGCTGGGAGGGGGGCGTTGATTGTTTATATTTTAGATTAATTTGATTTATTAATTTTAATTTAATTGTATTTAAACATGCCTTCAAAATAAAATACAGTTATACCAAAAAAATAAATATAAACTGATTTAACATTTTAACTTACTAGAACATTAAATCAATGAGAACCCTGAGCTTGTTTCTTTGCAATGAGAGGGTTCCATTTAGGGGTGATCGGAGACAATGGTACATTACAAACATTAAATAATTTATGCCACTCCCTTCGGGGGGCCCCTTTTTTTAAACAAATAAAAGTTTTAGTGGAACACAGATATTTTTAATTTGGGATATAAACCTAGGAATTTAAATTCAGATTCAATGAAATGGACGGCCCAGTATCATTTGATATGTGCACCGGGGGTTGGGGAACACTGGTATAGAGCATATGTTGTTTTTGAAAACAAATTCTACTATTCACTTTTTGAAAAAAAATTTTATTGTTCAAATTTTTGAGAATTTAATTTTTTTTCTTCTATAATGTGCATATATTGGCTAAAAATACAAATTTTTTTAAACCTGATTCGAATTATCCCTAACAACAATTTTATCATGGCCCCCATTGTGTTCAAAAGTGACTCGATGTGGGACTATTGGATTTTTTCTGGTCCTAGAATGGCCTATATAGGGCCTACATTGGCTAAATAATGGATATAAAATATCGAGTGAATCTGAAAATTGTATATTGGACCGATATTGGTTGTAAAGGGACTGTAAAATATCGAGTGAGTCGAAAATTTTTATATAGGGCCAATATCGGAAAAATAAAGGCCCTTTGAACACTTACTAAGCCAAGATTCATGAATATTGGTCCAATAAGAGCCCAAGTTATTTTGCTGCTGGGGATTATATGGTTCTTCTTGTCAAGGAGCTAGGAACCCATGCTGGGAAAATTCTGGTGTCACCACTTAGTGTAGCATTCTTTTCTTGGTGTTGCATAACCTAGAAAATTTCCTTATCTCTGTTTACACTAAAATGATTGGATACAGTTCTCTGAGATTTTTTTTAAAAATTTTTTTCAAGTACTTACATAAACCTGGGGGGTGCGGTGCCAATATGAGAATTTATTAGCAAAAGTAACTTCACTTAAACAGAGTTCGCCCGAGGAATAAAAAATGACCGGGTGCACAGAAAAGGTGCAAGAGTTTTAAAACGGTTATCACTGTTAAAATGAGTCAAAATATGTAATATTGTGTTATAACTGAATTTGATCCTCATTTTTTAAATTATCCTCTTATGCTATTTATGTGTATCTTTCACAAAGTAATTCTCACTCATAATCAAAATAACAGAAAAATTTGGAGCTTTTGAAAAATAATTACAGTCAAGCTGAAAAATTAAATTACAGGCAAGCTCTTTGTGTAAATTTTCTAAAGTAAACTAAGAAAAAGGATTGATATACAACTTTAAAGCTTTATTATTTTTATTTTAAACTGAAAATTATGAGAAAATAAATATTTAAAGGTGCATTTTAAAAAAAATAATAATTCATTAAAAAAAAATAATGGTAAAATTTAAAATCATTAATGTACTCCCCCCCCCCCCCTAAATAAAAGATGCGAATACCTCCAGGGTGGAATATCATGCAAATTTTAACTATTTATAACTAGACAATATAAAAAAAATTAATAAAAAAGGAATGAAATTTAAATTAAATAATTATTGTTAAATAAATAAATCATAAGTGAACTCTTCATTTAAACATGAGGTTAAGAAAACAGCCTTTTCCTGAAAATTTTTTTTTAAAGGTAGTGTTTTTAAGGAATGGTAGCTTATTTAGAAAAGGGCAAGTAGGGTGCATTAATAAGTATCAAAGTGCTGGCAGGTTTTGCCACCCTTCAAAAAGCGCTTAGGGAGAGCAATGACTTAAATTTGGAAGGGGTAATAAAAGTTTTTTTTTTTTTTTTTAACTAAAGCAGGTTTGCATTATAAATGCATAAATTTCTTTCTCAGGAACCTGTTAAATATTCTTTAGTGTCTGATAGACTTATAGAACATTTATCTTCATTTCAAATAAAAATAAAAACTTTGGAGAATCTTCATTTTTATTCTACTTATTAAATAAGAGCCTTCTTTCTGATCAAGCATAATAAATAGTTCATAAACTTAAATCAACATAAGAAAAAAGATTTAGTTTGTCTCTAAACTCGTGTGCAAATTTATTAATTTTAATAAATCTGCTTTAATTTTTTTAAATATGGAATTTAAGTTGCTATTTGTTACGTTGAAAAAATTTTTACTTCAAGTGTAATCAGTATAAAATGTTAATTCCGGTGATCTCGATTTTTTTTTTTCTTTTCCAAATTTTTTTCTTCTTATTTTTGTAAAAAACTTAATTCAAATTTATTATGTATCTACAACAGCTCAAAAGTACTTACATATTACTGACTGTTTTTTAACTTGTCAGCTTCATATCAATAATATTGAAATCTCCAATTTTACTTTTTTATAGATAGTAAAACTTGCTTGTGACCAAGTCCTAATTTAACGAGATAATAGCTGTAATGAAAAAATATTTAAAAACGATTGATTAATGTTTAAAAATTACTTTAAAACTCTTTTGCTATGAGCCTAACTTAAATTTTACAAGAATTTTTTTATAAGCTTCTTAAAAATTATTTTATTGAAGCTGTTAACATAATTAGTTTCTATCTGACTATTCAAAAACTTTTACTTCCCTTCAGATGCACTTTAAACTCGCTTTGGTCAAATTACAATATATTTCTGAATATTATCCCATTCGTGTCTTAGCCGAGAATATGCTTTTTCTTTAAAAATGCGCTCAAAATTTAGAAACCAATATTTAAAAAATGAGACAGTTATGGGTAACTTTTAACTTCCCTTTTGGACTACTCAGCCATCCTAGTTAATTTGTTGACCTTTGTTCAGAAATAAAAACTTATTTAATGTCCCGATTCTTTCTTACTTATGTTTCCACCAGTGTTCTTTTCAAGTCTTCTAGATTGAGGTTATCAGCATTTCAACTTAGCAAAAAGCCAAGGTAATTCTGGTGGTAAGAGTTGAATCGTATGAATAAACTTTTTACAAATTATTCCTTTCCAAATGTCATTTTTAGGTGTTTCATATTCAACTGCTATTTTATGTGCTTATATGTTTTGTAAGTACTGTTTTGCAATATTTAGTAATCTCTTAACTAACGCTCGATCAACAAAAAAATATTTGTGGAGGTGTTAGCAGGAAATTTTGCGAAATTAACAGATCTAATTGAGAGCCTTCTTCCCCTTTAGCTTTCGAACATTTTCATAAAATTCTTGGATGATGTTTGGAAATATACTGTAATCAAAGATTTTACCTAGATAGATCAAGATATATAAACTGAACATTAACTGCGTATAATTTGAATTAAATATTTTGATTAGTTTGCATAACAATGTGAGGTCCAACATCTATTTAGTAATGGATCACACAGAAAATCTAATGAAGGAACAATAGTTGTTTTACTATAATAAAAATTGTTTCATAATAGCATAAAAATATTTTTAGGAAAGGTTAATTTATTTTTTCTACATTTCAAGCACAATTTAAAAAAAAAAAAAAAAAAAAAAACATGGAAAAACCCAGAAGGCATTTAAAAATCAAAAATTTGATTGGAAAATATGTGAGGAGGAATTTTTGAACCATTGCTATTCATATAGTTTGTCAAGTAAATAGAAAATTTTCTGGAATCAAAAGATGTTCTAGATAGTTTATTTTGTACCATCAATGTTGTATGCAAGGGAACCTGGATGGCAACCTCCCAAATATTTTCACTATTCCGTACATTTTGCTTGGCTATCAGGCATATTTGCAAAAAATAATTTTCTCTTATTTTATTTGGGAAACAAATAAATGAACAACCCATCTTACTTTGTTAAAATTTCTGATTTATTTGAAATAATTTAATTGTAAAGCTCCGAAGACTGGGGGGGAGCAATAAATAACAGAGGGAGTAGCCTTTAATGTAATAAAAAATATCGGGACATAAATATAGGGGTATTTAAAAAATCTGAGAAATGATTAAGAAGCTCGCTAAAAAGGAACTGTGTCCAGGGATCTGTCCAGGCCAAATTTACTACCGTTTAGCGATACCTTCACAAATTCAACTTTAGGAAAAGCGGTAGTTTCACAAAATACTTTTTCTTAAAATTTTATTTTTGTATCCCATAAGAAACGATAAATCCATGTTTTTACCCTATTTTTGTGTTGATTTTTTAATATAAATTTTAATTTTCACAAATTATGTCTAAATTTTCACTAAATAGGTACCTCTCAGAAAAACCTAGACAGACCCCTGGTGTCTGAATTTTCGGGATTTGGCAGGTGTAGGGAGCAGAGTCCCTTGTTGATTGTAAAAAAAAATTTTAAAAACTTTGCGTAGCTCGAAATTGTGTGTCCATTAAATTGATGGAATACTTTTAAAAAATCCTTTTGATGCTACGGGGAAAAAAGTAACAATTAATTCAAGCTACAAATTATCAATACTGATTTTAAAATAATATTTGTTATTTTATATGTTTCTATACTGGTTTTATTTTATTTATTGAATCATTATGTATATTAAATGGAAAAATAGGCGTAAAGTCACGTTTACTATATCCATATCTACTATTGTTCACTTTTTAAATTGAACAAATAAATATTTTTTTAAATAAGTTCAGCAACCTTTTCATTTATAGAGGATTTCTTTCTTCTTTTTATTTATTTTTTAATTTTTAACTAATAAAACTATGTTTTCATTTTAGACCAAGATTATCAGAATACCTAGTTTACATCTATCAGTATTCAACGAGATTTGCTGATTACTGAATTATTTGTCATTAGATTCATGGGATAGTGAAAAAGAATGTCTACATCTTAACTGCATTTCTTACTTTTATTTACTTTTCTTTATCATTAATTTTATTTACTTTTCTTTATCATTAATTTTATTTATTGAACGGAATTAAAGTATAACATTCTCACAACTGGCCTTCGTGTGCCAGGCAGGTGTTTCACGAAAGTCAAAACTTCCCAATGTGGTAATTGCTGATTGTGGCACTGTGGTCAGCATTGCACACAGGCAGCCTTTAGTTCCTAGACAAACTGGTACCCATCAATCTGAAGCTGGGTGGTCTTTAAGCTGCATATAATTGACCCTCAGTTCTCCAAAACAATTCAGTGCTTTACTCATGGACCCATCACAGCTATTGACTTGAATTAAGTATGAAGTCATGAAATCAGTAATATATTGGTGAAAGAAATTAACATATTGTGAAAATATTCGCAACAATTTTTTTTTTTAATTGAAGCTAGTGAATTACATTCTTATTGATGATTCAGTATGCCAAACAATTGCTTAACAAAGGCTTTAAGTTAAATAACTTTAAATGATAAGCCATTTTTTTCATTTTTGTACATTATACAGGGATGCCAACTGCTCCGCTTTCTGGAATAGTTTTAATAAAGTGATAGCAAATTATATAGTAAATTTCGTTAAAGAAAGATAGTTACGCTTACTTTTTAATACAATAACCATTAGATTGATGCTTTAACGTTGCATTTTATATAATACTTATAGTTTTTGATACTTAGTGGTGACAAATTACTTAAAATGGAAAAAACTAAACTAAAAGTAACTTAAATTTCGTTACCACTAGAAAATACTATTTTTCAAAGCGGAGCAAGTTGGCATCTCTGATTATAGCTTTTATTTATATATTTTTGCCTACTCTACTTTAACAAACTCCTTGATTTAATGAGCCAATTACATTAGTTTGTATGTTCTCTTTTCAAACAAGCTCAACTGTACTCCGAAAAAAAAAAAGAGTTATGTGGTTAAAATGAAACATTTATTTAATTTTAAGCACAGCGAAAAATGCAAAATATAAATTTTGAAATTTAAAAATTTTCAAATAACTAATTATTAAATGTTGTGAATTATTATGGGATCATAATATTTTTTATAATTTTTTTAAAAATTATCCATTGATTGTGTATTTATTACATTTTCAGCTATTGATTGTGTAAAGTATATGGCCATTGGAAGCAGTTTAATCAAAGTTCGGCCCAGTGCTCGGCAGTATAGAAGGTACTTTAGCCTGGAACTACATCCTGAAGATTATGCTCTCAAATGGGTACCTTCTTCCAAAAAATCTTCTAAAGCAAGAAGTAAAATATTTATTGGGTTTTTACTTATTATTATAAATAATTTATGTTTTTCAATTCACATTTGCATGCTTTGTAAATCTCAATGATGCTATTTATTGATTGTAATTGGGTGAGTTAAATAATATACATGAAAAATAAAGTTTTTTACAATTGTGTATCTGATAAAATGCATTTTATCTTTAGTTTTAGAATAAATTTTTTATTTTATTTATTCTTGTAATCTCACATTATTTATTGATTATACTGCAGTACTCTAAGGAATAAAAAAAGGTATTCTAAGGAATAAAAATATAAATAAAATAAAAGTTCCCGTTTTCAAAGAATCATTCATCCTTTCTAGATAGGTAACTAAGGTTTCCAGCACTTAGGTATAGCTTTAGCTTTTGTGCTCTCACAAAATATTATATGTAGAGAGCACAAAAAAAAGTATCATCCTGAATAACTTATGATCTAATGATCGAAATTTCACGTAGTAGGACTTAATCTTTACAGTTCAAGGGGTGATCTCAAATTTACTAATTAATTAGTGCAGAGGAAATTTTAATCCACAAAATCAGACACAAAAATGTACTTTCTCTGAATAAACATACTTTCTTTCTGATTAATTGGGATTTCTAACCTTCAAAATATAAGGAGTAGCTGCAATCTGGGAAATATGGTCCCAATAGTTTGGTAAGAAGAACAATCTAAAGTTTGACCTCTTAATGTTAATATTAGTAAGGTTGTAATACTCTGATCTAAATAAGTGCCTAAAATCCCTTATTCAGTTTGGTTTGATGACTGTTACTATGTCTGATTGCTTTTATCATTTGCAAATTTAATAATTCTGAAGAATTTGTCAAACATTATTGTCTTAAATAGCACCGAAAGTTTGATAGTATTTTTATTTCAAAAATTTACAGCCTGTTTTGGATATGTTTACTCAATGTCTTACTTTCACTGCTTATTTCAGTTTGATCTAAAAAATTCGCTATTTCTGCAAATTTGTAACCATCTAAAGCTTTTTAATTTTGTGTGGCAGTTAGTTCAAGTTTATTCATTTGTTAAACATGTAATTTATAATTTTTACTGCCTTTTTTTATTGATTTTTAATTTTGATTTTAATCTTAGTGATTTTTCTTTTTTAGTTTTAGTTAGATCAATGAAGGAAGTCAGAATAGGCAGAACAACAGATGTTTTGAGAAGCAAGGAAATCTGCTGGACGTACTCAGAAGATTGTGCTTTTTCAATAATATATAATGACACTTTTGAATCATTAGATTTAATTGCATCTTCTCCTGAGGAAGCTAATATATGGGTTACTGGGCTAAATCTACTTATTAATGCTACTAAATGTAAGATATTTTACTATTTGTTATAAAAATGTTCCTTTTTTGGTAATATTTATACTATGCCCTACACCAGCCGTTGCCAAATGGTGTTCCGCAAAACTTTAGGTTTCCGTGGAAAACTTACAGAGGTTCTGTGATTTATGACTTCTTTTTTTTAAAACTAGTAATGATTTTTTTAAACTTGTAATCTGTTTGTATCTAATCAATAATTAATTATTTATTTAATATTAAGGTAATTTTTATGAAATTATTTATGTAAATTGCAATAAAATTGAAAAAAGAAATTTTAAAAAATATTTTTTTTCCTATAACAATGCATTGAACAAATTCAAATGCTACAAATTATTGCATATTATTTCTCATCAAATTAACCGAAATTCAAAATAAATTAACCAAATTTAAGAATAAATTTTTTTTTTCTTTCTGATACCCTTTGTTACAATTTATAACAATTATTTTCCAAAAATAAGTCAGCTTATTTTAATCAATTTCAATTTAAATGGCTAAAACTACTTGACTTATACTACAAAAAACGTGGCCTCTGCAGACTTGCAAATTCAAGTTCTTAACAGAAAACATAATTTTTAGACTTATTGAAGAAACAAAAATTTCAATCTCATTAAATGTTTCTGAATTAAATTTTTATCATTTGCATACATACTTTTGCTAATGAATGTTTTTTTAAAATCTGGGTTCCGCTAAAATAAGTTTGATCGTTTAGGGTTCCATGACTGTAAAAAATTGAGAACCGCTACCCTACACATTTCAAAACAATGTATTGTATTTTTTTAAAAATTTTGATAATATTTGGTTTTATGTTGATTATTATAGCAAGTAAAATTGCTAATTCTAAAAAATGTGCCTCCAGAAAAAGAAATTTAAACTCTATAACTTTAATCAAGGAAAAATATGTATAATCTATTTTACATTTATTTTAAATATATACTTAGTGTTTTTATTTAGGGTAAAAGCATCATTTTTAAATTAGGTTAAATAACTAATTTTGGAAAATAATTTTAAAATGTACATTTAAATGTTTTTGTTTTGATTAATATGCAGTAAAGTTTTTTAAAACTACCTTTAAAACCAGAAAAAATTAGATAATTCAAAAACTGGCTAAAAAAAATGAGGACATTTTAAATTTTTTATCTGGAATCAGGAAAAGTTAGTAGTTCAGAATGGTATGCCCTTAGAAAGTAATTTGCTAATTTTAATGTGTTATTATTTTTTTAACCTACTTTTATATCTTCTAATATTTTATTGTATTATTGTAACACTTCGATTTCATTTTTTATTTACTCAAAAAAAGTCGCTTAAGTTTAAGTAGCACCATATTTATTTGCTATTCATCTGTAATTTTCTTAAAATACAAACCTGAAAATTATGGAAACTTCATTCTATTGTTTGAGTAATACTCCTGTTTTAAAAGTGTGACTTTGGGAGGAAATGAATTTAGTATTTTATCTTTAATCTGTAAATAATATCTATAATCAGTAGCAAAAATTATTTTTAAAATAGTCATGTTTTTTAAGCTGTCATATTCAAAAAAGAATATTAGTACATTAACAAAATTTGCCTTTATGACTCTTAGTTTGATGCCTGAAATAAATCACCATTGAAAAAAAAAAATATGTAACTGTTTCATCAGTTTATTATTTTATTTGATTGTAAATTTTTTAAGTTATGTATAGTGACTACAAATAAAAATGTAAATCAGGAGAGAAAATTTTGTCTATTCTGTATTCAATATTGCTAAGATAAGTGACATATCATTAGTCATCTAACAATCTCATATATGAGAATAATGTGATTTCCATTGTGGGTTCTGATTTATTTTGCGTTAATGTTTAATGATTTTTTTCTCAAATTTTGTAATTTTTTTTTAAAATTTGCAGCTCCTGATTCCTTAGATGAAACTCAGAAGATGAGAGAAAAGTATCCTTTTTATTAAGCCTTTTTTCCTTTAAAACAAATTTTAATTTCCAATTTTATATTCTTTTATTGAGTTTATGCCTTGACGCAAATATTTAGGTGGCTAAGAGAAGTTTTTGATCAGGCAGATACTGATCAAAAAGGTGTTATCAGTGAGGGAGATGCCATATCATTAATGACCAGTATTAATAGTGCTTTGAGCACTGATCGTCTGCATCAAAAGTTCATGGTATTTACACATTTTTAAATTATTTTTAATGTGTATTATTAAATTGATTAATTATAACAATGTATTCAAATCATCAAAGCATTCTTTTAATGTCAGTGGCATAAATTTATAATAGGCATAAACACTCTATAACTGAAAAGACATCTAATCAAAAGCTTAACTAATAAATTTTATTTCTAAGCTTTTATGCTATTAAAGTAAATTTAAAAGAAACTAACGCCTTTTAAGTTCCAAGATAATACTAAATTTTACCAAGGCATTTATATGAAAAATGTTACTTGTGTGTCATTAAATTTTAAGACTAAAATATATTAAAAATTGCACCTTTTTTGTGAACCTTTTATTATTGTTATTATTTTCAATCTATGCAACATGCAATGCGAACATTATCCTAATATAAAGACCAAAAATTATTATATATCATATTATTATTAATTATTATATAGACATATTATATATTAAATTATAATATGTCTTTATATTATCCTAATATAAAGACCAATCCTAATATGAAGACCAAATACACATAAGAACAAAAGACACTAAAACAAAAATAAACTAATAATACAGAAGTCATAATATTTAATTGTTTTCTAGCTTCCGAGTAGCTATTGACTATGCAAATCCATTCACTATGTGAAATCGATAGAAATGAACATAAATGGTGTAAAACTAAAGCTTTTGGCCACTTTATCATGTGCAATAGATACAAATGAAAAATAACTATTTTTGAAATGACAAATTATGTAAATAAGATATAAAAATTGAATTGTATAAGCAATTTTTGCTGTGTTTTAAAACTATGTGATGGTTTAACCCTTTCGCACCTAACGGGACACATACGTCCCAAGCAAATTTCAGAAAAATCTTTTGGGACAGAAACACTTCTCAGTCTAATGGGAGACTTTCCCACCAGTCCTGCCAATATTTTTGAAGGTATTTTCATTCACAGAACATAGATGGCACTACCGTACATAATGCAACCCTAATCTTAGTTTATGCTACCAAAATTGTTCTGTTGTAAAAAAAAACTCGTCGCGAAAGGGTTAATAAATTTTTCTAAGCTATCAACTTGTGCACTTGATGTTAATTATACTTCCAAGAAGTTTCCGCAGTTTATCACATTTCTATATTTTGACATGAGAGCATTTTTTATTTTTATTTTAGCATAAATTTACTAAATTTTATTTAATTATTCATTCATTTATTTGTTAATTTATTTATTTGATAAAAAATAGTCATGGCCACTCATCATGTTTATGGCAAAATTTAATTAATAATTAAATTAATTGTTAACCCTTTAAAAATTAATTAATTGATGACCCTTTCAAAATACTGATGTAATTTCCCATTTTAGAAAATGAAGACTTCCTCAAATTACAAATTGTTGGACTGATGAATTAATTAATGTTTTTTAGTAATTAACTGGACTATGTAGCTAAAAATATACAGATTATAAATACAAATATTTTTTATATATTAGTAGATTAATTAATGATAATCACAACAGTATTCCTTCTCAATTCATTTTAATTTTTCATCTTAATTTCCTGTTAATGAATATTAATTGTGGGGAGTTTTTCCTTGATGAGTTAGGTTTTTCTTTGATGAGATAATATATTTTAAAAGCCTTTTTGAAAAATATTATTGATTAGTAAAAAAACTTGAAATTTTATGAGAATTCAATTTAATAGGAGTTTGATCAAGGTAAACAAGGAGAAGATAGGGGTCGAATTGATCAAAGTGCATTTGTAAACCTTTTCACTGAAACATCAACAAGAAAAGAAATTAGTTTTTTATTAATTAGGTAAGTGAGTACTATTGCTTAATTGTTTATTTTGATAGAAAATTAATCTGCGATTTTACTAATCATATTTTGTTTATATGATATATTCTATTTCTTTCACAGTTTTACAATCCAAAACATTTGTATGCAACATATTTTTTCAACAATGACAGAAAATTAATTATAAATAGTAGTTTGTAGTACTAAAGAAGCAAATTCATTCTAATGGCCAAAAGATCAAACATATTTTGCAGATTTTATGAACAGGGCAGTTTAGTAAAAAAAAAAAAAATCTATATTATACTACTAGTGAAATAAACCCAGTTGCAGAATTTTAAAAATGAATCTGCACTATCTATCTTGTTAAATCCAATTTTGTCTGCAACTTCAATGGGGAATGGATTATTATAGTGAAATTCAACTTTATCTCTTATGCATGCAGTAAAATTTGAAAATATAACTTCTTAAAAAAATATTCATGAAAACTTTGTTGTTTAAGTTGAACTATATTGAATCTAAAAATAAAATCAAGGTATAAGCACGTATTTCAATCATCTGTAGTTTGATCCGTTTTTGTTTGAATGAAAAAAAAGAATTACAATTCTACACACATTAAAATTTGATGCATTTATCCATACATATTCTCGTTTTTTTCTGTTGCCAATGTAAAAAAAAAAAATGCTCAAGCTGGTTATGAGGTACATCTTATGACCTGATCTTCGAATTTCATGAGTTGATCCATTGTGGAGTTACATACTACCTTCTCTCTATGAATTAATTTAATTTTAATTCTTTAATACAATTATTTCATTATTATTGCTACTGTGCTGAAACAAATTCTTTGTTAATAAAAATGTTGGCTATTTTATTTTTGCCAAAATTAATTGCAGAATGTGTAATTGTTACCTTTGCAATCTTATTTCATAGGTTTTCTGGTAAAGACTATTTGACACTTGAAGATCTTCATTTATTTCTGGAAGGAGAACAAGGAGTAAGTATTTAAAATGTCTATAAATACTGAAACATCAAAATTTCTTTTATAGTTAAAAAAACACTGACAACTTTATCTTATGTTTACATTATTTAATTGTATTTTCCCTCATCTGACACAGAATCATTTTTAGTCTTTAAAAAAGCAATAAAATAAAGTATTTTAAGGACTTATTTTGCCATTTTTAAAATATTTCTAAATTTAATTTATTTATGTCATTGTTTTGTGACAAATATTCACTATATGTTAAACATTTTAATTTTAATCAGAGTTGGGTTTTTGACATCAAAATCTTGTTTATGACCTATAAAAAAAATGTCAAAAACCAGGAACAAGTTTCTTCTACCTCATTAAGGACATTTTATTAAAATTTAAATCATGCACGTTACTTGCATTATTGTTACTTCTATAATTATGACTTATTTTTATTTATGAGGTATTTCCGTTTACATATTTTTTATTTCTACTTATAAATATTTATCTTCCAGATGATGAATGTTACTACTGACAAATGTTTAAAAATCATTGAGCAATATGAGCCATCTGAAGAAGCTCGTAAAAATAAGCAGATTCTAATTGATGGTTTGTAAAGCCTAATTTTTTTTTAATTATGTAAAAGTTATAACATTTGACGATATTTAGATTTATACATTTATATTTATTGATGTATTATTATATTGATATTCATTTTTTTCCAATATAGTGCTATTTATTTAAAACTAGTTTATGATAATTAAATACAAATGACACAATCACTCCTAAATTGGTATACATGAGCAAAGGTTTAGACATAATCGTAAAATATGCAAGGAAAATGATAGATTTTACAATCGTTAACAAAACTGTCTTAAATTATCCAAAACTCTCCCCATGACCAGATATTGTGGAAATTCTTCTTTTAAGCTGTGCTAAAATAATGAGAAATTAGTGACAAATTATACAAAAAAATTAGCATATTAGTTTAACCCTAATCAAATGATGATTAATGTCCTTAAAATATATAAATAAAAAAATAATTAGTTTGAATCCTTTTGTCTTAATTTGTTCAAAACTTTCTGTGAACTTTGCTAAGCAGGTAGAAAAAAATGGCAAAAATTTATTATTTGTAAAAATTTAAAAAAAAAAAAAAACTACATTATTAAATTGTACTGGAGATCTCATATTTGTAGTGTAGTTAAAATATTTTTTAGGATTTTATATTTTACACAATAATTCCCTCTTATCCTGTCCAAAACACTAACCCCGGTAGCAATAAGAAAAATTAAGATATTTAAAGATTAAGATATTTTATTTAAAAATTTACTTTATAAAACATCACTTAAACAAAGGTTTAAATGTGAGCTTAATATTGCATTACTATAACAGCAATTTAAATGTAAAATCTATTTAGCATATTCCAATTATTAATTGCCTTCAGACATGTAATTTGCTTTTTTTTGTCAGATGAAGTAGCCATAATAATTAAATGTAAAAAAAAAAAAAAAAAAAAAAAAAAAAAACGAAACAATGAAAATTATTAATACTTTAATTCTTTCTATAAAACCGAAGCAGAATACTTTCATTAATTTATCAAAAACCAATCAAAGAGTTTTGGATAATGAATATTTTACAGTAGTACATTATTGGCTTCCAGAAACATTTTAGCGATTTCAAAAATTCTTGTTATTATAATTATAAGCGCAAAATAATTTTCTTATTTTTTAATATTTCTCTCATGTATATTTTTATTTGTATTGTTTTAACTTTAGTAATTTCATTTTTAAAATAAAAGTACAAAAACTTTTAATGAAATTTAAATATTTTGCATTATTCTCATATATCAGATTTTAAATTTTTTCTTCTTTTGTTTAGTGTGAAATAATTGGACTATTTTTTTTAATTATATATTTTGGTTACATGTCCAGGTTTTGTATTTTATTGTACTTATTTTGTTGTATTTTATTTTATTATTTGTACTTTATTCTACTCTTGAGTATGAAATGCATAAAATTTATGTATGCTTGAATATTTTTCTCTAAACTCTCAATGTTTGAAATCATATTTTTTGTTTGTTACATTTTTGAAATAAAATTAAAACATGCTTTTCTATCTATGTTAGTGTTTTTCACAAATCATGACTAGTTCCCCATTCTTTTTACACGTATTTTAGTTCATTTTAAATTTTATGTGCTTTTATATTCTTCATAAATTTTACATTTGTAATTTTTGTGCTTCTCTAGGTTTTACATTGTTCCTTTTATCTGATTACTGTGATATTTTTGATCCTATTCACCAAAGAGTTTGCCAAGAAATGACTCATCCGTTTCCCCATTATTTTATTTCTTCATCTCACAATACGTAAGCTACCATATTTTTTTTATTCATTGTTTTTAGATTTTCATTAGTGAATATAATATCATTGAATATTTATTGTCATTTATTAAATCTTATCTTTTTTCAGGTATTTACCATGGCTGTTAATATACCATTTCATATTAAATTTCCATGAACCTCTTTTTAAATATATATTTTTACTTGAGAGTTTAGCAAATTGTTAACGCAAATAATTAATGCAGGAATGAATATAATCTTTGAACTGTGGGATAACTTGCTACTCTGCTTCAAACAAAAAGCAGAATTTTAAGAAAGTGTGTGGTTATCTTTTAATTAATATACTTTACTGTGCAACTTCCAGAAATAGAAAATTTTAATTTATAATTTATCATGCGAGGAAGGGTATGATAATTTTAACATTGCCTCCACATCATTGGAATGAAAGATCTTTTTTATAAGATTTCAAACATTCAGTGCCCATGAGATTAAAAAAAATATCATTTGTTTATTTTAAAAAATTTAATAACATTTTTACCAATTAGAAATCATTTTTAATATTTCAGCTACCTTTTAGAAGATCAATTGAAAGGTCCCTCGAGCATAGAAGGCTACAGCTCTGCTCTTAAACTGGGTTGTCGCTGTTTAAAAGGTTTTTATAGACATTTATATTATTTATACAAATTTCATATGACAGTAGAATTCTATTTATTTAAATTAATCAAGATTGTCTAGATAATTGCTTAACTAATTAAATTGATGCTAAGCAATTTTTCCATCGCATGGAAATAAAACTGAAACTTGTGGTAATGAAACCTTTTGTAACTTGTTAATTCAATGTCTATTCGTCAATTTTCTTTTAAATATTTATACAGGTTTTGAAATCTATGTTAAAATACACTATAATCCGTATAAATTTCCTATTTTTATATATTAGGGGATTGCTTTATAGAAGAGAGAATTTTTTAAATCTTAAATTTCGATTCTTCATCTTATATAAAATTTTATTCTTGTTTCTTTTCATAAGAAAAATGTTAATCATAAAATAAAGGTATTAATTAAAAGTAAAGGTATATATAAAAGTTAATTATCATATTTGGCCACATTTATCATAGTTATATATATTTTTTATTCAAGCAATTTTTTGAATTTTACACATAATTTGTTTTCTATCCTGTGTATTCTGAAATAATATTCTTTTCTAGTGGATTGCTGGGATGGACTGGAAGGACCAGTGGTTTACCATGGAAACACATTGACATCAAAAATTCCACTTGAAGATGTATTGGATACCATCCTAGAATTCGCTTTTATCACTTCTCCGTAAGTTCTTGTGCCCCCAGGGGCACATACTTTGTGTAAAAAGTCTTGGCAAACCCTGGACTTTATAGACAGTTTGATTTAGACCAAACCTTTTTGATTTATAGACCGCTAAAAATGTTTGGAATTATTTGCAACATGGTTGATTATCAAAAGTGTTTAATACAAAATGGAAGATACTTATCGTAATATCACTGCTACTGAGATTACATTTCTTAATCTGTAACAATCTAGAAAAAAATTAAGTAAAAATAGAATTGCTATTAAATATGAGGATATATTTATGAATGTTAATTTGCACTAAAAGAATCTTGTAAATGTCATTTAGAGTTGCATTAGATAGTTTAAGGCAGTGTTTCCCAAACTTATGATTTTTGTGTACCCTTTCTAAATTTTTCGTAACGCTGTGTACCCCTAATACAGAGTGTGCAGCGTTTTTAAAAAGTGCTTATTTTCGATTTGAGTTTTTGATTTACTTTTTTTATTCGGGGCTTGTAAAAAATGCTTAATTTTCTATCTTTTATAAAGAAATATTTTCTATGCCGTGTCGATTGTCCTTCTAAATTACAAAAAATGCATGATTTTCACAATTTTCTTTGCAATATTTATTAGAAACTAGTTATTTTATGATGATTATGTAAAGGTTTCGAAAATATTTTTGATTTTTAATGATTTTATGTTTTTAAATTAAGAACTTAAAACGGTAGGAAAAAAGGGATTTTTATTATTGTACAGATCCTAATTATGATTTTTTTTTTTTTGGATTAAAAATATTTTTTGAGTGTTTAAGTACTTTACATTAACGTACTTAAAAGGGGCTTATTTTTTGTTGTTAAATCTGGCTACGCACCCTGTAATAAAAAAAATGAATGTAATTTTTACTATGAAAAAATTGCATAAAAGTTGAAAATCACAACTGACTGTTAAAACCACTAATTATTAACTGTTAACTCTGCAAAAAATAGCCAATAGAAAAATACGTAATTGTGAATTTTCATGGCTAGCTTTGTTTTTAAATAAAGTTAAAGTATAAAGTCTTAAATAAATTTTCGTTTGTTGCAAGATATTTCGCATAAGAACGCGTACCCCCGCTATACTGTTCCCGTACCCCTAGGGGTACGCGTACCACACTTTGGGAAACACTGGTTTAAGGGATGCATTTCTGTGTTGAGTAAATCTACTCTATATTAATATATAGCTTTTTTTTCTTTTAATTGTTTTGTGTAAATTCCATATACAACAATATATGTTTAATTTATTTTTTTCAACTCAGTTTAGATAAAAGTGGCGAATGAAATATTAGCAATGACTTCAACAGTCATCAATGAAAATTAAACTGAAAATTACTAGAATTTTAGAAAAATCTGCTAAGGATTTTATGTTTTCTTATGCATATTATTTATTTATTCATATTATATATGAGGACTGTTTGGAAAGTAAGTTCCGTTTTTGTAAAAAGCAAACCAATAAATATTTTTACTGTTCATTTTTATTTTTACTTGAAATGTCATTTTTTGAACTATAATTCGACATAGTTTCTAAACAGTGGAAACAGACTTACCTATGCCTTCCTCAAAGCAAGTTAACACCAGAGTATTCCAAAAATATCTCACCCTTATCTCTGTGAAGGGTAAAAAAATGTCAAGACACTGCCAATCTGTTTTATTTTATGAACATTTTTAAGTATTTTTGGCATAAGGGGATAGAAAATAGTTACATACTAAACAGTTCTTGAAATTTTATTGAAATCATCACTAACAAAGAAAAGTTGAAAGTTAAAGACTGGTATTAGAGAAAAGAATTTTAAGGAAATTTATGGTACTTGAATGAAAAAAAATATCTAGTGAATCCCATATCTAGAATATCCATGAATTTACAAATTCACTCAATAACAAATTCAAAGAACACAACTGTGTTAACGCATTAAAGGAATTTTATTTTGTTTTATAACCGGTTTTGTTTTAAATTGTCGACCCAATTCTGAGTTTACAACTATCAATGTTCATTTCTCTAGCCTTGTAATTTTGAACCCTACCCAGAAGACAAGGGAACTCTTCTTTTGAGCATTGGGACAAACTAGCCTTGATGGAGGACTTTTTTATGAAACTGACCCACATTTGCATGACATGGAACACCCCAAAAATTTCCAACGGCAAGGGCATTCAAATCCAAGATTTGTCTATCACAGAAGATATTTTTACGTAGTGCAAGCCGGGAGCAGAATGAATACCAACGCTGAAATTTGAAGCTGGGCAATCGTATTGGGGTGTGAATGCTCTATTCTCTGAGCCAACGCTACTCTATTAAAGGGATTGAATACTTACAAAGATTAAAAATCCCCAGTCTAGAAATAAATCTTACATTTAGGTTTCAGTAAAAGAAGACATCCGCCTACTAAATGGCTTGATAATGTTGAAAGGCACTTCAACAAAATTTGCACTGGGTAGGCAGCAATGGCGGCTGCTGACTGGGACAGATGTAGCAAGTTGGGTTGTTGTGTCAAAAAAAAAGCAAATGAATATAATGACAACTATGCATTATTTGAGCGTAGTGAGTATTGCTGCAGCGATAACTAGAACTTACTGTCCAGACATGTATTGTACATTATTTTTATTTATAATATTTTATTGTTATTTTTCCATTATAACTTTCTTTAATGTAATATATTTGTTTTCTCAGGTATCCTCTCATAATTCATCTAGAAAATCATTGCAATCTAGAGAATCAAGAAAAAGTCACATCACTATTTATAAAAGTTTTTGGGGACAATTTGTATATGCCAAGTAAAGATGGATCTTTCAAAATTTCCAGCATGTCTCCTGAGCATCTGAAAGGAAAAATTATTATAAAAGTATAAACTTTTTCCTTATTATTTGCTTTTTTTTTCTTTACATCGTGAGTAGCATTTTTAAAAAGTGCTTAAAGGTGCTTATTTTCGATTTTCGTTTTTTTAAGCTCTTAAAGGTGCTTTATTTATTGGGTGTTTTTAAAAAGGGCATAATTTTACCTTTTCGAAAATGAGACTTTTGTCTTTACTATGTCGATTTTCGCCATGTATTATGCAAAAGTGGGATTTTTGCATTGTTCTATTCAACGTTTTCACAATTCATTCGACCTTAATCTATTTTGGTGTACTGTCGGTCCACAGCGTATGAAAGCGCTAATCATTTAACATGTTTGATGAAATACTTGTGAGTCTGCATGTGCATCTACTGAGCTGAGTTTGGTAAGATTTATGCACTCTCGTGCGCAACTCTGCTGCATTTTGCGAGATATTCTCAATTTCATGCTTCCTTTTCCACCCTCTGATATTGAATTGAAAAATCTTCTAATCATTTTATAATAGCTAATATAATAAAGAAAAGAGTTCTTTGTCAGAAACTAGTTATTTTATCATGATCATGTAAAGTCTTTGAAAATTATTTTGCATTTTGTCAATGTATATAGTGCTTAAAAATATTTTTTGAGTGCTTAAAAGGTGCTTATTTTTTATATAAAGATTTGGCTATGCACCCTGCTTTAATATTATTAGTATCCTCTCCTTCAACTCTGTTAATTATTTTTTTTACAAATATTCTATATTATTCTACTGCTTTTAGTTACTAATTAAGTTTTTCATAAAAGTGCAGTTTAAAAAAATTGCAGTAAAATAAATGCAAAATTTAAAATTGATTTTATTCAGTGTAACATACTGTGATGAAGGATTATATTGAGAGAACATTCATTTCCTTTATATTGATCTGGACTTGAAAATTCTCTCTCGAAGCTTCTAAATTTTGTACTATTTTCAGATTGTTTTTGCTATAAAGGTATTGTTCAAAGTGTAAAGTTGGGAAAATTACTTACAGTTTCTGTGTACTGCCATGTATTTTTTTATGGAGAATATTTGCAATCAAAGTGTGTTACTTAACTTTATACCAAAACAACTATGTGTGAAATTAACCAGAGCCCTCTAATCAGATAAATAATGAAAATATTTGGAACAATATATCCAATTTTCTAACAAAGTAATCACTTAAGAATTGACTCTTTCCGTCTCTATGCGCCTCGAACGCCCGGCTATCTAGATTTTCCCAAGTTTTGACGGGTTTTTCTCCCCCTACAAACGAAAAAGTTGTAAAAATAAGGTGGCTTCTGCAGAACCTTCTTTGATATTGGAAATTATCAATAAAATTACGTTTCGTTGTAGGACTGAATAGTACTTTTCCTTAGTGTTTAGCTGGTAATTCTGAATTCAATTATCCAAAAACTGGAACTGTATTTTTTCTATTTATAAAAAAAATTTCAGAAAAGATTATTTAAAATAAAAATCTTTTTTTGATGCATTTGAATGATGTGTTCAAATAAAAAATATTTATTAAAAAGAGCATAAATAAAAGGAAATTTTTTTTTTTAAAAAAAAACGGAAAGCTATGATTTTTTTTCAATACAACCCTCGTTCGGCTCTGAAAAGTTTTTGGTTTCAACTCCTTAGCACTTCCGATTCTTAAGGTGAGTTGATTATTGTAACTTGCAAAAAAAAAAGAGGAAGAAAGTTAGTGAATAAATTCTTGAACATTTTGGCAATCTAAGGGAGGTGAGGTATTTCAGATCCTGGGAACCAGACAGTTAAAAGAGCTAGAGTTTTATAAAATTCTCTTTTAGTACAAATTTTTCAAAGAGAGTCTTAACAAGTCAGCAAAATTCTTATTATCTGAAATTAATTAACTTTTTTAGTATGTCAATTTTTTTCAAGTATCTAAGATTCTTCTTACTTTTAGTTAAATATTTTGTTGCAGTTAGTTATATGCTACTTTTTTATAAAAAATAAAAGCTTATTTTTTTTTAGGAGAAAAGTAATTTACTTATGAGTTGTATTCTTTAATTAGCTCCTTTCAAATAACTGTTTTCATATAGATAAAAACAACCTATGTTAATTTATTTGCTGATATGTAAACCTATTCCTACAATGATATAACTATGAATGTTTATAATGAACTTGTTTACAGATACTATCTTAGCACACTTGTTGTTAAGCAGTATTTAGTTAACTTGCTGATTTTTATTTATGAAGTAATTTATTATCCATAAAGCAATTACATTTTTATAGGGTAAAAAGCTATCTCCAAACTTGTCTGAGCCTGTTGGAGATGTATCTGATGAAGATGAATACCAAGAGTGTACTAGTAGTAAAGTATGTAAAAACATGTATCATAGTTTTAAGTTTCAGTATATTAATGTTATTTTTGATCTTTCTATACCTCAGTTAAATTGGTTATTTCTTTGTTTACTTATAGATAATTTTGTAATACAGGTTTTTTAAGGTTTTATTCCAGACTTTTTGTAAAAGGTCCTGTTTTTGCAAAAATCTATTCATAACTTTCTGAATTTAAAATTGCTGTAGAATAAGTTTGTTCAGTCAGTGGATATGTAAAAATAGGGCCTCGTTTTTTGAGGGGGGAAAACATGCCTTTTAGAGAGTTGTGTTTTTAAAGTTATCTATTAAAGATGCCATCAACTCCGTTTCTCGAAAGTAGTATTTTGTAAAGAGTTGATTTCTTAAACAAAAAATATTGTGAAGAATTTGATGGCAAGATAAAATATTTTGCAAAGTGTTTGTTTTTACAATAAAATAATTTAGGTGAGGTTCATTTTTAAGATAAAATAATAAATTAATGATTGATTTAATGATAAATTTCTTGAAAAGTCCTTTGACAGACTTTAATTTTTCTTTAAATAAGTTTAAGTAGAGGTAATTCTGTTAATTGTTAAAAATATTTTGATTTATAAGAATATAGTGCTTACTAATGCAAATTTAAAAAATCTCTATTCATTAAGCTTATATTACTATGTTTAGTGTATTATTAATGAATATGATGTAAAAAGTAAATTAGTTTAAAATAACATACATTTTTTCATCAAGTTCACTAACACTCTTGAATGAAAGAAGCTATTTTCATTTAATATTGGCAAAACTCTGTGAATAATTTAGCATCTTTATTTAGGATAAAGCTCGTTAATACAACTATTTTGATTCATAAAATTGAATAGTATACTGTTCTGTTTTTGTCCTCCCAGTACTATTTTTCAAATTCTAAAATAAAATGTAATACCAAAAATATAGTTTTTTTGCATTATCATTTCTTATAAACTAGCTTTCTTTTGTAACTTTAATTTTCACTATACTTACAAAATATCATTTTTAACTTAATTTTATGATACATGGTAAAATGGGCAAATTAAAAAATAATTTTAATGGAGATCAATCTAAAATAAAAATTCAATCTGTTAATTTATATTTATGTCCGTCACTATGTATTACTATTTGATGAGAACTACTATGTTATTATAAAAGAAAATTACTATATTGCTTTATCATTTCCAGAGTAATGATTAGGTATGTTTTTTTTTACATTGTTTTTGAAAAATTCCGTAATTTAAAAGTTGTTTTAGTGATATAGTACTTCATAAATAATTACCAGAGTTAATTCACCGAAAATTTGTCTTTTATTATGTTATAACAATTCTACAAGTTTATTTTTTATAACATTAGCTTATCTTTTTTTTTTTAGACTATGCTGAAAAAAATCAAGCTCTGTCGATCTTTATCTGATCTTGTCACTTTAACGCGAATACGATTTTGGGATATTGAACTGCCTGAAGAAATACGTAAGTTTTATTATTAAAATTTCAATAATAGTGACTTAAGTTTTAAAAAAATATATTATGTACTTTTTTTATGTTGTGTTATATAGTATTGTTAATATTAAGTAGTTATTGTTTAAAAAAAAAGAGAAGAAAAAAATGAAAACAATAAATTACAAAAAATATAAATTGCACATAATGCATTTTTCTATGAGCCCAAAGTATTGCTTTTTACTAAAGCATTTCTTGTAACTTTAAAATTCATTTAGAAACAAAATATATAGATGGACAATTTTATGTCACATGCACAGTTAGAAATTATAATCTTTTATACAGCTTAAATTATCATAGCTGCCAACTCTATTGGATTTTCCAGTAGACTACTGGTTTTTGCGAGTTTCTCCTGGTTTAATTAAAATTCTCCTGGTTTTTGTACATTTTAGAAAATTCCCTATAATTGAGTAAGTTTCCTAAAAAAATCCCTATTGAAATACAATTTTTGTACAGATTATTGCTTGCTTGCTAGAATATTTAAATAAGTATTACTAACACATAATGAAGTGAACCTCATTTATAGAAATCAGCTCACAACTTTTTTTGTTCTAAAATTTTCAGTTTATTTTTATTCAGATTAAATTAATTTAAAAAAATTTAATTAATTAAAAACATCTTTTGACTATCTTTTATGAATTAAATGCCTGTTAATATTCGAAATTATGAGTAAACATAATACATAACATTTCAAGCATGTTTAATGTCAATCATAAGTGGAAAATATTGCAGTTTTTCTTTTTTGATGACTATAAAAATCCCTAAAATTCCCCATGTTTAAAGTATTTAATACATTATGCAACAATTATTATGAAATTTATATTAGTTCATAAAATCTACTGGAATTTTTCCTGTCCATGATGGCAGCTATGGTCACATTTTGTAAAAAAATATTTCAAATTATTCTTTTATGAAGTCAATATTCTTTTCTTTGATATAATGAACCAAAACAATAGGTAAGGAACCAAGGATCGAATGAAAGTTGCAGTTAAGTTTTTTAATATTTCTGACCCATCTACCATTTAACTTGTCTTATTTCCTATGCTCCTACAGTTAAAAAGTTTATAGTTTGCTTATGGTGGACTCAAATTTCATTTTTACAAACTTTTTTTCTTTAGTTTTCCAGTTTTAAACTTGCATGACCGTAAATGCTCTATGTAAACGCAACATGACTGCAAACGCAAATGACTGTAAACGACAGCATTCAAAATTGTTTTATTGTGTTCAATTTCAAATTTTCATGATTATCAAAACTAGAGCAAACACGTTGCTAAGCAGCCTATTTCTAATATTTACATTTTGTAAAGCAGATGCGCAGAAAAAAAAAAATTTTTTTTTCTTCTTAATTTTGTAGTGAATTGTATTTGGCAACTAAATGAAAAAATCTGATTTGAATATCTTAGAAATTGAAAAGTTTCCCGCAATTTTCGTAGTAGTTTTTGTACTATTTAAAAAGAAGCTTAAAATGATCAGGGGTTTTCCGCAAATTTTATTTTGTAGTTTAGCAAATTACACAACCGTATAATAACCTATAATAAAATTTGTGAAACGACTTTAGTATTGTTTTGAGCTTTCTTAAAAAAGTACATTTACTTGGAAAATTGCTTAAAACTTTTTAAATTCTTAAGGTATTCAAATAAGTTTTTTTCAATTAATTGAAAATACAATTCACTGCAAAGTTATGAAGGGAAAAAAAATTTTTTTTAAATTTCTGCACATGCTCTTTAAAAATGAAATACTTAAAATACTCATATCTGCACAGTTTTTGGAGTAATTTAAAATTAATAGTTTCGTAATTAATTTTAAAGTACTCCAAAAAAAAAAAATTTGACGTTCAGCCGAATATAACTGAATATTCAGCAAAAAGGCCGAATTTCAAATAATGGCCAAATATTCATTATATCCCTATTTGGAATATCCCATTTGCTAAGAATAGAAATGCAGAATTTTAAAAAATAGATTTGAAGAATTATAAGATTTAATTTTTGCTAGAAACATCTTTTTATTTTAGTTAACTATCTAATTAGTTAAATTAAATATCTTTTTATTTTATTGAAATTGCAAAATTTGATAGTTTTTATTCATGGAATGTCTCCTGATTGTATACATGGTTCAGATATATAGTCTTATCCACAGAGTTCATTGTATCAGCCTTTTCATATAAACCCTAATCATATCAGAGAACTTTTAAATAATAAACTGAGGAATCAGCCGAATATTTAGCCAACTGAATATTCGGCAAAAAGGCCGAATTTCAAATATATCATATACCGAATTTCATATCAGAGAACTTTTAAATAATAAACTGAGGAATCGTCCATTTAAATAATTTTTGTAAAAAAAAAAAAAAATTATCAGTAGCATATTCACCATGTTTTTACTTTGAGATTATTAAAACCCTACTTATTATTAAATTATATGATTTGAACCTTGATCTCAACTATAAATTTTAATTATATATTGGTATGAGGAAATATGATCTAATTGATATGGATATTTTTTTATTGCAACAGAACTATAGAATTTTTTCATGCATTGATTCGAAACTGTAATGAGTTGTTCGATATTAATATCTTTGAAACTATGAAAAGCTGTTGAAAAAAATGTATTTCAAAGGAACACCCCCCCCCCCCCGCACAACCAATCTTCCACAAGATCTAATTTTCCACATCATTAATTTGTCAAAACTTAAAAAACCTCAAAATGCAACTGGTGATCTAATCCTCAGTTTTGTGACAAATGGACTAAAACCATTCTTCCCCCTAGATCTTCAAATGTAAATTGACAAGAAATTTTAAAATTCTCAAAATTAGTTTGACATTAATTACTGCAGGGAATTTTTTTCATAACTGATTTCAGAAGCCTATAGTTTTCAGGGGTCAGTTTAGAAGAAATTTGGGTTCGTTAACGGACCCTTCACAAAATATCTTTTCATAAAAACGGACCCTTCACAAAATAGTTTAACTTAAAAACGGACCCTTCACAAAATATTTTAACTTAAAAACGGACCCTTCACAAAATATTTTAACTTAAAAACGGACCCTTCACAAAATAGTTTTGTCTTTTAATCGGACCCTTCACAAATTTGTTTATCTTCATTATTGTTTTGTTAATCGAATAAACCCTTCCCAGAAAGGGGGGAGGGAAGAAAGACAGATGTAAACGAACTAAATTTTGTCTTTGGCAGACGCATCTTTCTTTATTCGTCCGAAATGAATATTCTGCATTCAGCAGTATAGGCTAAATACCAAATATTTGTATGTTGCATCGCTAATTTAGTAGCTGCAATTGCTGTTTATTTTTTTAAATTTAATTTTTTTAATTATAATTTTACAGTGTTGAGCATAATCTTGTATGTCTTTATAATTTAAAAACTCCTTGAAAAAGTTTTTTTGCAATAACGGACCCTATTTGCACAAATTCAAAAAAGCGGACCCTGGTTGAAAGAATGTGACTTAAAGTTTATTTTATATTTACAAATTATGAGTAATTTTTTCACAATTTTACAAAAACGGATCTTTCACAAAATGTCTGGACTGACCCCTGGTTTTAAATTTAAGTGTAGATAGAAAGGTTAAAAAAAAATACTGATTTAATGAGTTGTGAGCTTTTATATCCATTTGAATACTTTGTTTATTCTTATTAATGTTTAAAGGAATTTTTTAATGAAATTTTCATTTCAGAACGACTGGCAGATGTTTCTTCCTTTTCTGAAAACATGGCTTCTAAGCTGGCTCAGTGCTCGGCCGAAGAGATGGTGAACCACAACAAACGGTACCTTACTCATGTCTTTCCAAACAGTAACCGTGTGGATAGCAGTAACTATAATCCTTTAGAGTTTTGGAGCGTTGGTTGTCAGTTAGGTATGTCAATTTTGGAACTGTTCCATTTCTGTAAAAAAATTTAAGAATAGTTTGAACTTATTACTAATGAAATTTTCTAACTGCAATCCTACATTTCAGTCCACATTTTCATACTTTTCAAAACTTAGAATTTAATTAAAAAGAATTAAATTTAATGATATATAATAGGATGGTGGATTAAGTTACATTTACATTATTGTAAAATGCAGTGTCAGGTATAAGAATTTTTTTGAATTATTTATATGGTTTTAAAATTTGCAGGGTATTCGCGCACCTAGAAAGTCATGAATTTCGGTATTGAACAAAATTTTTCATGATTTTAACTATTTAAAAAAAAAAAAACATGGATTTATGTTGCCGAAAAATCTAATTTTTAAAATGGAATCCCCCCCCCCATTTCACAGTGTTCTGAATATTTGAATTTGTAACAAAATCCCAACTCACAGTCATATATTATTAAAATATAAAATGTTTTTATTATGTTCTTTAAAAATTATTGTGTTCTGTCAAAAAATGAAAGAAAAAATATAATTTCTAGAGCGATTATCTCTTTTGAACTTCTGAGATTTCAGAATTTTTATTATTATTTATTTTTTTAATTTTATCAATTTAAATTTCTAGCTGAAGCACGCCAGTCATTGGTGAATTTTTTTAATTCGGAGATAAGAACAGAAAAATCAGAAGTATTTCTTTCCTTTCTGATAAACAAGAAAAGTATCTTAACATAGTTCTGCAGTAAAAAAGAAGAAAAAAATATTTGCTCTTGTATTTTTATCAGCTATTTTATTGCTTCAACTCTTTCTTTACTCTGTTTTTTAAATTTAAAATCTATAAATATGAATGTGCAGAGTATTAACAGTTTTGGTTATATCTATCATTTCAATTAATGTTATTACAATGCTTTTTTAAATTTATTTTTGTGTTTTTGTCAGAGAAAATGGTAACTTCGTTAAGTCATGAAAAATTCTTGGAATTTATCATGAAAAGTCATGGATTTGAAAATCTAAAATGTAGCAGATACCCTGAATTTACATTTTGGCTATATAACAAATGAATTAGGAACTAAGATAGAAGTTAACTCAAAACATTAAATATACTAATCTTGAATTACACTGTAACTGGTAAGCCCTACTAACAAATGCCACTATAATTTGGCATTAGGTAAAAACTCACTGTAAATAAAAAAAGTTTTATAACAGACAATAAAAAGAAAGTTAATCGAAGTAGACTTTAGGGAGTTAAAAATATTCCAATCATATGGGTTTTAAAGTAGTTGGAGATGCTTCAAAGAAGATTACAGAATATGATTTTAAAAAAATTAGCTATCAATATAATTAGCTCAAATATAAATTATATTTTTAAAATGTTCTTTGTCTAAGCACATTATTATTTACAATTTTTTTAAAAAAATCTATTACCTAATTTGAAAGCTTTAAAAGTTCAAATCAGACAAAATTTGACTTTTGTGCCATTTATGCAATAAAATTTTGTTTACTATGAAAAAAAGACTGGAATATTAGAAAAAGAGTGCATCGTGATAGAAAAATGCATTTTCATTGCTAAGCAATGCTGGGTCATTCCTGGGCTATATAATTTACCATTTAGGGATTTGAAGCAACAGAAAGGTGATGTGCTTTTGTAGCTCCTTCCCTTTGCCCTTGTTTATATATATATATATATATATATATATATATATATATATATATATATATTTATGCTATATACTCATAATTATATACAGAAACTCATCATTAAAAACCTACATTTTCTGCTAAAATTACTTCTTGCATGATTTTTGCAACACCCTGTATCTTGCATAATCAAATCAACTATATTTTTGTAAGTAAATAACTATACATGTGATTTAAATATTAATTTGCTACATGCACATTTTTTATAAAAATTAACAATTAAAAAATTAATTGTATTTTAAAAAAATATTTAGTGTGGATTATAATTATCCATTTACATATTTCAGTTGCTATGAATTATCAGACTGCTGGGCTTATGATGGATATTTACCAGGGTTGGTTTCTTCAGAATGGAAATTGTGGGTATACCCTCAAACCATCTTTTCTTCGGAACAATATGTGCTTGTATTCAGGTGGATGTTCCAAAGACCCACTACCTGGTGTTGAACCAACAGTTCTTTCTCTCAAAGTAACTTACTTTTCTTTTTCAATCGTTATTTTACTAAAAACATTTTTTTTTATTTACTAAAAACATTTTTCAAAACAATGTTTTTCAAGTGGATTCAGTATATCATACAAAATGTCTGTTATAATTGTTCTCTATGCTGTACAATTATAGCAATGTAAGTCAAATCTGTCAAGTGGAGGGATTTCTCTTTCATTTAAACCAAACCCTTCAAAAGGTTTCTTTTTGTAGGATATTTTCTTCAAAACATATTAAAATTAATAGAATTAACTGGTATGATCATATATTCCCAGAATAGATGGAAAAAATCCAGTTAAGAAGAATTTTGTTTCAAAGCTCTTTATTAGTCAAAAAAGTGTACGGTTAAAACAAGGATGATTTCATTCTTTGGAATCAGACTTTAAAGTGATTGGGGCAAGAAATTGAAAGTTCAGGTACAAAATTAAGTTGTTTTGGTAAGATGTTCAAAAGAAGAATTTATCAAATATAGTGACGATATTCTTCAAAACTCTTTCAACTAAGCTTAAATTAATTCTTTCTTTTTTTTAAATACAAAATTATGTAAATTTTGCTCTAAATTGTAAATTTTTTAGCAAATGAGCAAAAAGTAGAAAGTGGTAGCTTTAGTTGAATTTTTACCATTGAATAAACTTTTTGGACTGATTAAAAAAGCGTTCAACTTATAATTATAAATTGCAAAATAAAATTACCTTAACAACTATTCACCACTGTGGTCGGTGCGAGCCGGATGCGGAATTCGCATCGACCAGCCATCACTGGGAATCAAACCCGTTTCACCTCATTGGAAGGCGAGCGTTTTATCCCCTGAGCCAGCACTGCTCGCCATTTTAACATTGTTGGTATAGGGCATACCCCCACTCAAAAGTTCAAACCAATCTCTCTAAATTGCTCCAAAAATAAGGAAATTTGTTAACGAATTTTGTTTATTGCATCAATTTTATAAAATTGATCCAATTATTTCCAAAATCAATGAAAATTTCTACTTTTGGCTGTCCCAAAATGTGAAACATTAAACCCCATTACTGAAAATTGTATATCAAAGAATACAGTAATGTGATATATATATATATAACATTCCTATTTTAGGTGAACATATATCCTACCTATATATATCCAAGCACACATTTTTTCTTCAAAAATCAAAACCCATGTAACTGGTTTGCTCAATGTTAGTTTACTACAAATTCCTAATATAAATCACATGCTTAGTTAGTGTATAGTCTTCTGATGTTTTTTTTTTTTTTTTTTTCATTTCAGCGTAGTTTGTTTTATTGGTGTGAAGGCCTCTTTCAATTTACATTAAAATTTGTTAAATTTAGTTTTTAAAATAAAATGTTATAGGCGTTTATGATTCAAATTTAAATTAGTATTTTTTTTATATTGCATGCAATTAAATTACATTATAAGAATAATTCGTAATGTCAATAATTTTTTTTATTTTTTTTTATTTTATTTATTTAATTTTCTGTTTAGATTATAAGCGCTCAACAACTTCCCCAACCAAAAGGTGCATCAGCTAAAGCCACATCAATAGACCCTTATGTTGTCGTCCAAATTCACGGAATGGCTGTTGATTGCGCAGAAGTTCGAACTAGAACTCATGAAGGTCAAATGTTACTTGCTTCACTTTGAAGTTATTTCTTTTTATGTATGATATAATATTTACTTAAATATTTTCATTTTATAGGTCATTCTCCTGTTTTCAATGAAAGTTTCGAATTCACAGTTACAGTTCCTGAACTAGCACTATTGAGGATAGCGGTTTTGGATGATGAATTTATCGGTGATGATTTTATTGGTCAATATAGTATTCCTCTAACTTGCTTAAGGAAAGGTATGTTGAAGTTTGCTTTAAAAACAGTGTTTATTATATCAATAACTCTTCTAAGATGCTTTGAATAGTATTTTTACTCTTTACTTATTAGCTAATACCATTAGGCACTTGTCAGATTAATGTTGAGGACGAAAGTGCTCCAAGTAACAACCTTAAAAGGCAAGAAAATGCTTTGAGCGAAATACGACTCGGCTTATGAAAATGAGTTTGTAAATCATTTAGATACCTGAATGAGTTTACGTTATATATTTGTAAACAAATTTTAAAAGTTAATATAAAGTTAGTTATGGTATATTTAAAGGATTGTTAATGCACAACAGATTTTTTAGAGTTAGAAATGAAAATTCTATTATTAATTGAACTTATTATTAATAGGAATAAAGTTTGATTCTTAGACGCGGCAAACCCAATTGTTATATATATATATATATATATTATATATATATATATATATATATTATATATGTATATATATTATATATATATATATATTTATATATATATATATATATATATATATATATATATATATATATATATATATATATATATATATATATATATATATATATATATATATAAAATATATATATATAAAATATATATATATAAAATATATATATATAAAATATATATTTAATATTCTTTTTCATTATTCAAATTTTTTTAACTTTACATTATTTAAATGTTTTAAACTAAAAAAATATTTCTTATCTAGTTATCAATATTAAGTTGGTCATCTATAACTAAATGTTTTTATTTTTACCATTTGCATAGATTTTTAAATTGTTTTTTTGTTTTGTTTTTTTAATTTTCTAGGTTATCGTCATTTAAGGCTTCTATCCAACAATGGGGATCCTTTGTACAATACTACAGTATTTGTGTACATAAACATGACTACCAGATCTGAAAAGCAGGTATATTTGCTTTGTTTTAAAATTTATTTCAAAATTTATTGTGTTTTAAGGCTCATAAAAAATTTTAATGGCAAATTCAAGCTATTTAAGCGTTTTTTTACCTTTCAATAAATTTAATAAATTTTATTTTTAATTTTATTTTTAATTTTTATCATTATGAAAATATGGCTCTTATTTTATTCTATTTTTAAGAAACTATAAATACAGATTTCTATCCTCTTATATATGTTTATTTTGTCAATTAAGACAGTATTTTATTTGTAGAAACATATAATAAACATTATCAATGAAATTACTTTTAATTTCAATAAAACTTACAAAGTTTACTTTCTCAATAAATATCAAAATTCTTTTTTGTGAAAGTTTATTTTTTGCTTGTTATATTTAGACAGCGCTATCCTTGAAACTTTGGAGGTACTTTTTTCACATAGAGAATGCAAATTGTTAAACCTTACATCTTGAATGTCATTGTGAATTTGCTTTTGTGGTTGTGAATTTGGTTCAAACGTCATCTTGTTTAATTTGGGGACATATTTGTTAAATCAATTCAAAGTGTGACCAAAGGATGATCAATGTATGTCACCACTTGAAAGAATAAGTTTATTTTCACAATAAATAAAATTTGTGCCTTTTACAGAATAACACTTGTGTATTTTTCTTATTAGTTGCTGTGGTATGTTTTTTATATTTCAAATTGCTTTCAAACAATATAATTAAAATATAAAACTTTTTTTCTAGAGAAATAAAAGGAAAAAGCCTTGGCTGAATATGAAATTTGTTGGTATCAAACAACCTGATGATGTGTTTAAGGTATACAAGAATTACATTTGGTTTAAAATAACTCTTATAAAAAGTATGTTTAGACATAAATAAGAATGTTGTAATTTGGTCCAATTTTATCTCTTTAAAAAAAAAAAAAAAAAAAAAAAAAATTATGCAAAAAAAAAGTAGAAATTTTGTGGAAAATTCATTCTACATTTCTGTAATGCACTTCAGATTTAAAAAAAATTAATAAGAAAATTGTTCTGAAGTGCTACATAATGCACATAATATTGTACTAGAGCCATAATTTATTCTACCTTGGACTGTTGGATGTTATTCCTTAAATAATACTTTTTCTCTTTTAGTCTTTTTATTTGTTTGATTTTTGATATTCATGTGATTAAAACTTAATTTCCAAGCTAAAATATATCAAATTATCATTAACATAATAGTACTTAATATTTTGTTAGGATATTTCAATCCACATAGAAATGTATTTATGCTAACTATACCTGTTGCATATAGATTGGACAGATTTGTATTTCTCTTATTGTATGACAATTTGCTGTCTATTTATTTATTTTTTAGATGTAAAATTGAAAAAATAAACTAACAAAAAGGTTATGATGATCAAAAAAATTTTTAAAAATGGTTTTGCCAATCAAAAATTTTATACCAAAATATATTTAACCTAATTTATTTTTCTTCAATCTAAACATTATTTTCTGTATTTTTCATACTACATTCATTCTCGATTATTTTACTTAATACCAGAATGCTGGCAACCACCTAGCTGAAGCCTATAAAATGCGAATTGATGAAGAGCAAGCCACTCTAGACCTTTGCAAAGAATGTGGCTTATCTGATAGTGCGAATATTGTTCAGTGTTTACGAGTACTGTCATTGCGCATGGCTAGCTGCACTGCAATTACCAGTTGGGAAATTGAAAATATCAGCAATGTAAGCCTTTTCAGTTTGCAATATATATTTTTTATTTGCCTTTTTAGTTTCTTATTAATACTGCACTATTTTTTTAGAAATTTGAATGAAATTATAAACAAATTGTGCCACCTGTTTTTGAGGAATAACCTTTTTTTATTCGCAACTTTTACTTTTTAAAACAGTTAAGTTATTCTATATATGGATGATATTTTACATAAAAAATAAGCCCAAATAAATGCACTCTCTTGTTTTAAATAAATGCCATTTCAGCTTATAGAAATATGTTGTTGGCTAAGTGGAAAATTTGGCTCTTTACAAACTACTGACCTTGTTTTTTTAGGGTTATTGCAGTGAGCCTAATCAAGGCATTTTTGAGTGACATTGGCTAGTGCTTGTCTCCCAATGAGGTGACCCAGTTTCGAATCCCAGTAGTGGCTAGTTGGTATGATTCTGCTCCCGGCTCTCACCTACCTCAGTGGTTAACAGATCATTGGTTAAATCCTCTTGCTGTTGGCTAACCGTTATAGGTTTTGGTAGTTTTCCTCTCTATGTAACACAAATGAAAGTTAGTTCCATTTAAAAGTCCTCTACAAAGACTAGTTTGTGCCAATTCTTGATCCAGGAGTTCCTTGGTCTTCTAGGTTGGATTGGAAATTACAAGACTATGGAGCTTAATATTGATAGTCATAAACTCAGAATTGGATCAGTGTTCAATGCCATTTATAAAATAAAATATGCCTTTATTTATGAAAGGTGTTTTGTGATAAACTTGCATTGTTTTAATAAAACTAGGCAAGTTTTTGGTAAACTTTGTATTTATGAACTTAACTGTTTAAATTTATGCTGACTCTGAAAAATTATTTAATTCTAAATTCAATTATTTTATGAAGTTTACTAATTAAATTTATGTTGTAACTCATAAATCATTATCCTTGATTCTGAAGTAGTTACTAACATGTAATTAATTTCCGTGTAGTTAATTTCTGTAAATATCCAGAATGAATTAAATATTGAACATGTATTTTCTGTGATACTTTGAATCAATCTTAAATCTTCACAACTATTTAAATTTCTGATAAATCTTTTCTTGATCTAAATTATGAAGATATCATTTGAACACAAAGTTAAAATTGAGTTTTAAAAATCTTTTGCTGTCTTATGTTAAATTTTAGACATTATGTAACTTTTAATGCTTTCTTTTGTAATTGTAGCAACCTGCCGTACGAGTATGTGGTGAACTTACTCCAAGCTTGTCTAAAGTTGTTTCACTTTTAGAAAAAGTAAGAAATTTTTTTAGTGAATTACTCTTGCACATATTGTTAAATTGTATTAATTAATCTGTTCTGAAGCTGTAATATCAGTATTTTATTCAAATTAATAATATAACTAAATATATCAACTAATTATTTTAGTGATATGATTGCTGATTCAAGTATCTCAAAAATGTATTTTTCCTTAAAATTAAAATTGCTCCAATTATATTTATTATATGCTTGCTCCAATTCTAGTTAAAAGTCTGCAAAATAAACATTAATCAGAGAATTTTCTCAAATCTGCTCCAAAACAGGCATTTATTTCAAAAGAGTGCTTGACTTTCCCTCCAAAATTAATATCTGTGAAATTGGTAATTTGAGTTGCTTATATCATCTAAGAGATAAATTTTTCATAGGGAAGAATTAGCCCAAAGTGTTAGAGTGTGTAACATGCATTGAAGCTACTTTACTAAAACAATTTCACTGTATATTAAATTCATTGTATTAATTCATTTCATTGTATACTAAAACAATTTCATTGTATATTAAATTCATTGTATTAATTCATTTCATTGTATACTAAAACAATTTCATTGTATATTAATTTCATTGTATTAATTCATTTCATTGTATACTAAAACAATTTCATTGTTTTCAATTCTCATATTATCTGTAGTTCACTTCTCTGATACATTCATTTCACCAAAAACTCATTGCATTCTCTTAATATTTTCGACATTATAATAATCTTGCTAACTAGACTCTTTCAGCAATTATAATCGTGTTCATTTTTATGAGACTTTATTTCATCACAAAAATAACTAGCAGAACAATATGCTTTAAAATTTTTAAAAAATGTTTTAATTCAAGAATGTTTTTAAAAGCATTGAAAAGAATATTTTTAAAGTTTAAATTAGATTATCCCGCAGTGGACTAATGTAAAGATAATTTTTCACGCTGGCTGTGATCAGTGAGAGGGTAGGTGACCACTTTGATCAATCTACAAAGGTGCATGGTATCAGTCCTTGTTAATCTGTTCTATCAAAATGTGCTCAACTTCGTGGCAGGTCAACAGGCTACCAAAGGGGGGGATGCCATCCCCTCTGCAGAGGCGCAAAATTATGATGGCATGTCTTCGAATAATCCTCAGGGATGTTTCTCAGAGGGTCACCAATAGCCTATTGCGCTGTTCCAGTGTAAGGAAAAGAAAATACTATTACTCCTGCTAGTACTTTTTTTCGTAGGCTGTGTCCTTAAAGAAGAGTAAATTTGGGATTAGACTTTAAATTAAGAAAATTGGGAAAAAAATTATCATTTACTTTCTCTATTTAGAAAATTTCAAGTTTTTAGTAATATTCTTAATCATGCTGAAATAAATATTTTTTCTTGCAAATGCACGTGTCAATCTTACTATCTATAACAAATCACTGGGTTCAGCACACTGCATATTCCAGGTATTCTAATTTATGAGGGTTGTAGTAGTGTAGTGATTAGAAAAATCAGACTCCAGTCCGTGGTTCAACCATTGACTCCACTAAGACCCACCCCATACATGCAATATAGGTGCTCATAAAAATCTGTGGAATCGAAAGTCCTGTTGTCAGTCACCGAGTAATATCATAGGTGCTGGGATCTGGAGAAAATTTCCTTCCCCTTCAGATCTTTGAGGAAAGTGGCCTCAAATTGTAATGGCATGTCTTTGGATCATCCTCAGGGATTTTTCCCAGACCCTCACCAGTAGTCCATTGTGCAGCTCTAGTAAAATATAAATAAAGAATCTACGTAATTCATAATGTGACAGCAAAAACTGTAAAAATAATTTTTTTTAATTATTGTCAAATACGTAATGAAGTTTTTTTCTGTTGTTGGTATTGAGCACTTGGTAAATCTTTACCTGATTTGAAGTAACACTCGAGGAAGTTATTATTTTTTTAAGCCTTCACAACTTTTCAAGAAATTAGTTCTGTTAATTTTCAACAATGGCTTGTCATGGTTTTGTCCCCGCTAATCATTGTCATAGCTAAATACAGAATTTAATATCACAAAATCCATTTATCAGCTATACTGCATCAATTTACCAACTTGAAATTATCAGTTTTGTATTAGTAGTTTTGCTACAAAATGCAAAATGTTCCAGAGACTGCTTGAAAAGTTGCCTCAAAATACTAAATGCTCAATCCTGGTATGACAATATATTTTTCTAATATTTATTTTTCAATATTTCTAGCTTAGTTCTGTATTTTTTATGTAAATTAATTATGCATAAAATTAATAAAGTGTAACTCATTTTAATTTCAATTCTAAAAATTTTTAGGTTTTGATGGAATACAACTACATAAAAAAGAATGCATCTGATACTCTAAAAATTGTATGTATTTACATTATTGAAGTTTAGTTAATAAACTAAATTGAATAAATTAAATATTTTATGTGTATAAAAAAAAAAATTTATTTCTTTTTTTTTTAGCTCTCCGAGTCATATAAATCAGCTGAAGGAGCATGGTGTGAAATGATGCAAAATTCATCCAATTTGGGAATGAAAGGTAGAAAAGTGGAAAAAGTATGTTTAAAAACTGTTTATACTCTTTCAATCTATGTTTTTAAATTGTTTAATATTTTTAAGTTTATTTAACCTTTGTAGTAATATAAGCGTATAATAATAATATAAGTATTTAGTTTAGCTTCGATTATTATAATATATAGATAGATAAAATTACTGCACAGTAGCTTTTGTCAATTCAATGAAGTATTTGAGTAAAAGTAAATAATTGAGATACTTTTCTTGGTTTACGATATCTTGTTGAAGATATTTTCTTTTCAGTGAAGCACTATAAGTTATTAAAATATAATTGCATTAAAAATATACAATTAGGCTTTAATTCTGTTAATAGATTTGTTATGTTATTAAGAAAAATATTTGTTATAATATTTACCTATGTCTTCTTATTTTGTAAGCAATGTTCTAAAATATTCAAATTATTTAAAGTGTGTTAATTCTAATAAATTCTCTTACCTAATAGTTTTTTTTTTTTTTTTTTGTTAGATAATTTATTTTGGTTTTTTCCCCATCATTTGAAACTGAAAAATCATCATTAATGTAAGAATGAACCAATACATTATATAAAGTTAGAAGTACTTACTCTGGTTTCAAAAAATAAGATCTGCTCAAAATTATCTTAAATTGTTCATCATCTCTACTAAGTACTTACATGCATTTTCCATTTTTTTTAATTTTAATGAATATTTTTAGGTTGTTGAAAATTTCCTTTGGAATATGACTATGCTTGCCACACAAACTGATTTGCTAAAGCAAGTTTATGAACAGAGCTGCTCTGCTATTAATCAAGTATTATATATTTTTTTAATTCTTAAATTGGCTTTTAAAGTGTTTTTTTTTTTTTATAGATTTTTTTAGCATTCTTAAATCCTTTTAAGAAATCTAAAATTAAAGTTTTTGATATTTAAATTTAAATAATTTTTCTCATAATTCAATTTCAGCTTCGCAATTTGATGCCGGTGTTCAGCAAGTTGTTCCAGAAAGAAAGGGAAAGCATAATTTCTGCCAACACACAAAATGCACCAGCGACACCAGTGCTCTCCAATCAAATAAACCTTATGCCTTCCTCAGAGCAGATACCACTGACGCCAACATCTCCCGGTGATGGTAGGTTACGTGGAATACTAAAGAAGACTAGTGCACCACCGATACTTCAGTCCACTGAGAGTCAGTTAGATAGCGGAAGTAGTGCATCATCTGTATTTTTTCCTGGTGACATAGGAGAAAATACTAATAGGTAGCAAAAAGCACAAATAGTGGAACTGATATACTTTTCATCTGTTATGTTAATTTAGACTGAGTGAAGGGCTCAAGAGGGGAATGCCATTTCAGTGGGATGCTAACTTCTGCAGATTTTCTTTTTCTTTGTTGAAAGTTTATATATTGGCAGGAAAGATTACCGATGCGTTTGAGCAATCAACAAAATTATGTGAAATATCCATTGTTTTTTTAACGACCTTTCAATTATTTTGTGAGTTCTAAAAAATGTTTTCCCATATGGGCAAACCCAGAAGTTAGATTAAATGTTATTCTTCTGCAGAAAAAGTAATATTAATAGTAATATTACAAATTTTCCAAGAGTCAAATCAAACTAAAAATATAAATATTACTATACTGTTACTGATTTTTGATTCATCATCAGAATTATAGAAGGCTTTAAGAACAGTGAAAAACCCAATTTTACATTTTTTTAACAACCTTTTATCTATTTTTAAAAGTTTTTAAAATATTTTTTTTTTCCATATGGGCAAATCCAGAAGCAGAATTAAATCTTACTGTTCTGCAGCAAAAAGTAAATTTACAAATCAGTAGTAAAATTATAAATTTTCCAAGATCAAATGAAACTTAAAATATAAATAAAAGATGCTAAATTATTACCATATAAAATAATTACTGAGGTTTTGATATTTTATTGCAGGTTTGTTATCTTCTCTAGAATGTTAAATACTGCAGATTTTGATTTAAATTGTGAAAAAATTTAATGATATGTGCTTTATTTTATTATTATTGTGGACAAAATGCATAAAAGTTATAGTTTTTCTAAATTTGATCATGCAACTACTGTGCAGAAAATTTTAAAAAAAATCCATGACAAATGATTTTTCCATTTTGTAATTCAATTCTCTATTTTTTTTTAAAAAAAAAAGAAAAAATTCTGATGAATGCAAAAAAAAATTTAACAAAATTAAATAAAAGCCTTTCCACTTGTTTATATTATTTAATCAAAGTTAAAATAGGTAATAAATTTTGAAGAAAAATCAGAATCTTTGCATTCTTGTAATTGCATGACCAATACATACTTCATGCATTTACTTTGCAGAAGCTAAACATCTTATTAATTGGTCTGTTATGTATTTCTGTTGCAAAGAAGAAAAATGTGACACCAGATTGATTTGTTAGCATCCCTGTATTTCCCTTAATTTGTATAAGATATGTAAAAAAAATGATGTTAGCAAAAAAATTGATCTTTTCATACTGTTTTGCATCTAGTCTTTAAATTCATGTTTAATAAAATTCAAATGAATGTTATGTTAATTAAATGGGGCCATTAGAGTTTTATATAAGATGTTGTAATGTAATTATTAATAATTGTAGTCTTTCTTCTTTTTAAGTTTTAGAGTTCATTTATTATGGCATGAAGTTGTTTCATTGTTCATGCTTCAAAACTCATTGAATTTTTCCAAAGTATATAGAATTTAATATTACAGGGTAAACATGTTTATATGCAATTGGTATTTAGAAAGTGTTAAAGCTATTTATTTATTTATTTATTTTATAATAAGTGCATGCAATGTTACCATATTTTTTTTTTTATTTTTTTTGCTGTTGTTCCTTTATCTAAACTGGCACACAGTGTTGCAGGAGAAAAAACATTTAGAGGTATTAAAAAAACTGATTAATGTTTTTGATAAAAAAATGACGTTGATTAACATTAAAATTTTTTCAATAAAAATGTTGCATGCAGTATATTTATAATGATTAAAAAAAATTATCTATTTTCTTTAGTTTATTGAGATTTAAGCATATTGCAAATTTAATTTTTCGATGCACTGTTATTTCTGTTAAAATATTTTGAACTCCTCCAGAATTCTTAAGCTTAGCTGAAACTTTATTATATGATTCACTCCTGACTCTTGTTGGAAGCATGTTTGAAGCTGGATTTCTGCCATTTAAAACTACTTATTTCAAAGTTTTAAATTTCTATGTTTACAAGAGTTTTAGAGCTATATCTCTTTTTGAAAAAAAAATAATATGTTTTAAACCCATCCTTCAATATTTATAAAGTAATTTGAGGAGCTATTATTATTTACTTGATATTATTTGCCATAGAAATTTTATTTTCAAACTATTCATCAAGTTTGGAAGAAATAAAAAATAACACTATTGCATAATATTTCTTCATTATGCATGATTAAATATTTTGCTTTGCTTTCGCCTTTTTCTCACAATTAAAAAGTTACTTCTCTTTATGACTTATTAACAACCATTCTTTATAAAGTTCATAATATTAATAATTTAAAATTTTTATATACAAAATTTTCTATATACTAAATTTTCAACTGCTGATTTTTGTATATATTATTATGAAAGATTATTTACCCTTTCTTTTCAATATAGATATTCCAATACATTTTGTGTTAAACTAATATTAAATGTACATAGCTGCCGACTGTTAAAATTTTTCTGGAAGATTTTTTTTTAATTATATTTAAAATTGTAGCACAATTGATGCTTTTTATAGTTTTTTTTTTTTTAATTAATGTGATATGTATAAATGAATGTTTGCCCCCCTTAACCTTTCCTGTACCATTTATGTGATTGCAATGAAATTTGGCATACTGATAGTTAGAAGCACAAGAAAAGCCACTATCAACATTAGCACATTCTACTCTAAACCAGTCAAGTGGGATGTGTAAGAAAATCATTTCTCAATGGATTAGGGTTGTAAATAGTTGCTATTTATATTGCTGCTGCAATTCATAATATTTTTTTTCCAATTATTTAAAATATAACATCTCTTCTGCTAACTTGCATCTTTGTTTAATAAAAAATGAGTTCCATTGTGAGGTTTTAATTAATTATTTATTGTCTGATCTGATTGTTAAATTGTCTGATGAACCCAAGTAAAATCAATGTAGATAATTTTTATGTCTTGTGAGAGTAAACCTCATTACCAAACTAGCATTTTGAAAATTACTTAAAGCAACATGTTTATTTTACTTATATCTGCTTTTGAAAAATGTTTGTATAAACCTAAATAATATAAAATGACTTGGAATTTTAAAAAAATATTAAAATTTAAGTTATGCGCTAGGTGTCAGAACACCAAGAAAATTGTGTCATTGTGGGAAGTCTTAATTATCACAAGTTGGCCGTGATCAATCGCTGTTTCTATTTTACCAAATAATACTGTGTACAGTTGACCTATCTTTTGGTGAGTTCTAGTTTTAAAACATACTCGGATGAATTAAATAATGGTAAGTTGACAAAAAAGTGACAAATCATTAAAAAGTACAGAAATAATTTAATACTATATGGCTTTGTTCACTAACAATGGTTATAAAATAGTTAAACAGCTCTTATTTTAAAAATTTAAATACAGTCCATGCAGATGACTTAATCAATAATATGCTCTTTTTAATTCAAGCAATGCCAAATTCAACAGCCTGTTTAAAATATTTTTAACTACCATTATACCTTACTAAAAAGCCTTTAAATCATTCATTGTAGCTGTTAGGTATCAGAAAATTATAGAAATATCTGTTTACAGTTGTGAATTAAATTTTTATTAAAATGCAAACGTTGACGGCTATGCATGCCATTTAATTTTATATTTAAAAGCTAAGCTTTTAAAGTTGCACTTATTAAAAAAAATCTATGCTTATTTAGCTTTTAATTTATTCCACTTTATGTTACCATAAAAGCAGTCAAAAATAACAATGAAGTAAAAAGCTATGGTTATTTAGATTAAAATAATTAAATTTAGATTAAAATTAAATTATTAGGGCTGATTTTTATTGAACATGTTCATATGAAGAGTAAAAGTAATGTATTTTTAATTTTAAAAAGCTATGTTAAAAGTTATTCGATTGAACATTACCATAAAAATTTTGTAAATAAGAAAGATTTGTTCAAAAAACTTATATAATTTTGAATTAAATAATTATTAAAATGATTATTTTAACTAGTTTAAGTTAATATAAAACTTATTATCTAAGTTATTATAAGTAATATTTGAATGTAATTAAAATAAAATATTAACATAGATATTTTATCCATTCCTAGGAAGCTTTTTTTTGTCTCTATATTTAAAAATAAATAAATAATTCTTATTCAAATTTGTTTTTGTCCTACATCATTTCTTTACTTCTTTAATTGTCAATGTTATAGATAGTTTAAAATAGGATACGAGTGCTTTCCAATCAGACAAATAGGTTTTTTCTGCTCTTTAGAGACACTGCTCTTTAGAAAAGTTTTTGTACAAATTCAAAAGTAACTTGACATTTAAAAGGTTATTGTATGTTTTTTTTTCCTGTTTTTTAGTGATTTTATGTATGTATAGTAGAGAAATGTTATAATTCATAGAATAATTTATCATTTGTTATTAAGTGAAGTTGAATGTTCCTATTTAGCTAATGTTAAAATGACTAAGTTTGATATCTTTTCCCGAGATACTATTAAATCAACTTTCAAAAACTTTTTAAAAATTTTTAAAATGTTTATTCATTAAAAAATTTTTAATTGTTAATTGATTTTAAAATATGCATCAGTAACACAATGAATGAAATGTGAACAAGTTTATGCAAATTATTAATTAAAGACAATCTATTTTCTAACTTTGATTGTAAATATAAAATCAAGGGCTGAAAATGTTAAAAAATATGTTAAAATGTGTGTTTAAATACAAAAAAAGTTTTTGAAATCAATCAAATAGCTTCTCTTTTTTTTTTTTTTTTTTTTTTTTGACAAACTACATTAGAGTATTGTTTATGTTCAGCTTTAAAAGTAAATAAAAAATCAAGCAGATTTTTAAAAAAAAGAGGGATGAAAAAGAAATTTTTATATAATGGATGTAGTAGATTCTCGAAGAAACTGGATACATTGTCCGTAGGACAGAACATCCAACTTCTTTTAAGTTTAGTATCTGTATTTTATTATCATGTTTTTCATTATATAAAAACATTTAACAGGCTTTGGACTGTGCTTTAAAAAATTCAAAAAATGGTGTCAAATAAAAATAAAGAAGTCACAAATTTCCTTTTTTAGCTTTCACTTTAAATTTATGAAACTACTGAATTTGAAACTATCTATAATTATTTGGAATAAGATTTAAAGAATAAAATTTATTAAAAAACATCATATACTGATCTATTTTTACCATTTTTTAAGGACTGTTTAAACCCTGATTTAAAAATAGTTGCCAAAGTATTTTTTGTGATGTGTTGATTGTATACAAGGTGTGTCATTCATAATACCCTCCGAAGTTTGGAACACTTATAATAAGCAAACTATTACCAGTGCATCAACAAATTTTTACTTTATCTGATAAGGAAACATTACAATTTCTTTCACAAATGTTCAATTACTGATGTGGAAGTCAGAAATCAAATTCTTGCCACTCTCACTGCGACATGTCACGATCAATGGTAGTGATTGTAGTCCTTTATTGTAATTCTGTTGAATCGTGTGGCATGAGGGGCACGAATATACAATCTTCGTTGTCACCCCATTGAAAGTCACAGGTAATCAAGTCTAAAAACCAAAACCCTTGGAAGGAATTGTGACACCCCTGTATAACTTTGATGTTGTTTTGATAGTTATTATTTTCTCTCTCTCTTTTAATATATGTAATATATAAGCTTGTGATTGAAACTCTGGAAAGAAACCTGGTTTTGACCCGTAATTAAAAATTCTATTTCGATGTTAATTTATCAGGTATGCCAACTACTATGGAATTGCAGAAGAAAGTGGTTAAAGTGGATATTGTTTTTAATAATCCCTTATTTTCAGGTATTCTTGTTTTTTTTTTTTTTTTTTTTTTTTTTTTTTTCAATTTGTGAATAATCTTTTGAAATTTTAAGGCAAATTTGTAGTTGTGAGCTTGAAACAAACCTATTTATGTGTTTCATAGTTGAATTAAAATTTATTTTTTTGATATTTTTTCTAAAAATTCATTGTTTATGCCTCAATGCCTAGTGCAGTGGTCCACAAGTCGTGACTTGTGAGCTAGATGTTTCTCTTTCAGTGTAACTCAGTTAGAATTTCCAACTATAAATTAGAAATTTCTACACGATGATATTTCACTCAAAAATTCTTTTTTAAATTATTTGGTGCAAGGCAGTAAAAAAAAAACCTATGTGCAATAAAAGCTACATTATTTTCTTCATTTCACAAATTATATTATGGTATATTTTTGTGATTTCTATGAATTTCAGTTTTTATTTTTATGGAAATATTTTCAAATATATGTATACTATGAAGTGAAACAAAAATAATAAAAATTAATCATTAATAAAAATCACTAATGTTCTTTTTGGCTAAAAAAAATTTTGAAACAGTGTAATTATTTTTTAAAGTAATTTTAGACTTAAGAAACACAATATGCAGTGTGTGTGATGATTTGTCATAATTTACTTTTGTGATTTTTTTGTATCAAATCTTTCTAGTCTGGATAAACTGAATAATGTGCAATCCATGCTGACTCATTGTTGTTTGTTAAAATAAATATTTGATGTCTTACATGTGCGAAAATATTTATTTGGAAAAGTGTTTGATAAGCATGACAATAAAACCAAACTAATCTTACTTTGTCTTTAATAATCCTTAAACCAACTTAAAAAATGTTTTCTATGTTCTTTTTTATTACAATTGACAAAACTTTGGGAAACTCTTAATATCTTATGCTTCTTATTTAAAACTGTTTGCTTCTTCAAATTTTATTTATTAAATTATAAATTGTTCCATTCTAAATAATTTATTGACTTATTAGTTTGAATGATAATTGTTGTTTATTTATCAATATAGCACAATTTTTTGTTTAAATTTATATGTTTGCATGTATAAAGCTTGTATGTATATATTGAGCATTCTGATAGATTTTTTGCAGATATAAGTTGAATTTGAAGCTGTTTTGAAAAGAATTTATTTAATGGATTGTTAACTTTATTAATTATTGAGGGGTGTGTAAATGTAATTCCTTGAAACACATCTACTAGTATCTTGTTTGAAAAGTGTATTTTTGTTGTGTTTTTAAAATATAATGTAAATCTACTTTGCTTTTAAAAATTAAAGAAGCCAAAATAAATACTTAATCCATATGTGTAATAGGATATTCATTTATTATTTTGTAGTCCAATCATTTTACATTGGTTGATGAAACAACCTGAATAATTGGGCTGGAAATATGAAAACAAGTTTTTTCTGAGTAAAGCTCTCCTTTGTTTTTTGCATTCACTTTAAAAACTATTAAAAATTTCTTATAGAAATGAGTATTAGTAGTTGTTTTTAAATTACTTGTTTCAGCTTTTACAATCAAAAACCAATGCCAATTCTAAATTAACAGATCTCAGACTAAATTCATAATAAACGAAGCTGTTATAATAGACGTTTCTAATCTAAAATTCAGCAGATCTACTATCTGCAATTTTTAAGGAAGAAACATATTTTATTAATTCTGAATTCTATATTGCTACATGAGATCTGGTTCACCTTTTCACCATTAATCTGGTTCCTGGAGTTGCGTGAATCACATGGAGTATGAATTGTACCTTTAACAACTGAATATTCGAGCTTCAAAATAAACGACTAGAACTTTAAAAAAAAAAGCTTAAACTAAAAAGTTAAAGAAAATACAAATATCCGTACGAAACGCGCAAATGCTTATAGGGCCATTCTTTCTGTACATGAAAACTCGCAGATGCAAATTCTGGGAAGTGAACAAGAATGTGATTAGCATGTTTTACTCTATGAAAACGGTTCCTATAAGCTTCCATTCCATTCACAATGAATTCTATTTTTTTCGCATGGGAAAACGGGAGCCTGATTGACGAATTTCTTCAGGGTGAATATTTTCTACCAACACGGTTCTCATTCGCACGCAAAAAAACTGCGTCTAGCGAGAATGGTCGTTAAGTAGAGAATGAACTCGCGCTGGCTTGTATCGCATTTGCATGCGTAAGCAAGCGCGAAATGAATGCAGTCAAAATGGGTCCTAAAGTTTTAGTACTTTTTTAAACTTTTTATCGATGATTTAGAATAAATTATTGATATCGAAATTCCGTAAATATTGATAGATATTGAGCCAAAATGGAGCTGTCATCCGTCGGTGAAAGAGTGTTTGATGCCGAATATATTCAGAAAAAGCGTATTCGCAGAGTTAGTAGCATTTTTAATTTCATCTTTGATCTTGTACAAAACTCTCAGTATTATATTGAGTTATTATTTTTTCTCTTTAGGGCAAAGTTGAATACTTGGTTAAATGGAAAGGTTGGAGTAGTCGGTACGTATCATAAAACAGATTTTCCCTTTCTATTAAAATAAGCGTTGCTGTTGCATTGTGTTTAACAAGTGGCTGTAATAAATGCCTATTTTCGTTACAGAAAATTGGCGTAAATGCAGTTTTATTTAATCTTTTTAACGTTGCCGGTGATACTGTAACGTTAACAAATAGAAAAGGAAAAAATGCTATTCAAATAATAAAAAGAGAAATTCACCTTTAAAAATACGAGTATTGTTGGTTATATTTCCGTATTGGCATCTGTTCCTGCCAACTAAAATCGAAAATGGGATTTTTACTTGCAAAATATTTTTAAAAAATGGGGGTGGCTAGGAGTTTTGAGTTGGTCCTATTGTTGAGTTGGTCCTATTCTGGGGTCACTAGTCGAAAAATAATCAAAACCTGCTTATTATTTTGATGTAGGTACTAATACAGAAATCTTCCCAAATACATTAAATACTAACACCTAATGAATTTTGGGAAATATTTGCATCTTTTGACAAATTTTCTAGTGTTTTACAATTATGTTTTTTATTTCTCTTCAGTTTCTGTATTATAATAGCAACTAGTCAAGAACATGCACACCAATATATACGCTGCAGTAAATGCAGAATTAATTTAATGGTTTGTATAATAATATTTGTAAGATTGCTATGGGAATCTAACAGATGTTGTTTTATTAGAATTGTGTGATGCTTATCATGATATAAGAAGTTTCCCATTTTTTGTCTCAATAAGCAATATACCATGTAAAATCATTGAGTTTTTCGAGCAAACTGTCTGTGGTGAGCATACAGAAAACTTATTCAACAAATTCCAACAAGGTAATACAATTCAATATAATTTTTGAGCAGATTGAACTGAAAAAAATTGTTTTTAAGATCACAATAATCAAATTAGACAAATAGTCGTTAATACTTTTCTTCTGGTAATTTCAATAAAACAATTTCCAATATTTTGATGAAGAGGTCTTTATTAAATCTAAATTATGTTTGTTAACAGAGTTTTATATGGGCTTTTAAACATTAAAACTAATCTTGTGACAGTCTATGAAGCGCCAAGGTCTATTGTGTCCATCCCAGTTTTCTTTATCTTGCACACTAGAGTATAGGAACATTAAGACAGTTATAGGTTCAAGCAGTGCCGGATTACCCATTGGGCCATGGCCTGGGGCCCCCTTAAAAAAAATTTTAGAAAATAAATTTAAAAAAATTAAGAAAAACAATGATTTTTAAAAAAAAAATCAATTTCAAATATATATTAATAAAATGCGATATTTTTTTTACATATTTATCACTTATTTTAGTTATTATTTATAAGTATTATTATAGTTTATGTATTATAATATTTATCAATGTTTTTTAAGTTCAAATTTGTCCTTTTGATTTGCGCGAAAAAATTGAAAGCAGTACTATAGCGAGCTGAGACTTGTTTAAACAAGAAGCAAAGAATTAAATGTTGTTGATATTATTGAGACGTTTTATATGAAAAAGAAGTTATTTATTTCCTCAACTAAAGTGTCTCATAATTTTTTTAGTGTTTTATAATTATTTAGTGTCCGTAATTCTATGTGATCAATAAATAATTACAAAATATTTTACTAAAAGGTAAGTGTTTGTTTATTTTTTTATATACTCTAGAAAATCTCATACAACTGGTCACTTTCAATCAAATTTTATATATTGAAATTGTCACTGTTTAAGAGGTCCAGGATATTATTTATTTTAATTTTAAATATGCTTTTTTAAATAAAAAATATACGAAAAAAAAATTTAATCTAAGGGCCCCAAAAATTTGAATGGCCTAGGGCCCCGCGTACGCTTAATCCGCCCCTGGGTCCAAGTCTAAAAATATACAATTTTGTTTTTTAAAATCCTATTCAACTGTTCTATTTTTTATCATAACAAATTTAGTTAAATGTTTACCCCGAACAAATTGTTTAATAATGTGTTAATTTGTAATAACTTTTATGTAAAGCTTAAAATAGTTAAGTTACCTACCATTTTTAATATTTATATGTATATCAGGATTACTTTCAAATAAAAGGATACTAATTTTAGTTTTAAAACTTCAAATAATTTGGAAAAATCAAATCATATTAGTAAATAATATTGTTTAGAAAGAGTGATAAATAAATTTTTTATTTAAATAAGGAATAAATAAATGAATTATCAAGAAAAATATCTATATATTTTTGGTTAATTTATTCTGATGACTCTTGAAGAAATTTAGATCTTTTTTAATTAAGATGCAATTACACTTATTATTACACAATTGTTATTAAGATGCAATTATAAACATACCATGCAAATTTCTAGCCAATAAGAATGTCTTGACAACATTAAAAATGTTTTAAACCATTTTATTTATATGCACTAAAAAAAAAAGTTTGGAAACATATGAAACATCTTTTCAAAAAGTATAAATTTTTTTTAAGCATCACACAGTAAAAATTTTGCAATGAATTTAATTAGTATGTTATCTCAAACCTCTCATACCTCTGTTTATCTCAAACCTCTTTATCTCAAAATTTCTAAAATTCCCTACATTTACTGTCTAAAATCAATGTATTTTCCATGTTATGTCGAATTTTTTGTCTCCAAAACCTCCTTTTCTCTAATTTCTAATAATAGAGCCCAAATGTCAAAACTTTCTTTATCAGTAGAACTCGTAGACAGAGATGAATTTCGTGAATCCACAGGAAGTAGGGATGAACAGGTTGGAGATGTTTCTTGGAATTTCAATCACTATCCCTGCACTTCCTTAACTAGAGGGGAATACAATGATTCTGGCCTGAGGGGTTAATGAGTAGTGACCATCAGGGGTTAGCTTTTCAATATAGATAAGAAAGTTAAGAATAGGCATTCATTTTGATCTCAAAACTGCATTCAATGGATCAAAGAATAATTAAGAGTTTTAAAGCAAATTATAGAAAACAGTTGATACGCAAATTTAGATCGATGAAAAAAGTTCGTCGCTATCTAAATTACTGTTTTGCCTGTAGAAATGTGTCTCTAAAAACTATCCAAAGTGGTTTTAAAAAGCTAGTTTTAAGAATAGCTGTGAAGATGATGAATAAGGGGTTGAAGGCATCAGTAAAGAAGAAGAAAATGTTAACGCTGAAAATGCAGTGTCATATTTGCCAGAATGGAATGCAATAAAATCTAGCTTTAATGTTTACCTTAATTTTGAAGATTTTTACAAGTGGACAACTGCCTGTCATTGACAAATGAAAAAAATCATAGATAATGTCAAAGGAATATCAGATGAAGAGGAAGAAGCTGAAGATCATATTGATTAATCAAAAGTGAATGCATAAGAAGTAGAAAAAGTTGTAGAATTCTTATAAACTAATCTTGAATCCCAGAAAAACGTTGGCTATGAGGAATTTGTGATCTTTCTAACCTCAAAAGAATAATCGAAACAAATAAGGTTATACGTCAAAAATCATGGGAAAATTATTTTCTGTGTTAAATGTATGTTACAAAAACTGTTATGTAAATAGATGTATGTGGTATAATTGGTTTAAAGAGATGTCTGTATTTTTCTACTAAAAAACAATTAAAGCACTTTTAATAGAATTTCTGAATTAAATTAAATTTTTTTAAAGTACCTGTATAACTCGAAGCCTCTTTATCTCGAATTTTTCGCCTTTCCCCGTGGGATTCGAGATAAACAGGTTCAACTGTATTAAGCTAAATCTAATGAAAAAATGATTCGTTGTGCCAAGAGGTTTGGTATGGTGAGTAGGATTATGATATAGGATTTAATCTGACACATAGTTTAAAGAAAGCATATACAAAGTTCTAATTAAACTTTTTTGCTTTGATTCTTTTAATTCCCTTATAAAGGAACCATTTTATTAATAAAGAAAGAAAATTATTTAGTCTAGATGTAATATGATTGGCCCACAACTGAATGTTATGTGCATCCTTAGCAAAGTATAAAAACATATTCTAATAAAATTTTCAATGTCTCAATTTCTGCATTCAACTCAGATAAAAAAAATTTTAATACCTAATTCAATTCCAATGCTGTGATTAAAATGTATATAAATGTAACAGTTTTTATGTTATGTAATATAATAAAATAATATATAAACTTAATATATAATTTATGCTTTAGCTTGAGAAGATTCAATAACTTTTTAAAGACGTAACTAATTTTATTTCATAAAAGCTGATAATTTTTCCTAATTGAAATTAATTGATTTTAATTACTATTATATTGACTACAATCTGTTAAGATATTCTAAAAATGTAAAATTGATATTATATCAAAAGTTAAGCACTGGTAATGAAAATATGATTAATAAAAATATGATAAAAAAATTTTTAAATTTTTTAAAAAAATTATTTGTGAGGTTTTATGAGCCTTAATGTGTTTTTGGTAAGAATAGATACTTTACTTTTCCATCCCTATTAAAGGTATATTAGTATGCTCTCAGAACAAGTTGATTTCATTTTAATTTATAAATCAAGTTAATTTAGCTAAATTATATAACATATGTAGTTTAATTTTCAAGTTAAATTTATCATCATTTGTTCGAAAATCTCAATTTAAATGACAATAATTTACAATTATTTTGCTTTTGAAGTAAAGCCTATTGATTACAATCAGTAAATTTCGAATAAAAAATTTTTTTAAGTGGGCTCACTTTGCTGAAATCTGAGTGTTATTGCAAAAAACTATGTTTACATAATTTTTGACAGTGATTTGAAAGCAAACTTAAACAATATGAAAACTTCTTTCACCTGATTGGTTATGTACTATTTTATTATTTTTTGCATTTTATAAGAATAAGCATATTTAAATTTCTTAAACCTTTAAAAAAAGCTAGTATTTAGGTATACAGAATATAATTCATTTATGTATATAGGTTATTATGCATTTATTATGTTGTCTTATTATGTATATAAATCTCTATAATGTGATTTTTTTTTTTTTTTCTATCTAGGTATAATACTTGGGAGCCAGAAGAAAACATCTTAGATGTAAGATTGTTTGAAGCCTTTGAAGCAAGGTATATGTTAAATATAATTATTCATTAGTGCAATTTGATCTTATCTATTTTACCTTTATGTTGAGGAATTTATTTCTAAATTTTTGTTAGCTTTATATTGCTGCAGTATTAGATTTCTTTTTTTCTTTTCTTTTTTTTATTATTAAATAATCATTATTTTCGGTAAATCCTTAAATACTAGAAAGGTAAAAATCAATTCGACCCTTAAGACATTGTGCCAAAGACTGAATTCATAAAATTTGAATAAATAATAAAGCAATTTTTAAATCTGTGTAAAGTATTTAAATGAAAAGTGTCTAATGACCATTAACCAGTGCATGTCTTTCTGTATAGTTTACAAAAATGGAAAATTTCTTGTGAGTTCAAACCAACTTATTATTGAATCAAGAGTAGCTTAAAACAGTTTTGCTTCTATGTTTAAGTTAACTAAATTATTAGGCATCAGCTTATATTATTTTAGGTCCCATTAAGTCCGAGATTTATTGATCAGTCTCTTTCACAGTAATTTTTCGAAGCTCCTACAATGATTTATTTACCTTTCATGGCTTGTTAAAAAGAGTTTATTCAGGGTGTGTAGCTTTTTTAAAAAGTGATTAAAGGTGTTTACTTTTGATTTTTGTTTTTTTTAAAAGCCCTTAAAGGTGCTTTTTTCATTGGGTGTTTTTAAAAAGTGCTTAATTTTCCCTTTTCCAAATTGAGATTTTTCCTTTACCATGTTGATTTTTGCTGCGAATTATGCAGAAAGACGTGGTTCACATTGTTCTATTCAACGTTTTTACAACTAACTCAAACCCAATGTATTTCAGTGCATCGTCAGTCCGTAGCGTATGAAAACGCCATTAAATTTACGTGATTCAAAAATTTTGACAGTTGTCAAAAACAATGCCGAAAGATTTTTTATTTTGACATCACGGTTAAAACCAGATACAACCAAGTTTGATTCGTCAAAGTTCCACTGTTCATATATTTAGTGTTGAAATTGCTACTACACAAGTGTAATTGTATGCAATAGCTTTTAATATCATTGATAACATGGAATATTGATATCAATTGTAAATAGTCAACAAAAGGAGAATCTTTTGAAGTATGTATTCCATATGTTTAAAAACGTAAAAGGTTAAGACTGTAGAAAGGGAATAAGGGAAAATGTTTTTTTTTTTTTTTCTATATTAATACCTGAAATAAATACAAATGTCTCACATTTTTTAATATTGTATTTTCCCACATACACGGCAAAAAAATAATTCTAGTTTTTAATTCATTATATACACATAACTTCTGCATCTTTAATATTGATATATTGATAGTAATTTTGAAAGTTTCCATAATAGTGGACTTTTAGTAATATGCCATGCTTTTTACATTGTGATTTTACTCTATTATATACTTATGAATTCAAATTTTAATTATATGTTCTCCCAATAATGTTAAGTCAGTCAAACCTAATTACTAAAGCAGAGGCTTGATTTGGTATTAGAATTTAGACAAATTGATGCAATTTCAATTAGACAAATTACTGTATTTTAAATTAAATTGAATTTTTTAATCTTATTATGAAAAATTTTAATTCTATCAATAAACATTATAATATATTGTTAAAAAAAAATTTTATGGAATTAAAACCTTTTAAATTATAGTGTCAATATAATTTAATCATATGTTATTACAGGCATGTAATTCTTCTGCTAATTCGTGGAATTATGTGAATTTCCAGACCTTTGTTTCACGGACTTTAGCAAATCAATAATTTATATTTTGACAAAAGTTCTTGGAGTTCCGCTAATTTAAAATTTAAATTGCGTCCAATCTCCAAAATCTCATTTACCCTACCCCCATTTTTTTTCTTTTTATGTTCGAAATCATGCATGATATTGACTTTATAATGCAGATTTGTTAGAGATTAACTTTGCGAACGCGAGACTGAAAAATATATTGCCTAATAATAAAAATATCCTCTTTCCTTCTTTGGTCAGTTATTGTTGTTGAATTTCACTCGCCCCGATAAATATAATCCCGATATGATACGAGAAATTTAAATTACACACCTAAGTAATTACTATTTGACACAATAATTCTGTTGTTGTTGTTTTCAAAAAATTTTTTGGCAGTTATCAAAACTAATTTTGTCATATTTTTTAAAATTTAGATATTTATTAAAAAGACGTATATAGTTTCCTGTTGTATTCGCTCTCAAGATTGGTTACAAACACAAGGTGTTCTGAACTTATATTTTATTCATTTCCTTGCTGCATATTGTCAGAATCCTTTTCAAATATACATGTTATGTGTTTCAAGATATTTTAATGGAGAATAAATAAAATATTATCAAAATACAATGAATCACTTAGAAGGAAGGTGGGATGAAAGATAGCAAGATCTGTTTGTCTGACCAAATTTTAATTATTTCTTACAACCCTTTTCAATTCCACTCTGTTTCTATCAATTAAGATACTAGATAGCAAGTGTACAATTTCCTAATAATGGATACTTTTATGCAGTTGTTGATTAGGATTGTTCAAAATTATGAATTTTAGACTTCAAAATTATGCCTCTGATTTTAATTTTTAAAAATAATTTTTTTTATCCCACTGGCTGCCTGTAATAGGGGTCTAACTTAATATCGGGAGGGGTGACTTCAGAATGCATTGTATTTAATAAGATGTAGATTTTCAATTTTCTCATTTGTTTTTCTTTCTTTTTTTCTCTCTCTCAGCCAAAGTAAAGAACATACTCCTGCCAAAAGAGGACCAAAAGGAAAAAGAAAGCATTCAGTAAACTTACAATTTTCTTACTTGTTTTTAATAGTACAAATTTAAAGTGTTTTAATGTATTCTATTTCATGTATTTTTATTTAAAATTTTTTATTATTTTAAATTCTTTATCCATGGATATAATTTTATGTGCATTTCATATATGAACACTATCGTTTTCATATTTGTGTTTTATTATTTTAGTGTTTTATTTAAGCATGTTTCAATGCATTTAGAATTTATAAAAAATGCCATATATCACGCTGTATAGGTAGACTTTTTAGAATTTTTCGTTCGTTATGAAATATTATTAATGTATTGAAAATAAAAAGAAAATCGGTATTAATTTACTCCTTGAAAGCTATTTTTTAATAAATTATGTACAATTAGTTATGAATTTGCTCATCACATTTTCTTTACATATAAAGATACTTATTTTTTTTTTTTTTTTCAGAAACGATAGCTTAAATTGCTTACAGAAAAAAAAATTAAGAATAAGAAAAGTTAAAATAAGTTATTTGAGTATTATCAGAAATAATAATTAAAAAAAAGACTTCGTTTGCCAACTTTTTTTTCTTGTTATTGTAGTTTCACACATTTTTGACCATTTTGTTTCTAATTATTCTATCATTTTTAAGCTAATAATCTTGAATACTTTCAAAAAAGTTGTTGACTGAAATTTTTTTTATATATTTATGAAATCTTTTTTACTCTTAGCGAAGTTTTTTCGCAAAAATGAAGGCTACTTTTCAGAACGTTAATAGAAGAATGTAAACTTTTATACAATCATTTATGTCCAAAAAGCCAAAAATTTTAATTTCCATTAGATTTACAAAGTACTTGTTATATTTTCTCTCTGAGGGGCATTTTTGTTATTTTTAATTGTTTTTTCTTTCTATTAACATTCATATTTTATTGTAATTAGACTTTTATTTCTAATATGTGAAAATATAATCTTTTATATTTTTACAAAACTTTATTTTAATTGGACCATAATTGGGACTGGGCGATAAATCGATGTATCGCAAAATATCGATTTAACGCATATATTTGTAGGCCGATATAGTGACTTTCATTTTAGGCGATGCATCAGAAATCTGATTTAAGCCGCCAGAATAAGACTACAATCGTGGTTTACTGATTTAATATGCAAGGATCCTTGACTAGGCTAACGCTGTTACCGCACTGGCGAAGACGATTATGATTTCGTCTATCTACAGAGATATAGATAGCGTTTTGCTAAAAAGATGTTAGTTTCGTGATGTTGAGTGGCGAAGAGCGAATTGAATCAGAACTCCCGGTTTCGTGTGAGGATCAGCGTTGTAATATAGAACAAAATGCATAGTTTCTTTATATCCATTTTTTTCTATGGGAGTTTGCGGTTTTTGAAGATTATTTTCAATGGGACTGAAGTCATTTTGCGATCGTTGTGCATTTTATTTCGTCGGAAATAATTGTCAGGTTTCTTGTAAATTATTTTCAGTGAGACTTTTGCTACATAGCGATCGTTTCGTTCTGCATTATTTCATACCTTTATTTTTCTGTCTTGTCAATTATTTTTAGTAGACCTACTGTTACTTTGCGATTGCTGCACAATCGCTGTTATCTTAAATTTTCGTTCTGAACTCAATAGATCAATGAAAAGAAAATTTAAATAAAAAAAAATGATTCCTTATTGATTTTTTTCAATTATTGTTTTTCATTTTAAGCAATACGATTTAATTGAGGTATTTCGTATTTAACTTTGTTATAAAAAGTTAGTTTTTTAAAATTTATTAAATGTAGGTAAAAGTATAATAATTTTATTATTTTTAAACCAATAAATGTTCGGTCGTTTTTAATTATAAAAAAATTTAATCAAAGAAAGTTAAACAAAAAAAATTTGGCAAATAGTTGAAACAGATTTATTTATTTTTAATAAATAAAGAGTTTAGTAATGTTTTGACGCTTTTTAATAATTTAACATTAGTACTTGAAGTATTTTTTTTTTTTTAATTTTTATTAAAATTCTTTCAATACTTGTTTGTTTTATAATTTGTTAGATAGTCAGTATCATTCTTAAACAAATAAATCTTTAGTGGATTTTATTTTCAAAAAAGAAAATAACAATAAATAAGTAAAAATATTTTTACATTTATTAAGTACAGAAACTGGCCATTAGTTAATACTACTTTTTATCATTTTAAATAATTAAATAAAAAAGGGTTTAATGATGTTTCAAAAAGCATGGTTTTTTTTCACCAAATAATTTTAAAAAATATTTTTTTTCTAAAGTGAACATTTCTTTGATTTATTTTCCACTTTCGTTTTTTTTTTTTTTTTTTTTTTTTTTCTTTTAATTTTTAATGCATGTATGTAAAACAGGGTTGCCACTACACAGGGAGAACAGGGTAAACCTGGAAAATACAGGGAATTTAAAAATCACCTAAAATAACAGGGAAAATGCAGTGAATTTTGATTTTTTCTTTATAAACTGGGAAAATACAGGGAATTTTGTTTCTTATTTTTGTCATTTAAAAAATAGTGACCCCTCAAAGCATACTCTATGGGATATTTAGCCATGATATTTAAGCTATACTAAACTGTATTTAATATACTATAGCATTATTTAAGTATGTTCTGCCGTTTTTCCAGCAATTAAAACTAATAAATATAGTTTGCCCAATATAGCTCACACAAGAGCACAGTAATTGTTGTTTCCTCTTAATATGTTGTGTATAATATGTACAGGGAATTTTTTTCTCTCCAGATTTGAGTGGCAACCCTGTAAAATATTTTGTTACAGTATTATTATTTTTAAACCAATAAATCTTAAATAATTTTTAATTTAAGAAAAAGGAAATAAAGCTTGGGTTTGCTTTTACTTTGACTTCTTTATTATTTTAATTGAAAAAATTGAGCAATGATATTTATGTCATAGTAGAATATGTTTAGATTTAATGATTTCCCAGGTAATTTTTGAACATATGCTAAATCTCGATACCAAAAATGGTCTGCCACTAGGGTCTTTCTTTCAGAACATAAATTAATTAGATTAAAACCTAACAAATACGTGTAAAAACAATTTCTTATAATGAATAGAAAAATAAAACGATTTTAGATTATTCTTTATTTAATCTATTTGAATTTCTCCAAAAAAAAAAAATTTTTCGCAAAATACTTTGCCAAAAATTTGGCCAAGTATTCAGCCTACCGGATATTTGTTTCATCCCTATTTCAAACTTGCATCTGATGTGTTGAAATTTACTAAACAAGAAAAAATTATTAATATTATGTGTACCGTATATTCCGGCGTATAACGCGCACTTTTAATACAAAAAATAATATTGGAATTTACGGGTGCGCGGTATACACCGAATATAAAAAATTATTGATTAAAAAAAATTTAATATAGAAAAAAACTTTATTTTAAAGAAATAACATACCTTTACCTATATACTTTATTCATTTTCGTTATTACATAAATAGTTCATTATATTCGTCTTCCGTTATTTCTTCAGGCACGTCATCACAATCTGTTTCGTCTTCATCATCTGTGTTACCCTCATCCATAAATAAACAGTCATATTCTGATCCGTCCAGATTATTTGAAATGCTGCATTTTTTGAATGATTTTCTAACAATTTCAGGCTTAATTTCATCCCATGCTTTTAATATCCATTCGCACACTGTTTCCAAACTTGCATGACGCATATGTCCTCCTTTCGTAAAGGTTTTCTCGCCCTCCAACATCCAAGTGTTCCACTGTTTTTTTAAATTGGCTTTAAATGGTTTGTTTAAGCAGACGTCTAATGGCTGAACTAATGGTGTCAATCCACCCGGAATAACTGCCATATCGGTGTTACATTCTTTCAACAATTTTTTTGTATTATCTGTAAGGTGGGACCTAAACATGTCCCACACTAAAAGGCTTTCTGGTTTTCTTACGCAACCAGGACGGATTTGCCAGACATTTTTTATCCACAATTTAACACCATTTTCGTCCATCCAGCCTTTTTCGTGGACATGAACAAAAATACCGTTTGGAAAATTACATTTGGGAAAAGTTTTTCTCTTAAAAATAACCATTGGTTTTAGTTTCGTTCCATCCGCTAAGCAAGAAAGGGCTACGGTGAAATGAGATTTCTCATGTCCCGTTGTTGTTACGTTGACAGATTTTACTCCCTTTAAATCAATTGTTTTATTACCGATCATGTCAAACATGACTGGGGTCTCATCCATATTTCCTATTTGCGAAAGTAAATATTCCTTTTTTTTTCGCAGTTCTATAATATATTTTTGAAAACTTAACAATTTACTATCCAAGTCTTTTGGTAGTTTTTGTGATACTTTGGTTTTTTCACGTAGAACTAAATTTTTTCGAGCCATAAATCGGCTACACCAACTCACAGTAGCCTTGAAGTTTTCACTCTCGTGTGGATTAATCTTTGCCCATTTTAGAGCAAACAAGCGAACACAGTTTCTTGTTACAATCAAGCCATTTTGCCGATTTTCCAAAATCCAGTTTTCTACATTTTCCTCTAACACCGGCCATTTTGCTAGTCCTGTACGCAATGCACACTTATCCTTAGGCATATCCATTATTTTTTGTTCATTTTTCTTCCATTCACGCACCGAGCTTTCCCCAATACCAAAATGTCTCGCCGCAGCCCGATTTCCACTTTCTTTCGCAAACTGAATTACTTTGCATTTAAATCCAGCGCTGTGTTTGCTTCGTTTGATAGGAGCCATGTCTACTACTAAAAACTACGCTGAATTCTTGAAGTTTACAATGTTTACTTTTCAAAGGCAGGACATCAAATGGTGCGATTGGCCGAAGAGGAATTACGTTTTGTCTCCTGATTCGTGGTATGCTTTTGAGACATACACAATAGACAGCATTCCAGATACCCCTCCCCCCCTTACTTCTAGAATGTGGGGAACAACATTCTTCCACACACCTGCACTGCTGAATACAACTACATCTCTTTTCTCAGAATCACATTATTACTCTTTCAACTCTACCCTCACATACATGTCAAATTCAGTTCTTTTATTTTTGCAAAAGATAGGGAAAAAAACTTTTTATTTACGATCTTGAAAGACGAAATATTGCACATGTACAATCCTAATTTTCGTGAGCGTTATACGAAGAGTATATCTTAAAATTTAAAAAAAGTATTAGAAATTACGGGTGCGCGTTATACGCCGGGGCGCGTTATGCGCCGGAATATACGGTAAGTTTAATAAAATACCGTTTTTAATGATTAAAACACATATTTTTTTAAATTTTTCTTGCTTACTGGAAAACCAACATTCAATCTCAATTACCCTGAATGTTGGAATGACTGAATATATTGTACATACACCTTTTTATACACTTTTATGACCGGTTTCTTGAAAATAATAAAACTGTTAAGAGGTTATCATAGCAGAATTAGATCATAATATACTGTTTATTTTACCAGATTTTTTTTTAATCACAATGATATGACATATTCATTTAAGAGAATTTTGCAGTTAATATTCAGTAATTGATGATGTAAGTAAAAATAAAATAAAATGAATAAGTAAAAATAATGTGAATGCCACATTTAGTTAAAATTCTGCTATAGTCTCTTCTGGTTCTTATTGATTCTTTAAATGTCTATAAATTTTAACATTGTATTCATTTAAGAAAATTTTGCAGTTATTATTCAGTAATTGATGATGTAACTAAAAATAAAATAAAATGAATAAGTAAAAATAATGTGAATGCCACATTTAGTTAAAGTTCTGCAATAGACTCTTCTGGTTCTGATTGATTCTTTAAATGTCTATAAATTTTAACAAGATTTTTGGCCTTTTTTGAGACTGAAACTGTCTCGCATTTTCGTCCGAACAAGTCCATCCGCATGTCGAAAACATGTGTTCAGTAGCTGCCAGGCTAGCTGGTTTAAGTTATGTACAGTAGAGAACCGATTATCCGGAACGGTCGGGACCATCGCTGTTCTGGATAACTGATTTTTTCTGTTTTCTGAATCGCTACAAAATGCCCCTTTTTTTTATTGTTTATCAAACCCAACTTTAAAAAATATTATTTAGAAATAGCTTTAAAAAGTAGAAAAAACGTTAGTTTTTGCAACGTTAGTTAATACATAAGTTTAATAAGATAAAAAAGAATAAAAATATATCCAGGCTTAATATAAAATAAACAAAAAAGGTAAAATGGAAAAAGGGCCCCCCTTTTTCCATTTGGATAGGCTCCTTGGTTTTCATCTTCCTCATCGCTTTCTTCTACTTTGTCGTTGTCAGTGTCAGGGTGTCTTGGGATATTGGTTCACTTATAAAGGCGTCTGGATTTCAGACCTCACCCCTCTATGAAGTTGCATCATTGATGGGTAAGATAATGATATGGGGAGTTAAGAAGGGCTGGTGGACTTAGGGTTGCACACCCCTTCGGTTTGGTGTCCGTATGGGTAACACGCCAGTTATTAAGTGAGAGGTTGAACTGAGGAGATAAAAATATTCTTAAATGTATTTTCGTCAAAAACTAATTGGGTTCATATAAGCGTACACTAATACAAGGTTTGTGAAGCAAAATGAACAAATTTTAAACATGCCTTACTAACTTTTTACTTTACAACATTTTACAAATTAGTTAGGTCAACGTACTTTCATTTAAATATGACCAAAAACAGCCTTCAATTTCTTCCTTCTGAAAGAGGGAGCTTAATTTTTAGAAATAATTTATATCACTTTAAACGGAATAATATAGACAATAAATCGGTGTGGTATAAAAGCGTACTGGTTGTGATGCACGTATATGTATTAGAGATTAATTATTTTATTCCATGTCTGGAAACCACAACCATGAGCCAGAGAAAAAAAGGGTATTTACAGGATCTCTTGTGGAAAAAATGAAGGAAAAAGTAATTAAAAAATATTTGATAAAATTTGTCAATTGTTTTTGAAATAGATTTTTAATATATATATATTTATTTATTTATACATATAATAAAATAAAAAAATTTGTGTGTGTGTCTGCATCTGGATTGCTGGTAAGCCTTAGGTTCTAAAAATATGACATTTAACTTGAAGCGAAATTAGAACATTTATAAAAAAAAATTATGAAGTCCGATTTACGATTTTTTGATTATATTTTTAGTTCAGAGAAATTTAAGAAATGAAATTTTCTCATTGGTTTAGCGAAAGCCATTATTTAAAAGTAAACTATAAACAATTCAGCTTTGTGCAGAATGCAAAATTAATATAGACATTGCAATAATTCGTTATAGAGGGCGTAACAAATCAGCAAACTATTATTAACACCAATGATACTAAAATTTGGTGATATATAATTATGGGAAGTACTATATACATAATAGAGATTGATGCTTTTTTAATAAGTACCAAATACTCTTATAGAGTATTTGGTACAGAGTATTTTATGAACAAATATTGTGCCTATAAAATGATGCGTCAATACTATTCATACGGATAGGTGCTGGGGAATTAGGTTTTCACGGTTCCTCAAAGATATAAGTAGAGGAAAATGTAGCTTGAGTGTGGTAAATTTCACGTATCATGCCATATATACATTATGATGAATTCTGATACTGATCAGCATTATGCCAGATGATACTGAATATAGTTAGTCCTTATTGTGAGGACATGAAAGACTCTTAAGAACTTGTTTTGCTTAATCCAATAACATAAAGCCAGCGAAAAGGGCAACAGTTAATAGTAAAAAAATCTAATTATTTTAGTTTATTATTTCTGTATTTCTCATAAAGTGTTGAAAATTATTGCGTTGTAAAATACTGATTTGTGGATTTTTTAAAATTTTTTTTTCAGCTTCTTAATTTACATTGTTAAAATTGCGAAAGAAGAAAAAAATTTAAAAATCAAAAGTATTAGCAATGTATTATATATATGTTATTAATTAATGTATTAATTATTATATGTTATTAATTGCCAATAATGTTTTAATTTTTTTTCCTTATTCAAATGAAGCTTTTTCAGAATTCGTGGAGAAAATTTTATGATTTCCATACTTGCGCTGTTTCAACTACTGTTTTAAACACTAAAAGCTTGCTAAATTATTATAACTTCTTTTGTTTATTTTCAAATTAAGTGATAAAATGCTACACTCTATCATTTTGCTATCATTTATAAACACAGTGATCGCTGTATCTTATTAAGAAGATAGCGGGGGTGGAGAATATTAACAAATTTAGTTAAACAAGTTAAAAATTAAATGGCATTTTTTTTTTTATTTACTTTTTATAATTTACAATAGATTAAATAATCATTTTTATAACTCATCCACAGTAACCCCATCACATGTCTACACTAGTGTGGTTAATTTAAAAAAAAAAAAAAAAAAAAAGGATTATTAAAAAAGTATACTTCCAAATTATTAAATTCATATTGTTCAATTGTTTCATTCAAATTGAAGATAATTGTTCGAATTTTGATTAAAAGAATACTACAGGGCTTGCACAAAATAATGGAAAGACTTCAATACTAACACATTTTTTTATATTTCTCAGAAATTACCTAAAGAATCAAATAATAAATTTATTTTATATTATAACCGTCGTTGAACAGCCGACCCAACTTAATGGGTTTACGGCTACTAATGTTCAACTCCGTAGCCTTGTAATTTTGAACCCAATCCAGAAGACAAGGGAACTCCTGGATCGAGTATTGGGAGAAATTTGCCTTCGTGGAGGACTTTTTGATGGAGCTAACCCGCATTTGCGTTACATGGAGAGGAAGACCACGAGAACCTCCCACGGTTAGCCTGACGGCAAGGGGACTCTAACCCATGATCCGTCTACCACTGACGATATTTCACGTCAGCACTGTGGTCAGTGCAAGCCGGATGCGGAATTCGTATCGACTGGGATTCGAACTTGGTTCGCCTCATTGGAAGGCGAACGCTCTATCCCCTGAGCCATCGCGGCTCAATAATAAATTTAGAAGTAATTAGAACGTGTGATTTCTCATACATATCAATGAAATTTAATATTTGAGGATGATCTTGTAAAGGCGATAAAGAATCATGCCTAGTACACACTCGGAGCATTCAGGATTCTTTCAAAACGATCACTCAGAGACTAAAAACAGGGCCTTCGATATTCGACGGATAAGGGAGGGGTATGAAATTCGCCTAAGAGGAAAAATGGACCAATGTCCCAAGGAACCCTGTGCCAGGACTCAAAACCGTCCACTCCATTTTTTACATCATTATTTTTCATTATTAACAAATGAAATTGGAAAAATTACGAGCATTTCTTTTCCTTTCTGTGCGCGAGAAAGACATCGTTTGAAAATAATTCTGAATGGGGAAAGAAGAAAAAAAGAATCCTTCGAAAATTTCTGAAAAGAAAAAGACAATTTTTTACTGAATTGTTCTCAAATGAGAAGAGAAAAATCGCGAGCATTTCTTTACCCTCCTATGCGCGAGAAAGACATCGTTTGAATATAATTCTGAATGGGGAAAGAAGAAAAAAAGAATCCTTTGAAAATTTCTGAAAAGAAAAAGACAATTTTTTACTGAATTATTCTCAAATGAGAAGAGAAAGATCGCGAGCATTTCTTTGCCCTCCTATGTGCGAGAAAGACATCGTTTGAATATAATTCTGAATGGGGAAAGAAGAAAAAAAGAATCCTTCGAAAATTTCTGAAAAGAAAAAGACAATTTTTTACTGAATTATTCTCAAATGAGAAGAGAAAAATCGCGAGCATTTCTTTGCCCTCCTATGTGCGAGAAAGACATCGTTTGAATATAATTCTGAATGGGGAAAAAAAATTCTTTCGAAAATTTTTGGAGAAAAGAAAACTCATTCATTATTCTTTATTTTTTATTATTCTCAAATGAGAAGAGAAAAATCGCGAGCATTTCTTTTCCCTCCTTCTACTTATACGCGTGAAAGACATCGTTTGAATATAATTCTGAATGGAGGAAAAAAAGTTTTGGAGAAAAGAAAACTCATTCTTTATTCATTCATTATTCTTTATTTTTCATTATTCTCAAATGAGAAAAGAAAAATCACGAGCATTTCTTTTTCCTCCTCCTATGCGCGAGAAAAACATCGTTTGAATATAATTCTGGATGGGAAAAAAAAAAAAAATCCTTTTTCTTTCGAAAATTTCTGGAAAGAAAAAGGCAACTTTTTACTTAATTATTCTTTATTTTTCATTATTCTCAAATGAGAAGAGAAAATTCGCGAGCATTTCTTTTCCCTCCTTCTACTTATACGCGTGAAAGACATCGTTTGAATGTAATTCTGGATGGGGAAAAAAATCTTTCAAAAATTTCGGCAGAAAAGAAATTTAAAATTTTTTGCTTCCCAAAGGAAAAATCTTTCTGCAAAAACTCTCTAACGTTATGCGACAATATCGCCTTGATTCTGGCACATGATTGATTATAAATTTCTAGAAGAGAAATTAATATAATCATGATTTTTAATTTCTTCTTCATTTTGCTATAACAATAATCGAAATCAAAAGAAGAAACACGTGTATCACAATCCTATTTATCTTTAAGCTGAGCGATTTTATTTCTCCTCCCCTTCAGTGAAACATTAATTGGCAATCAGACTATCAGCTGAAATAATAAAAAGAACTCGTGTTCCACCACGTTCCGCCCCCTCCTCACACCCCTTTCAAAACGAATGAATTGAAAGAAGACAATTGAGTTGAAATACTTGGCCTTGAGTCATTCCCTTCCCTAGGCTATCACTGGTTCAAAAGGGGAATAGCAGAAATGACAGATGATTTTTAAAAAAAAAAAAAAAAAAAAAAAAAAGTAGGAAATAACAGGAAAAAAAGAAGAATACTGATATAATAGGCAAAATAGGAGTTCCAGTACTTAAAGAGATTTCTAAGAATCAAAGAAGACAAATAAAATTATTTGTTTTAACTCTCTTGCCCTAAGCAATCAACAGATATTTTGACTCCTGCTGCTTAAGGGCCAGATGATAAAACAGGTGTTCAATGAGTTACCCTCTCTCACTGAGCTATGATTGAAAAGAAACAACTAAGTAGGGGGTGTGGAAGAGAAGGATTGATGATGTTTAGTACAAGACTCTTGCTGCTCCTGACAGTGTAGGGAACTAATGATTATTTCTAAAATGATGGTAAAGTAAAATATCTTTTAAAAAAGAAAGAAAATCCTAAAATCTTACAAGAAAGAAAAAAATTTTTTTTTTTTTTTTTTTTTTTAATAGGGGGAAAATATATGAAATTTCCTTCTGGTTATTTGGTTTTGTCATCTTATTTTTTTTTCTACTGATAATGATCAAAATTAAATTAAAAAAGAAAAGCTACTGAGTTGGGAAGAGTTGTTGGGTGTTTTTCTGAAAGGGTTGTTTTTTATGTAATATCTATATCACAGAGTTTAAATGAAATAAAATTACTTTATTTAAAATTGAGAAAAATTTTAGGCTAGTTAATGTTTAATAAAAATTATATGAAGCTGTATGATGATTTTATTTGTTTGTAAGCTTTTTAAAGTAAATTTTATGTTTAATTTATTGTTTATAGTATCTATTTATCCCTTATCCCCCCCCCAAAAAAAAGCCCAATTAAACCTTTAAAAAAAAACCAACTGGGTTAAACTTTTTCAAAAATATTGTTTTTTCCACCCCTGGTGCATTCCAATATTTCTGGTTAAAATTTAAACTTTCAAAATGTGGCGAAAATCTATACAGTTTTTATATTTTATATCCGTCGTTGAACAGCCGACCCAATTTTGGGTTTACGACTACTAATGTTCAACTCTGTATCCTTGTAATTTTGTACCAATCCAAAAGACAAGGAAACTCCTGGATCAGTACCCCCAGATGTATTGACATGTTATGGGAACATGGAGGACTTTGCAATTCGACAGATTTAACGTGCATCAGTCACCATTTACTACACAGGAAGTCTTCGGCTGGTCGGGATCGAACCCACAGACTCTTGGGCGTGAGCTCAGCGCCCTACCAACCAAGCTATCCTGGCTTAATCTATACAGTTGAGCAAACTTCTGATTTAACAAGATTCCGGGTTTTTTTAGAAACTTTAACGATTTTTATTTATATTACAAAACCTGCATAAAACTCTTATTATTATAAGCATCACTCAGATTTATTGATTTTCATTAAGTTCAAAACAATTGTTTGTATCTCTTTGGAGAAAAATATATAACAAGTTTTTGGGATTAATAACCAAGTGAAATTATTATGTTTAAATTTTGTCCAAAATGTAATTAAGAACTTAAACTGTGAAAACAATTAAAAAGACCATACTAACCCCATAAAAATTTTAAGATCTTTTAATTGAATTATATTTCATTTTTATGTAACAATCTGTTTAACTGATTCCATTTTTTAAAATACTCTTTTAGAAAATAAAGTAAAAGTGTTCTATTTTGAAAAGACACTAAGGTTTTTGAGCAACGGCTATTTTCCTGTCCTGATTATGACGGGGCCGGGTCATTCATAATAGTCAATTTTAGAGTTAGATTTCCAGTGGTTTTTGTACTAATTATGTTGTACCTGAGATACTCCTTTCAGGCTATATCAGTTAAATTTGTGGCTATATCAGTTAAATTTGTGAAAGAGATTCCCAATCAATCGGGGGTTAGTGAGCAGGGATGGACCCCTCTTGTAAACATATAATTTTATCTGTGTTATGTTTATTATTTTTACTTACCATTTATATATATGTTTTATTTTAGATACAAGAAACGTCATCACATAATTCCGTGCCTACCCAGATAGATAATCAAGTTTTACCTGAAGAGAGTTCTACTAATTCTCTTGACGAATCAATAACTGATTCAGCTAGTAGTAAAGGCATAAGTAAAGAAAAAGTTGCTGATAATCATCTTGCTCAAGCTGAAACTTCATCAGAAGATTCTCAACCACTAGCTAAAGTGCCAAAGCTTGCTAACTCACAATCTAATGATGGCTCTTGGGATATTAGCCCATCCACGCCTAGCAGTACAGAGTGGCATGTTCCCAATTCCAATTCATCATCAGCTTCAGAAGGATCTGGTGAGAATAAAACAACAGTGACAAATCCAGAAGTCACTCAGGAAATTGCTCAAGATAATTCTGAATCCTCTAATGAAAGTAATTCAGAATCTAAGCTTACAACTGAAGATAAATTGCCTTTGAAAGAATCAGTTGAATCTAAGATACCTGTTGAAAATTCAGTTGTTAATGTGACTGAAGGTAAAAATGTGGAAGTGAGCTCTGATGATACGTCTACCAATGGCAATTGCATTCTACAAAACGATGTCGAAGTATCAACAGCGGATTCAAATTCAACTGCTGTTCCCAAAGTAGCAGCTGCAGATTCGGCAACTTCACCTGATGGTGGCATCGGAGATACTGGAAGTTCTGATGGTCCAATATCGGATGAATTTTGGCAAAAACAGAATCCTGTTGTAGATAACATTTTAATTACCGATGTCACTACAGATTATACCGTAACTTTTCGTGAATGCGACACTGAAAGTGGATTTTTTAAAGATAGGCCTGAATCAGAATGTAAAAATGGTACTTCTTCTAATGAAAGTAATGGCCAAACAGCATAAGATTTTAGTTAGGTTATATTAATCTCAATTACAAGTATACCTCAGTTTAAAGCAAATGTTTGATGATAAACATTATTTAATCTTTATATACTCTTAGATTTGTGTGCATGAGTTTTTAATCAATGTTTTACAAACTTATTAATATATGTTTCATTTATTTAGTTGATTCTTTATTGTTATTGTTGATATCATTCATTGCGTTTTTAATTGCCATGAAAGTTTTATTTTATTTGTTAAAATACCCATAGTCTGTGGTTAAACGGTATAAAGCTCAATGAATATTATAAACCTCAATTAAGAGTTTACACCATTAAAAAAAATTTCGAACTATAAGTATGCATTTAGATTTAGTATGCATAAGTTTTTAATAAATGCTGTACAATTTTATAAGAATATAGTGTATTTATTTACTTATTTTTTACTGTTATTTTAGTTCATATTTAATGCTTTAAATTTAAACAATTTTAACTACTACTTTAGTATTTATGTTCAATTGTTGTAAAAACGTCATTTAACCTTTATATACATATAGATTTATGTTCAGAATTTTCTGTAATTTATTTCAAATTTATTAATCACTTAAATATTTATATATATTTTATTTTTGTAGTTAGGGTGAATCAATTCATCAAAGTTTTAAAAAAAAATTTTTTCCTCAACAGTATTTGTTTTATTGGTATTTGGCCAGATAGTATAATATTTTATTTATCACAATTATTATTTCATCTCTGTTTTAAAAAAAAAAGAAAACTTTTAAAAATAATCATTATTTGAATTTGATGTAAATAAATGTTTTTAGGCTTGTATGTGCCTATTTTTAATCAATATTTTACTTTTAAAATACATGAGTTTGTTTAATTTCTTATTACTATTATCATAGTAGATGTAATAAAATATTTTTAAAAAATTGTAAAATTTTAATTAAATTAGCCAAATTTGCTAATTTTATTTTTTTTATATTTCTTGTATAATTGTTGTTATTTGCCTTGTCATAAAATCATTACTGTGCTCTCATATATTTGTTTACAAATGATTTATCTGTCTTCTTAGTTATGCATTGAATACTAAATATTCTGTAAATAAATTATATTCATGATAATTCTCTTTCTATTTTATTACTGAAGTGTAATTAACTTTGAATGAACTTTTTTTTTTTTCTTTCCAAAATGAATAGTTTTTTCCCCCTCTTGAATTTAGTCACACGTCATTGTTTTAGATTCTTCATTAAGGAGTTCTGTTTTCATGAATTTAAATATTGTCTATATGTAACTCAAAACTATTTTAATATTCTTGCTTGAATTAACTTTTCTTTCTCTTTAAGAATATTACAATTTTAATGTAAAAAAATGTTGTTAAAACTTGGACGTAAAAGTGTAAAATGTAATCAATCATATCTAGAGTATTTTTAGTTTTAAAAAAAATTAATCATTATCATTTTTGATCTAAACTGTTATACTATTTTTAACATAAATGTGCAACGTTCAAAGTTTCTATCTTAAATAAATCTGGCAATTTTTTAGATAAGAATTTTTATGGTGTACTTTGAAAGTACGAAGGTAACAAGATGATATTTGAAGTAACTGATCAAGTGTTTTGTGGAGAAATTTTTCCTCAATTTACAATTTGTTGTATAACAAGAAGGAAAACTGGTTTTTCAACAGGATAAAGCGATCAGTGAAAAGACTTCTTTAGATGTTGCAAACCTTAAATCAGTTAAAGAATCAGAATAGTTTTGTTTATACGTATAAAAAATTTACTGATAACTTTTCCTGCAAATTTTGGAATTTTCTCAATTCTGATAATTTAGAATTTTATCTCCCCTGTCAAAGATATGCAATTTTGAATAAGGGAAAAACCTTAAAAATACATATATTACTTTTCAGTAAAAATATTATTAATAACATTTCATTTTGTGGTCTACATAAAGTTTTCTGGAACCCACCTCATCTACAGTGTCTGTTAACTTGTGCTTGTTGTATTAGCTGATATTTTACTTCCACTAAAATCAAAATTGTTATTTTTGTACAAAATTTTTTATACCCAACAGTATTCTTATTAAATAACGTAGAAAAAACAGTTTTTTATCCTTGAAAGCAAAAAACAACCTTCTAGTAATTCAAACTGAGTTTGGATTCACAGTTAAAAATTTTCATGAAGATGTATTTCCCGTCAATCTCGTGTGACAAGGTGATCATCATTCAATGTCTGATAAAAGCAAATGCATACTTCCACCATAGAGGACAATGTATGCTTTATTGTAACTGAATTTCACTAAACTGATGTAACTGAGAAATCCATTACACAGTATAATATGGTTCATGTACAATTAAATAGGCTTGATGCTGTTTTTTCTGTTGTGTAACAGGCATAATATTTAAAAAAATAAAAACTTGGTGGAAAAGTGATAGATACTGTTTGAGAACAAATGTGAAGCAATTCTTGTTTAATTTGGCAGAGCGGAATCTTGCTCTTTAGAATCCTTTTCAACACACAGTTATTCTACAAAAATCCGCATCATATCAATTTTCTTCTACATTTAGTAACGAGTGCTTCTAAATATCCTTCACTTTTCTTTGTGATAGGTACCTATCCTTTGTATCCTGTAATGTATAAGAGTAATATACATGAATTTGAATACGGCATTTATGAAGTTGTCAACAAAAAAAATTCTTTTGCAGTGATTGGCTTTTTGCGTCACATGGTTATTTTTCTTTAATCCTTGCAAGGAATGTTATAAATTTCATAAGCCTTTTTTCAGTCCTGTAAATAGGGTATTGGTGACTAAGGGAAAAATTATAGATACCAATACTTTGCTAGGTTGTATTATTCTCGAATAACCCAGCATCCAATATATTGGGCAACATTTGGTACAATTTTATCCCATAAATAATCTTCTAAGATTACATATTCTGTCTGTGTGCCTTTACAAAGCAATGGTCCATGTTAAAATATGAATAGATTTACTCTCGTTGAGCAAAGTATTTTAATTGCAATATAAAAAATTATCGAGAAGGTAAGAAATTCAGTTCAAGTAACCATTTAGAACATTTTATGGCATTTCACAATTAAAATGTAAAAAAACACACTTTAAATTACCTGAAATCTGCACGCATAAATCAAAAGTATTTGCGAAATTATGATATATATATATTTACATATGTGGAATTAGTAGCATAAATATCAGCAGTTATTCATGAAAGTAAGAGATTAACATTTTTTTTTCTTCATCAGTTTGTCTATAGATTTCAAAGCTTTTTCCTTCAGGGGTAGTTATAATTCTACTGAACATGATTAAAAAATAGATTAATAAATTAAAAAAATAAAGAACAAAATGTTTCAAGCCTCACCTAAACAAATCCTGCATTGCACTGGACTTAACAAGGGTGGGCGTAACATTACATCATTTGACTGATATCGACTGGCAACAACCAGATGGAATTTATCCTCTCAGAAGAGTGTTAAAAACAATTACAGCTAACAGAAAAATAAGCTTAGAGTTGGTTGTGACTTTTTTAAAAAAAAATGCCAGGAATTTTAGAAGGAAAAATTTTTTTAGTGGGGGTTCTAGGCTTAGAAAATTAGGAATTCTAGTAATTATTTTAATAATGAGAAGAAATACATTTTTTTTTTTAAATCTTAATTCGTGAAACTTGAATACTAAAATTTTAAAATGTAAATAAATAAAACGCAACAAAATTATAAACCACGTTATTTTATGAAATTAAAATATTTCTGTATCATAACTGTTAATTCAGAATGCAATTCTTAAGACACAGGTTTGGTCTATTCTTTGATAATAAAATATTTATAGGTAAATGATAAAAAAAAGGTTTTGAAAATTACTTTTTTTTAATTATGAGTATAGAATTTAATTGTTACAAATAGGGGAGTGTCGGGTACCCCCGCCCACTGTCAATTTCATGTGTATAGAATATTTTTTCAAGTCAATGGGCCATCGGACATTAATTGTTATATTAAAAAAAGATTATTTTCAAAGTTTCAAGTATTTATGCAGCTGGTAACATGGTAAACAATAGTTTTGAAAATATGTTGAATACAGTAGTCAAATTTTTTAAATTTCTATTTTTTTAAAGTTAAACTACTCTTTTTTTTTGGTTTATTCTTTTTGCATTATTTAATTAGATGATAAAACAATAGACCCTCTCTTATGTTTTGATTTATGAGTAAGACTTAGTTGACAAGTAGCCTGAGACTATATACAAGAATTGCAGAAAATTAAAATTCACCATTCTTTGTATAATAATTAAAAAGAGGTAGGTGTAGAAGGTTATTGGTTCACACGGGATTGTCTTTATATATTTCCTTTATAAAGTCGGGTTCCTGCCGAAAAAAAGCAACATGCAGCTGCATAACTCTCTTATCGAGGGCATCTAATCAAATAATTTGCCATAGGAATCTGCCCAGTATTACATATAAAGAACAATAATTACAATTCCCTAAGTTAAACCTAAGCAAGGAGTTGATAAAATTTTGATGTCCAGTAAAAATCAGATAATTTAAAGTCAGTTTAAATTTTCCTGCGCTTCCGCTGAAAAATAGTTGGAAAAAATCTTTTAGTCCACATAGCTATTGATGAAGCTAAGAATTCAGTGTTCCAGTCAATAAAGCAGTTTTTTTCCCCAAACTAATATATGTTTCCAAAGTGACAATGGGAAAGAAATCAGAAGATCAATATCAAGGCAAATCGCGTCTTTGACCGACTGGTCTTCTCTATCATTGCTGAGATTACCACTGTGGTCCCAAACATAAGAAAAATGCTGCAAAACCTTCGAGGGCGTACACAATGGACTGAATTTCCACAAGCTTATCTACAGAAACTGTGTTACACAAAAGATGAAGTGAGAAAAGTGAATCTGTACGGATAAGATACCCGAGATTCTTATTTCGCTGAAGCGAGTCTTTAATCCTTTTCACGGCAAGATTTATGCACAGCAGTTCAGCTTGAAAAACAGAGCTTTTGTCTCTTAACTGATGCTAGAAAGTAACTTTCAAACTCCGCTTTCATAAATGATGCAAGCAATTTTAAATTTTGATAAGTTTAGAAGTAATTCAAATTTATTTTAAACCATATTTTTCTGCGTGGAGTTACAACAATTCTAATCAATATTTAGAAATTAAATTCATACTGATATCATGCATTAATATGCAAATTTTTAGTTTTTCTGATAAACTATTATTATTTAAAACAAAAAGAAACTGACTTAATTGAAAAACAAAAGCAAAATTTTGTTTGACTAAGAAGTGCCTATTTCTAGTGCCATAGCTGCGCAAGAAGAAATATATATATATATAAACTATAGTTTTAAGTTTTAACTCTTTGCTGTTCAACCAATAAAGTAAACTGCTTAGAGAAAGTGAGACATTGATTAAAAATGATGAGGAGTTGGATAAAATTTGCGATTTCATGTCATTTGATAAAAATTCATATACCGGAGCTGTCTAGACAATGCAACAATCGTTGAAGCTTTAATTTAATATTAAATACAGCTTGTGACAACAAATAATTTCGTCATTATGTGGAATTTCTTACACATAAGTGTCATGTTTACCTCTAAAATGTGTTATTAATAATAATTATGATTAATAACACCTCATTTAAATGAGGAGCTTCTAAAACTATAGTGTAGGGCTATCCTTTTGAAATGGGACATTATCACATTATGTAATCGAATCTTGACTGATGAAGCAGTGGTAGTAAATTTGAGAAGAACCAAGCAATAAAAAAATTATTCATATGTATTACATAAGGCGCAGGTGGATGGTTCCCGACAGAGACAGAGAAGGTCATAGGTTCGTACCCCAAAGTCACTGAAAAACATCATCGCTTACAAATATCAAATAAGTGCTAAATTGAGGAAAACTAACCTTAAAGCTGTTCTTATACCTTTTTTTTTATTAGCAAAGTCAACGGTAAAGTGATAAATATTTATTTTACTGCTTTATAAGTTTGAGTTAAATCGAAGATCATATTCGTTAAGTTTGAGAAGATGTACGCATTTTGATTTATTATTGTTTTGATGCAAGCCAGCTTTCGAAATATTATTACAATTACATAATAATATTATATAAAGTGCTAAGAAGAAAAATAAAAGTAATAATTTGTTTCAGATGCACAAGAAAATCAAATTAGAACAGTTGGTTGGTAAAATACGCATTTGCGTCAACATTTTCTAAAAGTGACTCGCATATTGTCACGAATTAATTTAATAGAAAATTTATTAATATTTAAGCTGCATTATACGAGAGGATATTTTGATTTCTCTATTGAAAATGACAAGAAAAGTTCTCTAATCCATCGGTGTTTCAGTTCCGTTTTATTTTAAGTAATGAATCACTGGACTAAAACTATAATCTCAACTGAAAAAAAAAGGTGCATTAAATAAATTTTGCATAACTTATCGAAAGAATATTGATTTTAAGAGGAACAGATGGCTCAAAGTAAAAATTTCTTTTGACCATTTCCATTTATTTCAGATGAGATCATATAAATGTTTACATTTTTCACAGACTTTTCTGTTTACATTCAAAATGTTTTGATCATGCGCACGAGGCCCGACATTGTTTACCAGGGTGAAGCATTCCTTTCCGCTCATCTAGACTGTCCAATGAGATACCGCTTTCGTCTGTGATGCGACTATCCGCATCGTAATAATACTGGTATTCATTGATTGTGTTTGTGTGTTCACGGTAGTTACGGCTTTCAAGTCCACGCGCTGAAGCAGCCATTTTGGACGATTGTTTATTATGGCGAGCTCTCAGAAAGAAGTGGATAGTGATGCATGGGCTCTTTTAGCTTTAAAATCAGCTCCTGCTAGTCCATCTAAAGTTCAATGGAGTCCAGAACCAAAAGCGGCAGCTATTGCAAGATTAGAAGGACGAGAATTCGAATATATGATCCGGCAGAATCGTATTACTATTGGACGTAATAGCCGAGTCGGAGATGTAGATGTAAACATGGGTCATTCGAGTTTCATATCAAGAAAACATTTGGAAGTAACTTTCGAAAGTCCGCATTTCTTCATGTCATGCAATGGAAAAAATGGTGTATTTGTTGATGGCGTATTTCAAAGGAAAGGTGCTCCCCCTCTCCAGCTTCCAAAACAGTAAGTACATTTAAGCCTAAAACGTGTTTTGTTTTGAACCACGTTTTCAAAATATTGTTGATCTTTGTTTGTTTACATTCGTATAAAATCATAATTTTGATATAGCTAATAGATTTAGTCTGATAATTCATCACATACATGAAATAAAACAGTTGATGTAATTTCTGTTGCGCAGTGTTTTGATTTTAATAATGTAAACATTGAGAGTTCTTTCTACCGCATAGGCTTACTGATTCGCGCAATATTTGTTTAGTTCTGTGTGTGAGAGAGATAAAGAAGTGTTTGATTTTTACCTATTGTTTTATAATAAGAGCTACTTCCTTTTTTGTTTTTGTTTCCATTATCTTTTGATTTTATATGTGAAGCGGCAAATCAATTTTTGGCGGTGACAGGTCGGTTACGATTTTGTGTACACTTACAATATTATGCTGCTACGCAAATTAAATAAGAAAAAGCGTTAGGAATTACAAATAGTTTTTTTTTGGCTGACATTGACTAAAATTTTCCGTTTCTATTACTGTAATTTGTTTATAGAAAAATAATGCGGTTTTGTTATTCATGTTAACTAGAAACATGATACTTTAAGTATCTGATTTGATAAATCTGGATGTTAGATTTGCTAATCAATTAAAATTGCTTAGATCATGTATTTGTATCTTTTAAGCCGCGTAATGCTTTTACAATGACTTTTGATATGTTTTTTTTTTTTTTTTTAATGTGATACCGTAATTTTGTAATTTATGTGATAAATGTTATATGTACATATACATAGCTTTTTATTGCAATGTGTCATATAAATATATATATTTTTAATATGGTTTTGGAATTATCGATTGAAATTTTCTTATTAGTGTTGTGAAATGATAGTTTATTCTGATTTTGAATTTCTATCTGGTTCCAACAATAACTGTAACTATCAATTAGGCTTTCAATTTATTGTGATGTTACTTCATATTAACTATTGTTACTATTTTTTCAGCTGTACTGTTAATTTATTGCTCAGTTATACTGAGTTAATATACTCTCAAAATCTAGAGCTTATAGATATTGTTTTTTTATTATTTTTTCATTCCTGAATTTGTATATGTACCCTCTTCTGAAATGTTGAGTTAATATAAATGTAGTATATTATATAAGTTTGCTATGATTAAAAAACAATAAGAAACTTTTTTTTTTGTACTCAAAAATTTATTTGTTGTTACTCTTAATAATGTAATTCAATATTCAACTTCACTTTATAGATGGAATCTATTAAATTTTCATAAGTAAGCATTTATCAGCTTTTGTTCCAGACTTCAAAATTCTTTATTTTTGGTTAGAAACTTTTTCTTAATGTTTAAAATTTTGTATAAAAGACAGTACATGCATTATATATAACAATAACATATGACTCTTCTTTTTCAGATATATAGGGTCTAAATTTCCAACCCTTTTGTAAAAAATTGCAGGTTGCGTAGTTAGACGTAAGGATTAAATTAAAGCTTCATTATGAGTTTAAGGCTTTCAAACTGCAGCTTTTTTTTAATTATTTTCTATGGTGGAAGTGAAGTGTTAATAGAAAAGCTTTTAATTATAAAACAAGAACCCTCAGAAAAAGAAATAATGAGCCAACGTGTAACAATGCATAGGTAGAGGTTCTGTTAAGCAGAGGTAGCCCGGCTAAAGACAATTATGTCGAGATGGCTGATACTCAAAAACAAGTACTTCAGGCTAATAAGCCTACATTATCTTAATTGGAGGATGTTCTTGAAAAACTGAACAGAAATAGAGCACCTTAGCTTTTTAACCCCTTCTTTCTCGCGGGCTGGAGTGTTCAGCAGTAACATGCCAATAAGAATAAAACTAATTCATTTCTTTTGCCCGGAAAACATTTTATTTCTCATTTCACACACCAGATGGCAGTACCAGGATATTTTTAAGGTAATTGTAGATAGTTTATTTTAAACTAGATGTCAGCACTAATCAAATATGTGTATTTGGCAAAATAGGCACTTTTATGACCGTTTTCTTGAAAGTTAATATTACATTCAAGATCTTACATTTTATTCGTAGTCTTGTTCTCCATGTTATAAAAAGTATGGGAAAGTACCAGTTTGGATTTATGGAGGAAAAATCTACTGCTGACCATAGCTGCCAACCCTACTGGATTTTCTGGGAGACTACTGGATTTCGCCGGATTCTCCCGATTTTTAATGTTTATAGAAATATCCCTATGTTTAGCGAAATGTTTTTTAAAAATGTCCTTGCAACATGAAAAAGGTATTCAGTAATGCAAAAATGAAGTCCGCAAAATTCGAACTGACTTTTGCTTGATGTCGAATGGTAATTTAGGGGATTTTCTATTTAAGAAATGCTTTTCGGATGAAAAATATTATGAGCTAACTTTTACGAATGATTTCTTGAAAATGGCTAAATCTGCCTCTTACATTAGTAACAATTCATCTACATTTTAGAATCTTTATATCAATTATGTGCTGGTGTGATGCATCTATTTCAATCAAGAATTTTTTATTGACCTATTTAATAAAATAAAAGTTTTATTTATACCAGGGCTCAAAAACCGCCCGTCCTCGGCGGTCAAAAATTCCCCATGGACAATAAAGTTCTCGAATCCGGTGTCCACACGGACGGTCATTTTCTTGTTAATGTTCGTGATGCATTTTCAATTTTTGTTTTCTTACAAGAGTCTTACATCTCACTTCTAAAATGACCCTCTAATCTAGAAATACTGCAACGTACTGCACATGGTGGAATTGATGTTTTCTCTGTCTGGGAGTACTGCAGTGATTGAAAGAGGCTTTTCAACAATGAACTTACCAAAAAACACATTACGTACAGGTCTTAAACAAGAAGGGTTAAACGCAATTATGAACATCTACCTAAATGGAAAACCCCTTTCAGATTTCTGTGCAGAAACCTCTGTAAATCATTGGCTTGATTGTAGAACTGGCAAACGTCATATTTGATTCATTTAAAAAACGCAGTACCCTGGGATGAACTGACATTCCAGATAACTTGACCTTTGTTATTTAAATTATTTCATAAAAGAAATAAATTGTTTCATTAAAGAAATACTAGGTTTTACTATTAATAACCTAGTATTTCTTTTATTACTGTATAATGTAATCCTAGTATTTGTAATCTAGTAACTACTAATTCATTGTGCAATTTATATAAATGTTAGTAATAAATAAGAGAAAATTATATTTTTATTTATTTAGAGGCTACGGGTTAGTTTCAAAGGAGGACGGGTGGATTATTGGACAGGCAGTCCTCAGGGACGGGTAAAATTTCTGAGTTTTTTCGAGCGCTGATTTATACAATTTTCCAATTGTTTTATTTTGGTATTTATAATTAAGAATTAATAAATATTTATATCATTGTATAAAAGTACAGAGTTTATTAAATAATTCAAAATTTTAATTGCCATTTCTTATTGATATTGTAGTAATGTTTCGTTTTATACATTTTTAAAAATTATCCAAAATTCCCTACATATTATATGAATGCAGTGTGCTTTTTCTCGTGTATAATTTCGGTTGGGTACTGGATTTTTTTCTCCTTCATATTGACTGCTATGTATTTGCTTAAACAAACCTTTGAGAAAACAAAGGAATATGAAAGACACTTATCTCCGTGTAGACTTTAACATGGTGCATAGCATTTTTTAAAGGTGCTTATTTTTGTTGGTTATTTTTAAAATGATGTGAAGTTTGTGCAATAAACTCTTACAATCTAGCTGAAAATTGAAAGCTGTTCAAATCTTTATTTCACATTTATTAACTGAATTTTTTTTATTTTTTCAGGTGTGTTTTCAGATTTCCTAGCACAAGTATCAAAATAATGTTTCAGTCCTTAATTGATGAAAATAATCCTCCAGTTCATGGAACTGATTCTCCATGCAAATCAATGGCTCCTCTTCGCATAAGTATTCCAGAACATGAAGGGAATAGTTCGAGTCCACCATCTCCCACTGGCACAATTAGGTATTATGATGTAGTTGATAATGAAATTGTTCTTGTTTCATTAATTTGATTGCTATCTTATCAATTTACTTGTATACAGTGTGGCTTAAAATGTAAGCAGAAAATCATATGGAAACATGAAGTTTTATCCTGAGCTGACATGGAATTCTCGATTTTAGCTAGAAACACAGCAGGAAAATTTAGCTTTATAAGTATTTGCCAAACTAAAATATTTGTTCAGTACTGTTAAAGATTTCTGAAAAAGACTCAGCATTTTTTGTTCTAAATGTTGTCATAAAAATATTGTCTAGTCTAAAGGCTAAGGATTTAGTTTTTTAACTCCCTGTTGCCTTGTGTTTTTATTTTTTATTATTTTCGCTATGCCTGCTTTGCTGTCATATCCTATCTCATTTTAACTGCATTATTTTATATCAGTATAAAGTTGTTCTATGTAAATTATATATTCTATATAAACTTTTATTTTTAGTTGTATTGTAAAATATATTATTTAACAAAAAATAGTTTTTATTAACTTGTTTGTTTCTTACAAGATCAAGTATTATCAGGATAGCCCCATAACAAGGTATTTTATCTAGAAAAATCTGGAAAATGTCAAGGAATTTAAAATTCCCAAAATGTTGGGGGGAAATAAATTAAATTAAGTTTGAGATACCTGAAAGGAAACAATTTTCCTTTAGATATTCGATTTGCTTTCATAAGTTATGTTGTAAAAAATGTATTTTGCAAAAATATTTTATACTAAATTGTTTGTTTTTCACAAAATCAAGTATTAACAGGGTAGCCACAGAACAAGGAACTTTATTTAGAAAAATCGGAGAATTGTCAGGGAATTTAAAATGCCCAAATGTCATTAAAAAATAATTAATTTGAGTTTGAAATATTTAAAAGACTGACATTTCCTTAAAATATTTGATTTACAACAAGTTTCTTTTACAAAAAAAAAGTTTGTTTTCCATTTTTAAAGCAAATATAAGCATTTTGCAGTGTTTTTTATTTTTAAGAGTGGAGTATAACTGAATAATAATCAATAACAAAATATATGGAAGCTATTAAGAATATCAGGGAAATTGGATAATATCAGTTTGATAAAAATCATGAAATTTTTTTTTCTGAATATTTGGACATCATGATTTGACTTATAAAAAATAAAATTAATTGTTTTTGCGCTAAAAAATGATAGCAATTAGTGGATAAAATGTGACCTGGAATCAGGGTTCAGTTTTTTTTGTTCTTTTTTGAAAGAACCTGAAAGAGATTTGATTTTCTTAAAGGAAATGATTTACAACAAATGCATTTAACAGTATGGGATGCAACATTCATCAATATGCTGGAAATTGTTTAGTGTTGTGTTTCCTCTTTAAGCTATTTTAATTTGATGACATTATTTTCATATGGCTAATGTTTTATTCTGCAGTTTAGCTAAATTGTTAAAGTGTTTCAGAAGCTACTGAATATACTGCCTGGAAATATATTGGCATTTTCTTGAAACACCTAGAAAAGTTGCAAGTTTTATTTCTTGAACATAATGGGAATTTAAGTGCTCTCAAGAGTTCCTTTGGTCAGGGAGAACAAGATAAACCTTAAGTTGTAAGAGACTTAAATTTTGACACTAAAGCTCAGGGAAAATTTCATTTTTTTAAAAGAAAAACCTAGAAAATTCCTATAACATGCATGGGAAACGACCATCCTTAGAATTGGGGGAAAAAGTAATCAGTCATTATGATTTAAGTTTATTATTCTAATGTTGAATATTATTTTTCTTTGAAAAAATTTCACTTTCCAGTATAGTATTTTTACATAATATATTCCTTAGTGATACAATTGTTTGAAGATGCCTCATGAAAATTAATATTTGATGTATCAAAAAGTGGGGTTTTTTAATAGAAAGTTGTTGAAAGTTTCCTGAAATACCTAAAAAATTTTATTGTTTAAGTTTGGTTGGAACCTTGTTATTATGCAATGTGCATAGTATCTTTAAAAAGTGCTTATTTTTTATTTATGTGCTTTAAAACACCTTAAAGGTGCTTTTTTCATTAGGGGTTTTTGTAAAAAGTGCTTAATTTTCTCTCTTTTATAAGTTTTTTTCTTTACAGTAACAATTGACAATTGTCACCATAAATTGTGTAAAAAGCACAATATTTCCTTCAATATTTATCAGAAACTAGTCATTTTATCATGATTAGAAAATGTTTTTGCATTTTGTTGATTTTATGTATATTAATGAATGTATATAAATGAAGAACTTTAAACAATCTTAAGAAATTTTTATTGCTGCACTTTTTATGATTTTCATTAAAACAGTGATTAAAAATATTTTTAGAGTGTTTAAACGGTGCTTATTTTTTGTTGAAAAATTTCGTTTTGCATCCTGTCATGTTAGCATTGTTTTTGACATTAGCATGGTGCGTAGCGTTTTTAAAAAGTGCTTAAAGGTGCTTATTTTCATTTTTTAAAAACCCTTAAAGGTGCTTTTTTCATGGGGTGTTTTTAAAAGGTCCTTAATTTTCCCTTTTGGAAAAGGAGATTTTTTTTTTTTTTACCATGTTGATTTTTGCTGTGAATTATGCAAAAGCGTGGTTTTCTGTTGTTCTATTCAACATTTTCACAATCCTTTCGGGGTACTGTCTGTCTGTAATGTATGATAGCGCCAATTGGGTTACATAATTCATGAAATAGTGGGTCCGCATGTGTGTATACTGAACTGGGTTCGGTGAGATTATTACATTCTCATGTGCAACTCTGCTGCATTTTGCAAGATATTCTCCATTTCAGGCTTCATTTTCTACCCTCTGAAATCGAACCGAAAAATCTCTCGGATCTTTTTATGGTGGTTAAGTTATCAAGATGTCGGAGACTAGTTACATGATCATGTAAAATACTTATGTAAAATTATTTTGCACTTTGTTTATACATATAGTGCTTTAAAATATATTGTGAGTGCTTAAAAAGTACTTTAAATGTGCTTATTTTTCGTTCAAAGATTTGGCTACACACCCTGATTAAGTAAATTAACTAGTAATTAATAGGTCAGTAGGAGAACCATAAAATTGTTTCGTTGTTAAAGTATAGATACATTAATAAAAGACTGCTGTTTTTGTATTATCTGTTTTGAAAACACATTTGTGTAGCATTTGTAACTGAATAATTTTCTATTTAGTGCTGCCAATTCTTGTCCTACAAGTCCACGGGGTGGATCTCGTCGCACCTTCGGCAACGATCTGCAGATTGCTGCTGTCTATGCTGTTGCTGCTTCCTCTTCAGAAGAAAAGAAAGTGAAAGTAGAGTCTGTGCCTCCGTCGAACATTGTGACGCATATTCCCAACCCACAAGTGTCTTTAGTTACAGAAACTGTTGTGACTTCAGAGCCTGTTGGAGCCAGAGATGATCAGAAACCCCCATTTTCCTATGCTCAGTTGATTGTGCAAGCTATATCTTCTGCCCAAGACCGACAATTGACTCTTAATGAAATATATTCTTACATAACGAAAAATTACCCTTTCTACAGAACTGCTGACCGTGGATGGCAGGTAAACATTTACTTTCACAAAAGAGATCAGAGTGAATCAATATTTGTAACTTTTCATGTGTAAATTTTTTATATTAAAGGTACTTTCCTTTCTATTATTTTTTTTTCATGTGGACACTAAAATGTTTATTTTTTAATTCCAGAGACGATTGTATTCTAGGTGAGCCCTGGTATTCTGGGTTTTTTTTATCGGCCTTCTGAGTTTAAAAACTAAAAGCATGCGATTTTTTCTGTGAATGTCACGGAATTCTTTGTATCTCAACACCGTTTACATGCATGTGATTCTTTCTCTAGTTGGCATAAATTCACCAATTGGTTTCTTTTGGTTTGGTGGATTTCGTTATTTTGAATATTTGGAACTGCGCTAGAATCTACTAATAACATGATTTTTTATATCAAACCAGAGTTGGTTGGTTTAAACCAATTGTTTAATAAAAAAAATTTAAAAAAACTAAGCGTTTTTAGTAATAATTTTAAAAATGTAATTTTATTTAAATAAATAGTTAGGAGCCAAGTGAAATGATCTTAAATTTTCTCATAAAAATTCTCTTAAGTTCAGGAAATCAGCTTTTTCTTATTTTTTTAAATTCACAAATAAACATAAATATTAAAATTTTTAAATGCTTAGATAGCGTAGTTTTCCTACAAATTTATCGATAAAAATAAATTGATGTGTGTGAAAATCTAACAAACAGCATCACCAAATTAATTTTCTGATATAGATAATAAAAAATTAGAATTTTTTATTTTGTTAAAGACGGGGAGCGGATGCTTGTTACAATCAAAAGTTTAATTGAAAATGAAGTCATTGTCTTGTCGAAGTTATTTATTTACTATTCACTTAAAAATGGGGTTTCAATAATATTGAAACAAAAACACAGTAAATGTGTGTTTTAGAATTTGTATTGTGAAGTAATTTTCTGTACGAATTATTAATAAAAATAAAAAGATATTAAATGGAAAATCCATGATTATTTTAGGAACTGCATTAGTTTTCATAGAAAATGAGATGTTCTGAACACACGCAAAAAAATAACTCTGGACAACAAACTAAGAAATAAATGTCAAATAGTGACATATTTTTTTATCAGGAAAAACAAATTTTAGGAAAACTACACACTCTGATATTATTAAACTTAAAGCTCAGTTATGTTGTATGCTTTAAAAAGAAGTGTATACTTTATTTATTATTAAACTAAACTTTATTTATTATTAAGACTTTTGCTATTTTATATGCAACCCATGTCATTTTTGTAATTTACAAAGAAATTTTTAATTATTATTAATTTAAAATATACACAGTATATTGCATTAAATATATTAAAATTTATATTGATTCATTGAATTTAAAAAATAAGAAATGCCTATTATATAAAATTTAATTAAATGCTAATATTATAAATTATATGGATGGCGTTTTCTATACTAGAGAAGCCATTTGGCTCACAGCGTGATTGATCATTGTGTTTTGAGATTCTTGCAAACATGGTATTTGATTACTTATTACTTGTGTTTACAATGATAATGGTGCAAACACTAACGTAAGATGGTGCACAGCTTGCAACAAGAACAAACAGTAATAAACAAATGAAAAGAGGCCAAATCGAGACTGCCAAAAAAGCGAGTTATTCAAAATCTAGCAACCATGTCACCTTTTGTAACAATATATCTATAAATAACTAAAACAATTTTTCACTTCAAACTCACCAGAATTACTTAATAACATTAATATCTTATGAAATATGGCATATTTGAGCTTAGAAATTATCTAATTTACTTCTTTTATGGAAAACAAAATTATCCATTTGATTGTTTATTTGCATGTAAATTTTAATAGTGTAGTTTTATAAAAGCGTTCAGTGTTCTGAAAGTGTTTAGTTCTGCTTTTTTTTTTATATTATTTTGTAAGCGTGTTTAAAGAGCAAGAGTGAATATTTTTGAATTATTTATTGAAAAGTTATAAAATACTTTAGAATGGTTTGGTTAATTTCAATTAAGGGCTAAAAATTTTGTTTAAAAAGAATTTTTAAAAAAAATTGTTGTTTTTTTTTCTTTCTCCAACCTAGTATCAAACGTTGTTTTTCGTCTTTATCTGATTTAAAAGTTACATGTTGTATTTTTTATTCACCTGATTTAAAAATCCAGCATCATAGCTTATTTTTAGCATTTCTAAAACTAAAATCGAAATTCCTATCCACGTTTTTTTAAAATCCAATTTCTGGATTCTTATTCTGGAGAGTTTAAAATCCAATGTCGTGATTCGTATTCATGGGTTTGTATTGTTAAATAATAATTTTCGTATTTATACGTGATTTAAAAGCATGCATAGTGGTATATGCTCTTGTATAGTATGGACGCAATCTAAAAATCATGCATCATAATTTGTATTCATGCAACTGTAAAATCCTATATTGTGATTCATATTCACAAAATTTTATAGTCAAAATATAACTATTTATATTCACACAATATTAAAATCCAATGTCGCGATTCATATTCACACGATTTTAAAATCCAATCTTGCACTTATAAAAACTAAGATTTTTCTTAAATAACTTGCGTTATAATTCTTTATTTGTAGGTAATTTAATTATAAATCTTAGTTCAAAAAATTATGTTAAATTTGAAATGTGTACCAATGATATATAAATTAACATTTTGATATTGATTTCTTACTCATAAAAGTTTTAGGGTATTTCACTTAGTGTCTTCACTACCCCTGCTATTTTACTTAGTTTAGTTACCCTTGATTCTCTGTCTAATTTTTTTCTCTCGAATTTCTGACCCCCCAAATTTTTTTATTTTTATTTATAGTAATTGATACTTGTTCTAAGTTCAAAAATGCAAAATATTTTTGTCCGCGAGCAGTTTTTTTGCTTGACCTACTGGCGGTGAAATATGTGATGTCCTATCCATTGATCTCTTGTTTTTTTCTGCAATGCATCTAAGTCTTATCTTAAAAAATACACTGTGATAATGAGGGTGCCCAACCTTTTTGAGTGAAGGGTCGCATACATATTTAGTCATATTGGTGGCAAATATGATAGTTCTTTATCTTAAAATTGGTGTTCTAAACACTAAATATTTTTCTCAGTAAACTTAGTAACATATTTTCAGAAAATTAAATGCCTTTAATTATTAGAATTCATTCAAAAATAAAAAAACTTATATTTTTTTGAAGTTTTTGCTTTGTTATCAAGAATCGTTTTATCAATATATATATATATATAGGAAAAAGAAATACTATAAACTCAAACAAAAAAAAAAAACTATAATGCTCTCAGAATAAAAGTGTAAAAAAACTACGTACATATTTTAATGAGTAATATAAATTTGAACCAAATATTTTAATTCAAAAAAATGTATAGAGTTTCAGCAAAAATTAAAGCGAAACAATTATAGTATATATTAAGATACTTTTATTTGGTATTGTTCTATATTACTACTATTAAAATTGCTTACATTAACAATAAAATCAGCACAGATAAAGCTCTGTATTAAGTAGTTTTTTAAACGCTTGATTCACAATTTATAATAGAACTCTGAATTTTTGAAACCATGTGGGAATGCATCGCAAGAAGTGTCGGAAAAAAATTGATTGAAAATAACTTGAATTTTCAATAAAATCGGTAAAAGCAAAGCGCTTAAAAAATTTATTATTTAAATGTGTGATTTGAAACTCGCTTGTGGTAATAATAGTGTAATGAAAATACAGGATCTTCGAAATTACGTGCTAAAGTGTAGATATAACTGCCTTTTAAAAAAATAATTTCGATTTATGATGAAATTGGCAAAAATTAAGCACGACGAAAAGGGATAGATTAAATACGTGATTCATGACTCACGAGTCGTAATATTGTAATAATTTTATCAGGATTTTAAAAACTGCATGGAGATTGGTAGTTATAAATGCCAAAAAAAAAAAACACTAGAAACATCACTTGGATTTATAATAAAATCGGCAAAAATATTTGGTTTTTTAAATCCATATGGAATTTCGTAGTTATAAGTAGTTGAAAAGGTGATTGAGAAACGAGTTTAACTATAAGTCAAGATTTACAATAAAATTAGTGCAAATTGAGCGCATTAAGGTGTCAAAACTCAAATTTCAGATTCAAAATTTTTTTATTTTTCAAAACAAGAAATAAATCTGTTCAGAAGCTCTCGCAGGCTGCACATCAATAGTCGTTGGGCTGCAGGTTGTATACCCATACCGTTATAACATATTTATAAAATGTATCGCTTTACTGTGGATAAATATCTGCATAAAATAGTTATTAAAATTAGGTAAAAGTTTTTTTCCAATTGAGAGATGATAAATTCACTGTCCTCAGACTCACTCTGTCAATACATAAGGAATTCCTAGGTCTGAATACATACAAAGTTTTTCCTCAAATTTTTTGAATGTTTAAATTAATTTAAATGTCCTGCATTATGTTATATATATATATATATATGTGTGTGTATATAATTCTGATTGAGTATTTCATTAATTTTAGAACTCTATTCGTCACAATTTGTCACTTAATCGACATTTTGTGAAAGTTCCAAGACCTCAAGAAGAACCTGGTAAAGGAAGTTTTTGGAAGATTGACTCTCAGTCAGAATCAAAACTGATCGAACAGGCATTTAGGCGAAGGCGGCAAAGGGGTGTGCCTTGTTTTAGAGCACCTTATGGAGGCCTGTCTTCTAGGTAATGTCTTAGATAACAAAAATTTTAAAAAAAAATTTGCACTTAACTTTTGGTTTAAATGAGATGGAAAAATTTTGTAAATTTTTTATCTTATTTGTATGTTATTAATAATTGAATTGTTAAGCAATGTTATATATTTTATGTATAATTCTGTTCAGTTGAATGAATGTTCCTTTTTTTTTTAATTCAATGATATAAATATTTAAATAATCATCATATTAATTTCTAAAGTTATCTTATAATGTTACCTACCAATCTAATATGGAAATTCCTTTATTTCTTATCTTTTTCAAAAGGTTACTCTTGATGAAAAATTTGTTTAGAACAAAAATCATTGTGAAAATAAAAATCCTAGAATATAACACAAAATCCAAAATTGCATAAGATACAGCTTCTTAAGATGCAAAGAAAGAGAAAATATCTTATCTTATTACAAGGTTCCCACGGGTCAGGGAGAACAGGAAAAACCTGGATTTGTCAGGGAATTTTATTTCAACTCCAAAAATCAGAGAAAGTTGCAATTTTCTTACAAAAACCTGGAAAATTCCTTCATTATTCCTGGAAAGAAACCAGTCTTATAATTGTCAGTAACAATACTCAGTTATTGAGATTCGAATTAAATAATTCTAACATCTATTACAATTATTTATTGTAAAAATTTTACATTTTAGACATACTGAAATGCTTCCTTCCTCATATAATGATATTTATTATACAAAAAAAATCTAATACTTGGCATAACAAATAAAAGAATCCAAATTTTCTGATGAAAAATTTCATAGTATAGATAAAATATGATAATGAATTTTCATTGAAATTTACCTGGAAAAGTCAGGAAATTTTTTTCTTTCTGAAATTGAGTGGGAACCTTGATTATATACTATATCGGGTACCTTATATATATCTCCATTAATTTTTTTCTTGTTTGTTATTTCTGGTTTATTTTTAGTCTTGTATTTTATCTTACATGAAGTTAAGGTGATGTTTTCACTTCATTCTTGGAAACTTGTTTTCTATTATAATTAAATATATATTGAAGTTAAAGCGGTAGGTGTCGGAGTTGGCATAATTTTAATCACCTGTAATTTTTTTTTAAGGAAATCACTTATAAACCAATTCATTTTTCTTAATAAATCATGAAGTCGAAAGTATTTTTATAAATATATTCTTCTGGGTGTGATTCTTTTTAAAAATTTGATTTCCTCTGCTATGAAAGTTTTATCCAAAGAAATATTAATTATGCCTATTTAGTTTTATGTTTACATGATGACAACATTGGAACAGTTTTACAACTGTTCTGATTAAATTGTTTTGTTCTGAGTTTTAAGCCTTGTTCCAAAAATATGGTTTAAGGTCCTGGTGCCTTTTCACTCCTTATGCCGATTCTCTTTCAACCCGAGACAGGACTAAAAACTAGAAACAGGGATTAGGATTTTTATGCAAATATTGCATATCACCGAAATCTTATTTATGCAATTTTAATATCAATCGTCAATTTTTGGATTTACCTGGTGAAAAAGTTACATGTTGCAATTCATATTCACGCGATTTAATAAGTGTACATCACAATTCCTATTCATGCAATTTAAAAATCTAACATTGTAATTTGTTTTTATGCGTTTTTAAAACCTAATATCGCGATTCTTATTCATGAGAGTTTAAAATTCAATGCTGCAATTCGTATTAACATGATCTAGAGATCATTATTCATTTTTACGCGATTTAAAATTTTTTTATCACAGTTTGTATTTTCATATGTTTAAAATATGCACTTGGGTTTTACACTTAATGTCACAATTACCCCTGATTGGCATATAATGCTTTGTGTTCCTATTCTTGGTTTTAACAAGTTGGCAGCTATGTGTTTATTTGAATACTTGGAGCACTTCTAAAACACATTAAATACCTAGTTAGTATTGACCAATATTGATGAAAGGCTTGTTCTGTCCAGAGAAACTTACAATAATATTTTTTCTTTTAGTGTATTCTGATCTAAACTATTATACTCTTCATTGGATATGTAACAGTCAAATTTCTTTCCTGTCTTTAAAGTTTTAGGATGTTTAGCTTGATAAATAAAAAACCACGATTTTATTTATTAACTGGTTAGTTTGTAATAATTTAAAAAGTAATATTTGAAACATTTTAGTGAGAAATATCAACTATTTTAGCTGTATTTTTACATAATACAGGTTGTGTAACATTTTTAAAAAGTGCTTATTTTTGATTTTCATTTTTTAAAAGCCCTAAAAGACCTTTTTTTTTCATTAGAAGTATTTAAAAAATGCTTTAATTTTTCCTTTTCCAAAATGAGATTTTTCTTTACTATCTTTAAAAAATTTTACATGAACAAGTAGAAGTATTTGTTAATTTAAAAATCGAATGAGCCACTCTATATTGAATATATATTTTAAATTATACATAAATTTTTTTTTTTTATGATGGCTGTATAATCAAGAAAAGAGTTCTTCGTTAGTAACAAATTTTTTTATCACGATCATGTATAGTCTTTGAAAATTAATTTGCATTTTGTTTATATATATATATATATATATGAAGATCTTTCAACAATTGGAAGAAATTTTTTTATTAGTGCGCAGAACCTAATTATATTATTTTAAGTGGTTAAAAATATTTTTTAACGCTTAAAATGTATTTATTTTTTGTTGAAAAATTAGGCTACGCATATTTTTAATACATTTTATAATAATGTTAATTCATACTATACTTTTAATAAATTCTATTGGATACTTTAGCTAGCAAATATTAAAAAAAATTAAATTCAAGAGCATTTGTTTTATATAAAATATATAATTTAAATCAAATATTTTTTTTTTTTCTTTTAAAGCTTAACGTCACTTGAAAATTTTCATTCAATTTTATGTATCCACTATTTAGATCTGCACCAGCCTCACCGAGTCATAGTGGCATAAGTGGTTTAGTCACACCTGATTCATTATCAAGAGAACCCAGTCCCACACCTGAAAGTATGGTCGTTGATCCTTCATCTGATATTATTGCCCAGCCTACACCTGCCGTAATCACTCAACCTGCTTATGTAGCTTTATCTCACGACATTCAAATTGCTCACACAACTCCTGGCTCTCCTTCTGGTAAGTTATTTAAAAAAGAAAAAAAAATTCATTTGATATTTTTAATGCCTTATAATTTGTTAAATTAATAAGTTACACATTTAATAGGAATATTGACATTATCTTCTTTACTTCTACTTAATATTTAGTATTACTATTTTCTTTTTATTATTTCTGTTATGTTTTACTGTTTTCTGATTTGTAAGTTTCAAACAGAATGAGATATTAACATTATAGCCAAATTAGGGATGTAACGAATCTTAGGTTACTATTCAGTATTCGGCCCTTTTGTCAAATGTTCTGTTGGTTGTACGTTCAACCAAATATTCTGCAAATGATTGTTTTCTTTAGAATTTTTTTTTTTAATAAGTTTTTTTTAAGTTTGAATTTAATCCTCATGCTTCCGGAAAAATCACGGGGTGAGCTTTTGTCTTCTATTTCTCGTGCCGATGATATTTCCGGGTTGGAAAAAGTCATGCATCTAAAAGGTTTAAATATATCCATCTCTTGTACCTGTAATTATTTATTTTTTTTACACACTAGCTTGCCGCACCAGATTATTTTTAAGATCATGTAACTCTAGATAGTTTATTTTAAACTTGCATTTCATGCTTCGAAAAGTATCATATAAGAAAAAAATTACTAATATTTATTAATATTATATGTAAAGTTATTCAAATTCTGTTTTATTGTTAAAAACACATTTTTTAAATTTTTCCTTGCTTACTGGAAAACCAACATTTAATCTCAATAACCCTAAATGTAGGCTTAACCTAACAAATTGAATTTTTTTAAATTTCAAGCTAAAAAAGATTATAAAATTCAAAAATGAATACATATTACATAGCTGTCAACTGTTCAGAATTTTTCGGATTTGTTCTTAATTTTTAAATCAAACTTGAAAATCTGATATTTTTATAAAAATCCGAATTTTCGTAAAATTGCTGTATTTTTGCTTTTAACCAGTCTCTTGTTCTGATCGCCGCAAGCGCGTTTTATTGATTATTGTGCCGAAGTAATTTTTAGTAGCTTTTTATTGGGAAATACTGTTCCAATAGCTACTGCTGATCATTTCACTAAATTTAATCTTAAACAACTATTATTATTTTTAAAAAATATGTATTATAGTATTTGAACACTTGTATCAGAGATATTTGTTTATGATGTAGATTATTAATTGCCTATGTTTTATAATATGGAGAATAATAATTATATATTTATGGGTAATGGTTGTTTTAAAATTATCATACCGGTATTCATTAATTATAAATTATTAATATTATAAATATCCCACAAAAGATAGTGTTTATAGTTTTGTTTTACTATTTTACGTAAGGTATTTAAATATATGTCTATTAATGTTATTATTTAAATTTTTGTCTTACTCACGTAATTGGTGCGTATAATTTTTTCGCATATAGTGTTCCTAATTTTTGATTCCTAAGGTTGGCAGCTATGATATTGTATATACTTTTTTTTTTATATAATTTTCTTGATAAAAAATAATTAGAATTTTATATAATTTTCTTAAAAATAATAAGATTGTTAATATCTCCAGGAGGCATTCATACTGTTGAAGTTGTAAGTACTACTCCAGGATCAGTTTCTGCAAATCAAGCTGCTTCAGAGCAAACTATCATTACTAATGGGATTCTGATCAATGGTTCTCATACAAATGGCATAAAAATTGAAAGCTCTGGTGAGAGTCATTTCCCCACATTATAAACTTAATTTTTGTTTGATTTTGTGCAAAAAATTTTGCTTTGAAAAATTGCCTTTGTTGTTGTTTTCTGTGTTAGTAAATCGTTTCTATAATAATTTTACAAAAAAATAGTACAAAATTGTACAAAATATTTTGCTCTGAAAAATTGCCTTTGTTGTTATTTTCTGTAATAGTAAATCTTCTCTATAATAATTTTTGATTTTTTTTTCCTTCTTTTTGTGATTCTATCTCTTTAAACTGAATAAATAATGTTATGCAAAAATATTACTTAAATCACAATAATAATTTTCAAGAACGAAATATTGACAACTAAAAAATATAATATTTTTGTTCTAATTGGGGTGCGAAATCATTGTTTGCATTGTAAGTGTGCAAGAATGGGACAAAATTTTTATTTCTATTTTAATGAACATGCATACAAAAAATTTGTTATGTTACAGGGGTCTGTCCAGGCCGAATTTACTACCGTTTAGCGGTACCTTCACAAATTCAACTTTAGGAAAATTTCACAAAATACTTTTTCTTAAAATTTTATTTTTGTATCCCTTAAGAAAGGATAAATCCATATTTTGTGTTAGTCTTTTAATTAAATTTTTCACTAGTTGTGTCTAAATTTTCACAAAATAGGTACCTCTCAGAAAAACCTAGACAGACCCTTGTGTTAGTTAGTATGGGGAGGAGATTAGTTAGTATCATTGATATTCATTTATGTTGGTCTTCTGAATTTTGAAAATTTATTGCATAAAAATTTTTTTTTTTATACTTTAAATTCATTTGAACAAGTGATTATTTTGTAAAATTTTGATATTAAAAATGTACGATGTGAAATAAGTAAAATAAATTTTTTTTTCTTATCTGATTTTATAAAAATAAATGACAAAAGATCGGTTAGATAAATCCTTATTTTACCATACCCTTATTACTACTGTATATTTTTTACAAGATTCCATAATTCTGCTTATTTGAGCTTTATAATTATTCAGCTATTTTCTGTATATAAATACAACTGACTCATATTGAAGATCTAATAGATATATATCAGTTTTCTAAGTTTTTAATAAGTTAAATTTCTCAAGAAATAGTTCTCAGAAGCATGAGAGACTGGCAATATATTACGAAAGAAAACAAATATTTTTTAACTCCCTATGCCAGAAAACCAAGCAATAAGTTTGTAACTTTGTTTGATTAGTCTGGCTGTTATTTTTAATGGCAGCATAAAATTTGGTGAACCTAGAGTAAATATTTGTGGAAATATGGACATTAAAAAAAAAAAAAAAAAAAAAAAAAAACATTTCCACTGCAAATTTTTTTTGCTATAACTTTATAAGTATATAACTTTATAAATATATATTTTTTGTATTTGAAGGAAAGCTCAAAACAATTGGGGTTTTTCCTGAAATTTAAAAATGAGACCAGCATTGTGGGGGATCTTCCCCCATTAAAATGTGTTCTTTTGCATGTTTTCTTTCATTATACCATCACATTTTGCATTCCTGCCGAGTCTCCTGTTTTTAACGAAGGCTCCTGTATTTTACGACTATCTCCTGTTTACCTATATATTCTCAACTTTCTCCGTATTTGTAGAATAAATTAGAAAAAAAATTTTAAAAAAAAATTTGCGATAAAATATCCACTGATGGCGAAAACTATTCCCTTATTCCTCAACAGATGTTGCTATTACCAGTACTGCGGTATGTTGAGTGTTTGTAGTTTAAGTAATTATAAATAATAGTTTTATATACATATTTTTTACTTCGCTAAATATAAACGCTTATATTATTTCCAATTTTGACTTACATGATTATGCATGATGTATCAAAACTTTACTGTGGCCCAAAAAATGTCGTTAGTAAAATCTCCGTTATTTTATTTCTCCAAAGTTGGCAGGTATGATTTTGATTTCTGGACATTTATTGTAAGGTATCATTATATAAATTTTGTTTTATGAAAGAAAATGAAATTTGGGGGAAACCCCTGATTGTTTTGAGCTTTCTTTTAAAAAGTACAAAAAACTACTTAGAAAATAGCTTGAAACTTTTTAAATTTTTAAGATATTCAAATCGAACTTTTTCATTAGTTGCCAAATGAGATTAACAAAAAAAAATTCTGCACCTGCACAGTATAAAAGAACCACCTTAAATACTTATATCTTGCACAGTTTTTAAAGATTTTTTTTTTTTTTTTTTTTTTTAAAGGTAAAGAAATAATTTTGTAATTAATTTACTCCATTTTGATTATATTGAATATTTATAAAGTTATAACAAAATAACTTAAAGCAAAAAAACGTAATTTATAAAAAATATCCATATCTCCATAAATATTTATTCTATGTTTAAAAAATTTTATGCAGTCGTTTTAATTGACAACTAAAGTGATCGATACAAGTTACAAGTTTATTGTTTGATTTTCTGGTTTAGGGTCTTCAAAAATACTTGTAATGTTTCTAATTTATTCTGTCTCCCAAAACTCTAAAAGCTTTAAATCTTGTTGCTAAGTGTTAAAAATCGCATTACCTAAACATATCTAAAGTTATAAAATAATCCTTCAAGTATTTCTTTGAGAAATTAAAAAAAGTGTCCAAAACTCTTTGTCTCTTCCGTTACTGTTGGGTAGTGTTTATATACGTGTATATTATAATATAATTAATATTTGCTCCAAATATTCTGATCAGTTATTAATAAATAATAAACCATTATATCTGGTAATAACTGGGTTAATAGTATTTTCTAGGTTTTTACCAGTAAAATCTCCCCCCTGTTATCACATTTTACAAAAAGCAAATATAAATGCTTTTATTCTTTTCTTAACTATCGATGTAAGGGCTTACTTTTTATTTCAATTCAAATGTATAACTCCAAAATTCAGTGTCACGACAAATCGAATATCAAAGTCTATTTTTCTTTTAGCTGCTTTATTTTTCTAACCAGAAAAATGTTTCCGTTATAGAGTTATATTAAATAACAATATTTTTGTTGAAAAAGTTGTATCCTGATTATTAATTATTAACAATGCAGGTTTGGCTTTATTTTTGGCTACATATCTATCGTTAGCTCACCAAATTTCGGACCTCTTACCATGCTCCTATGGAAGCATCTATGCATTCCATACTCATTAGCAATTATGCATTCACTGGTAATTTGAATTTAGCATTAGGGCTGGGATTTTTTCGAAGTCCGATAGCATCTCAGTCTGACCGTTGAAAGTGTAACAAAATTTTTATATAAATGTCTGGCTAAAATTTGGGCAGTTTTGAATGGCTCCATTGTAAGGAACTCTTCAACTGCTAAATAAAGGAATATGTTTGAATTTTCTCTTTATTTTATATAAGACATGGTAATTTTACAATCCCACTATTAACTTGGGGTAACATTACATTTTATCTACGCATGAATTAGACAGGATTGAAAAATAAATATAAAAAAAATTAAATCCCATCAGTTCAGTTACAAATATCTGGAAAATGTGATGAAATCATTCTGGAAAAGTTTGGAATGTTCCAAATTGTGATCACCCTGTAGTAAATAAATTTGCTGCACACAGAATATGCTTTTTAATTAAATTTTTTTTTTACACATTTTCCTCCTTTTACTCTTTTAGAAACTTATGCCAGCAGAATGTATTTATTGTCATTTTCTTTGTTAAATGCTAAATTTATCTTTTCTTTTCCATAGATAAAGTAAGCAGTCAGAATTTACTTCCTGCTGTTAAACCAAGGATCTTGGTTTGTGGGCCAAAAGTTCAAAACTCAGATTCTCAACCTGTTTCTCAAGCTACCGTTATTGTACAAGCATCTTCATCTGGTGTGGCTGGATTTCCCTCGAATGTGCTGACAGTGGTGACTCAGCCTTTGGCTGGAAACTCAGATGAGTCATCAAATATCTATAGTAGCGCATCATTTATAGCACCTCAACCCCTAAGTAAAGACTCATCTCAAAATGTAGCAAAAACATTTAAACGAGTGTTCACCACCGCAAATGAGCTTGAGGATGCATCTGTTTCTGAAAGTAGCACTGAAAACAATGTCGAAATTAAAAGGCCAAAGAGCGAATCGGCTTCATAAAAACCGTCTCCGTTTTGAGTGTTGTAAGCCTCCTTTTGCATTGCAATATTACAAATTGATTTAGTTCCATAAAAACTCTTTATTGTGGCTTCAGGAGTGACTTTATTTCTCTTAAATATGTGACTCTTCAGTTTCTAAATTGAGAGAGAGAGATATGGGAATGTGTACATAAGAGGACAATAAAGATGTTGTTATAAACTGAGCTTACACGTTGAGCCAGAGCAGCGGGAAATTTGTTTGAAAGCAAGCTGAATTCTATCAATCACATTCATGATTCTGATGCACACCAATGAAAATAAATTAGTCAACAAGTTCTCTCTGTTGTATAGGTAATGTGTGTATAAAGTATTGTAGCTTGCAATCCTACCTTTCCACATTTGATTCTAATGCATTTAAAAATGTGTACTATAGCTTTTCATTGCTAGGCATTATGCAATTTGTGGATTTTTTTATGTGATATTTTTCATTTCATTGCTCTCATCAGAAAAAATTTAAGTCATCTGGGTAAAAAAGAAAAGAAATATAAACTTTTTTTTATGAACATGTCTTTAATACTCCTATAGTATTAGTGTCATATGCATATGAGATTTCTTCTTTAAGTTTTGAGATTTGTCATTAGGTAAAATTCCTATTTTGTGCTAAATCATGTCTAATCTGACACAGGGATGCTAACTATATTCAATAAATTCTGTCAAGCATGCACAAAATATGTTTATGAATATATATTTAGTTGGTAAATGCTTATTTGCATTTACCAACTAACTTATTGCATATTCTTATTTTAGACAAACTCTCAAAATTAATATGCAAAAAAAATATACTTATTTAGTACGAAAAATTGAAGGGGTGAGATACACAGGTACTCTACAATTTCTTTGCAACGTGTATGGTAAAATATTTGTATTCATATGTTGCACTTGGTAGGTTCGCAAGTTTTAAAAGACAATATCAGAAACTATAATGCATAATTTAATAACTGTGGACAAATAAAAGAAATTACTTAATATTTATTTGCTTGAAATTTCTTGATTGAAAAAAAGAAATTCATCTGAAACAAACATAAATAAAATGATAAATATTTTTAATTTAAATTATTTTCAGGTGACTAAAATTAGTTAAATAATTCTCTATAAACTTAACTAAATTAAAAGAATGCATTCAAAATAAAAGGTATAAGGCAATAAAGAATAGGAAGTCTAAAAGATGAAAGACTAAGATTGTATTACTAGCTATTTTTTTTATAATTTCTGGAATTTAAAACCAAGATTGAAAAACTTGGACATTCTTGAAAAATTGAAATTCGATAAATTTCAAAATTGATAGTTGCTTTTTTGCGATAAGAAGTCTGTAATCGATGATTCGTTAATTCTTCCCTCATATTTATTTCCACATGTTTTGGATAAGGTTACAGAAAAACATTGCTGCAAGTTTGCATCCCTGCTTATAATTCATGTGCTCAAAATGTTATTGACATGGGTATATACCAGTGTTTTTTTGACGGAGGTTCTCTTCACATTCCTCTGTTTTGTACATTATTTCATTTGACAAAGAATTTCCCAGTATATGGGTCCAAACTGATATTAAAATTTTAACAGCATATCTGAATTATGTTCGGTTACTTGGATTTGTTGAATATGACCAAATACATTCATTATGGTTATAACTTTTTGGGTGGTGAACCATATTTGTGGATTTTTATGATCTAAATATCAAAAGATAAATGTCAGTATTAATTTTTTAAATTACTGTAATTTCAGTGCTTATTTCTAATTTTTTTAGTGTCCTATCTTGATGTCAAAGGACATAAAAATATTACTTGTTTAAATTTTTTTTTCTCCCAATGATATAAATTCACCATCATGACCAAGTTAAGTATTTCAAAAACTGCATTTTATTTCAAGCAAGTACTTTAGTAGCATTTTTATTTGGGGAAAAAAAGAAGAAAGCATACTGACTCAAAATTTTTGTTCTAAATTTTAAAATATGTACTCAAATTCTCTCTTTAGGCAACTTTTGTGGAGTTACTTTTTGAGAACAAAATTTTCTTTTCAATTTTTTACACTTCTGAAAAACAGTAGCTGTAACAAAAAATAAAATTATTTTGAGTCCTGTTAGATCAAGCTATTTTCGAAACTATAATTTTAATTTTCTTTCATCAAGCTGTTTTTGGCTAATTTAGATTTAAACTTTTGTGTACAATTTGTATTTGTTATTTATTGAGCATAAATATATTTCACTATTTCCATTTTCTATGTCAAATTTACTATGCAATTTTTTCGATAAAATCTGCATATTTTTTTTAGATATTTTTGCACTAATTAATTAATAATGCCATCCATCTGAAGCTGGACTCCACTTACTGATCAGTTACAAATGGTATAAAATATCAAACCCCCTCTTCCTTGTCAAAGTAATAATGATATCTATGGACTGCTTATTATGTTTTAATACAATTTTTTATTGTTATTTGTTAAGCAACCATGTTACCTAATATGTTACAGGATTACAGATATTTTAAAAACCTTGTATTTTTTCACAAAAATTATAACTATTTGCTGTATGTTATAAATGGATACATGCTCTTTTTGTAGGCATAAAAGGTAATATCTAATACTGTAAAAATAATTTCTTCAGTATTAATATTTTTTGTGCCTAAAAAACATGTTTTATTCAAGAACTGCTATGCAACTAACTAAAAACAATGAATAGGTATGTGTAACTAAAAATTGCAAGTAGATACTTTTACGATCACGTAATATTTCTTTTGTGAATATTTTATAACTCTTCATTGGTATTAAATTAGGAAAAGGAAACTTAGATCTGAGAAATTAAGTTTGTTGAATATTATTTTACAGGATTACTTCATCAGCTTTTTAAAAAGTAAAATTTTTTTGTTATTTTAATGAAACATCTTAAGCTGTGCTAAGTTTGTCAAAAAATATGTACGAAATTTTAATTTTGTAAAGTTCTGTTATTTGTACTTTTAGAAGTTTCTAAAATATTTAAAAAAAAGATTTTTTTGTTACAAAAGAAATTTTCTTGTATTTCATTTCTGAAATTTCACTTTTAAATTTAACCCCAATTTAATGATAACTTTCCCTTATTGTGTTATTGTTTCCTATTTTATGTGCCATTCTCTGACATGTTTCCGAGTTTCATGTATGAAACTAATAAAAACTCTTAAAATAATTTAAGTCATAATAGCTTTGTAATATTACAAAGCACTCATAAGATCAGGGTAATGCATGATGATTTCTGATAAATATTAGTGTCAAATTGTACTAAGTATACGATGTTTTGTTATTAGTTGTATAGCCTTGTAATTTTGATGTTGAATAACATCATCTCTGATTTATTGTATAAAGACTTTCCTTGTATATTAATAGTGTATGACATGTTCATATAAAATATACTGGAATTATAAGATTTGAGAAAGCAAGTACTAATTTCAAAAATACTTTTCTGCATGAGGGGCAGTGTTAATTAAAAAAAATTTCTTTCTACTTTTAGATCAGTGTAATTTTATTCTATGAAACCATCTTTAGTTCTCTTTATTCTGAGTTCATTGTTTCAATAAGAGGGTCAGCAGAAAATGGGTTTTTATTTTTGTTAGTATATGTCTCTCCATCTGTATAAGTATAGTTAAATGTTATAAAATTTGACTGAATTCTTAAAATATATGTTTTGCTTTCTAAAGATCCAGTAAAATAAAGTATATATAACTGTATTTGTAGTCTTCTATGTGTATTCTATTCAGAAAGTTTTTTTCTTGTCTTAATTGTGTATATCACTGAAACTAATTACTTAGAATACAGCTTAACAAAATATGGTTCATCATCACCCGAAACTACAACATAGTGAAGTGACATCTGTTTCAACAATGCATGTCTTATATACAGATTCCGTAATGATATGCATAAATGACGTCACGTTGTCTGAAAAGAAAATATCAGTTGCCAAAATATGACCGAAACTTAATTCTGTTAATTTAATGTGTTCAGAGGTAACAAACCGCTCCAACAGTGTACCTTCTAACAACCGCTCTTCACAGGACTGTGTTTATGTGACTGATGCTGAGAGTTCGGAATTATAAATGAATTAGTTGCTTAAAAATATATAAATAATAGTATCAAACTACAAAAAGACATGGTGCATTTTATTTTCCATGCTGCCAAATAGTGTTGCTAATTTCTTTATATAATTTTCTCAATAACTTTGATTTTATCTTTCAATGTAAAGAATTTTAGGTGTGCAAAGTGTGCTGACGCTTTCTTTATCAAGTGGAATATTAAGAACAATAATTAAAAAAAAATTTTTTTGAAATTACCATACTGTGAAGAAAAAGAAAGGGAGCATAATTGCATTGTCAATAAATCTTATCCATTGTAATGTAGTTTAACACTGCAGGCTATTGTATTTTATATAAAATAGCTTGTATTTTCCCCAAACGTTGACCTACCTGTAGTTTTGAAAATTGGCTTTATGTATTACAACAACATCTATATACTCCACAGCTAATTGCAAAATTATAGACAAAGTGGGGGTGAACAAGGGTCCTAAATAAAATGTCAATAAGACCTGTATTTGGTCCTATAAAATATGTGACCCTTTTGCTAATAGCCTTAATAACGTGACTTTGTATAACATGTGATCTTATGTAATGTTTCTCTATGAAATATTTGGCCTAGTGACATTTTATTATTTTAAATAAATTTTTTCATTAAAATTTAAAAAAGGCTAAAACTACTTTATATTTCCTTTTTATTTTTAAAAGTGTTTAATGGTCTTGTTACAAACCTAAAAAATATGTAAATATATTTTTTTTAAATTAATTTTTTTTAACTGAGAAAAAATATTAAATTTTTTTCTGACAGACTTAGTCTATAACATTGTCCAGCTGTAAGGTCTTCAACGTACCAGGTTCTTGTTTTGTTAAAATGTGTTTTGAGTTTTTAAAAACATTAAATTTTTAAAAATGCAAGCTAGTCTTTAAAATTTATTTACTTTTTGTCAATGAATTTAGAGTATTGAGTAAATAATAAGAAACTAAAGTGGTAAGATCTGATTAAAAACTTCATTTATTTCAAAAATATATTGAGCATAAATACGTTAATTACTGTCTGTAATTATGTAACTCCAAATATTTAAAAAAAAAAAAACTGATATGCTTACTAAGTGAGAAAATACTAAGCATGAATATAAAGTTAAAAATCAATTAAGTAAACGGAACTCGTTAAGTCAAACAAATTGCTTCCAAACTAAATGCATTTGTAAGCTTAAATCTTTCAATGTTCGGTTTACGAACTTTAAAAGTTATATTGATTATTATGAATGAAAAATACATTTTGTTTAAAATATATTGAACTTTAGTTTCCTCTTGAGGTAAAAAGATTTTTTTTTCTTCTTAGAAATGTCAATAAATTGTATGTATAGCAGCATATCACAAAATATTAGTTTTTGAGCTGATTTGTTTACAAATTTATATTTTCTGTTTATGCCTGCATTGTTTCCAAATTTTAATGTTCAACCTCAATTACATTTATAATTACAATATATTTATACTCCAAATCAAGTCTTGAAAACATACTATAGTTAGTTGGCCATCTAGGCCACCATCACTACCTACTTGCACTTACAATAAGTTATTTCCCATTTATAAAACTGGAATGCAATATGGTCAACTTTTTCTTTTAATTTTATATTAAAATAGGGTCAAGTTATAAATTAAATACGAAATTTGGTTCAAATTTTCCGATAGCACCCATATCTGCTAGAAGCATTTATAGATTTTTTTTTTTTTTAAATAAAAAAATTCTACCAAAAAAAAAAAAAAAAGCTTTGCGATTATTTAAAACTGCTTTCATATTAAAAGATGGGCGCGATACTTTCTAAAAATAAACAAATCTGCCTGGAAGTTTTTATAGAATTTTTTTTTTATTAAAATGTGATTTAGTCCAAAAAAACACAATTTTCAGAGCATGGGGATAGTCTGGTCGGTAGGGCGCTGGGCCCATGTACAAGAGGTCGTGGGTTCGATCCTCGCCGGCCGAAGACTCCCCGTGTAGTAAATGGTGACTGATGCACGTTAAAACTGTCGAGTCTCAAAGTCCTCCATGTTCCCATAGCAAATCAATACCTCTGGGGGTACTGATCCAGGAGTTTCCTTGTCTTCTGGATTGGTTCAAAATTACAAGGCTACGGAGTTGAGCATTTGTAGTCGTAAACCCATGAAATTGGGTCGGCTGTTCAACGACGGTTATAAAATAAAATAAAATTTTCAGAGCATGCATAATTTTAAGAAAATAAAGAATTTTTGCACCACGGGATTCAACTGGAACTGGTGTCATAATATAGACTTTCCAGGAAATTATATAGTTTTCATAATATAGTCTACTTAGGAAATTATATAGTCTACTTTAAACTCGATTCAAATTTCGCATTTCTTTAAAAACTTAGTGGCTTATCAAAAATTTCAGAGTGACCTTCGTATAGTCTTTTTCAATCAATGAAACTGAAACTGTATGTCTTAATCCTGAGTTTTTCTTTACAGTTTTTCAGGGCCATTTCAAGGTGATTATCAACTGTAAGCAAAATTATTTTATTATAAAAAAGAAAAATAATTTAAAGAAAAGGAATATTTCTTTTACGTTACAATATTGAGAAAAAAATGAAATAAAAATTTTAGAATATTGATCATCAACGGGGTTCGAACCCTCTGCTCTAGCAATTTGTTACGTTAAACTAATGGGCACGCAACACACGGCTTTACTACCTATAATAAGCTTTAAGTGCTTTTCCACGCTTTTTCATTGGAACCATATTTTGCCAACTCGCGGGCCCCTTTATTTGTCTATTATTATTTCCTTTGGTACGATTGTATAGTATAATATCTGGTTGAGTATAAAAATTATAGGTTAATATCAGGAGGAGATATGGGGTCCTTTATATGAGCAAAAATTTCTCTATTTTTAAGCTATTATTCGCTGTTATAAAAACGAAAAATAATAGTTTAAGGAAAAGGAATATTTTATTTACTGTACAATATTGAAAGATAAAAAAAAAAAATTCTGATATATAATTTTCAAAATCTTGACCATTAACGGGGTTGGAACCCCGGACCCTCGTGTCTAGGAATTTATTACTATCTAACACGTAATTCAAATGGACACGCCACACGCAGTTTCGGCACTTATATTAAGCTTTAAGAGCTTTCCTGCGTTTTTCAGGTTATACACCTGTACTCTCGGGTGAAGCATAACTCTCCCAATATTATGAGTAAACAAAAATTAAAATAAATATAAGATCAAATATAGAAACAGTTCTTGATTTACATATGTTAATTTAAAAGCTATTTACACACAAACATGCAAATTTGGCTTTAAGTCATAACTAGATCGACCCCTTACAATTCTGTGCCACGCATGCCCCAAATTTGCAAACCTTGATCGTCTACTATAAGTAACTAACACACTCTTTTGAACCATTAGGATTAGCATTTAAGTTTTTTTAAAAATCTGATTATTAAAACAAAAGTTATTTAAAGGGATATATGGGCGAATCTCAGGAATCATTAACCTATATGTCTTCAAACTTTTCTTATAAATATATAAAATAATAAGCGAAAATTAACTCTAATAAAATTACAGGAATAACTATGCATTACTAACTATAAGATACAGCTTTGATCGCGAGTAACTTGCTTTTGGCTTTCATTTCTTACTTCAATCCGACATTAGACAACTTTTCATGAGTGTCGCTTATTAGAGTGTTTAACATACTTTTTATTTATTTTTTTAATATGTATTCTGTTTAAAAAAAAAACTGAAAATCACTAAAAACATAATTTAGTAACTCAGCTGTACTATCATATTTTCTTGAATGATATTTTTCGTGAATATTGATGTTTGCAAAAACTTTAAGTTTGTCACCACATGTTGGCACGTCAAACCGTAAGCATCGAAAATTGAAAAAAAAAAAAAGGTATATAATCCAATTCTGCGAGTTACAAGTTAAACTAATGATACAAGTTTGTTCTACTTTAAATAAGCTTTTGGAATATCACTAACATAAAACTCGCAGAATTGGATTGTATATACCTTTTTATATTTTTGGATTGTATATACCGTTTATACCTTTTTTTTTTTTTTTTTTTTCAATTTTCGATGGTTACAGTTTGACGTTTATAAGAAAAGTTTGAAGACATATGTTAATAATTCCTGAGATTCGCCCAACTTAACAATATTTAAAACTAAATGACAAAAAATTATGAAATGCAATTTTTGAAATATTGACCATTAGCGGGATTCGAACCCCGGACCCTCAATTTGTTGCTTCCTATCATGTAACACTAATGGCCACGCCACACACGGCTTTGGCACGTATGATAACATGAAACATGAACGTATGAAACATTGAAAGCTTTACGCGCTTTTCCGCACTTTTTCAATGGAATTTCCAATTTATTTATTTACTGAAATTTATGTCTTTGGGGTTCATTGTTGGCACATTTTTATTTTGACGGTTAAAATCTAAGAAAATAGCTTTTTCTGGAAGATTTTTGAATAACCTTTGACCTTCGAGGCAAAGGTCAACTGTAAGTATTTATGTTTTAGTAGTTAGTGTGAATGTAGTAGAACACAAATTACCGGTCTTTGCTATGGTTCACTTGTTTTACAAAAAGTATTGTCACATGGAAATTGACGCGTTTTTCTTAAAATTTCTGGGGATCTTCAATTCTAACCCTTACTCCCGAACTTTGAGGGAAAAAAAATTTCCGCAAGAATAAGAAAACACGTGTCGAATAGTTTCACAAAAAGAACATATCCTGAAAATTTTAATAAAGTATCTAACTCTGCCAGATACGATCGATGGACTGGAAAAAAACTGGCTATTAAAAAAAAGTATTTTATTTTAAAAAAGAAACCAAATGTAAACTTTTTTAATTTTTATTTAGAATAATGAACATTTTTTCTGTCGAAACATTTCCTGTAATTTAATAACATATTTCCATCACCGTTTTCCTCGTTTTCTTCATATCTCATTTTCTATAGTTTCTTTCATACCATATAATATTGAAAAAAAGAAACTCGTAAGAGGAAATAAAAGAAGAAAGGGGAAAAAGGAAACAGGAGAAAGTTCCCAAAAACTTTTGGAAAAGTCACAAGCCGCAGTGTATTCTGGGTCAATTCAAGTAAATACTTCTACACTCTCTGTATTGAATCTCAGTCCCCAGCTCCTGTCATCATAGAAACACGTGTTCCCGCTACCTTCTAAAGTTCTTCCTTCAGGATAGGGTGGTAAGCATAGCTTCTTTTACGAAAATCATTTTTATACTAAGAAGTAGAAAGACCTATTTAACTGTTCGTTGAACTATTTAAACAGCAATTTAGAAGACACCTTAGTAGGATTATTAAGGATTAGAATAAAAATAAATTATGTAATTGTCATATAATTTAATTTTATTAATATTATTTTTATTAAAATTAATTTATTTTTATTAGTAAGTAAAATATATAATTTTACTAGTACACATAATTATGCATTTAAAAAAATCTTTTTTCAAAGAATGAAGTTTGAAGTTTTTTTAAAGTAAAATTAATTTTTAAAAAACTTCAGTTTTCCTTATGCAAATAGATAATTTAGAATTTCAGAAGAAGAATTTAGGATTAGTATCAAAGAAAAGAAGGATAATATTTGAAAGCTATAATTTCTAGAATTAAGGTTAAATATATATTTTTACTTGTGCTTTAAAAAAACAGTGAATTTTAAAAAAAGATTCTTTTTCTGAAGATTATAGGAACTTTTTTTTTTTCTGTGAAAATATTTTTTTAAGCACCAGTTTCTTCTCTACAAAAACGTAATTTAGAATTTCAGAATAATATAGGTTAGGATCAAATAAAAGAAAGATGACATTTAAAAACTAAAATTTCCAGAATTGAGGGTAAATATATAAATTTGTTTGGGCATATAATTGTGAATTTAAAATAAATATTTTTTAAAGAGTAAAGTTATAAATTTTCTTTTACTGTGTTTCTTTTAATTTAGAAAAAAAAAAAAAAAAAAAAAAAAAAAAAAACACTAGTTTCACCTCTACAAATAGGTAATTAGAATTACAGAAATAATTTAGGATTGGGATCAAACAAAGTAAAGATAATATTTGAAAACTAAAATTTCCAGAATTGGGAGTAAATATATAATTTTACTTGTGCATATAACTGTGTATTTAAGAAATTCTTTTTTCAAAGAGTAAAGTTAAAAGTTATTTTTACGGTAAAAATATTTTTTCAAAAGCATCAGTTTCTCCTCTACAAATCGATAATTTAGAATTTAAGTATTATAATTTAGGATTCGGATCAAATAAAAAGGAAGATAATATTTGAAAACTAAAATTGAGCTTAAATATATAACTATACTTCTACATATAATTGTGTATTTAAAAAAATTCTTTTTTCAAAGAATAAAGTTCGAAGTTTTTTTACTGTAAGAATGTTTGTTTTTTAAAGCATCAGTTTCTCCTCTACAAAAAGACAATTCAGAATTTTAGAATAATAAAGATTAGGTTCAAAGAAAAGAAAGATAATATTTGAAAATTAAAATTTCCAAAATTGAGGGTGAATATATAATTATACTACTTCTTTAAAATCGCGTTTTTAAAATTCGCAAAAGAATAAAGTTTTAAGTTTTTTTATTATAAAAATAAATTTTTTAAAGCACCGGTTTCACCACTACAAATAATAAATGAAATGGAATTAAAGAATAACAATTTAGGATTAAGATCAAAGAAAAGAAAGATAATATTTGAAAACTAAAATTTCCAGAATTGAAGCTAAGTATATAATTTTGGTTATACATGTACTTAATAAAGTAACGTTCTTAATTAATTTTAACTTTTAAAGTAATTTTTAAAAACATTGGGTTCGTCTTTGAAGCAAATACAAAAAGACTTTTTCGAGAATTAAAATTTGAGATTAATAATTTTATCAAAGCAAAAAATAACATAATAATAATTAATTAATGAAAAGATAATTTGTGAAATTTAAAATTTCTACAATTAGGGGTAAATAAATTATTTTATTTGTGCATGTTATCGCTTATTTTAAAAATTTTTTTTTTTTCAGACGATTAAGTTCGCAGTTTTCTGTTTCGTCTTTCAGATACTTACGATTAATTTTTTTAGTGGCGACAGTTTATGTTCGCAAAATAAAATTTCCGGTATTAATTCAACGTATAAAAATTATTTTTTACGTGAGATTATTTTTGATGAATGAGTCACAATATCTGCGCACAAATATCTTTTTGCTTCGCTCAAATTTCCAGTTACATGACAAAATACACAAAAAATAAAATTAAGAGTAAGGGATTTAAACATTCGATCGCAAACTTGACAAAACTATTGAAACCACATATTCTAGATTGCAGCTACCACATTTTAAAAATCAAACATTCGAATTCGACCAAAAAAGAGTATGTTTTTTTTTTCTTTAAATAAAGTAAATTTTTTGAGTCGAATTTAGAAACTGAAGAATATTTTTATTGTCTTCGCACAAATAATCAATTTGCTAATTTAAAGTTAGACCTTGAACTATATAGATTGCATCTTAATATATTAAAATCCGATCACTTAATTAAATGTTTTTCAGGTGTTCAGTTTTTATTATTTATTTTGAACACTGCATGGATCATTGAATCCAACCAGTGTTAAAATAACAACTTTAAAACTCATTACAAAGAAAAACTGTTACTGACTCATTCACAAATGCAGCAACTTCAATGGATCTTCCTCAATTCTTTTTGGATGTAAACTTAGAAGTTTCTTATTTTCGATTAACCAGACAACGCTGCTTTTCTGTTAAATACCACAATTGTTTCTTTTTTTTAATAATTCTCTCTCATAACATAAAAGCTTAGATGGAAGAAAAAAATTGAATATTCATAAAGAATATTCTGATATGAGATGATTCTCATTCTGATATGAGAAATTTTTTGCTCTCAACTTTAGTCTTAACATAAAAAATCCACATTAGTTTTTAGTATGCTTGCATGATCTTTATTTCAAATTAGGCAGGGATGAATAAAATAAGGCAAATAATTATTAATCCCGTCTTCTCCGCAATAATTATAATGCCAATAATTATAATCCGCAAATAATTATTAATGCCGAGTCTCGGAAAATGCCACTTACCTGGTTCTTCTACTAAATTTTTTAATTGTGTAGGTGTATGCCTTTCAGTATTGAGCATGACTTCGCAGTGTTGGTCAGATCTGATTAATTGACTTTATTTTATTCGCACCGTTCAGAAGACAGGTATTCAGCAAGTTAAATTATAAATCCCCTTATCAAATGTTTTATACACGTGTAAGTATATATCTTATCTTCGCTTGAAGAGTTGAAGAATTGCCCATGCGTAGAACGAATATTCAGCTAGTATTTAAATAAAGAAAAGGTAACATGAGATAGAAACATTTTAAAAATGGTGTGCACTTATTTTTGTAAAAAATAAATAAATAAACTAATGACAATAATGGCATGATTACGAAAAACGATAGAATAATAATTAATGGCTCTAGAAAAATATTAAAAACAAATTTTCCATAAAAAGATATTAACCATTCCCTAAAAAGATAATAACTTTTTTTTTTTTTTTATGATCAGATCATCACGTACTATATAGCAAAGTTAAAAATTTTGAGGTTTTACTCGAAACATGTTACTTATATGAGCTAAATATTAAACAGACTTTGAAATCGGTCGCAAAAAAACATACTTTCTGAGAATAAACACATTTCCCCCCGCCAGATTTTGCATCAAAGTATGAGGTCTAACAGCTACCCTGTATACTGTCCTGCAGTAAAAAAACCAACGTAACCGACAAAAAATTCAAAATTGAGATATTTATATATTTGTCACTTTTGTATCAGGAGCTTCCTGTTCTATAAAAACATTTTTCAAAAATAAATTTTGTTTCATCAGTGTTTTTGAAATTCTATTTTAACTTTCATAGCACTTGCAATACAATGATAATAATTGTCAGATCTCGCTCTTCTCTCAAAATCTATCAATTGCGTTGTTTTTAATATTACACGGCAGTATTAGTCAGGAAAGTGGTTAAAAATTTGTACCCCTTTATTTTAATTTCCCTTTTTGCATATTTCCCTGCATCTAGGAAGCATTTTATGAAAATGCGAAAAAAATTTCACATTTTTTTAAACTTGTTCATTCAAAGGCAGTGCACATACAAAAATAATTTTTAAAAATTATTTATAATATTGTTTTAAAAGGTTTAATTTTAAGATATATAAATTTTTACATTCTTTTAAACTGTGTAATTAAATTGAAAAAATACAAAATGTACAAGTTCAGTTCAAAATTTTAAAGAAATCGGTGAAAATGTTTTTTTATTTTTATTTTATACAGAATAATATTATGGTATTTTTCTACCTTAGTTTTGTTTTCAAGTGTAAGTATTATTTTCTAATTAAATTGATTTAAAAAAATTGCTTAACAAAGAGGTACTAAAAACATATACTGAATGTAAATAAATTCCAACACAAGATGGCGCAGCAGTGAACACCTCTCCATACATGCAGTGAACACCTCTCCAATTTATTTTTACGGACAGTGAATAATCCGGGATAAAATAAAAGGACGGAAAGAGAGAATCGAATCAAAAGAATCAATTCGGGTTTTTATACTTTTTTTTAAAATATTTTATTATCGGCGTTAAGTAGCCGACCCAATTCTTTGGTTTTACGACTACTTATGTTTGTAGCCTTGTAATTTTGAACCCAATCCAGAAGACAAGGGAACTTCTGGATCAAGTGTTGGCAGATATTTGCCTTCTTGGAGGATTTTTTGATGGAGCTAGCCCGCATTTGCGTTACATAGAGAGGAAAACCGCGAAACATCCCACGGCTAGCCTGATGGCAAGGAGACTTAAACTCATTATCCGTCTACCGCTGAGGATATTTTACGTCAGCACTTTGGTAGGTGCAAGCCGGATGCGGAATTCGCTCGACCAGCCATCGCTGGGATTCGAACCCGGTTCACCTCATTGGAAGGCGAATAGCTCTATCCCCTGAGCCATAACTGCTCTTAGGTTTTCATATAGGGATGATCTATTAAAAACCTCTGTTTACATGCATTTTTAGAAACAAAAAGTATACACGCTGGGTCTTGCAAAGATTAAGGAAACGAAAAGACTAAAACGATATTAAAAATCTGACAAATCATAATTAAGATTTTATCAGAATTCGATAGCTCTTTTGGCTTAATAAATAATAAATTTACATTCCTCGATGTGCATGCTTTTTGTCTTCATGTTTGAAAATAATTCTTTAAGATACATATCAAGGGTAATCTTTCAGGAACACTCTATGTATATTTGTTTTATTGGTGTTAATCAAATTGCGAAGTGAGACATTCATCTATATAGGCAGGGGCATATTAAAACAGTTTAACCTAACACAAAACTTAATAGCTTCTGCAATGAAAATAAATGGGTAAGTGTTTTTTAATGAGTCGTCGCATTTTTCGTGAAACTGGCCTATTTAAACGGTACAATATCTTAAAACAAGCCACTACTAAAAACGAAAATAAAACGTTAATAGTTTAACCGACTCGATTGAATTAGAAATATAATGGTCGTCAGGCATATTTTTAAGGAAAAGTTTGGGATTTAATGCTAAAAGTTTGGAAATCAATTGGAAGCAATCACGTTTATAAGATATGTTATTATGCAAATTGGTTGAGTAAAATCTGCTATGAAATAAAACTATTTATGCGAAAATATTTACTTGATAATGGTTTGAAAATGTAAAATCGGTAAATGATTTAATTTCGAGACGAACTTTAAAACCACAAGTAATAATCAATTACTTTACCCATATTTAACGTGCATTTTGAATTTGCATATCAACTTGAATATGGTTCATTTTCAAAAAACTTGTACTTTTTATGTACCGATACTTTTAATAATTTTAATTACTAAAATAAAATTTCAAATAATATTTTTACGCATTCCAATTATTCTACAAAATGTTTTTAGCAAAGGACTTAATATTTTAAAAATAATGCCTGTGTAATACCGTTTTAATACATCAGATACAACTAAATTGTTATGTCCCAGCATTCTTTGCCTCTTATTTAACTTACAGGCAATTCTTAGTAGAGGCAACTCTTTTATAACTTAGTCTGCATCCATACTCAACTTGTTAAAAGTCGAACTTTTATCTCTTAATACGTCAGATTTAGCGAAAATGTCATGTCCCAGCCCTCTTTGCCTCTTATTTAACTTACAGGCAATTCTTAGTAAAGGCAACTCTTATATAACTTAGTCTGCATTCATACTCAACTTGTTAAAAGTCGTATTTTTTATCTCTTAATACGTCAGATTTAGCGAAAATGTCATGTCCCAGTCCTCTTTGCCTCTTATTTAACTTACAGGCAATTCTTAGTAAAGGCAACTCTTATATAACTTAGTCTGCATTCATACTCAACTTGTTAAAAGTCGTATTTTTTTATCTCTTAATGCGTCAGATATAACGAAAATGTCATGTCCCAGCCTTCTTTGCCTCTTATTTAACTTACAGGCGATTCTTAGTAGAGGCAACTCTTATATAACTTAGTCTGCATTCATACTCAACTTGTTATAGGTCGTATTTTTTATTTTATTTATTTTTTTTTCTTTCTTTTTATCTTTCCCGATGATATTTTATATTTATGAATAATCTTCAAAATGGGTTTTGCGAAAATATTTGCAATTTTATTACCATTATAGCGTCAAGATCTATAACTTCATTCATTTTTGTATGTATTAACGCGTCTAATGTAGTAGCTACTATAATTAATAATTTATTTTCAAAAAATCTAATAATTTTCATTTATTAAAAAGTCTTTTAATATAATAACGTAATTTAATTAACCTCTTTTTTAAAATTGTAAATTAACTAATTTTCATTAACTTAATTTTATTTATGGCACAATTCGATTCGCGGAATTCTAAGAAAATTCAGCTTTAACAAGGTAAATATGTTTCATTCCTTTACTAGCATAAATGTTTTAAGTGTTAAATGTTTAAATGTTCAAAGATCAAATTATTAAATAAATAATCCTAAGAAACTGAAGCCGTTACGCATTAATAGATTAAAAATTTCATTCGTTTCAAAAATATACGTCTGGCAAGTCGTGAGAATGGGCGCCTGTTTTTGAGCGCTTGAAACACTGTTATTTCCAATTTGTATATTTTTGAAGCGGATGAAGTTTTTAATCAAATAATAAGATCAAATTATACTTTTCAGTTTTGTATAAACACTTATTTTCATTAAATCCTGTCCAAGTAATGACTTTCAGTTTCTTTTTATTTCAGTTTCTTTTTCTCTGTTACTCTTCCATTCTGTTACATACTCATAGTAGTTAATTGTAAATTGTTTTAAGTTAAAAAATAGCTTTAAAGATTTTTGTTTTTTAATTGTAATACTTCAATTTAAACTCATTAAATTTAATTCATTCGATTAAATTTAAACTTCAAAAATAAGAAAAGATTAAGAAAAAAAAATAATCATATTATTTTTTTGAAATATAGATAATAATGTTATAATAGATAATAATGCTTTGAATGTTAGGTAATAATATGAGGAATATTTTTTTAAACACAAATTTATTGACTTCTAATTTAGTATTTCATTACATATTAAGTTCATTAAAAGAAATACAATATACAATATTTGTATGACTGAAATTCATTAATTTGAAATTCAAGAACATTTAAAAATAATTATTACTCCTTCCTTTCTGTTACTTTTTTCCAACCTGTTATCTTTTATTACTATCTTTTACTAACAACTAACCTCGCCGACCAGCTGGTTCGACGACAGGAACTCGCCGCTCCGTAGTTCCACAAACACATTGTCCTTTACAATTCAACAATTAATGGCTTTAGGTTAGCAACCCCTAATTACCTTATTAATTATAATATATATTTAAATGAAATTATTTAACTTTGCGATTTATCTAATTGAGAGCTCAAACCCAAATCTATGCCTTCTATCTTTGTAAAAACGTGTTATTTAGCTTTACTGTTATTTAGGCTATTTAGAAAATATCGAAACAGAGCCGCGAAGGCTCAGGGGATATAGCGTTTGCCTTCCAATGAGGCGAACCGGATTCGAATTATATTCGATACGAATTCCGCATTCGACTTTCACCGACCACAGTGCTGACGTGAAATATCCTCAGTGGTAGACGGATCATGGGTTAGAGTCCCCTTGCCGTCAGGTTAACCGTGGGAGGTTCTCGTGATCTTCCTCTCCATGTAACGCAAATGCGGGTTAGCTGCATCAAAATCCTTTACGAAGGCAAATTTCTCCCAATACTCGATCCAGGAGTTCCCTTGTCTTCTGGATTTGGTTCAAAATTACAAGGCTACGGTGCTGAACATTAGTAGTCGTAAATCCATAAAATTGGGTCGACTGTTAAACGACGGTTTATAAAATAAAATATCGAATTAGAGCCGGGGATAAAATATCGAATTAGATTCGATATATTAAAATAAAATATCGAATTAGAGCTGGGAATTAATATATTAATATATGCGAATTAATATATCGATAAAATAGCTCACTCGCCTACCAATAAGGTGAACCGGGTTCGAATCCCAGCAATGGCTGGTTCATTCAAATTCCGCACTCGGCTCGCACCGACCCCAGTACTAACGTAAAATATCTTCAGTGATAGACAGATCATGGGTTAGAGTCCCCTCAGGCTAACCGTGGGATGTTTTCGTGGTTTTCCTCTGCATGCAACGTAAATGCGGGTTAGTTGCAGCAAAAAGACCTTCCCGAAGGCAAATTTCTCCGTGTACTAGATCAGGAGTTCCCTTGTCTTCTGGATTGGATTCAAAATTACAAGGATACGAAGTTAAACATTGGTAGTGGTAAACTAAAAAATTCGGTCCGCTGTTCACAGACAATTTGATAAATAAATTAAAATATCGAAACAGAAATTTTTTTAGTGTCTCCTTTTGTCTGTTAAGGAACAAGTGGTCGAAGTGTAACATACTACTGTCTTTGTGGTAAACTTAAACGTATTATTTATAACTGCTGTTAATCAGGAAAATAATTACACCGATTCATGCAATTGCACCAAGGAGTACAAAATATTGAAATGAAACCTTTTTAGTTCCTTCTTTTTTCTGCTAAGGAACACGTGGTCTGAATTCGGGATTTCCATGTTAGTGGCCTACTTTTAATTAGTATAACTTTCATTTGGGATTTATCCCTTCTAATTACAAAATATCGAAATGAAACTTTTTTTAAGTTTTTCTTTATACTATTTAACTTTACTGTTTATTAGGCTAATTACCTCGATAGTTACAAAATATCGGAGTGAATATTTTTTAGCTTTTTTTTAACTTCTGATAAGAACTACATGGTCCGAATTCGAGACCTCTTTATTGGTAAATAAGCGTTATTTAGCATTGCCGTGCATTAGGCTAATTACCTCAAGAGTTACAAACTATGGAAATGAACCTTTTTTAGTTTTCTTTATGTTTGATAAGAACTAGGACGAGGTCTAAATTTGATACCTCTTTATTGGTAAATACGTGTTAATTAACCTTACTGTACATTAGGCTAATTACCTCGAGAGTTCGCGTTATTTAGCAATACTCTTAATCACACTAATTATTTCGATCGTTACAAAATATCGAAATGAAACAGTTTTAGTCTTTTTATTTATCTCTTAATGATTACATGTTCCATATTTTAGCGGTCTAACTTAGGGAATGGGAGAATTGTTTTTTTTTTTTTTCGTTTTGTTTTGGTGATAAGTAGATGAAGTCTTTGCTTTTCTGCATATAGCGATATAATTTAACAAAAAGTATAAATTAGTGTGAATACATGCCAATTTGAATAGAGCGTAAGTAGCGTAAAATTTTTTTAAATATTAACTTGAAATCTAAAATATTTCATGTGATAATGATGAAAGTGATAAAACTTCGTGAGTAGAGGTATAGAATTATTCTGAACATCTTTTTTTCCCCATCGGAGGTGAAACTATGTTTTTGCAGGAAAAAACTTCAGATACTAGACAAAGATAAAGAAAAGGGTACTTTATGAAACACGGCCAAACACTTTTCGATTGTAGTAATTCTGAATATTGTTAATACTTGCTTTTTTTATGGCTGCACTATTTCCTGACGCCAAAAATCGAATTTCTTAGGAAAAGAACGAAAATTCCAAGAAATATTCATTTTGAAGTTATTTACAACGGCTAATGAGAAACATACTTTTAATTACTCAAAACAAAGAAAAACTTTTCAATATATATATATACACAAAGAAAAAAATTTATATAATATGCAACTGTACATCATTTCTTCTTCGAAGTAGGAAAAAGTTCATTCTTTTTCACGTTAAATGTTATTATTTTCCGCTGCACTTATTATCCAACTAACATGTTTAGTGACCGTAAAGTAGTACAAGTACAAGTACAAGTAACTTGAATCGAAGAAAACATAATTCAGCATCTCAACCATTTTGTTTCTGAGTTTCTATTGACATAAGTTTGGGCTCCATGATCTTTGCCAACACTTTATTCTTTTCTAACCATAAAAGAAAAATGGCAAGATGAAACAATGTTTTAAAAAAGTCCTACAGACAAATATTTTTTATCTCGTTTAATGTCAACATCCGTACTAAAGTAATATCAATTTTCAAAATGAATGGGGCGTGCCAGAATGGTTCTGTCAACTGCACATCTTTATTACCTTTAGAAAATGATTCTTTTCATTTTGCTGCCAGGCCTGTATTTATAACTTTAATCCTTTTATATGTTTTTGAAATACATTACACAAAATTTGATATTAATAAAACCTTGGTTTAAACGACCACATCTTTTTGAACCCTTTAAAAAAAAATATCGATATGTATATTTTTTAAAAAAGGTAAAAAGTACGAAATCATTTTAATGTATACTAGGACAAGAAAAACCAAATATAGGGTGTTTTGTAATAAACACCCTATATATAGGGCAAGACAAGAATAGATGGCTATAGTTTCTTCAAATCAAAGTGGAAGTACTAAGAATAGAGATACAAGAAATGTTTATGCAAATTTTAAATTCTCATACACCTAGTCAACATATTTCGAGCAAAAAATAATAAATTATTGAGAACAAAATATGAAGAAAAATTTTTTGAAAATAAATTTACTAGTGTCCATCTCACCTTAATGTCGAGATAAGTTGGTCATCAAATACAATAAAAAAATGGAAAAGTTAAAAAAATTGGAAAATAACACATTTCATACAGTTAACCACGAAAAATGTAAGGAATGAATTTCGTAACGTAATTTACAAACAATAATGCATGTAAATCTAATGTACAAATTTATTTCATAACTTTCGAATCCATATTTTTGACTAAGGTTTTAAAAATATGTTTCATGAAGTCACTGCATCAATCTAACTCATACAGTCATAATTTTCCGTTATGGTATTATAGTAGAACTCATCTCCAAGGCTAAAAGACACTGATATTCATCAAGATTTCCCAGAAAGCATGTAACCTTACGGTAACCTTGTGTTAGAATTTTCTTTTCATTGTCAGGAAAATGTTTTCACTAAAAACCTTTTTTCAATAAAGTAAAAATATTACAGTTTCAAACCTTTCATCCTTAAAGGGTAAAAAATTATTTTTAAAGCCTTTTTTAAAAACATAATGACGTTTAAGGTGACGTCACACTAGCGATAGGATCAAATTGCTTTATCCATTAAAATTTCATGACAAGGTGGATTTTAGCTGAGCTTGCAAGACGTTGCGAAAAGAAACCTTGTAATTACCTTGATTTAAGATGATTACTTTCACCTTAAGACTAGCTTTATTCAAGAACTTTTTTTTTCACGCTTGAAAACCCTAAGAGAACCTCGATTTAAGGATTTTATATAGAAGGTTGTTTTCCAAGTTTTTGGATTAGGGTAATGTACGTAGAATAGAGCAGATTGTCACAGATCTCGTTTTAAGATTTGAAGGTTTACACGTAAACCACATAAAAACCTTTTTAGGTTTACGTTAAAAGGTTTTTGCTGAATGAAAATAAACCTTATTTTGCTATCTGGGTTTGAGTCTGTAGAATAGGTAAATATCTAGGTTTTTATCATAATATATTAGGTCTCTAGAATTGGAATGAAATAATGAGGGTTCATGCGGTCCTCAAAAAAATTAAAATTGGTTTCAATATTGGTTGCAATAGAAAAGGCTAAGGACTTCTTTTTATAAGCTTTCGCCTTTAAATTACGCCTTTAAATTACGCCTTTAATTTATTTATCTGGGCATTTAAGGCCGATTAACAAGACCAAAGATTTCATAACTAAAATCATTTATTTAAAAATATTTAGCGTGGTGCTGAATACGAATTAACTAAAATACATCTCATTTTCACTACCACTTTCTAATTTTTTAAAGACCCTATGATTGATTATGAGACCTTATGATTTTTTAAAAGCGCTATGATGACACGAAATTTTATTCTTCGAAAAATAACTTTAAAGAAATATTTGGTGTTTCAAACTTAAAGAGACAATGGATTTTTAAAAAATGCTTTTTCATTTTTTTTTATTTTAGCTATAATAAATACAGTTTTACCAATGAACAAAACAAATAATTAGCCAAGCGACAATTTTTAACGAATACGTAACATACGGTTCAAAAACAGCATTTTTTTACTGTATAAAAAGTAAATCTATTTGTTCGTAAATATTAACTATAAAGTTTGAGAAATTGATAAAGCATATATGTATTTAATTTTTTATAATCTTTGCAATAGAATGAAAGTCGACCGGCCTGTGTAGGGGACAGGGAACTGTCTGTGGTTCCGGTCATCAGAAAGGTTCTGTGTTCGAATCCCGGGCAAGGCATGGATGTTTCTTTCTCTCTCTGTATGTTTTATCTTCTTTCTCCTTTGTGTGTGTGAATGTGACCCGCCCTATAAACGGGTTTGTGTTTGTGTGAATGGTGTGGCAGAAGTCGAATTCTTGGCCATAGATGGCGCCACTGAAAAACAAAAACAATCGCAACCCCTCAGCCGATTAAGGCATACGACAAAAAAAAAAAAAAAAAAAACTAGAATGAAATTCTGTTTTCAAGTTTTAAGTTAAAAATATATCGAATTTGTTAGGATTTTTGGAACAAAAATAAGAAATTCGTTGCTGTTTAGCTCGATGCGTTGATGTTTGAAATTCAGAAGTTATCGGTAACTGAGCCACGGGCGAATGATTAAAAATTTTTTATTATTAAATAAAAAACGATCTGATAATCCCACAACAGAGCGTTACTGTAAACATAACATAAACAGTTTACATAACAATGCCTAATAGTCATCAATTGTGATCCGCCAATCTAATCCCCAGGCAACTCAAAGTATTAAAAAATATTTGTGTTAATATTTTATAAGAAGGCTTTTAAACTATTATATAAAATCTACTTTTGGATTGTAACACAATTCCTTACCAACATTTAGAATAAATTGCCCGGTTGATGATTCATCAACCAGATAGGATTGAGATAATTTCTGATGGGCAGTCGGAGAATGAACGAATCCTGAACGATGTCATAAATATCACGTGATTTATGACAACTGATGCGCTTTATCTGGATTATAGACTACACTCTACTAATCTCAATATTACATAGATAGAAAACATAAATGTATTATAAGTATTTCTTTTATTCATTTCTTCTGTTCCATTCTTTTTCTGTTCTTTTCTCTTTGGCTGATTAAATACAATAAATTTTGGTCTTGATTTGGTACATGAAGGCATTTGTTTCTGTTCTGTGATAGAACAATGAATAAAGCATGCAATAGTTATGGCGAAAATTACTTGATTGAGCTCGTATTATAAACTATTTAAATATAATTGAATTGAAGAAGATTTTAGCAGATGTTAGATTTAGCATCATTTTAAAAATAATCAATAGTCATCGCATATAGATATAGTACATACATTAACTTATACTCCAAAAGGAGGATAGGGCAGTTATGATTATTGAAATTACCTAGTAATGATTTTTGAAACCTGATATATATATATATATATATATATATATATATATATATATATATATATATATATATATATATATATATATATATATATATATATATATATATATATATATATGTATGTATGTCTAGCTTATTCAAAAGAACAATCTTATTAAAACGAAAGCTTAAAACTAGCAATGGTTGGTATTTTCTCATTATACTACCTAGCCGCTATACTACGATATATCATATATATATACGATGCTATATCAAGTATTTGAAGATTTAAAATCGTACAATCGAAAATTAAGACAATTTATAAATAAATTTAATTGCCGACTCTTATATGTTCGCATGTTTAGATCTTGGGGCGTTTTTTTTTTAGGAAACTTTCAGATTTGGTGAAAATGGGTATTGTAGTGAATTTTTTATTACGAATAGTCGGGGGAGGGGGAAACCCTTAGGTAATTTACAATTATTAAAACCTTCGTCAAAAAGGAAAACGGTCCATTTCCTGGACTGCTTATTCACATCGCACGTCTTTCTTAACTTCGCTCATTTACTCCGTAATAATCAAACTTCCCGTCATTCAGACATTCAAAACGACACAAGAGTATATTTTAGAGTCATATACTGTTTTTTTTATTATTAGAAAGAATATTTTTGGCGAGAAATTTCGTCCCCACCTTTGGCATTAAAGAACAGCAAAGTAACTGATAGGTAAAATGTGGTCTCATTAGGGATTTACGTGACTCCCTGTCAACGTAATTTCCGATTCCAGCAACGCCAACTGATCGGTTTGGCATCATCTACGATGTTCGACTGATTGCATTTAATGAATGATTGCGCTGAATCAAATGGGCATAAAGAGTAAATGATTCAAAAGCAACAAAGTTTCATAATATTCTCAAACTACAGGCATTGGAAATGAAATGCGGTTCGATTTTATTACAAAAGCATTATAATGTCATATTAATAATTTAACAATTATTGTATTAGTTTAATGATTTCAGCAATACAATCATTTTTCAACGGCACTTCTATTACTACGATTTTTTAATACTATGTACATTATATGTATAATATTTGATTGGTATTATATAATTTCAAAAATAACGGTTGCTAAAATACATAAGAAAATAATCTGATACCCATACTTCAATATGAAACTAGTTTTAAAAATTGCAACGAGGTGCCAAACATTGTAAGAAATTCAAAGCGTGCCTAACGGGCAAAAGAAGATTTTTCTATAAGTTTTTTTATAGATATTTATTAATATGTAAAAGAATTTTCCGAAATAGGGTTCCCATAACTTAAAGTTTCAAATGAATCCCAGGTAGCAAAAAATTATAAAAATTTGTAAATTGTGCACTCTTATGTTAGAACTATACATGTTTTGAAATAAATGAGATATTTCAAACAAAAAAAATGCTATTTATTATTTTTTGGCGTTTATGGGAACTTAAGAAAATATGACAACCATATTTTAATATGAAAAAAATTTCAATTGATAACAGCGGTGCAAAAAATAAATAAATAAATAAATATGTGTGTTATTTGAATTTATTGCTTTGGAATAATTAGTATTCGACTAAATAAGATGTTCTTTAAGAAAATTATAAATGTTTTTAGTCAGAAAATTATAAATGTTTTTAGTCAGAAATATCAAATTTTAGAAAAATATGCCCCTAATATATTAGTATAAAAGAGTTTTAAACAAATGCTACGGCACAAAAAATTAGAAAAAAGTTCACAAAGTGCTCTCTAATGTTAGCACTATTCATTGCAATTCGAGTGCTTTGCGCAAAATAGGATTTTAAAAAAAATTCTATCAATATTTCCAGACACATGTGGGTATGTTCTGAAAATAGGACTTCCAAATTTTGTTACATAAACAGTCATACATTAATCTTCCGCTGCAAAAATTGCAATTTGTTCAATCTTTACCCTAGGTTTGTTACATGCATTGCTCTTCGCGTACTTTAACCTGAATAAGATTTTTGAAGCTTTTTCCTAAAACATTATTAAACATATATCGTCGACGTTTTATATGGATGGAAAAATATGACTCTCAAATTCCAAAATGAATTCAATTTAATATGAATGCCGCGTTGTAAAAATTTTTTAATAATTCGTAAATTGTTCACCTTGACGGAAGTGCTATAAAAGCTTTTGGACTTGATAAAGTTTCAGGCAAATAAAATTGTAATTTTTTTTTTATCTAAACTTAATTCTAAAAGTTTTTAGGTATTTTTCTAAAACATGGTGCCTTTTTTTATAAACAAATTGAAATAAATCCCGTGCTGTCGCAAAAAGAAAAAAAAATCTACTTTTATAACTTAGAATATGTTCTAGACTTTGTCTGTTTAGGACTGAATAAAATTTTTAAATAATTTTCTATGAATATTTTTAGTCATATATGGATGTTTTTAGAAAATATAGCTCATTAAAAATTCTTCCATTTTTATGTTAGCGTTATATGTGTATTCCGGACATACGCATTTTCTTTAGCGTGTTTTTGACAAAATAAGATTTTTTAAAAGAAAACTATCTACATATTTCTAAACATATATGGGTATTTCTGGAAAATATGACTTCTTTTGCAAAAAGAAATAAAAAATTCGCATCATGCTTAACTCTATGTTAGTGCTATATGTACTTAGGACTTCCTGGTGGGCTCTGCAATATAGAAACGCAGATGACTTTTTTAATTATTAATATGTTTATATTTTGAATTATTATTGTTTAACCATCCAAATAATAATAGCTATTATTGAATTCATGTCATTCATTATAAAATGTCTAATGTACATTTTTTCTTTTTAGGTTACTTCGTCAAACCTATTTAGAAACAACCAATAAGTTAATCAGCAATCTTTAAAAACTGATGAGTGAGAACTTAATTACGACAAAAAGTATTAGTGTAGATCAAAATAATAATCAAAATGACGCAGTTAGTCTTTAATTTTAATCACAAACTTTAATTACTCTTAAAGTCTTATTTTTTATTGTATTATAAAAATCGTAAAAGCGGTACAATTTTTAATTAAGACAAGCATTATTCTAATATATTGTAATTTTTTTAACTTGTTAATCGTAAATGTATCAAAAACTCAGAGAATGCGAAAAGTTTTTATTTGTAAAATAATTAAATGCTAACTCACAATTTACATAAAGAGGGAAAATTAAGCATTTTTGTGGAACTGATATACCAAATATAATATAGCTCTAAATAATAGCTTTTGAAATTTTTTTTAGTATTTTTACTAGTTAAAATCTTTAGGCTAGGTTTAAAAATCCCTGCTATTTTATTGTACTTAGAAATATTAAAAAATACAATGAAACATTTCGGTAGTCTTAACTTTAAATTGTGAAAATAACAAAAACAAATGCGCCTCGTTAACTAGATACGTATACAAATATACAACTTTTTAAACTCAAATTTCATAAATAAATTATTTCTATTAGCCTTCATTTTTAAAGAAGGTAAACTATCTAGGGAAATATGATAAATGCAATTGTTTGTATTTAGGCAAATGTACTAAAAAAACTATCTAGGCAAATCAAGGCATAAATACAATTGTTTGTATTAGTCTTTAAATTCAAAGAAGGTAGACTATCTAGGCAAATGTGTATCGATTTATAAATAAAATTGTTTGTATTAGTCTTTAAATTCAAAGAAGGTAGACTATCTAGGCAAATGTGTATCGACTGTCATAAATAAAATTGTTTGTATTAGTCTTTAAATTCGAAGAAGATAGACTATCCAGGCAAATATGCATCAAAACTTAAACAAAACATGGTCACCTTCACATGCATATTTGTTACTCTCACCTTAATCCTAACAACACTCGCAACTTCCTTCTTGATTCTAAGCCTGTTATCGACACAGTGGGAATTCATCAGTTATAGAGAAGATCGAGTGGAAGAACTGGCTGCTCACAATAATCACAGCCTCCAGTGGCTTCCTGGCCAGGTAGCCCGAATCGAAGCTATGGAGGATGAAGTTGTATCTTCGAACCTCACCAAACCCACAAAGACAATATTTTATTTAGTTCCCGCCTATGGTGGAGTTAATAAATTATGCACAGATATTCCATCAAGTAAGTTAATAAAATACCATATATCCTGGTGTACTAAAAGTTATACTTTGTATAAAATTATCTTTGGATAAACGAATTTTATAATGGGATGCCTGCAAGTGACGTAGTGTGAGTATCTCGATCCTGATTGGTTGTTGAAATGTGGCATATGTTTAAGTTAGCAACTGTTATTTCTTTTATATATTTCGAGTAAGCCGTCAAGTATTAATTATCTTAAGTGACACATTCTAAATTCTTTCACAAAAATTCTTTCTCAAAGATTTCAATTCTTTCACTATATATTTACACAGAGACTTAACACAAAGACAGGGACAAAGCCATGTGGAACATAAACAAGCTAATTATGCATCGAAGTTGCCAAGTATACAAGGCAGAAATATATCATTGTGCAATAAAATACATAAATAATAAAAAATAGACAAGAAAAAATTATATTTCATCTAATTCGATGTGCGATACTGCTCTGTATTCAATTAACGTATCGTTAATTAACATTTCTAACTTATGTAAAGAAACTTAGCTCAATTATAATACACCATTTTGCTGATAAAGATTAGCTGGCGATGACATCATAGGTCACATGTGAGGGTATGGGAGTTCTTCTTCTTCTTGAAGTGCAAGTATCTAATTGTGTTCAAAATTTGTTTAATTCGCTTACAAAGTTATCGAGATATGGTGAAATACGCAAAAAGTAAAATTAACAATAAGGGGTACAAACTTTGAACCGCTCTCCTGACTAAACTATTGAGACAATATTTCTCAGATTGCGGCTATCCCCTATATTTCAGGGGTCAGAAATCCAAATCCGTCCAAAAAAAGGCATGTTTATTCAGAGAAATTATGTTTTTGTATCTGATTTCGTAACTTAAAATATCGTCTCTGCACTAATCAATTAGCCCTTATAAGATCATCTCCTAAAATCTTTAAAATAGAGTCCTAGAACGTGAAAATCTGATCATTAGGATCAAAAGTTATTTATTGTGGTTCGTTTTTTATTTTACGCATACGTGTTATAAGAATTTGTTCTGATAAAATCGGAAACAAAATTTCAGTAAATTGGACAAAGTTCTTCAGTGTGTAAAAAGAAACTGAAAAGGTGAATTGGATGCGTGTTAAGATGGTATTTCCCATTCCCTTATTTAAATTTATGAAGTTAATTTATTTTCTAATAGTGTTTTAATAAATATTTTAATTTCCTCTAATCGGTTAGTTTAAGAATTCATATTGTTAATTTAATTTTATTTATGAGAATGACTTTATAAGCAAATAATCCTTGTTTTCTCATTTCTTATCATTTCCGATAGTGAGAGAATGGTACTTTTTTAATTTGTGAAATTAATTTATTTTCTAAAAATAATAACTATACTATGAACTGCATCTTTAGAATAGAGGTGCTTCAACTGGAACAATATAGTAAGGTAAATATATAAATATGACGGATATTCACACTCAAATCGAAAAAATCATGATATAAGCTTACATCACTTTGGGAAGAATCTCATTTGTGTATCGTTGAAATTTAATAATTTAAAATTTTTTTTTCGCAAATTAACATTTTGCATCTGGAATTTAAAACGAGATTAAAAATACTGACTATATAGAACTTATTTGGTTTAAGTACGGTTAACTGTAGTAGTTTTGGAACATAATTAAATAGTTAAAAACAAGCTAATTCTTCATAAAATGAACTAACAAACTTTTTTGTTACTTGAAATCTAAATTTTTGTGTGGCAGATAAACGCATAAAAGATACCTTATGTACCAAATTTCCGAGAAAAACGTTAAAATAATTAAAAATCTGTTTTAATTATATTTAATTAAGAAATCTCTTACGCTTAGTTAATTTAAAAAATTATTAATTCTTTAAAAAATTATTAATTCTTTAAAAAATTATTAATTCTTTAAAAAATTATTGATTCTTTTAGAATATTACATAAGCATTTTTAAAAAAAATATACAGAATTGTAAATAATTTTTTTTAACAACACTGATATCATTTTAATGGTACAGATATTTCCCCCCATTTGTCAGCAGTAAAATATACGCAAACCAAAATAAAAGGTTTTGTATACCCTCATTCAATTAATAGCATTTAACTTAAGTATTAATGTGCGGTAAATTTTCGAACGCTGCATTGGAAGTCCTATTTAAATTTTTGTGTGTCAGATATAAGCATAAAAGATACTTTATAAACCGAATTTCATGAAAAATCGATAAAAAAAATTAAACCATATGTTTTAATTATATGTAATTAAGAATTCTTTTACGTTTAGTTAATTATTCGTTAAAAAATGATAGATTCTTTTCGAATAATACATAAAAAAAAATTTTTTTGAATATACAGAATTGGCAATACATTTTTTGAGCAAGGTTAATTATAACTATGGTGCCGATATTTTTTCCCCCTCACCAGCAGTATAATATGCGCAAACAAAATCAATGGTTTTGCATACCCTCATTCAATTAAGAGCATTTAACTTAAGTATTATTGAGAGGTAAATTTTCTAACGCCCCATTGGAAGCCCCATTTACTATTACAGGTCAGTCACTCTAATCTAGGTTTGAATCTCTAAGCAATCTGCTGCAGTAATCTAATTCAAATGATGAACAGACAATCTAAATTGACGACGCGCGTGACCATGGCAACGTGTTTCAAACATTCTCAATTAACAGGAAATTTCTCAGAAATATGGAAAGAAAATAAATGTATGATTCCATTCAGCCTTAACGCTTTTGTAAAACATAATTCTTCACGTGTCACCTTACAATTCTGATGTTAAAAAAAAAAAAAAAAAAAAAAGATGGCGTTCTATTAAATCTTTTATATATTTCTTTACATACAAAGTCAATTTTTATGAAATTGCGAACATTTATGTAAAGCTTTAACATTAATTGTATCACAGATGGTTTATTTTGACCATTCGATATTTGTATTTGTAATAATTTTAAAATTTTCAAAATATTTAATCTACTTCCAGCCAAAAAGAGAGGGAATGCAACTTTTTGAAGAGCGCAAGCACCGTTATGTAAAAAAGTGATTGTGGTAAACAAGTAGAAACTTAGAGAACTTTTTCTAGTGTTAGCTACCATTTTAGTTACTAAACATTCGCAATAATAGAATTTTAAAACGATAAATATTTGTTTTAATATACGGGCTTGCCACAAATCCATGTCAGGAATATAAATATATATATTTCCGAAGCTATTACAATGAATAATGCTCGGGAAATTAAAGAAAACTACCATTTTAGTTTTTTTTCCCTCCCTTTTCAACTCCAATATATCACTTTTTCGTAACAGGACAAACATGTAGTTTAAAATCAAGTGCATTCTACACATTTTGATGCTTCACACTGACGATGGTTTAAAATGTTGCACAAATGTGTTTTTTTGAAATATTGCTGTGTTTTTGGCATCGATGGTTCATAAATGTCGTCTTGCAAGTGCCGAACGATAGATTAATTAAATGGCCACCGAGATCCCCGGCTCTTACCTCATGTAATTTCTTTTCGTGTGTTTGTGGGGTTACGCGATAGTTACGACGGAGTAACAGTACTTTTACAGTCATTATACCAATGAGGACCTCAGAACTAAACTGTTTCCCATTTTCAATGGTTTCAAATGCCGTACAAATGAGTACTTTAAGTAGTTACAGTGTTTTCGTCATCGATGGTTCATAAACATTGTCTTTCGCATACGGAGGAAAAATTAATGAAATGGCCGCCAAGATCCCCAGGCCTTACGCCATTTATTTTCTTTTCGTGTGTTTTTGGGGTTACGTGATAGTTATGATGAGGTAACAATACTTCGAATGAGGACTTTGAGAACTGAACCTGTTTCTCGCTGTCAATAGTTTTAAATATTGCACAAATGCGTTTATGTGTGCTCAACAGATTAATAGCCACCAAGATCCTCATGCTTTTCCCCGTATGATTTCTTTTCACGTGTTTTTGGGGATGTATAATAGTTATGATGGGACTAGGATGCCGAAAACACCGCAAGAACGCATTTGCAATTATTGACAGTTTCAAATGACAAAATAAGCAAAGCGAACTTGATTACAAATTAGATGTTTGTCTTGCATCAAAAGGATCACGCGGTAGCATTTGTAACTGAGAGAAAAAGACAGTACATTTTTCTTTAATTTCTTTTATAATTTATTTTAATCTACGTAATAGTTTCGAAAATAGAATTATTTAAAATCTGTTCATTAATATGTGTGAACCCTGTGTTACGGTGGTGACGAAGTTTCCCCAAATTAAATTCTTATTATTAAAATTAATTCTTATAATGAAGCAATTAAATTACAAGTTTTTATCTTTTTGAAAAAAAAGTATATATATTTTTTTTTTACATCAGAAACTTTATTTTATTGAGTGAAGTAAATAAGTGACAATGAAATAACAGTTAAAATAAGCAGAACTTATAGTGTAAAGATTAGTTGGACTCAAATATATCATCTAGTTATTATAACTGTCTTATAAACTTATATTTTAGTTATTGACAGATAGTTGTGGTTAAAATCACTATAATTAAATTTTTTTGAACGACAAGAGCAAAAAACATACAGGGTGTTTAAAAAGTATGGAAATGGTCAAATATTTCTTGAAAAGTGAAAAAATAAAAAATAAAAATGCATGTGGTATTTTTTTCTACCCTTTGACTGGATTCATATATTTTTTCCTAACGCTTTAATTCGAAGCAAAAACACATATTGGTATTTTTTAATTATAAAAAAAAGTTAAATAGTTTCTAAAAAATCTGTCAAAATCTCGGAATTATATTTATACTAAAATAAAACTCAAAAAAAAAGTAGTTTGAAAAAAAAAAGTTTTTTTTTTTTTTCATTTGTATTAAAAAATTTATCAATAATTGATTTTGTAAACTGAAGAAATTTCAATGATGGATAACTATTCCATTTTTTTTTTTTTTTTAGTTCTGAATTTATTGCACTTAAGCATAAATTTGAAAAATTATTGTCTAGAAATGATTTATCGTTTATAAGATTTTACTTTTAACTCAGAAAAAGATACCAATGTTTCTTGCAGAATTTTATAACTGTAAATTATTAAAATGCTAAATATAATATTTTTCACTTATTTTGACCTAAATTAATACAAAATATTGAAAAAAGTATGAAAAATATATTTAATAGAAATTCTGCGTGAAGGGGTTAAAAGGTGTATTCGATGATGCTAACTCGAGCCCACATATCTATGCTGAGGTGGAATGACAGGGGCCAACTTAAAGAGTAATTGTTGCAGATATGGATTCTTTAGAAAATAATACGTCAAATTACCTTGGAGTTATCGTATTTTAGTTCTCAGATGTTTCCGTAATCACGAAATTAAAATGGGGTACAAATCGTTTAACATCAAGTTGTCAAGAAATAAACTAATTATCGTGAAAATAAAGATAGACTTGTTTTATATTTTGAGAAACACCTACATAATGACACCAAACTCTTCCCCACTCCCGTCCCGCAGTGGACTGATCGTTAATACACGGTTCCCAGTAGAACACCGAAGTCAAGCATCACTGCAGATGCGGTCAGTGTGCGGGTGGGTGACCACTTTGATCAGTCTGCAAAGGAACCGAGGGTGTGCGATTTCGGTCCTCGTTAAACTGTTCTACCGTGTAGTGCTCGACTTCTCGCGCAGGATGTCGGGCCATCCCCTCTGCAGAGGATTAATTCTGTGATGGCATGATCATCCTCAGGAATGTTTCCCAAACCGTCGCCAATAGCTCATTGTGCAGCTCAAGTCCGACGCAAACCAACAACAACAACTTCCCATTCCCTAAATATTGGGTTGTTTCCCACGGTTTCTAGAATTTAACGCATGAATTTTTAGATTTCTGATCTCGTGCGTATTTCTTGGGATACTTGGTTACTTCCATATTTTTTGCGTACTCTGAACGGGGCTAGAGTTGATATCTTGAATAACATTTTTTAATTTCTTTTATTTCAAATCTCCTCTGATGAAATATCGTAAATTGGCAACACTGGTGTACTTTTTCATATGTAGTTCAATAATCACATTTCAGTAGGTATTTGTCAAAGAAAGTTTTTAAGGTGCAAAAGTGACCCTCAAATGTTCTCCCTACTCTTTCATTAACATTTTTTATTTTCAGAATTTCAACTGAAGGTGACAATATTTTATAAATGATACTGTTTTTTTATACCTATTTTAATATGCACTTCCGCTTTGAATAGTTTTAATTAATCAGAATTAGGCATACGCAAACATATGTCTTAGTGGGACTAGTATAGACACCTAGTTGTTAGGCCTAATGTGGACATGCTTTAAATGGATTTTTTTATTTATAAGTTAGCAGCTCTATTTTTTTTTTTTTCATTATCAAAATGAATCAGATGGATATAAATAAAATGCCAAACCAAAACAACATCAATAAAAGCAATCAACATTACTACTTTTGCGGCAATGTAGTCCAAATTCTTAATCCATAGTGGTAAGTGGGATGTAGTTTCTGAGTAGAATTTAAGTATTATCGCCGTTTCAGATACATTTTAATATGATATGATGTAGGGATATTTATCCCAAAATAATAAATAATAACCATTTAGGAAAAATTGATTTATTAAGTAAATATTATAACGAACATGGCCACATTCTAAAATTATACAAATAAGGAAAGAAAGTACTTTAAAGCAATCAAGAGAATCATTCTCCTCACATGACGAATTTTTGTAAATATATAAAATTTAACGCTTGGGACTAAGAGCCACCCCCCCCCCCCCCCAGTCTTCACGTCAATAACTCGAAATTAAAAGTAAGTGAATTGTTCCTTACAGACAGTTAGGAGCATGGGAAGAGATCCATGATTGGCGATTTATCGAAAGATAACATAGCCAAAAATCGAAAAGACTGTGAGAATTAGTATAATCATGTTACTGAACCATTTTTGTGGTAAGAAATAAGGAACACAGAGTTATAAATAGATTTTTGTTTTCAATTTAGTCGCGACAGTGAATTAACGAGTCTTACATTTGTATTGAAATAAAAAGTTAGCCGTTAAGTTAGATTGTTAAGAAAAGAATAAAATATTTTACATTCGCTTTTTATAAAATGTAATAAAAATTAAATGATTGTTATAATTTAATATAAATTCTATTACGAATGATTATAAAAATAAATTTAAGAAAGTAAAGGAATTTTAAAAGCTAGGAAATATGTAATGCCTATTGAGGCATCACAACTACCCAAAAGAGTTTTAATTAATAAATTGGATAACTCAACATGCATTAATCGTACATCAGCAATAGAATCTTCTAAAACTGAAACAAGTCGAACAATTTAACAGTCGTATTTTATCGTCTGAAAAATTACATTTTCGCTACACTAAACTGTCTTATTAATTAGTGTTTGTAGACTTCCTAATAAATTATTCATAACCCAGAGAGACATACTTTTAAGACTCTAGTATATCGTTAGGATTTAACTTAAATTAATATGCAAAAACTGTGTTGTAAATCAATTTCTTAAGCACCTCCATTTCCAGAAACGTGAGCAGCGTGTGAGCCAGATTTCTTGTATTGATCGCCAAATGAAAAGTCAGAAGACCCACCCATCGCCAACACATAAAAGCCTCTTTTACACTCACTTGAGTTTCATTTCATCGCATTTTTCTCTCATTTCAACGGGGGGAAAAAAAGAATAAAAAGACGTATTTTTTTGGTTTTAATATATAATGAAGACAGGATAAATTATTAATTCAGATGCAATGAGAAGTGATATGGGCCATCACGCAAAGTTCAGGGCATGCTTTTCCTATTTTGGCTAGAAAAAGTACTAAAATTAATAATTCAAATTTTTTTTTCGTAGAGCTAATTTTAAACATTGTCATTAAGCAAAAAAAAAACTTATTTATTGAAAAAATTATTAACTTTAAAGAGTATCAATCAGTTAAAGATACACTTAAGAAAAGTACTAATAAGTTCTTATTATATCCCGTCGGCCAATTTTCGCCAACATCGCGCCAGAGTCATTTTGGTATCTTTCAAATTTATTTCTATTTAGTAATTGATTATATTCGAAGCATTTCGAAATTTATTTTCAGACGAGGTGAAAAGGGTCGACAGGATAATAAAGTCCCTGTTATTATTGTTCCTAACCAGAAAAAAAAATTTATTTACAGAAAAAATTAGTATGAACTTAAAAGAAAATAAATTAATAGTTAAAGATACAGTTAGGCAAAAGAAATAATAAGTTTTAAAATATTACTAACACTTACATTGTTTGTATCCAGGGTTGTATCAATACCAAGACATTTTAATGCAGTGTTAAATAACACGATAAAAAAAGATGATAGGTACGTATTTAATATGTGATTTCACTTAAACAGGGTCTGATTGTCATTCTAAGGGTCCTCAAATCTCATAGCATAACATTTTAATTTCCATATTTTTTTTGGCATTTTAAAATTAATTTATTAAAAATTTTTTTTTTAAATTAGAGTTTTTTAGTATTTTAGAGGTTGCTTTCTGAAAATTTGTGCCTCTTAAAATTAAATCAATCACAATTTACTAAACTTAAATCGCAAGTAATGCTTTTCTCTAAAAATAATATTTTAATTTTTTATTTTATGTGATAAATAGAATTAACGTTTATTCGAGATTGATGTAGATAACTCTTATAAATATTGAAATAGTACAAATTTTGCTAATTGAATTACTATTAATAATTAACTGAATCCTTAATCATTCATTGAGCTGTCCTGAAAAAAATAAATAGTTTAAGACCCTTACTGTTTTTATAAGAAATAATTATTATGTAAACCGTGACTATAAATACTTTAATTTTTATATAATAGTCAAGGTAAAAAATGTATAGCAAAAAAAAACAAAAACAAATTATAACTACTTACTGAACCCTTTCTTTAAAATTTTCGTCACTTATTTTGCTTTATAATATTTATTATTTTATTATGCATCAAAAGAATTTAAATGACTTGTTTGCAATGATGTAAACATTACTTCTTTCAAATATACACTGGTTATCATAAATTAAGGAAAATTCACAAAAATCGCGATAACTCAAGAAATTACACATGGAATTTTATGAAACTTACCCACAATATACAACACATAGTAAGGTATTAAACAACATAAAAAGAAATTATCAGACATTAATAGTAGTATAGAAATTAGCACATGTATAAAATAAACAAATTGGAAGTATCGGTTTGCAATAGAAAAAGTACCTTTAATATGGAATATGATTGCCTCTAGAAGCAATACAGCACAAACAGCGATGTGTGATGCTTTCAATTATGCGGTCTATCAGTTCAATAGGAAGTGAGAGCCATTGCTCTTGTAAAGCAGTTGCAAGCGTGGCAAGGGTCTGAGGGGGCGGATTGATGGCAGATACACGCCTCCCTAGAGCATCCCAAACGTGCTCGATAGGATTCAAGTCCGGGGATCGAGCTGGCCACTCCATGCGAGTAATTGTTTCCTGTTGAAGATAATCATCAACAATGCGAGCTCTGTGTGGTCTTGCATTATCGTCCTGTAACAGGAAGCAATCACCAATTGCCCCGGCATATGGGCGCACATAAGCATCAAGGATGTTGTCTCGATAAACCTGAGCATTCACGGTTCCCCTTGGAAAGACATGGAGGTATGTGCGCCCTCCTAAGGATATGCCTCCCCAAACACAGACACTGCCTCTTCCGTATGCATCTCTTTCACGGATGTTTGATGGATGATAACGGGTCCCAGGTTCTCTCCATATCAAATAACGTCTACTGTCACTTTCTAGACTAAACCTGGACTCATCCGTAAAGAGAACAGGCCTCCATTGATCTGACTTTTGAAAGAGTTATCGCTATTTTTGTGATTTTTCCTTAATTTATGATAACCAGTGTAGTTATTGCTTATTTATATTCAAATAAAATTAATAGTTTACCAATAAGTAAATAAATAATCAAAAGTGTTATCATACAAAAATATGGTTTTTTTAGATTTTAACTTTATAACTACAAGTAACAATACTTAGACAGTTACTATAGGCGAATCAGTGAAAGCCGTAGAATTGATACTGAATAACAGTTAATAATATATTTAAGTCTAAAATTTAAAATGTGATACCTGCAAGTGACGTAGTGTGGGTATCTCGATTCTCATTGGTTGTTGAAACGTAGCTTTGTTTAGGTTAGCACCTGTTCTTTCCATTCCATTTCGAGTAAGCCATGCCCGCCAAGTATTAATTCTCTTAAGTGGCACATTCTATATTCTATGCACATTCTATAGATTTCTGTTCTTTCACTGACAAAGATTTCTGTTCTGTTTAAAGACATGCACGAAGCCATGTAGAACATAAATAAACTGATTATGCATCGTAGTTGCCAGGTAAACAAAGCAAAGATATATAATGGATATAATAAAATAATAAATCTAAGTTCAGTTAAAGTTATGCGGGTTTTATAGTATTTTAGGGTTTGGATGTTTTATGTGCGTTTTTTAGTATTTTAGGATTTAGATGTTTTAAGCGAGTTTTGCAGTTGGTACGAATGATTTGGCCGAATGTGTGCCGATATTTTTTTCGTCTGATTAATAGCGGAAAGTTTCTGCACTTATTATTTTTTTTTAATCTTTTTTTTTCTTCTATAGATAAAAAAGGCTAAGAAGAAAAAAGAGTTGTGACATGGTACTTTTTATTCGAAATACATTCCTCCGACTTTAATGCACTTTTGCCAATATTTTCTTACATTTATTTAAACATGTCTTAAAATTCCGTTCAGAGTTTCGTAGCGAATATTCTTTTATCGAATTAATGAATTTAAAACAATGACCACGAAGAGACAACTTCATTCGTGGGGGGGTAAAAAATCCACATTTTGCCATATGAAGAGAACGTGGTGCTTGTGAGGTCGTACTTGTTGTTTGCCAAAAATTGACAAATTGCACAGGGTGAGAAAACGCGTTATCAATATGTAAAACCCATGAGCTTTCTCTCCACATTTCACGTCATTTTAAACGATTGAATCAAGCAAAACAATCAGAATGCAACAGCAAAACACTCAATACCGCAAAACACTTAATAATCTTCCTTGGCTGTCTGGCAGGTTGGCAGGAACTCGCAATGCACAACAACGCGACGATATAAGAAAATATTCGACAACTTTTTCCCCCAGCAACTTTTCGGTTGTGCTTCATCTTACAAGCGTTATTCACTTGATCATTGATCTGTTTCTGTGTCAAAAGTCTAAATCCAAGTTTCCTCACCGTGGATCCAAGTTTTCAGTGTGTTCTAATAGAGAAATCTCTTTCTGAAAGCATTTGTCGGACCACTTAAACGCGTTCACTTAAAATTGGACCACTTAACTTTGTCGGACCACTTAAAATTGCTTGATGGGAAGGGAATATATAGGATTATAAAGAAATGATAGGAATATATAAGGATGATAAAGGAACTTGCTCAATACTACCTCATATCACCGAATTACTATCACCGAGTATCAATTTTCTGATTTGATCGATATTTTGTTTATCAATCGAAGTGGAACAATGAACGGTCTAAGTCTAAGCGATCGCTTGTCACCTTCTATGGATTTTTAAGGACTTCGAACTTTTTATACCGATCAAATACTGTTGTTTTTGATGAACAGTCGTGTTTAAAATCTTTTTACAAGATTTAAAATGCTTTTGTAGCGGAAATTTCATGACGAAAACAAGACTTAACGCATGTTCTTTGCGTAATAATATGCGTCATTTCGGAAAATTGACGGCATGAAAATTTTTCTGTCATTAAATGCCAGTTTATTTTCAGACGATAAAATTAAATATCTTCCTGGCTGTTTTCAAACTATTCGCGATCGCAACGAACTATAGGGGGCGTTGTTGTATGTGCCGAATCCCTGCGATTTCCATATGAACAGTCATTCAGTTACACTGGAGACGTCTTTAATGTAGCATGGTAACGTTCCATCTTAATTGTGGCTGATTAAATTTAAAAAAGAAAAATGCTTGTTTTCTTTCTTTGCAAACGAAAACAAAATGGTATCTCCTTTTTTTTTAGAGAAGGAACATCCAGAACACATCGGAAAAATATTTGTAAATAAAGAGAAAAAAATAGGTATATTCTTATAAAAGTTCAAACCTAATGCCTGAGAAATAATTTTACTAAATTTAATGGTATAACATGAAAGGCCCATTTAAATTTTAACGTAAAATAAAGAATGCTTACGAAACAAAAACAAAACAAAAAAAGAACTATTCTTTTTTTGTCGCCATTTTTAGTGTTACGAAAATGCGTCTTTGGGACTTGCCCAAAACAAAACAAGATGCAATTTTATTTTTTTAAGAGCGAAATATTTTATGGAGTGAAATATAACGAAAATGTACCAATGTCCATAACATGAAACTTTATCTTAGTAAAAGTCCGTTTTGGAAACGTTATTTCATTTTGAATCTTATTTATTAGAGTTCATAATGGCTATAGAATCAGGCGAGAGAAAAGTTTGTTTTGAATCTATGCTAAACTCTATATCGGCCCATTTTCCACCGAAATCCGATTGACTACTTTGATTTTAAACAAAGTGTTTCATTTTAAGATTTTTTCCAAAAATTTCAAGTGTAGATTGGCGGCACTTAAGAATCTGCCAAATCTGTAGCTGTGGTTAATACGTAAGCACCGAATTTTTCTTCCATACTTTTCTGAATCATATTACTTCAAATATTAGAATATGCAAGAAGTATACATAAACACATAATTTAATACCATTTAATTTTTCAAAAAAAGTATTCTGACAACAATTTTATCGAAAAATTATAAACTAAAAAACGTAAAATAAAGAATTCTTAGGATAAAAACGATTTTAAAAATTCCTCATTTTTCAATAAAAACTTTCGTTTTGTTTCTTTTTTTTAATTCTTATAGTATTTAATCAGACGTAAAAAAACCATTTGGTAGAGAACGATCATCAAGTAAGAAAAAAAATTATTTACAAGCAAATTTTTTATTATAAAAATCATAACATTTACCTGATTTATAAGTTAGGAGAATTCCAAAATGATATGTTCTTTGTTTGAAAACTTTATTCTCAAATAATATATACATAGTTTATCCCTTCATTACTTTTAGGTAACATACAACACATCAAAATTTTATAATTGTAAGATCTCGATATGAATTTTAATATGTAGCTTAAAAACAGAATAGCTGAATTCTAGTTGAAATTCTTTCAAAACTAAAAAACACTTACCAAGAAAACGATAAAAAATTTCTTTATAATCAGCACAAAAGATACTTTTTCAAGTAATTCGGATTATTCTTTATTGTTGTTTTCTGAATTATGTAGATAAAGAAATATATACTATTCTATGAGGAAGAAGAATATTCTATAACTATTACAGTTCTGTATGGAATTCATTGGAACACATTTATTCATTGGAATGACGAAAGCAATGTTGACTTCATTTTAACTTGTAATGAATTGAAGACAGAAAAATTATTTTACCGCAATACACACATCTGTAACAGCAAGTGATCATGAAATCATGTTATATTGTTGGTAATAGAAAGGTAAAAATTATTGAGAAGTTGTTCTTCAAATGCTTGGCGTGTTCTGCTTCAATGTTTGGCATGTTCTGATTAGTTTTTTCAAGAAGTTTTACCTTTTCTTTAGGGAAATTTTGCTTCTTTTTTTATGCTAAGAAAATGGCGTCCGTCATCGCCAATGGTTATGTGGGAACTAATGCACGATATTTACAGTCTCCCGCTGGATGGCGCATCGAGTGTTGCGATCGCGAATTGTAAAAGCCATAAAAATGTTCAATAAAAGTTTGCAGACGATATTTTAAATTAAAACTAAACATTAAATTTGTTCGTAGTGTCTAATAAAAAAATTTAACTTTCAACATATAATACGTTAAAACTAAGCAATTTGTATTGGAAATCTTCTTTATTTTAGTTAATAAAAAAGTTTTCTTAACCACTATTAACCCTAGTGCTCGCTTAAATGCCTCTCCCCAATGATTGATCATGTAATTCATAGATATATCCGAAAGGAAAAATGCTTAAATTATTTATTTTTGTTCTCAGCAAAGAGATTAGAATGAAAGTTATATATTTTTTTTACAGATATAGTTCGTAATCAAATGAAGGAAGATGGCCAAGAAGTCGATTACTGCATTTCCTATCTTTCCAATGAAAAGATTATAACCAGAGATTCTTGGCTAGATCGTAAGTACGTGCCAACATCTGTGCTTTTAATACTTTAACAAATAAAAAATAGAGAAAGAAAAATAGAGGAATTTTTTTTTTCCGAATTCATCAGACTAATTTCATAAAATAATATTGTTTTCAAAACAGTATTAAGTATAAATTTGTTTTATTTTATAAATCTGAAAAACAGTAATAGCATTACTTAACGAAGCTCTTATCTTTAATTCAATTATATTAACTGGATGAAAGAGAAAAATTTTTTAAATTTAATATTACTTTTATAAGGATTGCCAAAATGATAAGTGAACACGCATCATAAAGTTAGAAATACGGTAGCAATAGCAGCCCAGCGCCCATGATGAGAGTATTCATAGTGAATGCAAAGTCGTGCTATTATTGATGCGTTAAGAACTAAACAACGTGTAGTAATGCGATTTTTAGTGGCAGTAGATGAGTGTTACACTGGCATTTATAGTCAATAATTATGGAGAAGATTGTCTAAGACAATATATGGTGTATAAGTTTTTGAGAAGAGCCAAGATACATGACCCGGACAAGCCAAGGCATTGATTTTCCATGAATTCATTGCTACGGTATTTTAATATATTACTGCAGTTGGTGAATGATTAGAAGTGACCGAATTAGTGAAATATGTGCTAAACTTTATCTTGTGGGAATAAGCACTTTCTGTCCCTAAAAGTTGTACTATTTAAAATCTGCTACTAAAAATTGTACTCACAAAATACTGTTGAAACCAGTCAAATCACTACAGAAAAAAAAAAAAATGATGAAAAACATCATTGATTGTCTGCTGAAACTTAGAGGTGTTTCAAATTGTTTTTCAAATAATTTCTGTTCCCTTCTGTAATCAAACTGATTTTGATATTTTCAGTCCCGCCTTCCTCTCTAGTGATTCGTTACATTTTGAAAGCACTTTTTTTACCTCAATTAATTCTACCCATAATAATCTAACTACCTATTGTTTTTATTTCACTTTGACAAGAATTCTTAAAAATTATGCATTAAAGGTGTTAGTTACACAACACCGTGCATAGATTATAATTATATATTCTGCATAATACTTTAAATACATCAGCTAACTTATGTTTTACAAACTTTAGTGGAAATACACAGTTAAATACTCGTATTTAACGATTATTAAAATTTAACATAAATTAGCGCACCATAAAAGAGATAATAAACTGTAAAAAGCATTTCCTTAACAGCCCGTTGTTGGTGGGGGGTATAGAGGTTGAGGCTCAAGAAATTCGAGACCAACAGCCTGATTGTGGCAATGCGGTCAGCATTGCGCACAGAACGCCTTTACTTCCCAGGCAAGCTGGTACCCATTGATCTGAAGCTGGGTGGGCCTTAAGCCGCCACTGGGGATCGAACCCTAGTTCTTCACAATGACAGCTCAGTGCCTTAACCACTGAGCCATCGCGTCTCAATAAAAAAATCTGTATTCATTTGAAATCTTCTGGATTTTTAAATAGAAGTTATAACACTAATATGATCAAACAAAGAAACTGCTATTATTAGCCAGTTAAACGACTCTTGTTCTAGAGGATTTCACATCCTCGTCAAAAGTAACTTCATAAAAATTTTCACCAGTTTTTAAGAACATTTTACTTAACAAAATTTAATTTGTGACCCCGTACAGTTGATTATATCTCAATTATTCGTTTCGTTAACATTAACGTATCAAAAATTAATTAATCAACAATTTATGAATTATATATTTTTTTTTAACAAAGTGATCTTCATTTATTTGAAAAACATTTATTAAGTGATCTTCATTTATTTGAAATCGTATAAGTTAACAGCTATTAAAGTGCATTTTAAAAAAAATAATGACAGAAAAAAAAATGAAAGAAGATAAAAGTGAAGCAAATCTTTAATAAATTCCAATAAAAACTCATAATCTTGAGTTGAGCACATTTTCGTGAAAATGGACTGCTTGATCTTTAATACATAATGTATATATATTCTTCCTCTTAGGCACTACAGCAGGATCGCGGCCAAGGCCAGCTCAGTCCGTTTATCCCATCTAGATGTATTTGGTGCAATATTTCTCCATCTATTAACTCCCAAGTCCTTAAACCACTTCTCTACTCTATTTAACCACCTTGTTCTAGGTCTTCCTCTTTTTCTTTTTCCCTCTGGTGTTTTTAAGGTTATTTTTTAACAGGATTTTATCGCTATACCGAAATACATGTCCTAGCCACCTTATTTGAGATACCTTGATCATTTTTACTATGTTAGGTTCTTCGTATTTTTGTAATTCATGATAGTAGTGAATTCTCCAGAATGTTCATATATTACTTGTTCAAAAAAAATATTTAAAAGGAATTAATTCGTTCTTAGGTATGAGGAATTTAGCAATGTCATGTGCCATAGTGTGTCTCATTCTTCTGGGTTGTTCAGGACCACTCGGACTTTTAGGCCTGTATAAGAAACAAATCAGTACAATCATGGTTACAGGAGTTATGTACAGTCTGGCTGGTTAGTATCACTGGTTACTTTTATTTATTTATTATTTTTTTAATCCTGCTGAGTTATTTGATAGAAAAATAATTTGCAACTCATTCTATGATTAAAAATATACCTTAAAAATAATAGTTAAGATAAATGTCAATTCATTAAAAGTTCATAAAGAAATAAAAACTTCAATAGTAAGTTCTTTCTAGACGTTATTGAAACTTTTATTTTTAAGTATTGTAGAAAAATATTCAGTATTATTTATTATCGAACTTTTCTTCAGGAATAAATGAAAAATCTATATATATATTTCTCTTATACGGCGACAAAAAAAAGCCTCATTACAACTCCCCGAATGGCAACGTTAGAAAATCGACCAATGATTGCATCTAAAAATGTCACATGTCAAATCTAGCTGAGGTGGCTCAACATATAGCGTTTTTAAAAACGGAAACAATAACCAGAGTGAGCATTATCAGGTTGTTCAATTCAGCTGCGGCAATCTCATACTATTAAGCTAGGCAGAAGTGAGTAGTAGATCTCTATTTTAGTATTTTGTCGAAAGCTCTTTTTTTCACGAATTTATATATTACGAATTTATATATATAATTCTCTTACGTGGCTCCCAAATTTTGGCTGAAGTACTTTGTACAACTAAATAAGATTCTTTTCACAACACTTAAACATTTACTTTATTTTCTTCATTTATAGAGAAAACAGTCGGCAAAGAATTCTGTTAGGTTAAAAAACATTTCGCTAAAAAAAGAGCGAATTCTAAAAGAAATAAAAATAAACAACTTAAAAAATAAAAATGCTGTTGCCAGCCATAGAATTTTTTGAAAGTTAACTTAGCCACATAAATCAAAATGACATAGAAGCGCAATTAGATCAAAATTATGATACCTGAGCGCTCGACGTAACAAATCCTTTAATTCTATAAGTGTTGTATCGCCAAATGCCCAAATTAACAATTGCAATTTCAAATTAATATTTAAATGTACAGGTTTAGAATTTTCTACAGTGAAAAGTTTTCGGAACTTCAGTATTCAAAAAAGTATACAAAAGCTAGACGTTATGTTGCGGGTTCGCATAAGCGATATTTCAAAAAATATTTTATTTGTAATAAATGAGTTGAAATCTGGCAACATAATAAAAAATAATAAAAAAAAGGAAATAGAACAAACAATCGAGGGGTTCCCTGTTGGACTCCGTGGAAGCATGTTGAATTTGATGTAGAGCCTCTGAGCTCATATAAATCTTAATAGGCTAAATTAAGCCTTACCTATTGAAACGCAGTGCTATAAGCGAAAGCAGAGAGCACGCCGCACTTTACTCATACTTATGTATGAGTAAATAAAACTTCAACTTCAAACAATCGATAAGTGAAAAGTAAAACGATGTCTAAAAATAGTTATTCTTTCTATGTTTTCTTCCTATGTAAAATGTCCTCGTCATGTAAATAAATGTGCTCTTGTCTAAAACAACCTGTATCTTCTTCTTGTGAGTCGTAGTTCAATATTGGTATAAAATAGTTCGACTTCGACAATAGTTCGACTTCGCAACACGTTAAGAACGTATCCAATGAGCGAGCATTGGATTGCGAAGCAATTCGAAATGAACTGCGAAAGCAGTTCCGGGGGTTGGCGAGCGCCAGCGAGCAGGGGGCGAAGCCTCCTAGTTATTAATAATTGTTAAAAATCTTTTTTTTTTCTCTTTTTCTTTATTGTATGGAATTGGCAATTTTGATGTTAAGATGCCTGATCATTCACGATCAAAATTTATTGATGTCGCTCAGAAGAAAAAACAAGACTACTAGATTAAGCATTATGATAAACTCATTTTAACTGAAGTCATTTTGAGTCTTATATAAAGAATACTAGAATTTTGCATTTGCGTTACACAGAGAAGAAAACAACAAAAAGCTCTCTCTGTTTGTCAAATTAAAAAAACGTCTCTTATTCATGATCCGTTTGCAATTAATTATTGTTGATAATAGTTTATTTATCTCACAATATAAATTAACCATGACTAAATAATTGCCTATACCAATCTGGGGAAATATTTTCTATCCGTAAATCTAGTTGGCGTATATCTATATATAGTTCCATATATCTAGATTCATATATCTAGAGCAGTGATTCTCAACCTTTTTTTTTGCGGCGGCACACTTTTAACGATTTCGAAATTTGACGGCACACAATGAAAAAAATTAGTTTAAAAGTTGTTTTCTTACCTATAATACACTGTGTTTGTGATAATAATTTTGAATGTGAAATAAAATAATATGTACTACAAAAGCGCGTTTATTAAGGGATTAATTATTTTTTTCGACTAATTTTTTATTAATTAGTAACAGTCATTTTTTTTTTTTTTTTTTGCTAGCTATTAATTGTTAGCTTGTTTTCTATAGTTATTAACTGTTGTGTTTTTGCATTGTTATTTTTTGTGATTTTTTGTTCACAAATTTTTTGCTAATTATTAATTGTTAGCTTATTTTTTTGTTAGTTATCCTTTGTTAATTGTTCATATAACTATTAACTGCATAGCTTACTTTAATGATTAGCTTTTATTTCTGTCTGAAAGTTTATATTTATCTTGCTTTCCTTTGTTAATTAATAATTTTAACAGTCATTAAATTTCCTACTTATTTCAACATTTTTTAAAATTGTGTGTCAAAGACAATTTAAACTCTTCCTTCTTATTTTAACTTATTTTAAGATTGTCAATCGCCGACAAAGATGTTCACGCGGTTAAAGCGTGGGAAAATTATAAAAAGTATATATATACACACTTTTCTTTAATTTAAACTTTACTCGTAATAAAAAAAAGCATTATAATTTTTATTGTAACATTTCTAATATTTGGCGGCACATTTTAAGAATTTGGTGGCACACAAAAGTGTCGCGGCACAGTGGTTGAGAACCACTGATCTAGAGTCTAGATAGCGGCTGTGTATTTTTAGAAATTTTATGATCCGAATGCGTCGTAAAAGATTATTTTTATTCTGAGAAATTGTTTTGTGGCCTTATTTCAGATCTTAATTTATAGATAGTACTAATAATATTTAAAGTGTAGTGGCGTGCAGCTGCATCATGCTCTTTGTAATCTAGTTCTTGCAAACAGCAATCGTCATTATATAATGCGCAAAGATAATTGGAAAAGTCTCCAGTATTTCCTTAATAATACTAATGGTTTTTATTGATATACGGTAATCTAATTACAAGAAAAGCAGAAAATATAATAGAAATAGAAAATAAATCAGAAATTATAATACATGCGTATTATAACTCGTAAAACACTTTTTTTGTAGTAAAAAGTTGTTTTTTTTTTTTTTTTTTTTTTTTTTCATTCTATTTAACGCTTTTTTAGATAAATAAGTTCTGGAAGTGTAAGTATCTGTTCAGCTGTTTTTATTATTTTTATTTCCTGCAATTTTCTTATGATTATTTAGTGACGTCACGGCTGATGCGAAATTCGTGATATACGCATTTATGAGGCAGGAATGCTGGAATCTCATATTCATACTTTAGATACAATAATTCACATTTTTCGAATAATAAACTATACGCAGCATTAGATTTCAAGTTTACATTTGTATATTTAATTTGTAAGAATGCTATTTTAAAAAAAAAAAAAAAATCTTATGTAACTGGAATATTTTTTTAATTAAATATCTGAATTATACTTGAAGTATGAATTTGCTTTTTATTTATAGATTGTTGTTAATGCGCAAGAAAATAAACGGACCACTCTGAATAACTTTTGATCTATTGAGTGGATTTCCATGTTCTAGGAATCAATCTTAATGGTTCGACGGGTGACCTCAAATATGTTGATTAATTAGTGCAGACGATATTTAAAGTTACAAAGTCAGACACAAAAACGTACTTTTTCTGAATAAACGCACCTTTTTTTTTGGACGAATTTCTGACTTTCAAAATATAAGGGGTAGCCACAACCTGGGAAATATGTCCCCAATAAGAGGAGAAGGTCAGGACAGTGGTCTTAAGTTTGTACCCCTTAATGTTAATTTTATTTTTTGTTTATTTCATCATGGTAGGGCTCCAGCAGGATGGTTCCGTTATTTCCTTTGCGCATTGTGCACATAGTATCACATCACACTAACAATAACTTAAAGCTTTTATTTAAAAGTTTGTGAAATGGTAATAGTAGATCGCACTGAATTTTCTATTTTACTTATATTTTATTAGTAGTGGAGTTGAAAATATAATAGTATATCACACTAAATTATTTATATAATTTTTATTTATACAATTTTTATCTATACACTTTTGATCATAAAATAGTAGATCTTATTGAATTTTCCTTGATATTATCGATAACTTTAATCTATAGATTGTTTAACATATAGTTGTTTTACATCATATTTGATTATCTATGCAATTTTTAACTTAAGATTGTTGAACATTGACTTAATTTATATCCATGGATTGCTGAACATATAGTAGTACATTGCACTGAATTATATAATTTTATTTATAGACTGTTGATTGGTAGTAGATCACTCTGAATTTTCTATGTTATTTATAAAAATTTTATCTATAGGCTGATGAACGTGTAAAAGTTGATCACATTGAATTATAAAGAAATTAATGGCTGGAACTTTAAAGATAGCAATTCACTTTGACTTCTTCAATTTACATTGAAAATATTCAATTACAAATCACTCTCCGAACGATTTCCAAATAAATATGAAGAAAGGAAATAAAAATTTTAAGAACTACGTTTAGATGGATTGAAAAGGACGAGATATTTCACTTTTTGGTGAGAAAAAATTAAAACGCTGGGAACATCGCCTACCCAATTAACTGTAATAACCAACAAAACATCCACCGAAGTATTTCAAATGCCCTGTGTTTTTTGTTTATGATGGAAAAAAAAAATTCTTATTTTCTCTTTTTATGGCCCCTTTAAATTAGAATCATTGAAACATATATTTTATTTATGCATATCACTCCAGAAGTATCGTCGCTGCAGGTTGTACTTACAGTTTTAGCACTTTAGCTTGTTGGAAAGTGATCAAAAATTTGTTAGACGTTTTATTTTAACTGGTGATATTATTACGATAACTTTCTTTTTTAGCTGCAAGGAAACGTTTAAAATTTGTACAGGCATCAATAAGAGAACCCCATTCGAAATTTGATCATTCTAGTTAATTGGAACAAAATCAAAATTTTGTATAACGAAAAATTTCCTCTCACTATAATACCGCAATAAAATCGTTTGCTAGTGCTTACCGCACTAGCAAACGATTTAAACTTAAACTATGATAACTTCCATCTAAAAAATCCACTTCGAACTTGAGTGATCTAGCTATTCGGAAAGAGCCGGCATTTTGATTGGCTACAAATTCCTTTTGGCTATAATATCACGATAAGTTCTGTTTACTACAGTAGCAAACGATTTAAACTTAATTTATGATGACATCCATCAAAAAGATCGATTTCTAATTTCAGTGATCTAGCCAGTGGCGTAGCGAGCTTAACTCGCGCCCGGGGCACAATACCTTTTTAGCCCCCCCCCCCCGCCATTCAAAAACCATATAATATTATATGTAAAATATACTCGCAAATTAATAAATAAATAAAGAAAAATAAATAAAGTCATAGACTCAAGCTGGGCTTTAAATTTGAGACAAAAAATTTTGAGAAAACAAGACTAGATTTTGAAATGTATATGATCATCTAGAATTAGTTCAAAAGATACCTATTATTTATTTTACATATTTATAAAGAAATATTTTAAAAACACGCAATTTTAAAACAATAAAAAAGTAAATATTTATTGTTTCTACGGAGTAATCATATGATTATAATACATTAATAAAACTAATTACTATGTATAAATTTTCCGTGCTTTTGATGAAGCAAATTTATCAATAATATCATCAAAGTTGATCATTTCAAATTTTTCTCTTTCCACACTTAAAAATGCTGGGTCACTTAGGGGATCTGTCAAAATAAATTTTAATTTGCTGAATAAACGTTCGCAGCTAGCAATTGATACTGAGATAGTCAGGAGGAGTATTTGAAGTGCCGCTCTCAGATTTAGAAAAACATCTTCTCCATTCGAGATTGATTGATTATAAAAGTAAGAAATTCTAATGGATTTTTAGGTTCAATTTCTTTTCTACTGCGGAGTAACATTTTGCTGTCACATATTTTGATAAAAAAGTTCTATTACATTGAAATCTGTATTATAAAATTCACTCAAATTTTTACAATTTTTTTCAAGGTCGTTATAAACATTATCCTTGTTTAATAAATTTTCAACGTCTAGTAGAAATCCAAATTTGAAATTAAGGTCACGTAATCGTGTAAATCGTGTACATATTTCTTGTTGGAGACGATCAAGAGCGTTTTTCATAACGCGAGAAATTTCACTTTCTGCGGAAAGACCACCATCTCTAGCCAGTTCTCCAGGCACGTATTGTTGTATCCATATCCCATTTTTCACAAAGATTCTCCGCTTTTTCTATTGCCTCTTTACAGAGCTTGTCTCGAATTTCGGCTAGTTCAGTCGCTAATGATTCAAGATCATGGAACACTTCTCTAAAATTCATTCTAGGATCTTGTAATCTGAGCTGCACACGATCAATCCTCTTTAAGACTTCATACCAGAAATGAACTAAAGTTATGAAACTAAAAGTTAGTATATTTTGCACACATGTCAAACACATGGAGCGGTGTGCGCAAACCATGAGTCCTCCAATAGCATAATGATCCCTTTCGATAATGTTGCTGGGATGGTATCGGTTTCCAGGTTCCCTCCATATCAATAACCGTCCAGAATCAGGTTGTAGACTGAAACTGGACTCATCAGTGAAGAGAACATTAGCCCATTGAAGCTGTGTGAAATGTGCGAAAATGCTTTCCATGTCTTAATTTTGTCCACCAGTGTATATTCTCTAGCCCATAGACGATAACGCTAACCGCTTCTATTCTGGCGCTCCATCGTGTTTCAGATGTGTGGCCTGCCATCACGGCAGCATTATCGTAACATTGTGAACTGCAGTTTGTTAAGGAAATTTCACCGGAATATAATTTCTCTAAAATTGTATTTTCGATCGAGGCTCCATCTTTAGCATGTATTTCAATAAAACCCAAAAAAGATTCTTTGATGGAAACTTTTTTATTGATAAAATCAACATCTACATACCTAACGACTTGGGACACTTGTTCTCGATGAGAGATATCAGGAGTTGAATCAAACAAAAATCCATAATATTTATTTCTTTTGATATCGTTTATTAGTTGATTTCGAACTGCAGATGCCAGAAGATGAATGAATTCATTTCGAATCTGTGGTGACAAATATGAGAACAACAAATTTTTCTGTTAACAAATTTTTTCATACTCTATTCACTGAATAATAGAATCGTCGAGTAGATGTAGTAAGTAATCTTACTTGTTTTATTACTTATCAAGAATGCTTTGAACTTGAAATGTAGTAACACAGTGAAATATGCACTATAATTTATGCTGACATTAAACCTATAACATTTAATATTTAATAACATTGCATTTTTATTCTAAGCATTTTGCATTCAGCAAAGCAAAGCATTCTTGCATTGTTTAGAACCCTAGTTAAAATAAAGAAAAGCAGATAAAATATCATTTTACTATAATAATATAACCAAAATACGTTGAAAAGCACATCCGATTAAAAAATTAAACAGTGTTTTTAGAAAAAAACATAAAGATTGGAGCAAGTTAATATAGTTTGTTTATTTATTTATTATAACATTCATACATTTTAATCCTCATAAAATCGAACTTTCTCCATTAATATCAAAACCCAATCAAATTAGATTTATGGACGCTAAGTAACCAGCAATGCTGCATACATCATTTTTCATCTCTTACTCATGATACTTTCGAAGAATTAAATATCTCTCTAGATCTGAAGACATGACATACGGTGCTATCAAAATCTGACGAATCATTTTAAATATCAATCATGGCAAAGATGTGATTAAAATTATCCAAATTACTTAATTTTTCAAATAACGCTGAATGGCATTCCTGAAAATTTCTATTCGAATATCATAATTGAGATTTGTGGGCTATAATAGTTGCTATTATCTACATTTTCAGTATGAATTTTAATTGGCTAGATAATTTGAGATATCTGTAGTCTCAATTATTTATTTTTACTCTAGCTTTCATTAATTAATATTTGCTAAAAGCCAAATTCAATATGTTTTTCTTCTCAACCCAAATGCTAAAAGAATGCTACAAAGGACAGAGTTTAGCGAACATTCAACTTCTCTGAGCGTTACTGTAAGATCGCTAACATACTGATTTGAAAATTATATGATCCAATTAATTAATTTTTCCTAATTTCTGATTTCAGCTGTATTTGGAACTTTCAACCTGGTATTCATGCGATTCAAGAGAGTAAAACCTGACGGATTTTACACAAGCACGATACTTGATGTTGGTATTCCAGAAGAATACATGAGAGTTAGAATATTTGTAGTAGGATGGCCTCTATCAATAGAATGGGCAGGACTTATCCTTTGCATAATATCAAGCTTGTTTTGGCTTCTATTGGCGAAAATATTTCGATTCCTTGTATTAAGTCCTTCTTAAGTGAATAAATATTATGTATCAACATATTCGTGCCATTGAATGCTTGTTTCATGAAATAAAAAACTATTTACTCAATCGGATCACATCTCTCGCTCATTTCGCTTTATTCTTATTTAAGACCACTTCTTTGGAAATTATATTTATTTTTATTTAATTTAAATATTATTATTCGAAGGTATATACCAGAATTTCACGATCTCAGCGAACGAATCAAGATTGTTTCTCACCCCCCTTCTATCTACAGTGGGACGGATAATTGATTAATTAAGTGGCAAAATCGCATACGAATTTTTTGAAGAGAATGGTCCCTTTAGGTCAGTGTTTCCCAAAGCGTGGTACGCGTACCCCAGGGGTACGGGAACAGTTTAGCGGGGGGTACGCGTTCTTATGCGAAATATCTTTCAACAAATGAAAATTTCAAAATTTTTTATTTAAAAGCAAAGTGAGACATGAAAATTTACGATTACGTATTTTTCTATTGGCTATTTTTTGCAGAGTTAACAGTTAATAGTTAGTGGTGTCAACAGCCAGTTGTGTTTTTTAACTTTTGTGAAATTTTTTATAGTAAAAAATACATTCAATTTTTTATTAGTGGTACACAACGTTATGAAAAATTTAGAAAGGGTACACAAAAGTCATAAGTTTAAGAAACACTGCTTTAGGCAATTAAAATACATATACTTATAATATGATAAATACTGCTTTCTTATGCCCTGTTTCCACTATCAAGTTAAAAAGCTTAAATGTTCAGAAAATCGGTTTAAGAAAGTTTTAATGTACTTTAAGAAAACTTAAACCTGCTAGTGGAAATAGTTTATTACTATCATAAAAAAGTTGAAAAGAATATATATGCCATTGCTTTGGTCATTTTTGCACTTCAATTAAGATTGCTCCCTTAGCAAAAATTAGCCTTACTACTAGCATGGTACATGGATTTAAAAAAAAGGACAATTTTGAATAATTTTATATCTAATGATTGGATTTTCACGTTCTAGAAGTCTAATGGCTCGAGGGGGTGGCAACAAATATGCTAATTAAAAATTGAAGACGATATTTTAAGTTGCGAAATCAGGCGCTGAAATGTACTTTCTCTGAATAAACATACTGTTTATTTCGATGGAATCAGATTTTTGACCCTATAATATAAGGGATAGCCGCAATCTTGGAAATATGGTTCCCGTAGTTTGGTCAGGAGAGCGATTCAAAGTTTGGACCCTCCGAATGTTAATTACATTTTTTGCGAATATCTCAAGAATTTTTTCAGCGAAATGAAATTTTTTTGCAGATGATTATAAAATCCATTTATCTAATGATAGTTCCACGCAGAAAATAACTCTTAGTAAAAATTTATCATTTTACTTATGAATAGCGTAAAAAATTCTGAACAATATGGTATGCAATTTTTTGCATCATTTTAAAGAATTTAATTTTACATGACAAATTTTGAGCTAAATCGGTCGAATAGTTCCTGAGAAATCGAATTTTTAAGTATCTAACTTTTTTGAAATTTAATTTCCCAGGAACTATTTGACCGATTTTACTGAAATTTTCTATTTTGTTATGTAAAATGACAAGCTTTGAAATTACGTAAAACCTTACCTTTTACCTTTATACCTTACAATTAAAAAAAAATTTCGACTATTCTTTTAGTCATTATTTCTTTAAATTAATAAATATTTATTAAATGTAAATTTTTTGCATGAAAGAATCTTAGGATCTTACATATTTTATAATTGTGTGTAAAAGTTTTTCAACTCGTTCAAAAAGTTCTCTAGATATAGCGAAATACGCAAAAAAGTAAAATTAACATTACGGGGGGGGGGGGTGCAAACATTGGAGCGCTCTCTTGATCAAACTATTGGGACCATAGTTTCCAGATTTTGGGGTCAGAAATTCGATTCCGTCGGGAAAAAAAAACAAAACAGTATGTTTATTCAGTGAAAGTACTTTTTAGTGTCTGATTTCACAACTTAAAATATCGTCTGCACTTATTAATTAGCATATTTGAGATCGCCCTCTCAAGCCATTAAGTTTGAGTCTTATAACGTGAAAATCCGATCATTAGATTAAAAGTTATTCCGAGTAGTCCGTTTTTTTCTCTTTTTTCTGCGCACTGTACATTATTGACTACAAGTGATATCACTGTGCTTCGTACACCAATGGTACCGCTGAGAGTTGTAGTTCATTTAAGTCGCAATAGTCACGGCCTGGGAAACATCCCTGAGGATGATCTGAAGACATGCCATCACAATTTTGATCCTCTGCAGAGGCAATGGCACCCCCGCTTTGATAGCCTGACGACTTGCATGCGAAGTCGAGTACTTTATGATAGAACAGTTTAAAGAGGACCAATACCTCACACCCTCGGATACGCAGAGTGATCCAAGTGGTCACCCACCCGCACACTGACCGCAGCCAGTGATGCTTGACTTCGGTGATCTGCTGGGAACAGTGTCTTAACGATCAGTCCACTGCGGGAAGAGTAATTTATCAGAATAACACAATTAGAATGGTCCTTTACTTTAAAGGGTCGCTCTCACTGAATGCAATTTGTTTCGCATGTGAATGAGAACTTAATTGGCGAGCATTTCACGAGTAAATATTTCCGACCAATCTGGTTCTCAATCGCATACGAAATTTTCAATCTCATTTTTCTCATTCTCAATCACATTTCTAATTTTTATTTGCAATTTTTTTCACATGCGAAAACCCCGCATCCATTATTGTTACCTAAGGCAATAATTTGTAATATACGAGTACTTATACTATTATCGCAATGTGAAAAATTTGTGGGCAGAGAGAATTATTTTTTTAAAGTGAAATTTCAGTGAGAATGGTGCCTGTCATACCAGATATAATATTTTACTTTGTGCAGTTTGTTAAAAAGTTAAAAACAGTTTTTTTGTAATTTTTTATTGATACTGGGTTTGAGGATGTTTTATTTTCCACCAATCAGATCGTTCGTGCCGGTATATTTGTTGGCATTCAAAGCCAAGATGGCTCAGAGTATAAATATGAGCGACTGTGATCTCACATCCGGGACACTTGTGATATTAAATAGATACATTTTTAATAACTTTATTAAAAATACTTTTTTATGTCGTGATCCTGGATAGATACTTAATCAAAGCCACTATGTGCATCAAATTTCAGTTTGGTCGCTAATGTATTTTATTACTGACCTGTATAAAGCTTTACTAACCATCATTAATGTACCAATCACAATTTATTGGTATTTTAATAATGATCCTTCCAAGGAATCACACAAAAACAATTTTTTTATTTAAAAATTCTAAATAAGAAAAATAGCAATACTACCAACAAAATGTTTTATAAAGTGAAATGTTTTTCGCTGAATTTGCTTGTTTTTATCATGAATTTCAGCTGTATATTACTTGAAAACATTTAAAGTATTTTGATAATATAGTACTTTAAATGGCTTCTAGGTAAGATTTATTCATAACATATTTATTTTCTACATTCACCTCGCAATCAACTCTTTATTTATTGTGAATGCTTAAATAATATTAAATTGTCTTGAAAAAAGAATCAATCTAATTTCTTTATACCTAGTTCTGAAAAGATTAAAAAAAAGAAAAACAAGTTAGGAGGGATGAAAAAACTGTTTCTTTTAAAAAATAAGATCAAGAGCAGAAATATTTTAGATTTCTAAATTATAATGAACTAATTTAAACATCAAGATCAGATAGAAAAAGAGGAAGCATGTTTCTACTGTAAACATAACTATAATTTATAAAAAAAATATTAATTTACATTTTTTACTACAATAACCTGCACAAATCACAATTATTATTATTATAACTCGTGTTTAAATTTATTGATGTTCTTTTTAACATATTTAGGATAGTAAATAAGTAATGTTTCTGTCTTCAACAGAACTTAATATATTTAATTTTATATTTTACCTAATTTTTTAATGTGCCTTATTCATATTCCATTCCTTGTAATTCTTTCATATTTATTGATATTCATTTCAAATATAATACATATAGAAAATAAGTTTTGTTTCTATTTTATAAATGCAATTATAATTTATAAACCTTATATTTGTAATTTCTTTTTTGCAATGGAAAAGTACGTAACTTTTTAATTTCAATCTCCTAAAATTTTGGGCATGTGTGGCGTGCTGCAGCGTATAAGCGAGCGAACGTAGGGAATTGCTGAAAATGTATTTCAGAATTTTCACGTACCACTTCCTGATAATCAGAATAATCATGCAACAGGTTCAAAATCTTCTTGTTCTGATAATTGTTTGTAAGATCAATCTTGAATTAGAATAACCAAACTTAAGCTGTTGTGACATTTGCCCTAAATATAATATAAAATGTATACTAGATCTATACTTACTATAGTAATAAGATATATAGATATAACCTATACTTATTATCTGAGCTTTTAAAAATTAGTAACCAAACTTATGCTTTTATAATTTTTTTTAAACCTTTGTTGCGATAAATATTTGATTGTATTTTATTATGAATTTTAAAAGCTTGTTTGCAAAATTTTTAAAGGGATATCTTTAAGTGAAATCTAAAAATTTTATCAATTGCTTTTTGCTTCTTATGTATGATAAAAAAAAAAGAATAAAAAAAAAATAAAAATAGATAAACATATCTAACCACTCTAAGCTGAATTTTCAATGTTCTACTCCTTAAATTCCAACCCTGAACTCAATAGCTCAGACTAGAACTATTATTCATCTAAGAAACTGCTATGCAACAAAATTTTTAACTAAGTCTATATATGCTTTTGATTGTTCAAAAATTGCTTTTTAGTAAATTGAGAGGTAAAGCATTAAAAAAAATTTTAAAAATAATAACGATGTAATATTTTTTTGAAATATTTTATAAAATCTAAAACGTCTTTTTCAATAAAAACGTAGGGTAGCTTTCCGTATCAATCAGTATGTTTGAAAAAATAATAACCAAGCTTTGGTCACTTCCTGTCATTGGCTTGTGTAAAACTAAACGGAAAAAAAAAAACATTATAAAAGAGGACCAACTTAACTGGTTGCTTCTATACATATCAATATATACATATTCTTTTATTAGCAAAGTTTGAAATCCCTTTGGCGTTTGTAAAGCCTGAACAGGTACCTGATACTGAAATATACCCAAAATGTTTATTAAGTAACCGAAATATAAATTTCTTAACTGAAATTTTGAAAAACTCTATGCTTTCTGGCACTAAATCGTACTCATTCTCAAAGAAAAATTTTATATTTATCAATTATCTGGATGCAAGCAAAAAGCCACCAAAAAATTTAAACCTCCACCTACTGTTTTTATTATTTGTTTGTTTTATTTATTTTTTTAACACTGGACAAAAGGGATGTTTATAAATGAAATAAAAATAAAAAGCAAATTTCCATGTGTCTGGCTAGCTGAAAAGTGCTAAAATATTTATTCATACTTAATTGTGAAAATCTCATTAATTTAATATATTACTGTTTCTTTCAATTTAGGTTAGATCGTTTATTTCTTTTGTTGGACACAGGCTCAACACCATTAACTCGGAAAGCTGCAGCTGTGCAGCTGGGTGAAGTTCAAAAGCTTCATCCTCATGAACTGCATAATTTATTAGCCAAAGTAAATAATTTTTAATTTATTTTCTAAAATAAAATTATAAATAAAAACACTTATATTTTTGAAGTTTTATACATTATATTCCACTATATTTAAATTATAGCTGCTTCTTTTCAACTTGTAGAAGATTTAATTATAGCTGTTGTTCACTGTAGAAGATTTATTTACTGTTATTTTACTGTAACTTACGAATTTAATTTTTAATCAAATTACAGTTGCATTAAACATGTTTGATTTTTAAAAAAAATTCTAGAAAATAAATAAAAAATAAAAATGTCAACAGATTTGAATCTTTTGATATCTTGAATTATTACCTTTATGTTTTACGGTTTTAAAGTTACATTTTCAATTTTTTTTCAATTTTCATTGAAATTCGTTTGAAAAACAGCTTTAAATTTTCTTTTGCTAGTTATGCTGTCTAACTGCTGTAGTTGCAGATAAACCATTCAAGGGTTGTATTTAGCCTCAAGGCTGAAGATTTTTCTTTCCTAATAAAGTTGATTAGCTATTATGAATAACTTGTTACCAGAATCATAAAAATAGATAAATATTTTTAGATAGAAGTAGGTACCAGCTGCACCAGTGTAATTAAGTACATTCTTTTAGAAAATATTGTCCATAATTTCCATTATATAAGCCGAGAGTTCTGTGGTTTTAACCATTGTAACATCAGTGATTCCGTTAGAGTTTGGGACCCAGGACTGGATCTGGACAGATCCCTGGTTAAAGCTTGAATTCTCTACCTCTTCATTCATTTATCAATATGAATAATCATAATTATTCTATCGAATGGTTGACAAAATAAAGAATTTCAAAACAACAAAAGAGTTATATTTAAGCTATCAAGGCTGTTAATTAAATCATTAAGAATAACAACAATGTAATATAATGTGTAGAATAATTTTTATCTCCTCTTTAAGCTGCATATAAAGAAGAAAAAAATAGTTTATATATTTGAGGTTTAGTTACAATTTTGCTTATACACTTTTTTGTGTGTGCGTCCAATGGGGTGCATTATAACTAATTTTTCGTGTCCTCTTTATGATTTCTGACTGATTTGATGGGTTATAGTGCATAAACAGAATGACAATGAATATCAAAAATTATTTTTTAATGTAAAAACAAAATTATTAGCCAACAATATCGATCATTCTGCTTACATGTTATAATGTGTCAAATACTCCAAAAATGGCAGATAGGACGCAAAAATAAGTTATGTCGTGTCTCTTGGGCCACATTATTTTTCACTACAGAAAAAAACAAAAAAACAATGATAGCACTCTTCTCGATTAATGTAGGCTAAACTTTAAATATGTATTCATAATTTCTTTTCCTTTGTTATGAATACCTGAAGAAGTACTAATGCAAATCCAGTATCCTAAGGACTCGTAATTTTCAAAGTCATGCAGAATAACTTCAGATAACGATTTGTACGATTTACCTGTCATTATATTTTTAAACATGGTGTAGTAAACATTTTATTTATTTATCATTACAGTTTTATTTTGTGTTTCTTTTTGCTATAAGTCGATACAATGCTGATATTTCTAATGAAAACTTCCAATTTCTCACATAATTTGTTTTTTAGGTTAAACGTTACATCTACAATTCAAATTGGGATACCCGTATTGCTGCTGGCCAGGCAGTAGAATCCATCATTAAAAATGTGCCAGAATGGGAGCCTGCAAACTATTCCTATGCTAAAAGTAAATTTCTAACCTTTTATTTTTAATTCTGTTATAGAATCTGAAAAATGCCGTAGGGAACCAATTATCCGGAATGCAGGGGACCATCGCTATCCCATATGTCACAATTTCACGGTTTTCAAACGAAAAAAAAAACTCTTAAATTCCTCCATTCTACCCCATGATCAATCTGGATATGACTGATTTGAGGAGAATTTCTCTTCTTTTTGCAGTTGCACTTTCCTCGTGATTTCATCATTCTATTTGGCTTTTAAGCATTGAGATTTTGGTGAACTGCTTGTTGGTTTTTCTACCAGGCAAAGAAAGCTGTTTTCCCCCATTCAGTTTGCAAACTCGCCACTACATATATTATCCATTTTACATGATGTCACAGAACTTGAAGCATTAGCTCTCGGCTTATCTTGGTTTTGTTTGAACATGTCTATTCTAAAGTTCAGCTTTTATTTAAAAAATGTTTTAAATATTTTAGGAAATAAAAATTTAAACTTTCATTAAATTTAATGATTTTTGAACAAATTTCTTCAGAATTAGGTGGCAAGGAAAGGGATGGAACTATTTAGAAGAGTCAATAATTTACTTACAGAAAGTTTTTTAAATTGAGATTTTGGATTCATTTAATTTTATCTAAGTTTGTCTTTCCTTTTCGTTCTAATGAACGGAAAGAAAGATAATCCCTCCTCCTTTTCATCTACTCAGCTTCAAGGATGACTCAGTCAGTCTTGTTCATAAATCTACCAAGCAAAGTTTTTCCCGGTTATCTGAAAAACAAATAAACGGTTTTATATTGTACAGCTAACTATACTCTTAATTTTTGATTAAGAAATAGCTGGATTTTAGCCATTTTCATTTTTACTTTTATATTTACATAAGTGAAGTATAAAGTTGCATTTTTTTAAAATTCTGTTCACTGATAAGCATATATAATGTGTATTTCCCCATTGTAAATCATAGATCCCACACCTTTCCCTGGTCTCAGCTTCAAGGATGACTGGAATTTCTGCATTTTGCATCAAATGTTCTAATTAAAAAAAAAAAAATGGAAAACCCAGCAAGATTTCCCCCGGTTTTTTAGATAAAAGGTTCTGTACTGTGTAAATTAACTTCAAGAAATGTTTTAATTACTTATTAATTCATAATGCATTTTAGATGAAAGCTTTAACAAGCCTCAAGATTTGTCATTTACTGGACGAATGACTTTTGAAAAATTTGATGTTGATAAAGTAATGCAAAATGGAAGCAACTTGTTGGCATGTGATAGTGCGAAGATAGAAGAAAAAGAAATTGGTAAAAAGTTTAAACACATTAAACTTATTCTTTTTTTCAATTTTGTTGATTAGTTACTAGAGGCCGTTTTTTATATATTAGGGGTAGGGTTGTCCAGAAAGTATGTGCCAATTTTCGAGGAAAATCTAAACAATGCACTCATAAATATTGCATCGAAGAGTTTTGATTACATGAAGCCTCATCATTAAGACACTTCAGTTATCTGACACTTATACTAACGGGTATTAAAATTATTCTGAAAAAAAAAAAAAATGTTTTGTTACCCAACTCAGACATGAGATTCTTCATACTTTCTAAACTTTAGTGGAAAATATTAAATGTCTATTCTTTTTTACATTGTTTTGTTGTTTTATTTTATTTGTATTAAACTTTATTTATATATAAAACTTAACAATTTGTCAAGTTATCTTAAGTAAGTTTACTCATAGTTTAATATTACGTAACCTTTAATAACACTTTTTTAGTTAGTTTATATATTATACAGCCATTAAGACTCCTCATAATTTGTTTTTTTTTAATAATTTGATAAAAATATTTTTGCACTTTACAAACCAGATTACATTTCCCGACAAGCCAACCGAATAACCAATTGCTCTCAAATATGTGTCACAAAGGGTAACACTAGTTCAGAACCTAGGCATTTATTTGAAACCATCAAATCGTCTATTGTTAATGGTTCCCCCCCCCCAACTATTTGTAAATATGCTTTTCAAGTTTATGGTCGAACGATATGTACAAAATCAAATGACACACAATTTTATTACTTATTCAAAATTTATTCAAAAACTTAATAAAGAAACACATAAAATAATATTACACTTAAAAAATCAACTTGAAAAGTTTCCTGAATTATTGGATAATTTTAGTTATGGAACAAATATCATTTGCTTTCTATTATTCTGATATATTCAGTATTGTCCATATAAATCCATTTGGAAATTGGCACAGAAATTCTGAACAACCAACATCAGAATGTTTTTTATTGCAGGTATTTAACTATGAAGCTACTAATTTAATATTGCACTTTATATAAATTTATTTTATGAATCGAGCATCATATTTCATTAAAAGTGTTGAACGAAGAAATATTTATATCAAATCTACCCTCCCTTTTTATACAGATATGAATCTCCAAGAGAATCTCGCCAGACAAAGGCAGATGTTAAATCAACACTTGGGACTAGATGTTTTTGACGATTTTGGTTCTAATTATTTGTCGAGTGAAGATTTTGAAGTAAACCATACTGCTAGCAATGTAAAAATAAAGCAAGAAAAAGTAATGCTGTTAAATTGTTTGAAACATATTTATTTTTTATAAACTGCTTTATACCAAAATGCTTAATTTGAATTAAACTGTCATTCTATTTTAGAGTTTTAATAACTTATTGTAAAATTTTAAAATATCTTATTTTTTAATGGTGGGAGTAAACATTTGAAGTTGAAAGTAGTTAAAAAGTTCAAATAAGTTAAATTTCATCCATGTTTTTATAAAAAAAATTTTTGAATTTTCCCGAGTATGATTTTTATTTTTATGTAACATTGCTGTATATAATTTTGGTATATAATTATGTAATTTTTAATTATAACCTAAATAAATTTATACATTATGTATAGTTTATTTTTTTTTATAAAGAATATGGTAACTAAATTAGCAAAAATACGGGCTAAGTTTTGAGGAAAAAAATTTGAGATCCTTAGAATAAAAACTACATAAAATAATTTTCTTTACGTTCGCACGTTTTCGATATAAAGTTACAAATTCTGAATGCTTAAAACTGACCACTATATTTTACAGTAAAGCAATTTTTTTACTTTTGAAATAACAATATTTTGTATTAGTATTTATCGAAAGCTTTGTTCAAGTAATTTATGTTTTTTTCGTAATAAAATATTTTAGTATCTTGAAATCTAGTTTTGTTCATATTAAGTTTTGTATAAAAGTTTTGTTTATATTAACCTTTTACATGTTATTTTTTAAATAGTTTGCCCTCATTTTTTGTTTAAAGATGCAATTTCTGAATGTTGAAAACTGGCTGCTATATTTTATAGTGTGGCAATTTTTTCTTTTTTAAATAAAAATTTTTTGTATTAGTGTTTAAGGAAAGTTTCGTTCAGTATTTATGATTATAAATTATGTATTTTTATTGATCAGTCTTAAAATTTAGGACAAGTTTTGTTCAATTGTTTTTTAATTTATTCTTAATTATCTATTGTATTTTTATTAACAGACAGATGTAACAGACACAATAAACAGTGAAGCTTCCTATCTTTCACTTCAAGCAAGTCAAAGGTAAATTTTTTTCTGAATTAAGTTGGACATAACGAAACATTTTCCTACTTAATGTTTTTTAACATTTAACTTATGGGTTTTTTAGATGTAGCATTTAAGGAGCATTGTACTCCTTAATAATTTTCATAAACATTGGAATTTTACTTAGTCTTTTTTTTATGTATTTTATTTTACTATATACATATATAATTTTTTTATAATACTATATACATATATTATAATACTATATACATATATAATTTTTTTGTTATTTAACTTCTTGATATGTAGCGCATTAATTTCATGATTTATGTACCTTAAAAACTATCTGATTTTTTAAAAAAATTTTTTATATTTCAAATACTGGGATTTAATTACATTTACTTGTTAAAAATTGTAATAAGTAGTTCATTAGTGTAGTTTCTGGAACACTATAATTTTTTTAATTGTAATGAATTTTTTCATGTTAGAAAATATAAAAAAATATATAAATTGTTATATTAAAAATAAGCTAAATGTTTCCTCTGTCAAAGTTTTTTATTATATGTTGTTTTGCATGAGACCCTGTCTGTAAAATAATCACATTACTAATTACACAGAAATATAACTTAAAAATAAAATAATTTATAATTTGAAAAATATGTTTCTGAAATCTTAAGTAAATGATCTTAAGTATCTTAATCTTATCTTAAATCTTAAGTAAAGTTACTATTTTACCCTTTTTTTCTTAAAAAAAATGTTTTTATACAAATGTTTTCTTAAAAAAAAATTTCTTTTTGAAATGTTTTCTGGAAAATAATTCTCAATATTTAAATTCTTGAAAAAAAGTTTTGTATAAATGTTCAAATCTTGTTTTATTTGCCTAAATTTTAAATGATTTTTTTTTTTGTGAAAACAAAAACTACTGAAAATATGTTTCTTTTTAAGCGTTTTTAAAATCATTAAAAATGTATTCTATATTTTGTATGCTAATTTTTAAAAATAAAAATTCAGTTTTGAAATATATTTCTTAATAATTCCTTTAAATAATTTTTTTTCCTCCCCTAACTTTTTAATTTTATGTTTTATTATCTTTTGCTTTTAATTGCAGATATTGTTTCAAATTACTTTCTAAATAGCTTCAAGTAATAGTCTATATAACAATATTTTCTACGTGTCACATGATTGGAATAGTTAAAACAGTTCAGCAAATAAAATTTTGATTCTTATCAAATGATTAAAATTCTGAAGTTGTCACAACTTCCACAGACATTCATTCCACTGTTGTTTAAACAATATATGTTGTTGTTTAAACAATATATGTATTTTATTGAAATGTAATTTTTAATTTCAGCGATATTAAAAAAAATTAAGATTTCCATTTTTAAAAAAATGCTATTTCACGCAGAAAATTAATTTTTTTTCCATATTTTTGTACAACTTTTTTAATTGAATTTAACAACAAAATTTTTTTATTATTTCTGAACTAGCGGAATATGTTCTTCATAGGAATAAAAAATGAAAGATAAATTGTAGACAGATTTAAATTCTCCTTTATTTTGTAGTCTTAGCTTTGAGTGTCCCATTGCTAAAATGCACCAATCAAAATGTCTGTGTTTTTAATTATTTTAATTTGATATATTTATTTTTTTGTAGCTTCAACTTTAATCCCATCTTGCTGTATCTTAATCTGATCATTCTCTGCTCTGATGCATCGGTGTTGCACTTAGATTGTGTATACTCTTTTAAACGATTTTAATTTAATGTATAAATTGTATCTTTTAAAAATTTAAAATTTTAAGAAAAATTTATAATTAAATTCATTAAAAATTTAATATCTCTCACAATAATCTTCACAAAGTTTTTATCATTCTTAATAATTAATTAATGTTAATCACATGTTTTTTATTACAAGGTTTGTTTTTGGAGTTTCTAAATTTATTTTAAATTTCTGAATCCTAGCATTGCTGAACCTGTAGCCAAAAAAAGAAAGGTTGAAAATTCTTCAGATGAAAAACAAGGGGATGTTATTAGTAGTGGAAATTTATGGGAAGAGGTAATTTAATTTTGTGATTATACATTTGTTAATGCTATTCTATTACTTAAATTTTTTTAAACTGTTATTTTAATTTTTTGTCAGGAGCTAAGACTAATACAGATTGATCTTTTTACCATTTATCAATCAGCACTTTTATAGAAAACATTTTATCTTCCTTTTAATAGAATTTTTGCTCCTCAAAAATTGGAATTTTTGACTTATATTTAATGAGTGATAACTTTACTAATAATTTTTTTAACTTGTTAATTAGGAATTATTTTCAATGAAAATTGCACAACCTAGAAAATATTGCTTCAAAATCATATTTACCATTTCTTGTTGCAGGCACATGATTCTTACACTAAATCTCAGAATTATGCTAATTTCAAGACCGTTGATTCGCAGATTTTCTCGAATCAATAATTTATATTCCGACAAAACTTTCTCGAAGTTCTGCTACCAAAACATTTATATCACCCTTAGTGGCACCCTCTTTTTTCTTCCTAATTTCTCAAATTTTTTTTTGCACAAATGTGTTAGAGAGAAAAGGCAATTTCAGATAGCCTTTCAGAAGACGAAAGAGTGAAATAAAAAAAAAAATTCCAATAATAACTTCGGCTGGAATTCGCGAACTTCTTAGGAAAACAAATGCACACTGATAATCTGAAAAGTAATTTTGAAATTACTTTTACTTTAGTACTTAAGCATGTTATGGGAAAACTAAGGGATTTCAATTTTATCATTTTTCTAAGAGTGCACTGAATCTTGATTTTGGCAGAATAATAATTGTAACATTTATTGCAAATACTACTACATTTATTGCAAATACTACTACTAAAATCATATACTCTGAAGAAATTTGTTAACCAAATCGGCAATTTACTGTTACAAAGCAATTAAAAAAAAGTTTTAAAATGTTTTTCTCTGCTTTTATTTTTATTGATATGTTTGCGAGTTCCGGGGCCAAGTCGAATGCCTATGTGACCAATTTTGGCTCAAAGGCCATAGATTGTGCATCCTTGATTTTTCTTCTGACTTTTGTTTTTTTCCCCACATTACAATAATGAGCGTGATAAAGAAATGGTAACAATTGAGCAACTTCTGGAATTTTGCCATAATTAGTACTTTTCCCCCCTTCATTTTCTAGTACTTATGCATGATATCGGAAATACTTAGGGATTTCAGTTTTATCATTTTTCTAAGAGTGCACTGAGTCTTGATTTTAATTAAATAATAATTGTAACAATCATTGTAAATACTGAACCCATTGTCATAAATAATCCTATACTCTGAAGAAATCTGTTAACTAAATTACTGTTACTGTTAAATTACTGTTAACTCAATTTACTGTTACAAAGCAATTTTTAATTCTTTGAAAAAAAGAAGTTTTCTGATATTTACGTCAGTTCCGGGGGGCTAAGTCAAAAGCCTTTGTGACCAATTTTGACCCGAAAGCCATAGATTGTGCATCCATCATTTTTCTTATATTGATTTGTGTTTTTTTCCCACATTGCAATGAGGGTGATAAAGAAATGGTAACAATTGAGCAACTTCTGGAATTTTTTCATAATTAGTACTTTTTTTTCTTTCGTTTTCTAGTACTTATGGGAAAACTCATATATACATTATCATTTTCTAGGAGTTCACAGAATCTTGATTTTGGACAAATAATAATTATTCATGTGACCAAATATTTTTTTAGTAGAATACTAACTACTTGGTACTCAACCATTTTATTAGTAACATTTGCTTGGTTTATTAACTCATCTGAATAACCTGGAAATTAAGAAAATTTTTAATTTCTTTTTCTTAAAGGAATTTTAAATTCTCGAAGAAAACAAAAATTTTCTGCTTAAAAACTTAACTATAATTTCCCTAAATTTTAATTTTCATCAGATCCTAGGCTCTAGTGGTTTGAGTGGGTAGAATTGAATTTATATTAGTTTTCATTTCATAAAATTGTATTACTTATAGTTATATCTTAGAAAATGGGTATTGCAGCAATTTTCTAATTTTTTCATTACATAAAATTTAAAATTTATAATTTATTTCAAAGTATAAAATTTTTCAAATCAAATGATAAAATTTTTTTTCTTCTAAATATACTATACAAAGTCTAACTTAAGTATTTGTCTTCCAAAATTATTTTCTGCACTTAGTCCAATTGTGATTGATTGTGATTTTCATCTATCCCTTTAGGTTCTATGTGTTTTTTTTTTTTTTTTTTTTTTAAATCTTTTTGGTAATAAATTAAAGACTTATCAGTGAAAGAATAAATTATAAATAGGTTTTGATGACAAATTAAAATGTCTGGAAATTAGCTTTTATAATATTTAAATAAGCAAATTATGTTTTTCTTTCAGCTTTTTATTTGTCTTTTTTATAGTCTGGTATGTAATTTGTAAAATGCTCTAATTTTTTCTTCTAAATGTTTTACTAGTAGACTTGATATAGATAAATTTTTAAAATTTTTATGTTGTTTGCTTATCAGATGTCCCAAACACTACTAACAATTTGAAAAATCCTTTAAAGAGAAATGGAAGGGGAAAGAAAGCAGATATTGAGGAACATATTATCTATCTTTATTATTAATAAATAAATATTTTTCTTTTACTAATTGCTATAGCCAGAACTTAATAAAGAATTTATATTTTATTTTCAGTCTAACCACTGGCCATTGGAATCATTCAGTGATAATCTAGTTCAGGATTTATTGAATGCATCTTGGGAAATTCGTCATGGGGCTGCAACAGCTTTACGTGAAATTGTGAGAATTCACGGTAAAGATGCTGGAAAAAAATTAGGAATATCACTCCAAGAAGTAAGCATTCTTCATCAAACACTTTTATATGATTTTTTTTTATTATTAATAAAATAGTATTTACAAAATTTTATTTTTTGTAAAACTGTATTATTATTTACCTGAACTCATTATATTGCCTGATAGACCTGACTTATATAAAAATTCAGACCAGACATGTATTTTTTACTCTTACCAACTTGGTCGGGTAGGTTACTGTAAGAAAGTAAATTTTGTTGTCAGAGTGGGGCCTTCATACTTTGATCTGACGCTTCAATACTTTTAGCTGCAATTGATCTTAAGGGAATAGGATTAAAGGAAATAGATGTGTAGAAGAGCACTTGGTGATAACACTTGATACCTTTCATAATGACACTACTTTGTTAATCAATACTTATTTGTGCTCAATACTTAATACAGTACACAACCTCTTATCTGGAAATCAGAAAATCGAAACGAAATTCGATAAGTTTTCCCACTATTTAAAAAAAAAAAAAAATTTTTTTCCTCATAAGATTTTAGGATTTTTCTTTCTTTTTTAAAAGAGGTTTACCTTACCATCATGTTAGAAATAATCATTAGTGTATTATTTTATCGGCTTTTCTTCTTTTTAAGATTATTTCTAAATATATATATTTTTTTAGTTGGGTTTGACAATAAAAAAAACTGCTTTTTGTAGCGATTCAGAAAGCCGGAAAAATCAGTTATCCAGAATAGCGATGGTCCCGATCGTTCCGGATAATCGGTTCCCTACTGTATATAATATCTAATACTTTTTTGTTAAAAAGATTTAGATTAACAAAAATTATCTGATTTATGATTCACAATTTAAAATGAAAGTTACTATAGATATAATATTAATAATGTCATGTTTTCCTGGCAGATTAAGAATAGGCACATTGATAATCGTTGGGGTATTAACATTATACCTTTCTAAGGTAACAATGGCTTTATTACACGCACACAAAGAAAAAAAATCCTTCAAAATTTAGATTTAGGAAAGGCAAAGATATGTTTATTATTTAGAACTCTATGAATCATCTATGGCCGATTTTTTTAAAGAACTTGGGTATAAATTTGTCTTCAATGAAGGCAAATATTTTTTTCACCCCTGTATATCAGTTTTATTTTGATGCTCTAAATTAAAATTTTGTTTCATTCATATGAATGTCAATTCCTTCATTCCGCTAGGAAATGGATTTTGTTTAGCTACCTCAAATTTTTCTGTTGAAAACTTCACTTTTCTTTTTTTTCCAAATCAGTTTTTATTATTTACATGTTTGTTGGTCTTGATAACGAGCATCCTAAGAGAGCTCAAAACTTGTCTTTTTACGCCTAAATTTTTATACTAATGAAGTTTATTCATTGAAAAATTTAGCTTCTTGGGATTATTCATTGCAAATATCAAGTTAATATGGTAGAATCCACGGTTATATTCACTTTGTTCATATTCATCGATTATACATGAATTATATTTATCGATTATACAATGACTGCTTTCTACAATAATTGGAATTATATTTTGGATAAAAAAAATATAATTAATAAATTGATTATATTTATTTTATATCATTAATACATAATTAATAAATTAATTAGATTTTGTTGCTTATTAATAGAGCCCGGATTTTGATGACCTAAAAAATCTCAATTAATGCCCTTAAAAAGTGCAAAAAAAAAATGCTCTTTAAAAGTGCAAAAAATGCCCTTAAAAAGTGCAAAAAATGCCCTTAAAAAGTGCAAAAAATGCCCTTAAAAAGTGCAAAAAATACCCTTAAAAATGAAAAAATACTCTTAAAACGCAAAAATTTAGCTAAAAACGCCTTATGACATCACTTAAATAAAGTAAAAATATTGAACTAAAACAATTTTTTACTCTTTAAAATTATTATGAGTCATTTCAAAAAATATAAAACAATGTAATACTTGTTCTACGTTCATTAAAGTTTGAAAAATATGTTTTATATCCTAAAATAATAAAAAAAAAGGGAAATATATTGACTCCAAAACATTTTCATTTTGTATAGACACTTTAATGAATATAACAACTTCCATCTCATACTATTACTAAATATCAGAATTACATTGGATTATTAATTTTTTTTTAATATTTTGAAATGTAAACGAGCGTTTCTAGTCTGAAAGTTAATTTTTATATCTGAAGAAGCTTCTTTCAACGTCTACTGATGTTATTGGTGCGTACTTGAAAAAGACGGTCTCACTTACTGACAATTCTTCTTCAATTTGAAAAGATGTTGCTTCACCTGTTAATATCCTAGAGATTTTCTTCATTGTTTGGAAGCCAGTGTAATAATGAAAAATGATAAAAAATAATAAAAATTGGAAAAATTAACAAAAAATTTCAAAAATGCTTTAAAATGCAAAATATGCCCCAAAATTTAAAGAAAAATGACCTATAAATCTATAAAAAATGCTCTAAAGGACAAAAAAATGCAAATGTCATCAAAATCCGGTCCTTTCTTATTAATTATAACAATTTGATTTTTGCATTTTTGTTTAAATCATAACATATTTTTTAGAGCAAATATTATAACCAGTTATGGCTGGAAGACTTGGCTCTTAGATTATGCTGTGTTTTAGCCTTAGACAAGTTTGGTGATTTTGTTTCAGACCAAGTGAGTTATTTCATTATAATAACAGCTAATCTTCATTATAATAACAGCTAATCTCATTATAATAACAGCTAGCTTATTATAACAGCTAATCTTGCTTCAAGTACTTTCCTAATTGCCACATGAAATTCTTTGTTGTTAAATCAGGTTTATGACAAACTTTTGATTCTGATATTATTATTATTATTATAATTTTTTTTTTCAATTATAGTAAAAGAAATAAGTAAAACTAATAGGAAAAACTAATTTCCCCTCAATTTAACACTTTTTTTTTTTTGTAAATTACCAACATTTATTTATATGAAATTTTTTATTATAATTTTTCCGAAAAATAATGTTTAATGAAAAGAAAATTTTTTTTATTTTTTTTCTGGTTCTTTATATAGTTTTAAAAATATATTATTCTTAGAATTTTTCATTTTCTCATTGTGAAAATTGCTTTTTTTAAAAAAAAAAAATAATATATAATAAGTATCAAAATAGTTTTTGAGGAATAAAGGAAATACTTTAAAGCAATATGTAGCTTGTCGAAAACATGAATCTAGAGTTTTCGTATATGATTAGAAGACATAAAAATTTAATATTAGGCTTGTAATTAATGTTGGTTCAATGGTCTAAAATCCCTAAAATCAAACTCAGACTATTATAAAAAAATATTGAACGGTTCCTTGGATCAGCAATCAATCGAGCATAATGGCTGTTTTTATTTAGTGTTTTGGTCTGTTCTTCATAATAATTTTAAATATTACACATTCTCTGTAATTTTTTATTTAATTTCTGTTTAATAACTTGTTTACTAAAATATTAATATTTTTATTCATTTATATAGTTTGGTTCTGTGGAATTTTAAGCATTTTTAAAAATCTAATTGGGGTGTGTGAATAGACCAGCAAAAAATGTATCTAGACTTGTGAATTTTTTTAAAAATTACTAATCCTTTAAACCAGTGACTAAATTTTTTTAAATTTCTTCCCTTGCTTAGAAGAAAAAATATCCACTTTAAAGAAAAAATATCAATTCAGACCATCATGAAAAAATATATAAATGAAAGAAACTGTTAGCCGCTTTTCAATGACGTTGTTACCAGGCATATCCTCCCTTGCAATGAAAATCTCATTCCTTATGCATTTATTAATTTGTCTGTGCTGGTTTATAACCTTATAAAGTGTAAAACAGTCTCTCAACCACTGTGCCAGGGCAATTCTGTGAGCCACCAAATTTTAGAAATGATATTGTAATAATTATAATGCTTTTTTTATTATGAGTAAAGTTTAAATTAAAGAAAAGTATGTATATATAATATTATATATATATATATATATATATATATATATATGTAATATAAGAGGTTGTAATGCAATATAAGGGCTTAAATAATGCAGTCGTAGCCATGATACACTCCAAAACAATCTTTATTAATGGTAGTAGGCTGGTATCGATAACACTTCACATCCACACTCCGCAAGGGAGGGGATGGACAAGACTTTGGACAATTCCGGAACAATTTATCAGGATCAGAACATCATGGAAAAAGCCATGCGAAAAGCATTGCTCTCGCTTTTATACTAACACAGATTTGAGTAAACAGGCACAGTCGTTGGCATTCTTGTATCCTTACGCATTAAGGAAAATCATTTCATGCTTCCTTATATGGAAGTGAAAGGGGGAGAGATTCTATAAATAACTCAATCGTATGTTTATCAGCCTTGACTTCCCAAAATAGAATCTCTCTACGCTTATTCTTTAACAAAGACATTTTATTAAAACGAAAGAGATTTAATTCTTTTATTAATACAAAAGTATTATACTTTTTGTATTACATCCCCCCCAAAAAAGATTTTTGGCAAGCCAAAAAGAAATCATAATAAAATTTAGAATTCTCTGAACTTTTAAAATTTATGTTGGTACGACTGTTCCTTTTCACTACTACAAATAACATTTTTTCAATTATCTGTAAAAAAAAAAACAACTATATACAATGACAATAACAAAAACATGATAATACACTTTATCTGTTTAGGCAACTAAACAGAAAGAAAAATGAAACATATTTTTATAACTAATCTACTAAATATTTCAAAAATTTTTCACACAAAAATATACAAAATTTTTATGGATTTTTATCCAAATATCACTTCTTCCCTTGAAGAAGTAAAAAATTTTCTTTTGTTTTGTACACTATTCATGATTTAATTTCAACATTTGTGGGTTGATATTTCCTAAGCTTTGATACATGAACTATTTCAAAATTTTGTTTACTTAAATTTTTCTTTTTATTTCCTATTTTTTCGTCGATGTTAACCTGATAATGTATGCACCCATTACCTAGTTCTATCTTCGAATCATTTGAAATGTTTGGCCTTTCTTTCTTTTTCCTGTACTTTTTGTTATTAACTTCTTGGTCATTCTTTCTTTTTCCTGTACTTTTTGTTATTAACTTCTTGGTCATTCTTTCTTTTTCCTATTTTTCCTGTTCTTTTTATTTTTGTTACCCCTCCCATTATTTTTTTCAAAATGTTTACTTTTACTGAAACATCTTAAACTTTTTTCAAAATGTTTACTTTTGTTGAAATATCTTAAACTTCTATTTTTTTTTTTTTTTTTTCAAAATGTTTACTTTTATTGAAACATCTTAAACTTCCATTTTTTCAAAATGTTTACTTTTATTGAAACATCTTAAACTTTCATTTTTTTTTCACAATCTTTGACCTTAACATTATGAGAATTCTGTTGTCTAATGTGCAAGGATAAGTTGTCATTGTTAGATTTAGCAGAGATGATCAGTCTCTTACCACATTGAGTAACAACTGGCCCGACACAATCAAAAAACAAACAAAAATCTTTGCAAGTTTGCAACCCTACTAAAGCATACAGTAACTCAGTATCAAGTATAAAAAACTTAGCTGAGTTAACAATTTCGCCTATCGTAATAAGGGGAAACTCACAAATTTTGTTAAGTGTGAAATGTCTTTTTGTTTGGGTAACATTTAATTTTTCACATTTTTAATAGGAATATTTAGTTTTGACCAAGTCCGAAAAAGAAAAAACATTACAAATTTCTTTTAGTTTTGTTTTTGTTTGAAAAGCTGAAAAATTTTTAATTTTGTTTGCCGTCACAAATTTAATTGATGTTTGAAACACATTTATTTCCCTCAAAAACATTTTAAATGCATAAAAATACACTATTATATAATAATTAAAAAAAAAGCAATATAAACACAAGAAATGCAATCAACTATTCATAATATAACATACTCAGTTATTCATAATTTATAAAGAAAAAGCAATATAAAAACAAGAAATGCACTTTAACTCTTAATAAAATTCTATTCAATTATTGAAATAAAAATGTTAAAATACTACTCATATCTAATATCACTAAAATATTTGATCATGCTAGCGAGAAAGAAAAATAAGAGGATAAAAAAAATATATATCTACAGTATTTTCTTTTCTTTTTTGCTAACCTTTTTTTTTTTTGTCGGCCTTCATGGCTTTTTATGTTGAAGAGAAACAAAAAATATATCATTGCACTTCATGAATATTCATGATTAAGATTCGCGCACCTTATTCACTTTTGTTTTCTTTTTGAGCACTACGGAATTGTAGGGTCATCGGTCATTTCCAGATTGGACACTGTAGGGTCATCTCGATCAACACTATGGGTTTCAGAGAGGCATGTGACGAGCTCGAGCCAACGTCAGCATTCTCACTGCGATGAACGTACGGGTAGTTAAAGATGGGGTGGTGAAAACAGACCTTTCTTTATTCGTTTTTCCCCGCGGACTAGGCACTTCTTTCTTTCGTCCTTCGTCCCCCGGGATGAGGTTTTATCAACGTTGTAGTCAGCCGGAAAATAGATAACAATGGTTTCCTTAGCAAGTAAACATCCTGGCGTCTTGTAATAACAGAGTTTGTATGCAATATAAGGGCTTAAATAATGCAGTCGTAGCCATGATACACTCCAAAACAATCTTTATTAATGGTAGTAGGCTGGTATCGATAACACTTCACATCCACACTCCGCAAGGGAGGGGATGGACAAGACTTTGGACAATTCCGGAACAATTTATCAGGATCAGAACATCATGGAAAAAGCCATGCGAAAAGCATTGCTCTCGCTTTTATACTAACACAGATTTGAGTAAACAGGCACAGTCGTTGGCATTCTTGTATCCTTACGCATTAAGGAAAATCATTTCATGCTTCCTTATATGGAAGTGAAAGGGGGAGAGATTCTATAAATAACTCAATCGTATGTTTATCAGCCTTGACTTCCCAAAATAGAATCTCTCTACGCTTATTCTTTAACAAAGACATTTTATTAAAACGAAAGAGATTTAATTCTTTTATTAATACAAAAGTATTATACTTTTTGTATTACATATATATATATATATATATACATATATATATATATATATGTTCAAAATGAAGCTAAAACAAAGGTAAATTACAGACAAATGAAAAAAGGGGGGGGAATAATAATAATAACAAACAACTGGGGAAAGAAAAAGAATTAATTAAAAAAAAAAAAGAGGATAAAGTTTTTTTTTTAAAAAACCGGAAAATAAAAGATATAATCTTTTCATCAGCCCACACGATTATATCCGAAAAAGAGTGCTTTCTAATTTATTTATTTTTTTTAATTCTTTTTCTTTCCCCAGTTGTTTGTTATTATTATTATTCCCCCCCCCCTTTTTTTTTTCTTCATTTGTCTGTAATTTACCTTTGTTTTATCTTCATTTTGAACATATCTTATGATTTCTATTTACTTGCAGTTTATGCGCAATAAATGATACTTATTGTTTTTCTTAATTTTTTTCTGTTTTTTTGTATTTATTTATCTTGCTGTATATATATATATATATATACTTGTAATTTTTCCACGCTTTTAATAATATACAAAAGAAAGCATGCTAAATATTAACTCATAGAAGGAAATAAAAGCTAACAATTAAAATTAACTATGCTATTAATAGTTATAAAAACAAATTATCAAAAAACTTCACAAGCTCAAATTTCTCATTAAAAATATTCTTATTATTAACTTGCAATTAATTCCTTAATAAAGGTAGTGTTGTTTTTGTAGTACATATTATTTTATTTTGCATTCAAAATTATTATCATAAACTATTTTACATGGTGTATATTTTTTCTTTTTCTTTTTGTGCCGCGACCAAAAAAAAAGAAAAAGATTGAGAATCACTGGTGTGAAACATTATTTTCATAAATTTTGTTGTACATTTTAGTACTTATTTATTTTATTTTTTTGTCTTATTTAGGTTATTGCACCTGTGAGAGAAACATGTTCTCAAGTATTAGGAATAGTTACTAATTTATTATCAGAAGAAAGAGTTGTGAAAGTCCTTCAGATATTATTGCAGTTATTAAAGACACCTGCTTGGGAAGCTCGCCACGGGGGATTACTTGGTTTAAAATATATCCTTGCTGTTCGGAAGGTACATATGTATATTAAATAAATATATATAATAAAATAAAATTTTACATATGTATAATATAACATTGATACTGATATTGTTTTCTGTTTTAGGACTTAAACTCAAATTTGATTCCCATGGTGTTTGATTCTGTTTGTAATTGTCTGACTGATAATGTAGATGACGTCAGTGCAGTTGCGGCTTCTGCGTTAGTACCTGTGACAGATGTGATTGTTTCAGCATTACCAGACAAGGTTAGATAAACAAATAGCTGAAAGTTGTATTTAAAATATAGATATAAAGATATTTACAAAATTGCATTATAAAAGATATATTATGTAACAGATCATGAGATATTGTAATTTTCCTTACGTTTCTTAATTAAATGTTTTGGAAAAACAGTTTCTGCGTAATGTTTATAAAATATGTTTCTTTTAGATCACTTCTATTTTGACCTCTCTGTGGGATGCTCTTTTGGATTTAGATGATTTAACAGTTTCTACGAGCTCGATTCTTCAACTCTTAGCATCTCTTTTATCCTACTCGTCTGAATTTTGCTCAAATAGGTATGAGTTTTTTGTTCAATGTTTCTACTAAAATGGTTGAAGTTTATGTAAAAAAAAGCTTCTTTATTTTGCCATTTCTGAAAATTCTTATCCTTGTGTCGGGAGTGAGTTTTCTTTACAGTTCTAAAGATACTGGCCAAATTAAAAATTTTGTTTGTAACTATTTTACATTTGTGAAAATTGCAGAGATGATTGTGCTCCGGGAAAAATCAGGATTTTTCGCTAGCCGCGATCCGGAAGTTTCCGAAAAGTCAGTTAATTAAACATATTTATTTTAAATAAATTTAAAAGTCTTGTTTGTCATGACCTAGAATAAAATTTTGTGATAAATGTTATTTATGTCATGCAAATAACTTCTTAGTAAAAAGGTTTCCAAAATTTGGTGTTGCTTTATATTCCTAAGTTTTTTGTTCATCAATTTAAATCAAATATGTATTTCAGCTGCCTGAGACTAGAAGAGCTTGTTCCTCGTGTTTGGCCTTTTCTAAATCACAGTTCATCAATTGTTCGGAAATCAGTCCTTCAAGCGCTCATCACCTTAACTTCAATAAATAATAATCAGGTAAAATTTAACAATTTTAATCCAATATATTGTATTGTAATACTGAATTTTCAAAACTGAACTTTTGTTTTCTTTCTCAGTGTTTCTAGATTGTTCTTTCACATTTCTGTCATTTAATTTTTTCTTTTTTTCTTATTTGAAGGTTTCACGCCAGTAATGGCGACAATTGCCGCCAAATGTTCCGCAAATGTCACTATAATCATTTGCATAGCAATAAATTTGTCGTTTTTAAATATGTTTTGAATTTAAAAATTTTTATGAAAAATGTTTTTTTGTATCATATTCCATGCATTTAAAAAAATTGGATTGTACTAATTTTTTTATTCAACGTTTGGTATGAAATCAAAATTTGGTATGGAACAAAATTTTTAAATTTAATTGGTGAAATTTCAAATTTACTAGTTGTGCTGTGCTTTGGATTCATGAACTGACATTATAATTGTTCATCGATAAAATAATATTTTTTGCTCTTTTGTAAATGAATTTATTTAAAATTTTATAGATAATAAATTTTTAATGTAACATTTTGTCCGTTCTTACTATCTTTGTTTTCCTCATTTATTTATTTATTTGGTCTGAGCATTCTATTCTCTGTTTTTAATCTATTTATTAATATTATTTTAGCTTTTTTACTCTTAATTTTGCTAAATACTAATCTTTAATTTTTATGGGCTAATGAACCTAATTAGTTTTAGAGTGATAATATGGCAATTAATAACTTCGATGTGCACCATAACATGAATTATAGAATTGTAAAGTTCAAATTTCTTTTCAAGTTTATCTAAGATAATAAGTTCTTAGACCACTTAATGAATACCTACATTACCTACACTAAATATTCATTGCTGGTGTGAACCCTACTTATTTCTTTTATATATATGTATATGTTTTAATTGAAGCTCTTTTTTGCTACATATTGAACTTTTTGGTTTGTTATTTTTAGACAAGTATTCTATGGTTTCCAGAAATATTACAACCTGCCTTACGACTTTTGTTTCAAAGGAGCTTAGTGGAGCCTCTGTCAGAAATCCATGTACTCTTGTTCCAAGTATGCATAAAAATTTTAATTTAAAAGTTGTAATTATAGCAGTGTTCTATTTCCATTATTGTTGTATTTGTTGAAGCACTTATAGAATTAACCTTCTCAAAAATAAACTATCACTTAAATTTCCAAAGTAGAGTTAAATTTACTTACTTTGATTTTTATTTCTCTTGAAGAACTCAACACCTTCTATTCTGACAACAATGTCACTCTGTCCCACTCTTCTCTTTCCAAACTAAGATAGCTTTTGCTACAACTGCTCTTGTCGATGAAATAATTATTTTTAAGTTTTTTTATTTTATTTTATTGTGGACTATGATTACTGAGGATTTAATTAATTTTATTTCAGGATTTTTATGATTATTTTTTCTGTGCAGGGTTTGCAAATATTTTAAAAGTAATGATGCTCAATTTTGTTTTTTTAAAAACAAGCACTCTTAAAATTTCTTACTTTTGGTTTGAACTGCATAAAATAATTTGAGCTACTTTTTTTCTATGGTCGGGTGTTTTTAGTAGAGGAAAATTTCCTTTGGTTACCGTCGCAGAATTTGCTATGTTAAATTTAGGCATAGCCCTCTTCTGCCTGTACAAAAAATTTCTATCTGATGAATAAAAATATCAAAAGAAAGAAAACCAATTATTATTATGTTTTCAATTTTCTAGGATTGAAGTTTGAAAGTCTCTAAATCTTCATTCACTTAAAATTTGCAATTATGTCATATCATACTCAATTCTTGGGTCTTAGTAGATTGTTCTGATTTTCTATTTAAATTTTTTTTTTTTTTTTAATTACCAATCTATTTTCAAAGAATTGTAACATCAGCGTAGCCATATTATACAAATGTTTGTCATTTTAAAACTGTTCATTAACCATTTTGTTATTATTTTTAATTATGATAGAAATAGAAATTCTTTAAAATTGAAACTTTTTAAATTTATTTAACCGGAGGCTTTTATTTGGAGTAGCAAAATTATATAAGTGTACTAAATTAATTTTTAAAATTTCCTTACTTGACCTTTAATTAAATTCAAGCAGGTTTTCATTATTTACCTATGTAAATTTTTATAACAGTTCAAACTTTAATTTACAAACTTTTAATTTCTAATTTTTTGAAGCCGATTTTATCTTGAGAAAAGACCTAGTTAAGAAATACCTGGGTTAAATAGGATTGGGGGAAAACCCTGGCAAAAATAACCAGAAATTAAATTGAGTGATTATTAACTAATCAGTTTTCTATAAAATACATCAAAACTCTGTTAATTGTTATAATTCCGGGTAAAAGATTGCCTATTCTAAGTTACATTTATTCATATGTTGATTTGCTTATTATATTCTTTATCTGCATTGTCTTACCTTTAACTTCAGATACATGAAAACAATATTGTAAAAATATTTGGTAATTGTAAAATTCATATAAGTCAAAGAAATATCCAAATTACTAAAAATTTTTGGCGACCCCTGCTACAGGATCCACAGTTTAAAAAACTTTGCATTCGAGGATTGTACAGCACACAAGAAAAGAAACGTTCTGAATATAACTTTTGATCTAGGGATCAGACACACACGTAATCGGACTCAAACTTAATGATTCATGGGGATTACCTCTATGTTAATTAATTACCTCTATGGTAATTAGCTAATTACTATGCAAATGATATTTTAAAGTTATGAAATCAGACACAAATATATATAATTTTTCTGATTAAACATCTGTTTTTCAACTGATTTTGATTCCTTATCCCCAAAATGTAGAGGGTACCTGCAATCTGGGAAATATGGTCGTAATAGTTCGGTTAGGAGAGCAGCTGAAAGTTTGGACCTCTTATATCTCAAGAATTTTTTAAGCAAATATACAATTTTTTGCATACAATTGTGAAATTTGTTAATCCAAATATAATTCCTTGCAAAAAATAATATTTTAGCAATCATCATTTTATTTAATAATTGTCAAAAGTTTTTGTGAATTGTTAAGTATAAAATTTTTTACAAATTCGGCTATATAGCCCCTGGGAAATCGGAATTTTAAAAAGTCGTGTGTTTAAAATTTGATTTCTCAGGAACTATTACACTAATTTTGTTCTAATTTTAAATTTTTCCAAATCAAATTACATTTTTTCAAATTATCTGAAATTAATATTAAAAATTATATTTTTGCAAGGAATTATCTTTGGGTTAATTAAGTTTACAATTTATTTTTATTTGCAAATATTTTTTTATTTGCTTAAAAATTCTTGAAATCTGATGAAATAAACAGAAAATATAATTAGCATCAAGGTGTTCAAACTTTCAAGTGCTTTGCTGACCAAATTATTGGGACAAAATTCCCAGATTATAGATACCCTCCACATGTTGAAAGTGAGGAAGTCAAGTCTATCAAAAAAGGGCACATTTAATCAGAGAAAGTTCATTTTTGTGTTGGATTTTGTAATTTAATATGACTTTTGCCATACTAATTAATTAGCATATTTGAGATCAACGCTGTGAACCATTAAGTTTGAGTCCTTGTACGTGAAAAACCAAATGTTAGATCAAAGGTAATTCAAACTTCAATTTTTCTTTTCTTTTTCTGTATGTTGTACATTTGTTAGTAATTTTTAGAGCATTGTGTCTAATATGCTAAGCAGCTGTGAATCCTATGCAATATTGTGCTCAACCTCAGAGTGTTATACACTATTGAACCATGCTTACCAGAATACCATGGATTTATTCCTCAAAAATGGATTGTAGTCAAGATGTTATTGTCATGGATTGTTAGTTCCTGTTTTATTCTATTAATAAAGCTCACTCATTAAACCAAAAAGAAAAAAAAAAATTTTTTTTTATTCTTGATTCTAATTGTAAGCTTAAGAATTGTAAACCCAATATCTATTTTAGGTCTGGAATAATATGATTTCTCATGCTCCTTTACTGTCTGTTGTAACATCATCTCTCCCATTCTTAAGTCCCTGGTTGTCAATAATGATGCAGCCTGCAAATGTACCGTATGATCCTAGTACTAATCCAACCTGGCTTGCAATGCCTCATAAATTAAAAGTAAGTATGATGAATCTATTTATTCTATGCTGTTTTTTTTCTTTTTTATGTTCCATCTTGTTCATAATTTCTGTTTTATGACAGGAAAAAACATCAGGTCGTTCTCGGTTTTCGACTGGTGAAAAACCACCTCCTGAGCAATATTATATTGGTGGCAATAGTCCTGGAAATGAAAATTCCAAGGAGCGAGAAATAAACATAATTCAAGCCAAAATCACTGCTGCAAAGTATGTTGAAAACTAAGTATTTTTTTAAAAAATAATTTAATAAGTTTTTTCAACAAAAAAAAATAAAGAGTTCTGCTTTCTTTTTAAATTTAATATAAGGAAAATCTTTCACTTTTTTGCATTTTATAAAAAAGTACCTCTTTTTTTTAAAATTCCCCAAAAAAGGTTTAATTTTAAAAGCTTTTTCTTATTTATGCAAATGCTACTTAAAATCACACATTGTAATTGGTATACACACGATTTAAAATGACACATAGTGATTCGTATTTACATTTGATTTAAAAATCCGAGATTGGTTTTCATATTGCTGTAAAATTAAAAATCACGCATTGGAATTCGTTTTCATGCAAAATTTTACTATTCAACTTAAAATTTACTATTAAAACTAAGTATTTTTTAAAAAAATAATTTAATAAATTTTTTCAACAAAATAATATAAAGAGTTCTGCTTTCTTTTTAAATTTAATAAAAGGAAAATCTTTCACTTTTTTGCATTTTATAAAAAAGTACCTCTTTTTTTAAAATTCCCCCAAAAAGGTTTAATTTTAAAAGCTTTTTCTTATTTATGCAAATGCTACTTAAAGTCACACCGTGTGTAATTTGTATACACACGGTTTAAAATGATACATAGTGATTCGTATTTACATTTGATTTAAAAATCCGAGTTTGGTGTTCATATTGCCGTAAAATAAAAAATCATGCAAAATTTTACTATTCATATTTCTATTGCATGCACCGAATCGATCTTACACTACGACAGGTCAATGCCTAAACTGTTTCGACATCGCGGTTCTTATTTATAATCATATTATATGAAAAAGTTTATTTTACTTCTAAAATTTTTATATCAAATATTTCTTTGAAGGTGTCGTGACATTTTATGCATTCCTTGTATTTGTTTTATCTGCTAAGCAAAACTCAACATTTTTTGTTTTATAGGTTTATAGGTGTACTTATTTCATATATTAGAAAAGATGTTCCAGGTGTCAAGTTTACACCTGAATTTGATACTCCTCTCAATTCTTTTGTGAAATTTTCTCTTTTCCACTTGAATTCCAAATCTGCTCAACAAAGGCTGGCAATTTCATTAGTTCTGAATGAATGGGCTAAATGTGATGAGGTGAGTCATCATGTATTATATTCTTCTATTTAATTTGAGTGAGTAAAATATTTTTTATTTCTGTCTTATACATGGAGTTCTAAACTAAGAATTTTATCCCAAACATGGGTAACTGAGTAAAAGGATGTAGGGGTAAAGTAGGTTTTAAACTAAGTTTCCTCTACTGTGCAAATCATGAACTTGCACGAGAAGTAAATAAAAGGACGGGGGATCTTTTACTAGTTCTAAACTGAACGAAATGATGAATGGCCAGTATTGGTCATTCGCATGTTTATCTAATAATTAACAATGTTTCTATTACTTCTATTCAATAGGGTGCATAGCGTTTTTAAAAAGTGCTTAAAGGTGCTTTTTCCATTGGGTGTTTTTAAAAAGTGCTTAATTTTCCCTTTCCCAAAATGAGATTTTTCCTTTACCGTGTTGATTTTTGCTACGAATTATGCAAAAAGACGCAATTCACATTGTTCTATTCAACTTTTTCACAATCAATTCAACTCCAATCTATTTTGGCGTATCGTCAGTCCATGGCGTATGAAAACGTTCGTTTTACATGATTCAAAATTTCATGATTTTTGACAATTGTCAAACACAATGCCAATTTTTTTTTTTTTTTTTTTTTTTTTTTTTTTTTTTTTAGAAAATTGACTAATTTTTAAAATTGTTTAATTGTTAAAATTAACTAAAACCGTCAATTGTCAAAAACTTTCCAATCCAGCCTAACTATAATATTTTTTTAAAGTGCTTAAAAATATTTTTTGAGTGCTTGAAAAGTCCATAAATGGTGCTTATTTTTTGTTGAATAATTTGGCTACGCACCCTGTTTAATACTATGTCTATGGAGTTTTTGATTTTCTATCTAATACTAGGATTTCCTATCTACAAAAATCTCCATGAAAACACGGGTCCCTAAGTAAAATTATATACAGTGAAAAGTCCGGTATCATAAGTTTTAATGTAAACACTTCTACAATATGTTTCATTTATTTTTTTTTTTGCTTTATTTGTATCCAGTTTTCAATCTATGTTTAGACTTAAATGCTTATGAATGACTTTTTCCTATTTCGTATTTATCTATTAATATTTGTATTTTTTTCTACATAATACATAGCTGATATTTAATGTGTTTTAGGAGTTTGAGTTCCCGCCTTCAGTCAAGGAAAAATGTCTAGAATGTTTGAATGAAACAGTATATTTTGATGAAATAGCAGTTGCTTTTACAAGACTTCAACAAGAGTGTAAAGATTTTATATCACTCTTAAAGCATTATTCCATACCTGTTGATCCTGCATTTCTGACAGGGTGAGTATAATTTTTTTTATCCATTTTATTTTATGTTCTACACTGGTACTTAACGTTTTTGATATAATTTTAAATATAGAATAAAGTATTATTATTTATATGAATAAATATGAAGAAAAAAAATTTAATAGTTATTATTTTTTTAAAAAAATCCTTAATTATTACATGAAAATACTTTATTTTTTATCGTTTATTGCAAGTAACTTATAATTTAAAAAAAAATTTTGGTTAAGTGTAATTTGTTTACACAGTGCGTAGAGTTTTTTAAAAAGTGCTTAAAGGAGCTTATTTTCGTTTTTTAAAAGCCCTTAAAGATGCTTTTTATCATTGGGGATTTTTAAAAAGGGCACGATTTTTCCTTTTTGAAAATAAGATTTTTCTCTTTACCCTGTTTATTTTGCAATAGCGCATTTTTCGCATTGTTTTATTCCGCATCTTCACAATTCATTCAATGGTGCCCCGTCGGTCCATAGCGTATGAAAGCGCCAATCATTTTACATGTTTGATGAAATACTTGCAAGCTGGGTTCAGTGAGATTCTTGCACCCTCATGCACAACTCTGCTGCATTTTGCACGATATTCTGAATTCCAGACTTCATTTTCCACGGTCTGATATCAAATCAGAAACCTCTTGATCTTTTTATATTATCTTCTAATTTTATCAAGAAAATAGTTCTTTGACAGAAACTGGTTATTTTATTATAATCATGTAAAGTCTTTGAAATTGTTTTGCATTTTGTTAATGTATATAGTGCTATAAAATATTTTTCAAGTGCTTAAAAAGTACTTAAAAGGGGCTTATATTTTGTTGAAATATTTGTCTACGCACCCTGTTACATCAATTAATTATACAGTAAAAATGCAGATGTATAAGTAGAATGCCTAACCTAACCCAGCTCCAAAGGGAAGAATTTGAAAGGATACTAAAGACTAAGAGTGCAAGACAAAAGCACGTTACCTGCTTAAGTACAGATTGTTAAGAAAGAAAAAGGCTAGAAAACAATCTTTTGCAACATTTAGAGGCAAAACTGGCCGGTCGAGGAGTTGTTATATTTCATGAATAGGCATTATTTTAAAGGATAATAGCTATACCCTGACCCAAAACCCATCCTTTCGCAGTAAGCAATCCTTTCCAAACTTTACCAAATCAAAGCCACAATCACAATACGAAATCAGAATAAAAACATTTTCAGTGTAAGTAACAATAAGATTCTTAAAAATATTCACAGAAGGTACTGAATCTCCATAAAATAAATTATCCATTGTTATGCTGGTTCTAAAGTTTACAAAGTAAGTGTAAATAACTACATACAGTAGGTTATCATTCAGGCAACTATATACATAAGCGCAACAAATTTGAGATTGAAAAATTTGAAGGTATGGTTCAATATCAATTGTGAAAACACACTTTACACTTACAATTAACATATGTGTAAAAATTTAACATAGCTTTGATAGCAATTAAACGGTTAACTCGAAATAAATTTGATTTGTGGTATACTGTGTTGCAACAAAATTGAAAGTACAAAGAAATTTCAATTTAATTTACTGTGAGACCCAACTAATACTGTATACATGCATGCAACACATTGACACAAGAGTTAATCTTAAATCTTCACCTTAACAGATAAATAAATACATAAACATTGACCTAGTTAGAAAACATTTAATCTTTTAAATAATTTGAGCAATATTATTTTCATTATTCTAAAAAACTGGAGTAGCAGTACTCTTTGCTGTGTGATATGACTCATTTGTATACAGGGTTCATACGTACATGCTTGTAGTATGGTATGTAAACTTTATTACATGCCTGTATTAGCGTATGTAAAATTTATTTATTCTAACATACAAGTAATATATTTTTTATAGATCTGTATTTACATTTGAGCAAATTCTCAGCTTTACGGCATCTGTAGCTAATGCTTTGTGCACGATTAAGTTAAAAGCAAAAATTCAAGAGGTAAGAATAATTTTTGTTTGTGTTTTACTCTAATATATCACTCAATTAATGTTTGTATGTGATTGTTTATGTTTTTTATCATGCTGACTTACATTAGCTCATATATTTTATTTATTGAACCTATTACTCTGTTGAGATTTAATCCTTAACAAAAATACTTTGGGTTGTATTTGTGTGCAACCTAGTTTATCACTCTGTTTTATTTACCTGTTATTTTACTGATTTTAAATTCCATCACTATATTTCAATGCAGTGATGCTTCCATACATATCAATGTCTGATTAGCAATTACTATTTTTCAACTTGTTAGATTCAGATTCAATTTGATTGGTTCAAAATGAGGAAATAAAAAAATAAAAAAATCTAAACATCGAATAAAAAAAAAAAGTTGAAGCGACTGAGATTTAAATTAAAATACTAAGAAAACCATCATAAAAAGAAACAGTCAAAAACATAAAACAATCTTTTTTTAATTATTTATAATTAATCATAATTTCATATTTTAAGGAATAAAATTGGCTCATGAAACAAGACTGCCAAAAACACTGTATGTTCAAGCTTCTAATAAAAAAAAAATTTGAGTGAGAGGAAGACAGCAAAATGATTCCTCCATTAATCCATTTTTTATTTTGTTTGGTGAGTAGCAATAAAAAAAATTCTTAATGGGGAAAAATTCTTAATGGCAATATTCGTGATGAAATGGTCTGCATACATTATTGTGGACATTGATGTCGGATCAGGTGCAGAATGCTCTTCGTCACACATTTGTACATCCCTGCATTACATTTATCAGGATACATCAGCTAAATTAAAATCTCTGATGATTGACACATCAACGTTAGCATCAGTTTTACACTTATTGTTACCTTATTATTGATGTATCTCCCAGTCCTATTGCCTGATAATGCAAAAATTTTGTCAATGTTTAAGCAATCGTAAAGTAAATAACGGACATCTTATTCTCAAATTCAGGGGGGGGGGGGATCTTGTTTGATGTGAAAATTTATGTTATTTTTAATATATTTCCTACATAGAATTAAAGTTTCACCTGATGTGTTGTTGATAAAGTTTAATTTTGAATGGAAAAACATGTAACATTTAATTTACAGTTAATTTCAGAGTTAGCTTTATTGTTAACACTTTATGATTAATTCTTACTTAGACCTTATACTTATTTTCAAAGCCTTGTTTATTATTCCGGTGATATATTATTGTATCTCAATGTGTAGATTAATTTCCTCTGTAGAAAGTTGAGAAAATATATTAAAGATATTTTTCATAAATTTTAAAGAATCTTTCTTTTTTTAGACTGTTGAAGAAAGAAGAAGAATATTGGTGAAAACTACAAACCAAACTAGCAGTGATTTATCTAATCTATCTATCATGTAAGCAGCATTTTTTAAAATCTTAACATTTTCTATTTATTTTTAATGTGTTTGAATATACTATTTATGATATAGATTATCTCCTAAAATTAAAATCTTTAAAAAAATATATATATAATTTTTGAAAACTAAAAAGAAAGTTTTAAATGTACTTTTTACAAGGAAAAGATTATTATATTAGATATTAATAAAGCTGTAAGTCTGGTAACAGAATTTACCCGGGCTATTTGCAGCATTTAAGTTCATCTTTGACTCATTCAGACAGAGACTATTATTGTAAATATTTGGCCTAATCTAACATATATTTATCATTTTTTTGTGTAAAGCTGTTATATTTGATATAAATAAAGCTGTAAGTCTGTTTGCATAATTTATCAAGTCAATTTGTAGCATAATCTTTATAAATTTAAATTTGTTTGCAACTCAGTCCAAGTCAGACAGCATTTAGTGATATTTGTAAATATCAGGCTTAATTTAACATATATTTAGCAAATTTTGCATTGAAAAGTTAAACATTTTGCTCAAAAAGTTTGATTTAAAAATTAATGAAATTCTGTTTTTGTTTTACAATAATACTTTTTGGGTAATAGGAATACATTCCTATCCAATCTATTTACAGCTTGTAACCAAATGACCGTTTGGTTGCAGGTTGTATATGGACTGCATAAGATTTGTAAAAAATTTCACTGAAAGAATATTTGAAACTCTTAAAAATCATTATATTTTACTTATATTATTATTATTATTATACAGCTATTATTACTATTTTTTAACTTTTAAATCGTTCAGAAATTATTTTAGAGTAAAGAAATTATCTGCAAGAATCGTGTTAAATCTGTACTACTGCTGTGATGCAGGGTACTGCTGTGATGCAGGGTAAAATAATATGTAGGAATGTTATTTAGAAAAAATTAAATTAATTTATTATTATTAAAAAATGTGTTTCGAATATAGAATTAGTATGCTAAGTTTAGTTTGTGTCTGATTCCTCACATTTGATTTGTTTTGTTTGTTATTTATCTTGAGTGTACTTCGTCGTGTGAATATATGGCTATGTATTTCTCTTAGGGTGCAATCCTCAATTGCTGGTGCTCTGGTTTCCTTTAAACACTTACCTGAAAAATTAAATCCTGTTATCAGACCCCTGATGGATTCCATTAAAAAAGAAGAAAATGCAATATTACAAGTAATATTTTTTTATGAGTTAATAGAATAAATGACATTTGAAAAATAGTTGTAATTTTCAGAATGTACCTTATATTATATCTATTTTTAATATCAAGGGACAATGATTTCTTGCAAGAGTTCTATTTTTTTTTAATTTTGCAAAAAATATTTCTCAATTATAAAAGTCTTCAAATTTATATTTTTTATAAAAAATTAAAGAATTTTTAAGATATTATTGATAGCCATGTTATTGAAATATAGATTTTCTTACACTTGGTTATTAGAAAAATTGCAGCCTATTCTTCGGTAAGTTTTTCTGATAAATTAAAATATGTTTTTGACAATAATTTGCACCAGAAATGCACATTTTTATGTGCATGAGAAGTATGTTTAGAGTTATAAATATGTAACTGAAATGGAATATTAATCCAACATTTCAGTAGAATAGGTTTTGTGCATGGATATTTTGGTAGTATAAAAATTAGTGAAAGGTCCTTTGAAGTAGTTAGAAACTTTGTGAAGGGTCCTTTTTTGAGTTTTGAATTTTCACAAATGTTTCTTACACAGATGCAATTTCTTTCTAAATTGACTCCTGAAAATACTTCTTAAAAGTTATTGTAATTTCGATATTATTTTATCTTATTATATTTGTGTATTAAATTCATATACTCCAAGCTGTTATTGAAAAAACTAAATAAACATTTTTTCCTATGTGTCTAACGCTGCTTTGATTTTTTAGCGAGCATCCGCTCAGCATTTAGTGAACTTGATGAAATTGTGTTTTGAAAGAAGCAATGCTCCAAATGCTAAAATCATAAAGAATTTGACAAGTTTTCTTTGCTATGATATCATTAATTGGAACATGAGCAATGAAATTGTTGCTTCTGGTGGAAATGGTTCAGTCAATGAAAATCACTTACAACAAAAAACATGTGAAATAATTTCTCTCTCTAATATGCAAAAGGTAGTTGGATTTTTTTACACTTTTGAAGTTTTATATATTGATTTAGTTTTTTATATATATAAAAACTAAGGAAAGCATAATCAGTTATGCCATACAGCTAAGAGATTAGTAAGAACTTAACATACTTTTAACTTAAAAGTATTTTTAGGTTCTTCATCTTTAAAAAAATATATTATATCCTTTTTATCTTAATACTTGTGTTATGATATAAAATCATTTTGTGCTTTGTTATAAGTTGTTAGAAAGTGTGCTTTGTTATAAGTTTTTTATTACATTATTTTGTGATGATCAAATCTTTTTTCATTATCCTTAAAGGCAGCAGAAAGAGTTGTACTTCGTCGAAGTAACTCAACTACATCTAAGAAAGCGCTGTCTTTTCCTCCCGATGAAAATCCCATCGAAAATGAGGTAACTTTTTAAAGTATTCTAATCGAGGGGTTTAAGTAATGCTTTTATTAATCTTTATCCCAGGGGTGTTTGTGGTCTGATATTTCCAAAAATTTTAAGCTGTTATTTACAAAAATACTATGGAGATTTTTAAAAAAAAAAGTCATCTTAAAAAATTGCTGTAAATAAAATAAATTGCTGTAAAATAGTTTCTTATCTTATCTTGATATTTCAAAAGTTTCTGCCTAAGCTATGGGTAAATTTACTTTATTTTTTATAATGATTTGTTAACTTTTTTTCCTATTCTTGTTAGATTGTTGTATTAAAAACTTTCGAACTCAAAATCTGGAAAAGTTAAGGAGTTTGATTTGGCCAGCGCCAAACATGCGATCTTTGTGGGATCATTTGGCAAGAAGCCAAATTTCATGTATAGCATTCCATGGTATTACGACCTAAAAAACTTTAAATTAGAAAAGTGTTATTGGTTGCTAATATCCAGAACAGATAATAGGATAAATGGACCGATTGTCTATTCTTATTTTCGATTATGAAATTTATTCTTACAAATATTTTTCTCTTATAAGCTAATGTTTTTTATTGTTTATTTGCTTAATCCTCTATCATCTTGGTTTAATAAATGTATTTAATTAAACTTACAATCTATTGAGTCTTATTACATGCTTTATTACACTTAATTAAACCTGTCACTTATTAAGAATTCGTTGGAAGCATAGTTATTGCACCTGGAATTTATTAAGCAATAACTCAAATATCCTGGGGTCGATCCAGATCTTATTTATAAGGCTCATTTTTGTGAAAAATGGAAATTATATTTCTGAAAATTTCTTATTTATAAGAACATTCAGTTTTGGCAATCACTATACAACAATCGTAATTATTATTATTATTTTTTGTAAATACAATTGTTTTTCCATTTGTTTTTCGGCCGCTTTCCTTCGTTTTCAAATTAATTTCTATTTATATAATACGTTGTTACAAAATGCGAATTTCAAATTAGAGCCATCACTTTTTTCAAAACGTTTGTTTTTTACGATTTCATCATAAATTTAAGTCATCATCAGTTGCTTAATGATATTTAATCTGCAGTTATTTATAATTTTTCTGCTTCTTTAGCATGGTTTTACAGATTTTGATGTTTTTTATATGATGTTATGACGTTCGAATTTGTATTTTAAGTTATCACTTTTTGAACTGTTCGATTCATGCCGGTTCCATTGTTATTTTAATTCGCATGATGATCGTTTTTTCAGCAATAATTATTTTTTCTGCACTTTTTACATGGTTTTTCAAATCCATGCTATTTTCTGATCGTTATTTTTTAGCCTTTTTTTGCATGTTTCTTTTTTCCTAATTCCAATATTAATCTAATATAATGACAATACGCTTATTTGAGAAATAAGTTTTTGGCATGCTCGACTCGTTATTATTCTATTGTAATTTTCATGGATTTCTAATAGTTTTATGACAGCTATCTATTGATTTTTCAAATTCCGATGATTTTAATGCAATGTTATTGTGACATTCAATTTTAGGTTATCATTTTCTGACGCATTCGATTTATAATAATTGCATCTTAATTTCATGTCATTTGATGATAGTTTTCATCATTTTTTTCAGCATTATGTTAATTTTTTGTGGTTCACTGTATATTTTGACCGTCACATTATAAATTTTTACTGCGAGATTCGATTGGAATTTTCAAAAAAATATATGTGGAAAAGTCAGGAAATTTTATTCTTCTATTTGAGTAGCCTGATACACAATCATCAATCATTAATGAATTCATAGCATAACTTAATAATAGAAAATGTGTATATATTTTTGTATATGTATATTTTCATAAACTTATATATTTAGAGGTATATATTTCTCTATTTACGTCAAACAAATAAATTATTTTTAATTTTAATATTTGGTCTTTGAAGATATGAGGCAAAACTGCCTATCTAAATATGTTAAAGGCCGATAAAAAAAGCAAAATTGTCTGCCAGAAAACACCTGATTGTCTCTCTTTCTCCCTTTTTTCCTTCAAAAATGCTCCTCATGTGCATTTATAATGAATATTTTATAATATTCTAAAAATTACCTTTTTTCTCACTTTTTTCTTAAAATTGTTCTTCATTTTAAAAATGAATGATGTATTGTTCAGTGTATTTTTAGAAATGCTCTAAAAGAAAAATGTTATAATATTAAGTAGTCAAAAATGAGCAAAATTTAGAAAGCAAACTCCTAATTTCCAGTAGCAAAATTTCTTAATTTTACCTTATATTTAAAGACATTAAAGTTTGGAGCTAGCATGAATTTAAATGAATAACCACACAATGAAAAACTACATGAATAACTATGCGATAATATAAATAATTTTGTAAATTGATTATTAATAAATACTTCTATAGCTCTGCTGATAAGCTGATAACTTAAATAGCTGCAGTTTTATTATTTAATTGTGTTTCTCTACATTCATTTCCATGACGCGTAGCGTTTTTAAAAACTGCTTAAAGATGCTTATTTTCGTATATTAAAAGCCCTTAAAAGTGCTTTTTCATTGGGTGTTTTTAAAAAGTGCTTGATTTTACCTTTTCGAAAATGAGATTTTTTCTTTACCATGACAATTTTCGGCACATATTATGCAAAACCACGCTTTTCACATTGTTCTACTCAACGTGTTCACAATTCATTCAACCACTATCCACTTCGACCTATCGTCGGCCCATAGCATATGAAAGCGGCCAATATTTTACATGTTTGATTAAATATTTGCGAGTCCGCATGTGCGTCTACTGAGCTGAGTTTGATGAGACTCTAGCACTCCCATGTGTAACTCTGCTGCATTTTGCTAGATATTCTCAATTTCAGGCTTAATTTTTTGAACTAAAAAATCTTTCGATCTTTTTATGGTGGCTAATATAATCAAGAAAAGAGTTCTTTGTCAGAAACTAGTTCTTTTATCATGATCATGTAAAATCTTTGAAAATTATTTTGCATTTTGTTAATGTATATAGTGCTTAAAAATATTTTTTGAGTGCTTAAAAGGTGCTTATTTTTTGTTGAAAGATTTGGCTATGCATCCTAATTTCTAATATTTCATTTAGTTGCAAAAGAGTAATGAACTCCAAGCTAGGGGTGCTACTTACGTTTTCACTCATGCTGCTGAACATTTTGGAGTGGGTTTGCCAAACAGGTTGCCAAGATTATGGGAATCTGTATTTCAGCCACTTAATTCTTACGTTAATCCTAAAGAAACAGGTAAATATGTGATGTACTTTATGCATAAAAAATGTACACAATATGTATGCATGTTTTATAATTTATATTTTGATTATTTAGGATGTGATATGTTTAATAAGGAAATAAATATAATCGAGTTGTTGTGTAGTTTACAAGTTTTAAGAGTCATTTGTCCATATCTTCATCCGAAACTCCATTCTGAGGTAATTATTATACTTTTATTTTTAATAAGCATTTTTGATTGACTAGTTATATATGGGGGACATTATGTAATTTCTGTCTTAAATATATATTTTTAGAATGCTTGTTAAAATTTAAATTATGTATGCATTAGTGGCCAGACACTAATAATTAAACTAAGACAAAAAACGACTGCATTCAAATTTGTGAAGAAATCAAGATAAAAAAACAGGTTGATTTGCTGATGAAATTTGTCTCTGTTTCCTCCAGCAATCAAGCAGGTTTTGGAGTTTTCATTTTTGTGTTCCTGAAAAGTGATTTTTTTTATTTTCACTCTTAAATTATTTAACTGCAACCCCCAGCGTGCATACTTTTTTTACTTCATTTTTGATGAGGATTCTTATAATATAAAGGGTTGAACATCCTGTACATGTATTTTTCATATTGTTTATGTAAATATGTCCCTTTTTTATTTCTAAAATTAGAAATTAAACTTTGTACATACTTCAATTAATATTAATTTATATTTTGTGATAGATAAATATGCTTAATTTTTCTAAAAATTTAATTTAAAAAAATGCTAAAAGTTCTTGCTATTTATATTGTTATCAATTCTACCACCAACATTAAGTTCTTTAGCAAGTACTTATTCTTGTTATAAGTTTTTTATTTGCTTGAGCTGTTTTTTTATAATTGTTAAAAATCTTTATTATTTTGAACATTGTCAATATCTTTTTAGTTAGAAAATGTCTTGCCTTCTATTTCCTGTTGTTTGGAATATCCTTTGCCCTTTGTACGTCACAAAGCTGCCTCTTGTTTGGGAACACTGGGTAAAGTAATCACTTCCTCTACAATGAACATAGTTTTAGACAGCATATTAGTTAAGTTGGGAGCATCTGACAATGATGTACAGAGACAAGGTGCCATTGAAGCTGTATCTTGTATCCTTCAATATCTTTTTTAATATGCATATGATATTCATGCTTATTTTTTTACCAAGGACAATGAAAAAACAAATCACTTTTCTTAAGAATGTTTACTTTTCTATGAATTATGATGAAGTAGAAATGTTGATGTCTTTATTTTGTTGTTGTTGTTGCACAAAAACTCCAAAATTTTACCACTATTATACAGTAGTACCTCGATCAATGGTTTCTCAAGGGCCTCATTCATTACAAACGATAGATATGGGAAAATGATGACCTCTGGTTAACTTAAAATATCAAATAATGACAAAATGTATAGAAATTAATAAATTTACAATAAGCCTAAAAAAATTTTATTGCAAAAAAATTAAGTAATTCCTGCAAAATTATTTATGACGCAAAAGGAAGATAAATAAGTATATTTATTTTAAATATTTGGAAATCTTGGTTCTCTTTCTTCTCAGAGTGCAAACAGCAAATCTTCAACATTTGTTGCAGATTGCATTTTCTGAAAGATGCTGAACAAATTGCACTTTCTGAAAGTTCCTTTGAATAAAAGTTTTTCATTGTTTTGAAGGCTTTAAGGTCTACCACAAATGTTTGCTCTGATTGGTTGTGCTATATTCAGTCTTCATCGGTGACACTTTGCACTTCCTCAGCTTCTGCAGCCATTTCTTAAACCAATAATACCACAAGTTCCAAAATTTTTATCAACTGATGCATAAACATCAAACCTGTTGTTTGAGGCGTTTTACCCAAAACTGTAATAAATTCACATTTTCTTCGGCATCAGAAGTTACTGTTTTTCTTTTCGAAACAAGTAAATTAAATTTTTTAAAAAAATTTTAAAATTTCTTAACAATAGAAACGGCAATCTGCTAGTTTTAAAAAACAATCTAAACGAGTATTGTTAACATTATAAAAATAGTATTTGTGGAGGGACCAATAATACTAGGCGGTACTTTACAGTAAAGCAAAAGATGGATCCTGGTTCGGCTGTAGAACTATTCAATATTAAAAACAAACCTGGTGAAGGTCTAGCATTGGCCTTGAAAGTAATAAACACTGCAGAATATCAATCTATCCTTTGCGATTTTTTATAATTGTCTAATATGATTATAAATTAAAACAAAGTCATTTTTGAATGAATTATACTATATCCCCCAAAATTGTTGTAGTATTTTCTTATCTGAAGTGAGAATTTTATCTTGCACAAAGCTATGCCCAATTAAACGGAGTTCAACTTTTACTTTTTGTAATTTGAACAAACTTGTTAATTCTTTTTATTTTTACTGAATTTTTTAATATCTCTGTCTGAAGCAAAAGAACTTTTTACATTTTGTTTTAAACTTCTGACTGTCTCACACGTTGAAAATTGCATTCCAAACTGCTCTCTGCTCTGCTTTCCAATTTTCCTGTGTTTTTCGGTAAGGAAAAGATGTATATGGGGGAAAAACTGTGGGGTGCCAAATGATGAAAAAAATTCTTTAATCCATGTTTTAAACTCTATCAGCAAAATAAATGTGAGTATTTTTTTGTTTTTTTTTAGATTACAAATTTATATTTTTTAAATTTTATTTAAAAAAAAGTTGTTCCTGGTATCCAATTTTGTTTTTAAATCTCTAACTGTTGTTCCATTAGTTTATGACAGTTATTACAATATTTTTTTATTTATTAATTAGTACATAAAAAAATTGGATTTCAATTAGCCTTTATTTTATAATTATATGTTTACTTCCTTTTACTAATGCACTAAAATTTAGAAGTCATTGGTCTATTGGTCCTAAATAAAATAAGACATGAATATTGGACAAATAACACATTTATCTCTTTGGGACATTTTACAAGATCTGGTGGAGTTATTTCATTACTGTTGTGGTTCATCCAAAAAAAAAAAAAAAAAAAATTGCATTTGCTAATTAAAGTCAGTTTATTGGGTTCTATTTAAGGTTAAGACATGATCAGTCTTAAACCTAAAAAAACTTATCCAATTTTGAAATAGGGGTGCTTGTATAAAGATATGAAGGACATAGGTAAGTCAGTGGCATAATCGTGGTGACATTGTCACAGAACGTTACTGAGTTTTTTTTTAAGTTGACGCTTCTTTTACTTTAAATTAGTAACATGTATATTTGTTATTATTAAAAGTATCTTGCAGAAAGATTTTAGTATTAGAGAGGTATGTAGCAGAAAACCTGAAGAAATTCTGAGATAGAGGTCATAAAACAATGATGGATTCAAATAACACATATATTTAACTAGCAGTACAAATTTAATGCTTCCACATTTTGTTAAAAAATCATTTTAAAGATTTTAATAATTTTTTATTAATTTTATGTATATATTTTTTTATTTCAAAAAATTATAGCTTAATAAATATTAAGCTGCACTTGCTTGATTCAAGAAGAAAACTATCTGTTTGTACATCATAAACATTAGTACACACAAAATAAAGTGCACATTTTTCAAAATTAGCATAACCTAAATTGAACTTACTTGGAATGTAGTAAAACTTTGTAGATTGGTCTTGAGCCTTAAAGTCTTGCTATTATGTCCATTATTTTATCATTATACCAAACCTTTATTATTCTATCACTTTAGATCCGAATAATCTTTATTTATGGTAATTTTTTTACTTACCATTCAATGTTTTGTTTGAAATCTAAATTTCCCTCTTAATTGGGAAACTTTATTATGGTATCTTTCACTGTTGCTATATGATAATATTGTGTTTCACGCCTTGACTTCTCGACAAGGTGTTATTGAAGAGTTAGGTCTCGAAATTGTACCATACATTGTATTCCTGATTGTGCCTATGTTGGGACGAATGAGCGACCAAAATGAACAAGTGAGGCTGCTTGCAACTTATTGCTTTGCCTCATTGGTTAAACTTATGCCTCTAGAAGTAAGTTTGAAATTTTACTCTACTTCTATATTTTATCTTTGTATAGTAGCCCTTTATTATTTTTATGATTAAAAGGAAACAAAAAAAAGTTGTGCATAGTTTAGTCGTAAAATTATTAAAAAAAAATTAATTCAGTTAGGAAAAAAAAACTGAACACCTTTATAACTTTTGATTTAATGATCGGACTTTCAGGAACTGAAATGATTCTAAGGTTTTAACCTTAAATATATTAATTAATTTGTGGAGGATATTTTAAGTTACAAAAAGAGGTACAGAAACATTTTTTTACGCTATACATTGAATTAGCGTACCTTTTTTTGCAGTGGATTTAAGATTTTTGACTTGTAAATCATGGAGATGACTTTAGTCTTGAAAAAAATTTGGTCTAAATATTTTAGTCTAGAGAGTGGCTCAAAGTTTGCACTCTTGTTAATTTCACTTTTTGCTTGCTTCGCCATATCTTGGAAATTTAAAATTGAAAATGATCATTTTAGAATTTTTCTTCACTGGAACACCCCTGGGTGCACCCTTGCCTTTGAATTATTGTTACAAATACTTCTTATATAATTATTATTATTGAATTTTTTTAGGGTGGTATAAACACGTCTTCAACACTGGATGCTAATCTGTTAGCTAAGAAAGAAAAAGAAAAAAAGTTTTTGGATCAACTGATGAATCCTAAAAAGGCTGATCCATATACAATTCCCATTCCTGTGAATGCTGAGCTACGATCTTATCAGCAGGTAATTATATATATTTTTACACTTTTTTATTATTTTTACATGTTTTTTTTTTAATATTTTGAATGAAGGTAATTAAAATATATTTTTAAACAACTAGGTTTTCTTTTTAAAAACCAATAAAATGATTTAACTGTTGCTGTTAAAATTTGATACAATGCCAAATTCAAAATTTCCTTATAAAATTTCATTTTAACATCAAAAAAAACTGCATAGGTTTTGGAAATGTTAATAATTAGTTCTATTATATATGCTTTTGTTTTTGAGGTTTCAACCATTCACATTGATAAAAATTTTTAATCTTTTTTTTATTTTTTAAATAGGATGGAGTTAATTGGTTGGCATTTCTGAACAAATATAAGTTAAATGGCATATTGTGCGATGATATGGGGTTGGGGAAAACACTGCAATCAATCTGCATACTTGCTGGGGATCATTACTTACGTCAGAAAACTTACAAGGTAAGTTTGGTTTTTCTAATTAAAATTTTAGAAATGCATAATGTTTAGAAATTGAATACTACCCTGAATTTGATCTAGGTAGAAAATATATTTTATTAAAAATATTCTTTTTATTTTTAATTTTATCAAGTAATTGACCTTGTAAGGTTTGAATAACTTTTTAATTGCTTATGTAAACCATTTTCGATACATTACTTTTGTATAAATTATCTTGGAAATTATAAAATTCTTTATTGGATAGGAAGTTTGCTTAGAAAAAGGTTAGAAGGTATTGCAAAGTTCAACCCAACTGAGTTGTATTAAACCAAAAACTTTCTGCAACATCATTGACTAACTAAAATATCCTAAAATGATATTTGTGTTTCATTACAATTCTATTTATTACGTTAACACAAAAACACAATTTAAAAAAAAAATGTTTAAAAAGTTTAAAATTTTGAAAGTAAAATGGTTTAAATTATTCCAAAATTGAGTTGTTTTTTTGAATTTTTATTTTATCAAGTAGTTGACCTTGTTAGGTTTCAATAACTTTTTATTTATTTATGTAAACCATTTTTTATACGTTACCTACATATAAATTATCTTGGAAATTATAAAATTTTTAATGAATAGGATGTTTGCTTAGTTAAAAGGTATTGGAAAGACCAAAACCTAGCTGAGTTGTATTAAGCCAAAAACTTTCTGCAGCATCATTGACTGACTAAAATATCCTAAAATGATTATTTGTGTTTCATTACAGTTCTATTTATTACATTAACACTAAAGCATTATTTCGAAAAAAGAAGAAGAAAAAAATTCAAAATGTGATAGTGAAATGGTTTAAATTATTCCAAAATTATATATATATATATATATATATATATATATATATATATATATATATATATATATGTATATTAATTATCTCATTTTTTTATATTTTCCCATTTTAAGTTTTTGTATGTTTTATTTGTTTATTTTTTCACACAGAGTGCTTATGTTTGTCTACATTCTATGTATCTGTCAACCAAATACAATTTAATGTTCTCTGTTAAATGATTCTTTCTATTTTAAGCATTCCATTTTTTATGCTGAAAATTCTATTAATTCTTTTATAATATTTCAAAAATATTTAAGCAAAAATTTCTCAATATTTATATTAATATTTTTTTATTATTCTATGTTCTTGAAAAAAATTTTAAGCTGGAAATCATAAAATATTTTATTAATTGAAAGCTGGTATACTTGACAATCTCATATTATATGTCAAGTGTTAAGTTCATGTATTTAACAAAAAATCAATTCCCTTTCATTTTTCATTTGTTCACAGTTTTGTAATTGGTAGATTAATGTATTATGCATATTTCTATTATGTGATTTACAAAAAATTTAAAATCTATTTGAAACTCTGATTTCTTATCCCCCTCCAGAGTATTGAACTTTCATTAAAGGAAGTAACAATAGACAGCATTATTTGTATTTAATTTCTTCATATCATCACTTCTTCATTTTATCATATATTTCTTAATTGAAATTTTTTCTCACCTAAGTAATTCAATTGCTGTAATGATAAAAAATATGAGGTTTTGCAACCTTGTTCACTAACTCTTCTTTGGATATTTTATGTATGTATACTTCAAAATATTATGTATACCTCAAAATAATATTTTGTTAAATTTTCTATAGAAAATTGTACAAATTTTACAAAATATTTAATAAATCATTAAAAAAATAATCAAGCTTAATATAAAGTATAATTAGGCTGTTAAAAATTTTTAAAGAAAAATTTTTTTTTTTGTATTATGAAATTACCTTTTTATAAAATTAGAATGCGTTATCAAAATAAAATCATATTTTTTATCATTCAGGAAAATAAGCAGGCAGATTGCAAACCACTTCCTTCTTTGGTTGTTTGTCCTCCTACCTTAACAGGACATTGGATTTATGAAGTGGACAAATTTGTGGATACCTGTTATTTGAATCCTCTACATTACACTGGTCCCCCTGCTGAGCGAATGAGGTAAGTAACATTTTTCACTGCAAGTTTCACTACATTTGCTAAATTGCATCTAATTCAAGGATTATCTCAAAATTGAGATTGCCATTTTTATTACAAATTTAAAAATATATTTAATTATAACATTTACATAATTTTATAAGCCTAGTTGGCATTGCGTTGGACTCCCGTTCATGAGAACAGGAGTTCAAATCCAGTCGGCCGAAAATTCCTCATGTGGTAAATGGTGACTGGTGCACGTTAAATCTGTCGGGTCATAAAGCCCTTCATGTTCCCATAGCAAATTATGTCTCTGAGGGTATTGAATTGAAGATTGATTGTTCTCTGGTCCAGGTCGAAATTACGATCATGTGGATGAATGAATGAATGGGTCCACCCTATAAACGGGTGTGAGATATGGGTGTGGCAGAAATGGAATTCTTGGCCATAGATGACACCACTGGAAAACAAGGACAATCGCACCCCTCTATCTTAATAGCCGACAACAACAACATCATTTTAGAGGTTGAACATTTCTCATTCAGGTTAGAAGCTCTGTAGATGGTGTGGCAAATTTTGTCATGTTATACCAGCTCCCTGATATACCCTTCAGAAAACATTGGACCTTATCATTTTCTCATTAAGGAGCTGAATAACCTTTTGACCAAATGTTCATTTAAATAAGGAAGCAGATAATAGCCACTTGGTTCTAAATTATAGTAATAGAAGAGGTGTAATGATGCTTCATTGAAACTTTTACAATATAAAATTTCACAATATCTGTCAACATTTATTGTGGTTCCAGCTCACATAACATTAACCTTGTTCAACTTAACGATTCCTCTGGGACAATGAGGTGAATTTTCTTATCGACATGGCCATGAGCTGCTATGACATGAGCTTTCAAAAACTCTCATCATTCACAAAAATGCATGGACATTATTTGTGTTTTAAAATAATGTAAATATTGAAAAAAATAAACTGAACAGCATTTCTAGAAAAAAATTTGAAATATTACTTTTGGAATTACCCTTATACATTTTTATGCCTTTGAAGCAATTAATGTTTGAAAATTGTATGGTGTATTTATAGTTTTACAACTAAAGACTCTACTTTTTGAAAAATATTTTGCAGAACAATCAATGTTTCTGCAAAAATAAATTATGTCTAGACTAGAACTGTAGACTTCCATATCCATGTAGCAAAATTTATGTGCAAATGACGTTAAAGATAGTATAGGCTGCTGGTAACTTTCGTTTCATTATGTAGGCATTTATACATAATTTAATATTTTACCACCTTAATTTCTTTCTTCATGAAAATATAGTTTGCAAAATGAAATTATTAATCATCTTTTTTAATTGGCAAGAGTATTTATTTTTGATGATGCTCGCAGATCATTCTGTTACTTTGGAAGTTCACATATGTATAAAATTAAATTTATAATTCATGGGTTGATTTTTTTATTCTATATAAAATAATAATAAGAGCTATTAATCATAAAGTTGGAATCTGACAGTGTACTCTCTACTTGAATCCACCTCTATGGTATTAATACTTTACTCTCACTTACAATAATATTTAAAACTTTGGTCCATTTTTTTTTTTTTTTTTTTTTTTTTGTATTGTTTTTGTCAATCAAAAGAAAATATTCTTCCTAGCAATGCTTCCTTCTAATATAATATCTCTGAAAATAATTTTGAAACTAAATTAATTATAACTTATTTATTTCTGGTTATTTCAATAAAGCAATATATTGATATATATAATTTAGAGGTTTAGAAGTTTATTTACAAGCATGTTCAGTTACTGAAAATCAAGGTTTTTATTAAGTATTCTTTATAATAAAAAGTTTTTCAACAATGTTGAATAGTAATGCTTTTTTTTCTCTTTTTTTTTATTTGCTGTTAATGACATTCTTTGTACTCTTGTAATTTATGTTTATATATGAAATTACAGTTGTTGTTTTATTTACGTAGGCTACGACCACAAGTTAAACACCACAATTTAGTTGTGGCATCCTATGACATAGTGAGAAATGATATCGATTTCTTTGGTGCTATTCATTGGAACTATTGTATTCTTGATGAAGGACATATAATTAAGAATGGAAAAACAAAAGTATGAATACATGAATTAAATACGTTATGACTGTTATTAACTTTATCTGTTTATTTCATTAAAAGTTTTATTACTTAGGTTATGCTTTGAATATTGGTATGTTCAAAATAATGTAAACATTATTCTTTTCTTAAATTTATTTTTTTACCTTTCTGGCTAAACATTTTATTTTTTGAAATATCTTAGTTTAAATATTTTGCTCTATTTAGTTTACCTCTTTGAAGCAGGTGGGGCACTGGTTTCCCTTTTATATATATATATATCAGGGTGGCCACCCACCTGAAAAACCTGGAATTATCCTGGAATTTTTTTTACACTGGAAAAAACCTGGAAAAATCAGGGAAATTTGGATAAAAACCTGGAAAAATCAGGGAATTTTAAAGAAAAGCTGGAAATTTTTTCTTAGATATTTTTTTAATTTCACTAAATTAAATTATTTACCAATTTTCTTAATTTAAATTATTTCATCCATTATACCCACATTTTTTAGACGGAAATGTATCGCCAAACAGTTAAATTGTTATCAACTTGGCTATATTTTGCTTGCATCAAAATTTGCTCGATTATAACCCTGTTAAACTAGAATGCCACATAGAATTCTCCCATGGTTGCTAAACAAATGTAGAAACCTTTGATGTCTATGGAGATTATGGGACTGCGCAATTTAGGAAACGCAAAGATTGTGGTGGACATGGAAGAAGGGGTTAGGATATTTGCTTCTGTTTTTAAATTCTGTCCGTGGGCAAACTTGAGCCATTTATGGCTCAAGTTTGTTCTGATGCTTTGGTGGTAATTTTTTTCTATTTTGACAAAATGAGTCATAATGTTTTTGTGTTTTTAACTTTATAAAAATCTCCAAAAATTAGTAGGGTATAATTTAATAACAATAGACTTTATATTGCACTCTTTTTCTGAAAGCTTTTGTACTCCCATTCAAAGGAATTCTTTGGAATTCTTTAAATGTTTTAATTTCAAATAAGGAAAAAAAATCAAAAAAGTATAAAATTTAAGGAATTTTATCTTTTTCTTTCTTTCTTTATAGTATAGAACAAAAAAATTAGACAATTTTTCATTTGTGGCATTTATTTTTGTATTTTGAATCTCTGAAAATAATAATGCTAATTCAAAACAACATTATTTAAAAATTTGTCTTGAGATATTGGTTTAAAGAAAGTATGATGAATGAATTTTATACAAAGCACTGGTAAGATAAAATACAGTATAATGCAGTATACAGTACAGCTTCATATTGAAATGTAATTACAGTGATTCACAAAAGTGTTCGTACACTTATGACTTTCAATGAAATAAGACTATCTATTAATTAAAATGAATATTTCAGAATGGATATTTAATAATAAAAAATGTATTCTAATCTTAACAAACTGTATGGAATATTTTAAAAACAAAGGAAAAGTTTATTTTAAAGAAATCAATCATCAAAAATTAACAAAAACTTTATCCCACAAAAGTCATTGTACACTTAAAAAAAAAAAACAACTCTGTCATAGTAAATATTCTAATTTTTCGCTAAATTAACATTTAGTAGTTTCCTTTCGCATCTACAATAGCTTTTATAAGTTTGTAAATACATGTAACTAGTTTTTTTTTTTTTTTTTTTTTTTTTTTTTTGTCGGAAGAAATTTATGCAGAATATTTTTTTAAAAATTTTGCAGAAATTTTTACAACACTCTATTGCGAACTTATGAATTTTTCCAAAAATTTTATTATTTTAATCTCTGATATGAAGTCCTCCTTTTATGCATTTTATCACATATTGCACAGTACATACCTCTTATGATGACAAATAATCAAATTTGGTCTATTGTTTTATTAGTACCATGAGCCGTTTTTAAATGATAAAATATTACGGAGTTAGCAAGCAAAAATTGAAATATAATTTTGCTATCCTAAGTTTGATGTTAAATTGCAAATAAATAAATAAAACATTAAATGAATAATAATTAAATAAAAAAATTAAAGCAATTGACGATAATTTTAATTCTGAAATCCGAAAACATTTTACTGTCCGATGACTTTCGTGGGGTAAAATTTTTGTTAATATTTGATTATTGATATCTTAAAAATTAACTTTTGCTTTATTTTTAAAATATTAAATGCAGTTTTGCTAAGAATAGATTATACTTATTATCAAATACCCATTGTTAAATATTCATTTTAATTAATGAATTTCTATTTCCTATTTCAATAAAAGTTATAAATGAGCGAAAACTTTTGGGAGCTACAGTAATTATAAAAATTTATTGATATATGATCACTTGAAACGGTTTTCCTTTGCTTAATGAAAATATATTAAACAATACTTAACCAAGGCTTTATTGGTCATTCTGTTTTTGCCATTTTGTAGGTACACTTTGAGCAAATACTACTTTAAGTAACACAATAAAAAAATTTTATTCAATAAAAACAATATATTCTACAAGACATATTATTTGATGCTAAACATATTATTTTCCCCACGTGTCCTAATGTGTTAAAAATTAATGTTGTACCAAAACATTAAAAAACAAAATCTTGTCAAAAAAAGTTTTTTTTTTCAAGATGAAATGTTAAAAAAATGACTTTTTGAATGAAATATTTTATAATATAGACACTTTTCTTGTACAAGTCCTACACTTTATGAGAAAAAAAAACAAACAAACATGGATCTGGAAATTTTAAGATTTTTACCTGGAAAACCTGGAAATATCAGGGAAATATGAAATCTGATTTGAGTGGCCACCCTGATATATATATTTCTGATTCTCTAATTACAAGCAAAAATATGTTTTGGTATTTTTTAATCATAAACAATAGTCTAATAGTTACTAAGAAAAATCTGTAAGATTATCGAAATTACATTTGTACGAAAACATAAAATCTAAAAGTAGTTTGGGAGGGAAAAAAATTCATTCATATTCAAAAATTAATCAATAATTGATTTTGTAAATTAAAGAAATTTCAGTGATGAATTATTGTTTCTGTTAGATCTAAATAACTGAAAATTTAAAAAAATTTTGCTTGAAAGTGAGCCATGTTTGGACGATTTTACATTTAACAGCATTTCAACTATTAAAATGCTAAATAATATCTAAAACATAATAAATATCATATAAATATCATAATAGTATCATAATAAATATCATAATATCATAAAACATAATATCATAAAACATAATATCATAAAACATAATATCATAAAACATAATAAATACATAAAATCTAAAAGTAGTTTGGGAGGAAAAATAATTCATTCATATTCAAAAATTAATCAATAATTGATTTTGTAAATTAAAGAGATTTCAGTGATGAATAATTGTTTCTGTTAGATCTAAATAACTGCAAATTTTGAAAAATTTTGCTTGAAAGTGAGCCATATTTGGACGATTTTACATTTAACACAGCATTTCAACTATTAAAATGCTAAATACAATATTTTTCACTTATTTTGGCCTAAAATTAATACAAAATAATAAATAAAAAAAAGGATGAAAAATATGTTTAATAAAATTCTGTGTCAAAGGGTTAAGTATTATTTTTTTTTTGCTAAATATTATTTTTCTCTTCAGTGAAAATTTTGGTCAAATCACCCTTTATAACAAACAAAAGAAATCAATTTTCAGCATTATATATTGACTTAAGCTTAATTTTTATTTATTCCTATCATACATTATTATTATTAATAGTTTCATTATTTTTTTCTTAGTTGGCAAGAGCAATAAAGCAATTATCAGCAAATCATAGACTCATTCTGTCTGGCACTCCCATTCAAAATAATGTCCTAGAATTATGGTCTTTGTTTGACTTTCTCATGCCTGGATTCCTGGGCACAGAAAAACAATTCACTGCTCGTTACAGCAAGCCTATTTTACAAAGCAGAGATGCAAAATCATCCTCTAAAGAACAAGAAAATGGTAATCGTCATTTTGATACTTTTAAAGTGGCATATTGTTATTGATCACATAAATATTGACATAAATGATGTCTTTTATAGGTGTCTTAGCAATGGAATCATTACACAGACAAGTCCTTCCATTTGTTTTGAGAAGAATGAAAGAGGATGTATTAAAAGATCTTCCACCAAAAATTATACAGGATTACTATTGCGAACTAAGTCCTCTACAAGTAAGAATATTTTTCACTCTGTACTGTTGAATATTTTTCACTGAATATACACTGAATATTTTTCACTGTTTACTTTGTACTGTTGTGAAACCATCTTAATCATTTTAGATACAGGGTCACTACAGGCAACTAATATGCGACTATGGCAACCTTTTTTTCCCTGAGAAGGCTAAAAAAAACAACTATTTTCAGATAAAGGAGACTTTTCTGTACTCCTAGCGATGTTTTTTTTAGCATAAATTGGGTTGACAACCTGCAGCCGTGGGAGATTCTGAACACAATGAATTTTTTCCTTAAACAAATAAAAAAAAATTTAGTCATAACTTTTTAATGCAATCAGTTCGCACAGATTCCACAGATTGTAAGTCTGTTTTATTTCTTGATCGCCATTTCAATGGTTATTGCTGCAAAATTCTGCATGATTTTAAAAAACCCAATTTTTAATAAAATATTACAATGCGTGAACTTCGAATTTGAGTAATCACTTTTCACAATATATATATGTATATATATATTGATGTAAAAATTTAGTGCTAGAACACTAGCGTTTATATAAAAATTATCATATTTGCCACCAACTGGACTAAATGGATCATGGTCTATGACAATTATGTCATTTAATAAAATTTTAGTCATACATTGAAATATTTTTGTCCTTATTTAGGCAACTGTTTTCAAGCTTTAGGCTACTAAAAGCAACTATTTTGTTCATTTTTTTCTGTGGCAACCCTGTAGATATTACTACACAAGGATATTTTAAACATTTTATTCATTACTTTTTTTAAGTTTAGTATTTAAAAATTTTTTTATTTTTTTACTTGTGCTCTTAACAAATTTATCTTTGTCAATGCCTTAGTAAGTATTTTAAATTCTCAGTGCATAACAGGGGAACGGTTTCAGCCTTGTGGTATTGAGTTATCACATTATGATTGCTAATGGGTGGTTCAAATATTTTATAAGCATCTAAAGGAGAGGGGATTACTTGTAAGGGGGAGGTGCGGTATGAATGACAGGGCGCATAGTGTTTTTAAAAAGGTCTTTAAAGATTCTTATTGTTGATTTACGTTTTTTAAAAGCCCTTAATGGTACTTTTTTCATTCAGGGTTTGTAAAAAAATTGCTTAATTTTTTATGTTAAGAGATTTTTTTTTTCTTTGCCGTGTCGATTGTCGTTCACAAAAAATGCATGATTTTCACAATTTTCTCTGCAATATTTATCAGAAACTAGTTATTTTATCATGATTATGTAAAGCTTTTGAAAATGTTTTTGAATTTTATTGATTTTTTGTTTATAAATTAAGAACTTTAAATGATAGAAAAAAAATAATTTTTATTAATTGCACAGATCCTAATTATGATAGTTTTTTTTAAAGTGACTAAAAATATTTTTGAGTGCTTACAAAGTATTTAAAAGGTGCTTCTTTTTGTTTTGAAAAATCTGGCTATGCACCCTGTATAGAACTGAATAAGAACTAAAATATTTTTTATATATACGAAAAAAATTTAACGAAACTTTTGTGGAAAGAAGAGTTGGAAAAGAATTTCTTCAAATAGTTAGAGCAAAGAGTATGAATCTCCGAGGGAAAACACAAAATATTTCCTAAGAATCAAAGATTTTTCAACATAGTTGATGCAAGTCAGTTTTGTATGAAAAATTTTCTTCTTAATAATAACTAAAATCGAACAACACCATATATTATTAATGTTTGAGGCTAGTTTCGCAGAATTTAACAAAGTAGAAAATACTACCATATTTCGATATAACTATGATAAAAGTTTTTAAGTAAAATAAACACATTACTATTAAATATTATCCTAAAGTCATTGGATTTAACCCTGAAATTCTATGTTTAGAGTAGAAGTATTGACAAAAAATAAGGGGTTGCAACTTTTTTATGTTACATGCAAGGAGGTTCGCGATTTGCTTATTTATGCTGACAAAAAGATCTGACAGGTTTATGTAGTATTTGAACAACTCAAAAGGAAGAAGAAACCACTGTATATTCTGGTATATAAGTTAACTGTTTCTGGTATGTCAGGTGTATAAGTTGACTGCTTAATAAACCAAAAAATTAGTAAGTCTGCAAAAGCTTCTCAAATTTAAAATATTTCACTTTTGTTCTATCTGTTTGTTCTATTTGTCCACAAATAAAGATTTTATGAGGTGCCCCCTCCAATAAAGGCGCATTAACAATTGCTGTAATGCGACGTACCGACACTTTAAAATCTTCTTAAAATCATCGAATTGCTAATACTTTGGCTGGGGAGTAGACGAATTTTTGTAAGACTCTGCAAATGAGAATGAAATGAATCCATTGCAGAGTGGAATACATATGACTTAACTGATAGCATTATTGAATCAGACACAGACGATCTGGAATGTTTAAATTTGTAACTTTATGGTTTGTTTCAATAGTTTTATTGTGATATATATATATATTAATATTCTTTAATAAATTATCTTAACTTTTCTTATCCATATTTACATACTTTAAAATATTGTTTGTAAAAAAAGCTTTATACATAAAGAAAATATGATGAGAGAAAATGCAATATAAACTATATAACATATTAGAAATAGTTTTTGAAAGGAATCAGTTTATACAGTTATTCATATCTGTCTCATTGCTCATAATGCATTGATATTTCACAATCAAATTTCCGACTTTATCACCAGTGTATAAGTCAACCCTCTGATTTTGGAAAATTAACTGTAATAACATAAATTATAACATAATAACTCTAATAACATAAGTTATCATAAATTAACATTAATACGATCACAAATTTCACCATCAAATATCCAACTTTATCACCAGAGTATAAGTCAACCCTCTGATTTTTGTAAAAAATTTTGGGCTTGAAAAGTCAGCTTATACACCAAGATGTACAGTAAGTGTATAAAAAATAACTTAGAATAATCAAAGTAGTCAGATAAAATAATCTGTACTCTAACATTTAAAAAAAAACTTTAATATTTATTTTTACTGTAGGTTCGCTTGTATGAAGACTTTACCAAAAGTAGAGCCAAACAATCAGTAGAAAATGTCATAATAGAAGGAGATACATCTAACTCTGCTGGAACTTCACATGTATTTCAGGTAATTATTTTATAATGATTTGTTCAAGTTTTCATTTGGTTACAGTTAAAAATATTTTTTTTATATTTAAATATAAAAAACTTTATTAGTATACTGTCGTGCAATTGAAAAATCATTCAAAGAATTCAAAATTGAGATTTTTATATACAGACGTCCCCACTTAATTACTTATCGGATAATCGAATAACCCGCTTATACGAATTAAATTTAACGGAACCAAATCATTATGTTTAAAACTGATGATAAATTTCCTTGTTTAAACGGTTATTTGTTGCTTCTAGTCCCCGCTTAATTGCATAAACAGGTAATGAAAAGAAATTTTGTTTTATTTTTAAGAAATGTTTCTAAAGTTAGAATGGAATTTCCATTTTTCAGTGAAGGAAATAAGAATACAATAGGTAGTCACTTTAATAGGGACTTCCTGTTCATTAGTTGTTCTACACAGATGTTAGGGGTATAGTGTAAGAATAAATCTGACCTTGCTGGCTCGAATGTTAAAAAGGTACATTGTGATTTATTTTGCAGTGAAGACTTGCGGTCCCTTTCTGGTGCGCTAGTAGCTTTGATAAGATTTAGTTTCTTAAGATTAGTTTATTGATCATAAAATAGAGTTTATTTAATCAAAACTCCACACTATGCATTAAATACCATTAAAAAATAAAATTTTGCAAAAATGTATAATTTAAGATTGAATAAAACGCTCCCCTTTTAATCGAGTAACCCGCTTCATTGAATAGAGTTGGCTGCAACCAATGTTTGGAACCAATTGTTTTTAAAAATAAATTTTATTTCATTAGTTTTTATAAATTCTATTTTAGCGTTCATAGCATTAACAATGGAAGGAATATAGTTATCAAGCCACTTTTCTTGGAATCAATCGTGAAGCACTTTTTATTTCTTTTTTTTTTTAATTGCACGGCTGTTCATGGGCCAATAAATATTGTCTTATGTGTTCACTTCTTGTACAGGCTCTTCAGTACCTTAGGAAAGTGTGTAATCATCCTAAACTTGTCCTTTCATCTAATCATCCAGAATTTGAAGCTATAACTGCTCAACTTCAAGAACAAAATTCTGGTTTACATGATATTAATCATGCAGCTAAATTATGTGCATTAAGGTATGTATGTAAATATTTTTAGTGCATAAAAAGCCTTTTAGTGATACCTTTTTTTATCCTTACTGTCTATACATTATTATTAAAAAGTTCATTTTATTATTTTTGTAGGCAGTTGCTTTTGGATTGTGGGATAGGAGTGTCTAATAACACTATTGATTCTAGTGAGCCGACTCCTGCTGTCAATCAACACAGAGCTTTAATTTTTTGCCAATTGAAAGGCATGTTAGATATCCTTGAAAATGACTTGCTAAAGTAAGTTTTTTTATTAACACATTATAAAAAAAAAAAGAAGAAGAATGAAATATTATTAAGAAATAATTCTTTTAAAATTGATGATTCTTTTAAAATTAAAAACTCTTTGCATGCAATTTCATTGACACATGTAAGAAATTTCAATCTTTTTGTTACCAAATAATTTTGATAAAATTTATTTGAAAATCACTAATTTAAGAATTTGAATTTTTAAAAAACTATGTTAATTCTTGTACATGCCAGCATATATTTCTTTAAATTTACCAGCTTTTTGTCATTATAAAATTAGTTGACTTACCTTGTCTTACATCATATTTTTCCTTTATATATTTAAAATATAAGACACTTAGGAACATATCAATGCAAACATTGAATAAATAATTTTTTTTAAAAAAATCACTTCTGTCCATTCAGTATCTTATGCCTGAAAGTCAAAAATAATATAAATTGTTTTTTTTTATTTTTAATTATGAGTAATATTAAAAAAATTTCCTGTGATAATGACAACTTTTCCGTTCTGCTCATCTTTTTTGAAATTATATTAAAAAAGGACTCTTAATTGAAGTATAAGAAGAAATTATAAATATCTGCTTAATTTGTATATAAAATATTTTACATATAGCCTATAATAAAAAATTTTAAATATCTGCCTTTCTCTTTAGATCATTAATGCCAAGTGTTAGCTATCTCAGGTTAGATGGTAGTATTCCAGCTGGAATTCGTCATTCTGTTGTTCATAAATTTAACAATGATCCATCCATTGATGCCTTACTTCTTACTACACAAGTTGGTGGACTTGGCTTAAATCTTACTGGTGCTGATACTGTAATTTTTGTAGAACATGACTGGAATCCTATGAAAGACTTACAGGTAAGTAATTTATTTAAGAATTTTTTTTTTTTTTTTTTAAGAAAAGGGCTAAATTTTAAACTGATGGACACATTGTTTATAATAAAACTGTCGAAGATTTTATTTTGTTTTTATTTAGTGTTTTATATAATGTAAGAATCTTAAAAACTAAATAGGTTTTATTTTTATATAATATTTTGGTACACTAATATATGATTAACAAAGATTTGAAATGACTGTTTGATTTTGGTTCAATAAAGTATTATTGCCTCTTTATGGCATTAATTGTCTATGTGAAATTATTTAAAAATTCTATCAATTGCAAAAAGGAATTTTTTAAGAAAAAAATTCATTTAGCAATTACTGGAAATATAATTATTCTTCAATATTCAGAAAACTATTTCTTCATAAATATTTATACTAAATTGAAAAACAAATGTTTCCCACAATCTGTTACCATTTACTATTATAGTTACCGTCAATATGTCATAAATGTATGTGACAGTATGTATCTTAATTACTATTTCTATCCTTTCATGTAATATGTTTATTTTTAAAGTTTACTCTTGCAATTGTTTAGTTAAGAGGAAATTGTTTATTTCCAAGCATATTGAACTGTAATATATTTTATTTTCATTGATAATGTCAATGTACATAAAATACAGTACAACTGTACCATGGCTTAATTTATATTTTTAACTTTTTTAATTAAGTATTTATTTTAATTCAACTGCTTATTTAATTGCCTTTTTCTTATTGTGAAAGAAGAGACTTAAGATTTAATGTATTTTTGGTCCCACCCTGTTTTTGTAACATCTGTTTGAAAAGACAATATTTATGTGCCTGGTCACACTGTGAGAAAAATTCCCAATTCAGGGGTTGAGTATAACCTCTGACTAGTTGGGTTTAATGTGGGTGGTTCACGCGGCTCCCCTTTTTTATTCTGGATAGGTTAAGAAGGATATTGTGGTTTTGATTGGGTTTTAACTTTTAAGGTGGTGCGGTTTTGAAGAACTGTAATAAAAAGATGATTGGGTTATAAGAGAGAGAAAAGAGAATTTGTTAATTAAGAAAGAAAATTGAATGAAAATGGAGGTAGTGAAGTTGATTAAAATGTAGTTTTAACTTGAAAAGAAGTAAAGTTGATCCTCACAGAAATGATAACTGATGATAACCCATGATGGTTTGATTTGTTATCATCCGCTCAAGCATTTTTTATCTCTTTGATACTACCATTCAAAATTTTCCATTAATTCGTCACCATTCAATTAACCTAATGTATTATTATTATTTTTTTTTGATCCTGAGAAAGTTGAACTTGTCTAAATTTTTAAAAGATAATAGAAGAGCTATTGATTGATATCCATGCAAAAACAGTATCATTCACTTTACCCCAGAGAAAGGATCGGGACTAAAGCTATTCCGAATTGAATCATATGCCACCTCCAATAAAAATGATATTTGTGATGCCATTTTTGTGTTTTACATCATTGCATTATCATTGTTTTACATAGCATGGGAAGAGATCCACAGTTATTGAAAGATAGCAGAGCCAAAAATAAAGCCAACCCCCATAATCATTATTAAATTTGAAAATAATTTGGCAAAGCGAATCGCCTAAAAGACTGAGAATTAGTATAACCTTGTAACTGAAGTGTTTTTTGTGCAAAAAATAAAGAGGTATAAATAGATTTTTGTTTTCGTTTTTGTCGCGACAGTGAATTAACGAGTCTTACATTTGTATTGAAATAAAAAGTTAGCCGTTACATTGATTGTTAAGAAAATAATAAATTTTTTTATATTTGCTTTTTATAAAATGTAATGAAAATGAAATATTTGATTTAATTCAATTCAAATTCAATTAAGAGTGATTAAAAAAATAAATGTAAGAAAGTAAAGGAATTTTAAAAGCTAGGAAATGTGTAATGCCTATAGTGGCATCACCACAGTCTCTTTGATTACTTAGTCTGCTGAAACACTTCCTATATTTATAACTAAACATCATTTGTAATAATTTCCAAAATTGAATTTCTTATTTATTAAAAAAACCTTTAGGCCATGGATCGAGCTCACAGAATTGGGCAAAAGAAAGTTGTCAATGTTTATAGGTTAATTACCAGAGGAACATTAGAAGAAAAAATTATGGGGTAAGTGTTTAAAAAAATAATTTTTTTCCTTAAAAAGTGTATATTTTTCTCTTAATTTTTGTAATATAATATTAAAAGTTACTTATATTATACATTAAGTAACTTATAAAGTAACCAAAATTGTTGAAAAGCAATCGACAGTAATAGAGTAAATCTAGAGGCATGCTTGCTGATTAAGACCTGAAAATAACCACTAGCCACGTGGCAAGTTAACAAGAATATGCACATGTTAACAAGAAGTAATGATAAGCAATAAAAAACTGTATTTATTCTTCTATTAGTTTAAAATGAGAAATGGTAGTTGTCAAACATATAAATATATATTATATTTAACATAAATATACATTTAAGAACAAGAAAGCAATTTAAAAAATCTAAAATACTTAAATGAAATCGTGATTTACCTGAACTTAAAAAAGTATTTTGTCTTTATTAACAACCGACAGCCTTAAAAAAAACTTACAAACTTTTTATAGAAATAAAATAAAACAAATAAACAAAGGATTTTTTCTTCATCAATGGAGCTCAACTAAAACAGAAAGCTCAATGATATTCTACAGATTTCAAGGTTATTTAAAAGATCTCCATTTTTAAATATATTAAAAGATGCGAATTTTGAAATGGGTCATTAAAGTGCTGAAAAACCGTTTTTTAGGAACAATTTTGTTTTCTTTTTAATTTGGCCCTGTTTCTTTTAAGCATCTCTATTAAAGTAAGATAGCTAAAATCCCAAAATTTCTGAAATTCGGAGCTTACAGACCTTCGAAAATCTTTCTCTGAGTAAAGATTTTCAAGGTTGGGCTATTTTATGTTACTAGAATCTCATCTTTTTTTTTCCTTTTTTTAAATTTAAAATTTTGAAAATTTTCCTTTTTTATTCATTATTTATTTATTTTTTCAGGCTTCAAAAGTTTAAGGTTTCTGTAGCTAATTCTGTGATAAACCAAGAAAACACAAATCTTCAAAATATGGGTACCGACCAATTGTTAGATTTGTTTACTCTTGACAATAAGGGTGAGAAAATTGCATCCTCCAACGCAAATAAAGATTCCATTGAAACAAAAGGTATTAAATCTGTTCTGGACAATTTACCTGAACTTTGGGATACCTCGCAGTATGAAAGTGAATATGATTTGTCCAATTTTTTAAAATCCTTAAAATAAAATTTAAAAAAATATGCACTCTGAATCAATGGTCATCTTGTTTGAGGATTTATGAAAACATGTTTTAATACCATTATAAAAGTCTTGTTTTTGTTTTTTCATTTGCTGCACAAAAATATCTTAACATTATGGTTTTTATTTTTTAAATGTAGTTTAAATTGTTATTTGTTGATTGTATTTAGAATGAGTGTTAAAACGTTTATTGAGATTAATTTGCATTTTCATTCTTGCCAAGTTTAACAGGTGTTTCTAAATATAGCATTGTAGGAGACTTAAAACAGTCTATGTAGGTTATTCTGAAAACTGATGTTATGTTTTTGAAAATAATGAAAACTAATTACATAGCTCTTTTTTTAAAAGAAAGAACTATGACTGTGCATTTATGTAACCACCTTTATATTTATTAGGGATGTAATGAATATTCAGCCTTGTTGCCGAATATTCGTTTGGCTGAATATTCGGCAAAGTAGTTTGAAAAGTTTTTATTGACGAAATTTTTTTTAAAATTTATTATTGTACATTTTTTTAATTTGAATAAATTTAATAAACAGTAACATGAAATTGTATTTTACATTACATTATTAGACATAGTTTTTACACATATTTAAGTTCTAAAACTTAAATTTAGTTCTGAAAGACAAATGGAAAAGCGAAAATTTGAAGAATTGAAACTAGATCACTATATGCTGAACTCCAAGTTTTGTACTGCTGATATTTTTAAAATCAGAAAAAGAAATTTTTTTCTTTTTAACACTTTTCGTTGTAAGAATTGAGAATGTTTTGTTTTTATTTTTTTTGTTTGTTTTGTTTTTATTATAGCTCAGCATTTTATTGCAGCATTTCAAATAAACGTATTCGTTTATTGTCACTTTTTTCCTGTACAGTAAGTAATGTACGGTAACACAAAAAACTGATATAAAACATAAAAATTATATTTTAAGAACTAAGAAATTTTTTTTCTTCATTTTTTTTCCTTCGCTTTTTTCTTTTTATCAATGTTCTTTTTTTATGACAGCATTTTTTAAAAAGTGATTTTAATAAACTTTATTTTTTATCATCACTCTTCTTCTAAAAATATTATATATTTTATTGACATTTATATTATGGACAGGGCAACTAAGAGGGTTTCTATTAGACTTCATTCTTTTTTCTTGAAAATTAGAAAATTGAAATGTTCAGTTTTTAAAATTTTCTTTCAAAAATTAAAATAAATTATTATTTTTTCTGTTTCGCTTTTAAATATTGTTTTTTTTTAGCGGACATTTTTATGCTAGCACAGTATTTTCATAACTGTTTCTTATAGACATATCTCTTTTAAACGTTTTATGGATACTTTTCCGGAAAATATTATTTTTAGCACTAGAATTTTGGTTTACGAATAAAGAGGTTTTTTTTTCTTCAACTTTTTTTTTAATTGCTGTTAGTCAGTTTATTTATCTTAAATATTTCTAATGTGTAATCATTATAGTTTTTTTTCCTTAACCCCATATGAATAATATAGTTAAGCTTTGATTATTTTTCTATAATGACTTACTTATTTATGAATAAAAAAATAATATTTATAATTTTTGTTAATGTTACTATACGGCTGCCGAATATTTGATATATGACCAATTTTATTATTATTTTTTTGGCAGAATATTTGGTATTCTTCTATTTGGCCTAATCACTATTCGTTACATCCCTTCTATTTATAAAATTCCACTTTTATACATAGTAGCAGTAGTCATCACTGTCTTACTTTATTGCACTGCAGATTGTTTTGTTGAAGAACATTTTTCACTTTAAATTTCTATAAAACGTGTACATATAAGGCAAGTAGAAAATGTTCTCTGAATTGGAACTGCAAACATTCATGTTGTTCATAAGTATTATATGATTTTCACATAATGCTTTTAATTTCATTAAAAAAAATTGTTTTATGTGTGCGAAATTTAAATTACACACAACCCCATTGACGCAAGGGCTAAGAACGATTTCAGGGGCAGATCTAGTGTTATCAGGCTTAAAAATAAAAATCTGATCTGAAAAAAACCATGTTGCTTGGATTTGATATGCATGAAATGTCACAATTGTATTTATTATTTTTTTTATTTAGTAAATTGCAAGCTTTTATGTGTGCGAGATTTTGATTAAAAGCAAACCACAAGATGCTAGGATCAGGGTTAGCTTAGAGGCAATTCTCATTAAAAATTAATCTATCATTAAGTTAAAAATAAATCTGTGCTTAAAAACATTTTCTTTTTGATATCTGTAAAATCACATATCTCAACTTATATAATTTGAAAGATGTTAAATACTAGGACTACTTTTTTCAAGTGAACTAAGTCCCATTCTTTAATACAAATATACATGTTTAAATTTTTAAAAAAAGCATTTGTGAAAAAGTATATAATTTTTTTATTGAATATTTTTTATAATAATTAAGATAAATCTTTCAATCTATGTGATCCTCTTTCAGAAAGGATTTTATTTTATAACTGCTTTAAGTGTTTGTGTTTTTCTTTATGCATGTTATCAAGTGTTATAAATTCATACTTGTTGTATGTTTTCACGAAAATTACAATTTCTGTTCTTTTATGAATATTTGCACTGACATTTACTAATCCATAACTAAAGAAAAAGAAAGCTCTTTCTTTAAATTAATCAACAACAAAAAATTAATTGGAATTAATTGCTGATCAGTATATGTTAATAAAACTATGGGTTGGAGTATTTTCATTATTTTGCAGTAACAAGGTTCTATTGTATTGAAAAAGAATTTTTAAATTCCTCAGAGATATATATATATAAGAATTTTTTTTTTTAAATTTTCGTTAAGTATATTTTGATAAGTTAATTCGTTAATTCTATTTAAAATTTCAATAGAAGACTTGCCTCTTTCCCCCACTCTTGATTCTTACAAATGTTTTTTTATCTGTACATTGAATTTAAATGTATGGTTTTTAAGTTAAGCTATACAATCTGAAAAGAAAACTCAATATATTGTAATTCACTAATAGCTCTGTTTTTGGTGTGGAGTTTTTGTGTATCAAAATTTAAACTTGTGTCTTAACATTTCACAGCGTAAATCACGATTTTTTTTTGTGTGTGATGCATTTTGAAGCAATATTAATTTTTTTTTTTTTAGTTTTTCCTATTGTAAAAAGCACTTTTTATAACATTGTGTGTGTACTTAATACTATTCTTACCTTGCTCAAGACAGCAATAAATATACCCTATTACATTAATTTTTTTAATAAAAATAATAAATTAGCAATATACTTTTTTAATTTTAATAATTGGATTCTGTTACAATTACAAACTGATTTTCAGTTTAATCATGGTAACTTTAATGTATAATATTAACTTATTAATAATATAACTTAATATAATATAATACTTCAATATGTAAACAGTACATATATTATATATATAATATCAAAGGTAACTTTAAATGACAATAACTTATAAGAAATAACTTAGGAGAAAAAAACATTAAATCTACACATAGATTTTAAAATTACAATCAGCAATATAGTGGATTTAAAAAAATAATATAGAAACAAATTAACTACTATATAATGTGAATATAGTAAAACTAATGTGGGCTATAATGTATCAAAATAACTTTAAATAGCAATAACTTATGTTTATTGAAAACCAAAATTTAAGAGCACAGTACAAATATTTTTACTACCGCAATATAATGAGCATTAAAATAAATTATGCAACTATTATTATTGGATCTTATGAGAATAAACTAAAACTAAGCTACTGGTTATCATTCATCGCCAAATTTAAAATATAATTATATATTAGCAATAACATTATTAAAAGTTATATGCATCTTGCTGTTAATTTTATTTTAATAATTAAATATTTAAATATAGTATTGCAAGACCAAATATCCAAACACAATATGTAAGCTTTCTTGCCATCTTAATATAATAAAAACCCAACATAATCCTATAGAAAGTGATAGAATGTGATTTTAATATTAGCTATGTGTGTATTTTTACCATCAAATGTTTTTTAAAGTCTCTGAATTTTGGGTATTGATTAATTAAATTATTTCCATAGTTGGTCTCTTTTAAAATTTCATGATTGATTTTCCATTGCTAGTGAAATGATTTAAAATGAAAAATTAATCGCACTATCAATTTTAACTTTAATGGACTAACAAATAATTTAACTTTAATGGATTAATTCAAATAGTATTCAATATTTTGGACATTTGCCCTCTATAAGTCTTAGTTAAGAATTTTAAGCTGCTTCTTTTTCTAAAACAAAAACCAGTTTCTCCCATTTTACTCTATGGTACTGTAACACATAACAGAAAAAATTCTGTATAATTTTGACCTCAGCCAAAATACTTAGGCAGTTTATGTGCTCTTTGTTAAGCTCAAAATTTCAAGCTGTTCTTAAGTGTTAAAGTTAAGGTAAATTCTAATCACTGCATTGGTATTCTGCAAAAAGAAAAAGAAGGAAAATTTATGTAGGGGAGCAACTTTGTGGGTTTTATTTATTTGGCTTTCTAAAATATGTTTTATAAGACACTCAAAATTCCGGTCACCTGGGTGGGCCCTGGCCTTTTCCAAAAGTTAGGTTAAGACAATTTTAAAGTAAAGTTAGTGTTCTCCAATGTTCTAGTTTTGGAGGATTCGGCATATTCGTTTTTTTATAAGTAATATGTTAAAATTGATTCTACTAAAAATGCTACTATTTGAGAAAAAAAAAAAGAGTTAATTTACTAATAGTGCTCTTTGAGGGCTTTTTTTCTTCAACAATGGTTAACTTAAATTTCCAGTAAAAGCTGTTTTGTAATGTTTAAGTGTAGGTGTATTCTATGTAGAAATTTTTTTATAAGAAATATGCCAAAATCGAGATGTCTAAAATTATTAGAGTTTATATATTAGATCAGATTTACAGCTCTTCGTTTGTGAAGCTTTTGTTTTCTAAAATGTGTTCTAAGAAGTTTCATTCATCTTAAATGAAAGCTGTTTATTTTATGTTTAAATATCGGGGAACTCTACATCGGTATTTTCTACAAGAAATATAATCTAATTGATAAAACTATCATACTCCACTGATCGAAAAGAAGGTTATTATATTAATTATATATTAGTGTTTATATACTGGAACAACTTTGCGGGCTTTCTTTATTTTTGTTCAAATTTTTTACTTCTTCAAATGTGAGACTTAAAATTCCTGTTATTTAAAAAAAAAAAACTGTTTTCCAAAATTGAAGGTATAATCTATGTTGACATTTTTTATAAGATATACATAAAAATCGATATGTCTTAAAAATGCCACTTATATAAAACGGAAGTTAACTATTAATGTTTATACATTGGAACAACTTTGTGGCTTTATAAGTTTTTAATTTGTTTGCTTTCTAAAGCCATGTCTAGGTGAAGAATAAGTGTGTGATATTTTTGGGGTTTGTATTCTTTCATTATTCACAAACTTTTCATGTCTTATTTAATATTGTCATTACTTGTAAATAAATGTAAATCATAAAAAAAATTTCTGTTTTGTTACAATACGTCATGTTGTGCGGTATTTTCGTTACTGGTCTTATTTCTTATGCTGTCTAACAGTTGAAACTTAAAACATACAAATAATTTGCTACAATTTGTGTCCTTTTCTAGTAAGTACTTTTGGATTCACAAATAAAATGTCTAGTCTTCATTTATATTGTATTAGTTTCCAATTTTTTTTTTCTCCAAATGTGTGGTAATTCAATTAGTTTGCATGTGATTTGCTGTTTATTTTAATAATAAAAACATTTTGGATAAAACTGCTTGGATGATTTATTTAGTGTTAAATAATAAACACAAGACTGCATTAAAAATACTAATTTCTTAATAAATGTTTTTTAAAGTCAAGAATGAAATCAAAAAAATATAAACGTTTGGAGTTTCAAATTAATATTCAAACAAATATGAAGCACTAAGACTTTCAAAATTGCTAGTGAGGTAGTTGGGAAAGTACTTAATTGATTCGGGTGTAGGGATTTCAAATCTGAAATTAGTTTTGCTAATAAAGCTACCGATTTCTTTTTTAAAATGACTTTTTTGTTTTTGAAATATACAAGTTCAAAAACGTTATATATAACAGAGGGTCGCCTTAATGCTGCTAAAAACTTTTAGGGTAACTGCGTAGGGACCTAGGATGTGCTGTATCGGTCCTCGTTAAACTGTTTTACCGTAAAGTGCTCGACTTCGCGTGCAGGTCGTCGTGCTACCGAAGCGGGGGATCAAAATTGTAATGGCATGTCTTCGGATCATCGTCAGGGATGTTTCCCAGACCGTCGCAAGTTTGTCGCGGCGCGAATTTTCGCGACCGTTTCCGCGAAATTTCAAGTTTTTTTCAAAAATTCGCGAATTTTTTAAAATTCCGCGATTTGAACGAAAGTTATTCAATTCGCGCGATTTAAATGAAATTATTCACAATTTGAAGTTGTTTTTTTTTTCTGTTTTATCTTATCAATAAAAATATATTTGTAGTTATTATTTTTCTGAAGTTTAAAAATTGATTATATTTTTTCAAAGCATTCACAAAAGTATCTAGAAAAATGACATTAGAATTGGGTTAGGCTCTATACAAGCTCCTCGCTTTTGTATTGAAATTGAATACCATGAACAAACTGAAAGATAAGATTTTCTACATTCTAATTCTTCATAAATCTATCAATTCTTATGTCCCCCTCCATTGACCAGAGTTGAAGTTGATTGAAGACTGGTGGTCACAAAAAGGATGGTCTTGGTGGTCTTCTTATCTTTTTGTTGACTGATTGACACCAATGCCTCCCTTTCCTAACAGTCAACTAGAATATAAAATATAAAGGAAAACAAAAGAAGAAGAAAAATTGACTCTTTCACAGGAAATTCCTAGTAGTGAGAAGGTACATATATTTACACTGATTATTTCAATAGGTACAGAAAGGCATGTGGAAATACTTGTTAACAATAGAATACTCAAGAGCGGCTCTTTTAATCTTTTGATGGATAACAGGAAAGTGTATTGTAACTTTCATTCCTACAAAAATAATGCAAAGTCTACTCAAAATATCTCATTTCATTTTCAAGCGAGGTTAAGGAAAGTTTTCAGTTCTTCTTAGATGGTAAAATGAGCCATACGAGCAAGATAACTGCTCTCGAGCGTTGTAAGCAATATAAAAAAGGAACTTTTGAAGTAAGAAAGAATCTTTTGTTTTGTGCCAATTGCAATGTTCCAGTAGATTTTTCGAGGAAAGATAGCTGTGAAAAACATTTAAAAAGTAAACTACATCTAAAAAAGAAAACCAGTGAACCCAGTGTAACTCAAACAGGTATTGAAAAGTTGTTTGGAAAAAAAACCCTTCAAGAGCAACACCGTGGTGTTCAACTTTCAAAGTTGGTAGGTGTATTTGCAGCGGCAAACATTCCCCTGAACAAGCTAGATAATCCTGCACTGAAGGGTTACCTGGAAAATTCCCTTAAAGATATTGGTGTCATTCCAAGCTCTAGCCACTTACGAAACCACTACCTGCCTAAGATTCACGAATTTCATAAAAATCAAGTTGCCGATATTTTAGCCTCTGCAGCTGGTGTAAGTATTGTGACGGATGAAACTACAGACTGAAGACAGAATGTATTAAACGTGTTAGCAGTTCCATCTGTGGACATACAAGATGATAGTTCTGACATTTCTTTATCGGCTTTTTTCTTAGAAAGCATACCACTGGAAAGTGTAAATTTTAAAACTGTTAGCGAAGCAGTTATCCAGTGTTGTCAAAAGTACAAGCTTCGTTTTAATACCATTTCATCTTTCGTCACTGACAATGCGTCTTACATGAACAAAGCATGGGAAAAAAGTTTGAAAGCAGTTTTCTTGAATGCTGTTCATGTGACTTGCAATGCACATCTTTTAAATCTCCTAGGAGAAATATGGCAAAATCAATTTGAAAAAGTGAATTCTTTTATTGTGCATTTAAAGCGTGCATTCGCAGCATGTCCTTCACGTAAGGGTCGATTTCGAGCCTTTTTAGTTGAAAAGGGCAAAAACCAGATGGAATAGCTGGTTTAAGGCAGCTTTGTTTCACGTAAATTACTTAGCTGAATATGCAGAGTTCTTCGATAAAGAGCAACAAAATAGCAGTAGTTCTTTGATCAGCACGATTTCCGAAGAATGTTGTAACGCAGAATTGAGTGAAGATTTAAGAGAGATTGAAAAATATGGATCTTTAATTTTGAATCTATTAAATTTATATGAAAAACAAAGAATAAGTTCGCATGTTATTTTTAATGAAATGTCTGATCTTGCTGAAGATTTAAAAAGCAAATCTATAACCTGCCAGCACTTGAAATCTAAAAAAGCTTTCAAATCATGCCAGGAAAAAATTCAGGCATACTTTTTTGAAGGCAATATTACAACACACAGATTTCGTCAACCAGCATCAAGCTTTTTTAAAGCATGCAGAGCTTTTGATCCTAGTCAATTCAAATACTTAGATGTTTTCCAAGAAGATGATAGTTCTTTTATTTTTAACTCTATTCCCATTTTTGAGGATGAAGAAGAGTTGAAGAACGAATTTAATGCTTACAAAGCGACAGTTAATGAACTACACGTTGAAAGTAGACAATTAATTCAGTTTTGGAAATCGAAGATGGAACGATATCCAAAACTATCTAAAGTGGCAATTTGATGTTTGTCAGTACCAACTAATAGCGTGGATGCCGCACGATCTTTTTCAAAATACAAAAATGTATTGAGTGATGAAAGGAGAAACATTAGCGAGAATAACCTAACAATGTATAATATTTTGTATCAAAATTCTGTACATTTAAGTAACGGCATTAATATTGCTTAAAAATAAAATTTTGTAACTTTTTTATGTTTTTTATTATTTTTTAATTGATTTTCGGTGTAAATATCAGTGCATATGTTTTCCGCGAAAATTTCGCGAATTTTTAAAACTTTTGCGCGAATCACCCGCGAATTTATGTCTTTTTTTTTTTCCCGCGACAAACTTGCAACCCTACAATTCGCGATCGCAACACTCGATACGCCATCTAGCGGGAGACTGTAAATATCGGGCATTAGTTCCCACATAACCATTGGCAATGACGGACGCCATTTTCTTAGCAGCAAATAGGAAGCAAAATTTCCCTAAAGAAAAGGTAAAACTTCTTGAAAAAACTAATCAGAACATGCCAAACATTGAAGCAGAACACGCCAAGCATTTGAAGAACAACTTCTCAATAATTTTTACCTTTCTATTACCAACAACATAACATGATTTCATGATCACTTGCTGTTACAGATGTGTGTATTGCGGTAAAATAATTTTTCTGTCTTCAATTCATTACAAGTTAAAATGAAGTCAACATTGCTTTCGTCATTCCTATGAATTAAGTGAATTCAGAACTGTATTAGTTATAGAATATTCTTCTTCTTCATAGAAATGTATATATTTCTGTATTTACATAATTCAGAAAACAACAATAAAGAATAATCCGAATTACTTGAAAAAGTATCTTTTGTGCTGATTATAAATAAATTTTTTATCGTTTTCTTGGTAAGTGTTTTTTAGTTTTGAAAGAATTTCAACTAGAATTCAGCTATTTTAAGCTACATATTAAAATTCATATCGAGATCTTACAATTATAAAATTTTGATGTGTGGTATGTTACCTAAAAGTAATGAAGGGATAAACTATGTATATGTTATTTGAGAATAAAGTTTTCAAACAAAGAACATATCATTTTGGAATTCTCCGGACATATAAATCAGGTAAGTGTTATGATTTTTATTATAAAAAATTTGCTTGTAAATAATTTTTTTTCGTACTTGATGATCGTTCTCTACAAAATGTTTTTTTTTTTACGTCTGATTAAATACTATAAGAATTTTAAAAAAAACAATACGAAAGTTCTATTGAAAAATGAGGAATTTTTAAAATCATTTTTATCCTAAGAATTCTTTATTTTACGCTTTTTAGTTTATAATTTTTTGATAAAATTGTTGTCAAAATACTTTTTTTGAAAAATTAAATGGTATTAAATTATGTGTTTATGTATACTTCTTGCATATTCTAATATTTGAAGTAATATGATTCAGAAAAGTATAGAAGAAAAATTCGGTACTTACGTATTAACCACAGTTACAGATTTGGCAGATTTTTAGTGCCGCCAATCTACACTTAAAATTTTTGGAAAAAATCTTAAAATGAAACACTTTATTTAAAATCAAAGTAGTCAATTGGATTTCGGTGGAAAATGGGCCAATATAGAGTTTAGCATAGATTCAAAACAAACTTTTCTCTCACCTGATTCTATAGCCATTATGAACTCTAATAAATAAGATTCCAAATGAAATAACATCTCCGAAACGGAAGTTTACTAAGATAAAGTTTCATGTTATGGACATTGGTACATTTTCGTTATATTTCACTCCATAAGATATTTCGCTCCTAAAAAAATAAAATTGCATCTTGTTTTGTTTTTGGCAAGTCCCAAAGACACATTTTCGTTACACTAAAAAATGGCGACAAAAAAAGAATGGTTCTTTTTTTTCTTTTTGTTTCGTAAGCATTCTTTATTTTACGTTAAAATTTAAATGGGCCTTTCATGTTATACCATTAAATTTAGTAAAACTATTTCTCAGGCATTAGGTTTGAACTCTTATAAGAATATACCTATTTTTTTCTCTTTATTTACAAATATTTTTCCGATGTGTTCTGGATGTTCCTTCTCTAAAAAAAAAGTGATACCATTTTGTTTTCATTTGCATAAGAAAGAAAACAAACATTTTTCTTTTTTAAATTTAATCAGCCACAATAAAGATGGAACGTTACAATGCTACATGCTACATTAAAGACGTCTCCAGTGTAACTGAATGACTGTTCATATGGAAATCGCAGGGATTCGGCACATACAACAACGCCCCCTATAGTTCGTTGCGATCGCGAATAGCCCATTGTGCAGCTCTAGTGCGACGTATATGAACTACTACCATTCAAACTATTTATTTTGCCGTTTAAAATTGCATTTTTTAAAATGATGTATGGTACCTTACAATTCAAACATTTTCGACTACTATTGAATAAAATGATAAAAAATAATAAATGATATTGTTATCATGAAATTATATTAATATAAAAGAAAATTTAATTTACTTAAGGTGTCCTTGAGCTATGGTGAAATACTCAAAAAGTAAAATTTACATTAATAAATAATTTTTAATCAATAAATAATTATTGAAAATTAGAAGGTCCAAACTTTGGACCGCTCTCCCTCGCGATCGCAACGGTCGATACGCCCTCTAGCGAGAGCCTGTAACCATTAGTTCCCTCATAACCTATGGCAATGACGGACGCCATTTTCTTAGAAACAAAATTTCCCTAAGGAAAAAGTAGAAGAACTTGGAAAAAACTAACCAGAACATGCCAAACATTGAAGCAGAATATGCCAAGCATTTGAAGAACAACTTTTCAATAATTTTTACCTTTTTATTACCAACAACATAAAATGATTTCATGATCACTTGCTGTTACTGTGTATTGCGGTAAAATAATTTTTCTGTCTTCAATTCATTACAAGTTAAAATGAAGTCAACATTGCTTTCGTCATTTCAATGAATAAATGTGTTCCAATGAATTCCATACAGAACTGTAATAGTTATAGAATATTCTTCTTCTTCATAGAATAGTATATATTTCTGTATCTACATAATTCAGAAAACAACAATAAAGTATAATCCGAATTACTTGAAAAAGTATCTTTTGTGCTGATTATAAATAAATTTTTTATCGTTTTCTTGGTAAGTGATTTTTAGTTTTGAAAGAATTTCAACTAGAATTCAGCTATTCTGTTTTTAAGCTACATATTAAAATTCATATCGAGATCTTACAATTATAAAATTTTGAAGTGTGGTATGTTATCTAACAGTAATGAAGGGATAAACTATGTGTATATTATTTGAGAATAAAGTTTTCAAACAAAGAACATATCATTTTGGAATTCTCCGGACTTATAAATCAGGTAAGTGTTATGATTTTTATAATAAAAAATTTGCTTGTAAATAATTTTTTTTCTTACTTGATGATAGTTCTCTACAGAATGGTTTTTTTGCGTCTGATTAAATACTATAAGAATTAAAAAAAAAAAAAAAGAAACAATACGAAATTTTTTATTGAAAAATGAGGAATTTTTAAAATCGTTTTTATCCCAAGAATTCTTTATTTTACGTTTTTTAGTTCATAAGTTTTTGATAAAATTGTTGTCAAAATACCTTTTTTGAAAAATTAAATTGTATTAAATTATGTGTTTATGTATACTCCTTGCATATTCTAATATTTGAAGTAATATGATTCAGAAAAGTATGGAAGAAAAATTCGGTACTTACGTATTAACCACAGCTACAGATTTGGCAGATTTTTAAATGCCGCCAATCTACACTTAAACTTTTTGGAAAAAATCTTAAAATGAAACACTATGTTTAAAATCAAAGTAGTCAATCGGATTTCGGTGGAAAATGGGCCGATATAGAGTTTAGCATAGATTCAAAACTAACTTTTCTCTCACCTGATTCTATAGCCATTATGAACTCTAATAAATAAGATTCAAAATGAAATAACATTTCCAAAACGGACGCTTACTAAGATAAACTTTCATGTTATGGACATTAGTACATTTTCGTTATATTTCACTCCATAAAATATTTCGCTTCTAAAAAAATAAAATTGCATCTTGTTTTGTTTTTGGCAAGTCCCAAAGACGCATTTTCGTAACACTAAAAATGGCGACAAAAAAAGAATAGTTCTTTTTTTGTTTCGTTAGCATTCTTTATTTTACGTTAAAATTTAAATAGGCCTTTCATGCTATACCATTAAATTTAGTAAAACTATTTCTCAGGCATTATGTTTGAACTCTTATAAGAATATACCTATTTTTTTCTCTTTATTTACAATTGTTTTTCCGGTGTGTTCTGGATGTTCCTTCTCTAAAAAAAAAAAAGAGATACCATTTTGTTTTCGTTTGCATAAGAAAGAAAACAAACATTTTTCTTTTTTAAATTTAATCAGCCACAATAAAGATGGAACGTTACAATGCTACATTAAAGACTTCTCCAGTGTAACTGAATGACTGTTCATATGGAAATCGCAGGGATTCGGCACATACAACAACGCCCCCTATAGTTCGTTGCGATCGCGAATTATGTCTGATTTCATAACCTAAAATATCGTCTGCACTAATTAATTAGCATATTTGAAGTAACCTCCTTGAACCCATAAGATTGAGTTTTAAAACGTGAAGATCATATCATTTGATCAAAAGTTATTTAGGATGGTCCGTTTTTTATTTAGCGCTCCGTACACCGACATTTTAAGAGCAAAACATATTTCGCTTTTGGGCTCATCTATAAGATTTGCACGAATCAGATTCGAAAAATTCGTAGTGGTTTAGCATTGTTTTTTAATAAAGCCAAGGTTGAACTAGATCCATAACTTAACTAAGCTCTTGTTGAGTAGTTGCCAAGAGTCGCTGCAAACTAGTCGTTTTTTTTTTTTTTTTTCGTATCACGCTACTCACTACATTGCTTCATTTTTTTTTATTTAAAGTAGCGCATTATATAGTGACTACAGCAGTTTCGTTATGTTTTTTTCTTCTTCCAATACCCACCTGTGTTAACATTTTTCGTCAATTCAGGCGTTTACAGGGCAGAGTTGTTGGCCTCTCTTTCAGGGGCACCATATTAGGTGGGCCAACGTTGCTCCCAAAGTAAGGACAGATAGTACAGAGAAGGAAAGAGCATCCATGCCTTGGCCGGGATTCGAACCCAGAAACTTCCTGAGGAAAGGGCAGTTCCCTAACCCCTACACAGGCCGGTCGGCAGCTTCGTTATCTTATATGTCCTATTTTATTGTTGTTTCATGCATGTAAAAGGCAAAGCCCTCAATCAGTCATTCCCCATTAAGTAATAAAGCTAAATTTTGGGCAATAGGTTCTTAATGAAATAAACAGAAAATTTTTTAAAAAAAGTTTCATCTCGATATTTTGTAATTATTGGGGTAATTAGCCTAATTGACCATGTGTTCTTTATGAGATAAATAGAAAAACTTAGAACAGGGTGCGTAGCGTTTTTAAAAAGTGCTTAAAGGTGCTTATTTTCGTTTTTTGAAAGCCCTTAAAGGTACTTTTTTCATTGGGTGTTTTTAAAAAGTGCTTAATTTTCTCTTTTTCAAAATGAGATTTTTCATTTACCATGTTGATTTTTGCTACAAATTAGACAAAAAGACACGGCTCACATTGTTCTAGTCAACGTTTTCATAGTTACTTCAACCCCAATCTATTTCGGCGTATTGTCAGTCCGCAGCGTATGAAAACGCCACTTTTTTTTACATGATTCAAAATTTCACGATTTTTGACAATTGTTAAAAACAACGCCAAAAGGTTTTTTTTTTTTTTTTTTTTTTTTTTTGGCATGACGGTTAACACAAGTTAAAATCGTCAATTGTCAAAAACTTTTCAAACCTGCCTAATTATATTTTTTTAAAGTGCTTAAAAAGATTTTTTGAGTGCTTGAAAGGTGCTTATTTTTTGTTGAATAATTTGGCTACGCACCCTGCTAGAAGCAATTTGCATTTCGGTATTTATAATTAGGGAGCAGTTAGTCTAATTCGCAGTTTAATCAGGATACACAGATAAATAACCTTTTTTTTTAACAAGATAGAAGTCTCAAATTCGGATTATTATCAGATAAATAGAAAAACTAATTAAGTTTCATTTCCTAAACAGATTCATTTCAGCATTTATAATTATGGAGGCAATTAGGGGATGATAGCCTTATTGACAGTATTGTTAGATAACGTTTTCGTCTCAAATTTGGATCATGCTTTCTTTATCAGATAAACTTGTGAAGTTTTCTTTTGCTACTTGTAATTGTCGGTATAAACAGGGTGAATTAATCTAATATTGAAGGGATGTTACTAAATAACGTTGTGCTAAATAGCATGTTTCCATGAATTATCTCGAAGTATTTTGTACAACATACCCAATTCCACCTTTTGAGCCATAAATCGCGAAGAAGTGAATTCGTGGAGGCAGTAGAGTAAATACACAAGTGGGCGACCTTTGTGCTAAAATACAAACTAAGACAAACAACGTTAAACGTTCTTTAACATTGTTTGCCTTGGGCAGTGGAGTAGTTTCAAAGTATGTTCGAGAGGGGTTATATATATGCTTTATTAATCTGGTAATGTATAATTTCGGAGGGGGTTTTCCTCCAAAACTACGCCGCTGTATGCAGGTTGACAATTATGCGGAACTTCGAAACGACTGTGTTTGGACGGACCTATTGGCCACAGCAGGCAAATTAGAAAAAACTAATGCCGAGGATTTCAAGAAATGCTGTCGAAGGTTGCAGAAACGTTCGTGGTGCTATGAACAGAGCCTGACTAAGGCAGGGGCATACGGGGCAGCCGCCCAGGGGCCCCACATGTAAGAGGGCCCCCTAACCGAGGAGTTTATAGTACATTTCCTTCTTTAATGAACTTTTTTTTTAAAACAAAATATCAGTTCAGTGTAAAATCCGTCAGTTTTATGTTAGCTTCTTCATTAATCTATCGTATAAACAAATCTATATTTCGTAAATCCATGGCTTACTAGGGCGGAATTTAGCTTAAATTTCACAACTATGATGGACAAATTTGGCCCATCAAAAGCCTGTATTTTTAAATTTCGCAAAATGCGATACGCTTACAAAAATACAGGGTTCTGATTGGCTCAATTGAGCCATCGTAATTGTGAAATTTTTGCCGAATTCTGCCCTAATGTCAGCAAGGATATGAATTTTTCACAGCTAGATGAGAAAGTTAACAATCAGAAAACTGCATTTGGCATGATGGACATAGCATTGTAAGAAAATCAATAACAAGGACATAATGATATTTCGTCTGACCATTGGAGGGGGTGGACTGTATAGTTATTTTAGGTTCTAGTCATTTTTTCTTGTTATTTTTAATGAGGTGAAAAATTTAAATACCTCCATAAAGATAGGTTCTTCATTACTGAAAAAGTGAAGCAGAGGGGGCCCCCAACGAGGTTTTTGCCCCGGGCCCCAATTAGGCTAAGTCGGTCCCTGGCCATGAAGCTGTGAGTTTGTATAGGCGGACCATCCGGTAGCCGCAGGCAGCTAGTTTCTTCTATAAAATAGTTAAATTAAGAACACAAAAAAAAAAAAATTAACTCCATTATAAAATTTATTTTGATGCATTTCATATTTACTCTTTAAGCGCTATAGTTTTCTTTAATTGGAAAATTCTAGTCTTTAAGTCCTGGAGTGTTTTCCCTGCAGAGCCCTAACTCTTCAACGAAAAAAAAAAAGTTTATGAAAGTTTGCGCTCTTTTTGCAGTTTGATGACAACGGAAGATAAAAAATTCAGTGTTTTATTAAAACGACCAAAATTGTTTAAAATGAAAGTAAAAACGGACAAATCAATAAAATTATCTTAATCTTATGCTGTTAGTTAAAATCTATTGTGTAACATAGTTAATCGAACGATGGAGACCTAAAAAAATTTCTTAGTTTGTAAGAACTTTTCTAAATTGGCCCTACGTGCTCTACAATCACCAAATTAGTTCTCTTTGTGAAGGCAAGACATATAAAAATAGTATCCAATTAACATTTAATACATTACAGACAAAAGTTAATTTTTCAGCCACTATCCGTGCATGATACTTTCTGACTCATTAGTAAATTATTTAAAAACGTAACATCCTTTGTTACTTCGACGACTCACGCAGTTATTGAACGAAGATATCGATTGTATATTTACCCCAACTTTTTTCTAAGTTCGTAAATAGTTTCTACGTGCATTAACTGAATTGTTATTGCTTAAAACAAACCAAAAAGTAATTTAATACATGTATGAAAAGTTTCGAGAAGAGTAATTTAAAAACTTCTTCCCCGATTTAGTACAATTCCCTTGCGATTTTTGGTTCTTTTGTTTTTTGCCACTTTTATCCTCTTAATCTATTAAGGGAGCTCGAAAAGCAATTTGCGTACATGGCTATTAATGTCCAGAACACAAATAAGTGCGAAGGCATGCGCTTGTGGTCCGAGGAACAATGGAACGAGAAAAGTTCTGAAGCTTAAATAAGTCGTCGAGAGAGGTGCATTGTGGGAAAGCAGCTTCTCAGTTAAATACATCTACCTGACAGCGGAGCTTAGAGTTCTTCTCTGTTTGGAAAACGTGCATTTCTACTGTTTTCCAGACAACTGCAAACGATAGTCTTGACGAGGTAATGCATTTAATTATTCTCTTAGTTTAATTTATTAATTTTAAATAATTATACGAGAAGTTTTCCGAGATTTCTTTTCATTATTTTAAAATCAAATTTAAGTATGTATTTTATCCTTAGATTAGTTTATATATTTGAATTTGGACTACATAATATGTATGACAGTTTTTAAAATAATTTATTCTATGAATGTTCAAAATGCAAACGATATGTTTTAAATTTAAAAAAAAAAAAAAAAAAAAAAAAAAAAAAAACATAACGTGAAAAAGTTTTTCAAATTTACAACAAACAATCAATAAATTTATATTAAAGCCTCTTTCTAAATTTAGTTTTTTACAGTTTAATAAAAGTACAATATTTTGTAATTAATAAAGTGACAGATATCAAATTTATTAAATTGCAATTCGTCATTTTTATACAAAAATGCTAGTAATTTTACTGTCATGAAACTTAAAAATAAGCAATAAATTTAATGAATATGAACGAAAAAACCGATGAAGTTGCCAATTGAGCGTTTAATCTTAATACTACTGTTAACAAGCTGTAACCGAGCGAAACAGTGTTATCTGTGACTTAGGATCTGGTGGCTAATATTTTTTCACTCGAAAGCCTTTTTGATTTTTTCACTTATTCAATTTTATACGATTGTCTTAAACTGGGGAATCTAGATAATTAATTTTTAACGTTATAATTAATTGTAACGTGCCAGTACCTTTAAAATGACGGGTGTTTGAAAATCCTAAACCTCGTGGATAAGTTGATATTCATTAAAGAACATTTTAAAGGAAGACTAAAGAACTTTTTTTGTAATATAGCATCAAGTCTGGTAAAGTGGTATTTGCAACATAATTAAATAATATAATTGGTTTCCATTTACTACTTTTCTTGTTCTTATCCTATTAAAAATTGTATTTCAAAGCGGAAAAAAAGGAGAGAGAAAATTTGGGGCAGACGAATTCTTAATTACAAATTTTAAGAAATCGTTTTCTAAGTTTTAATATTTTATCTTCAAATTAAATTTATCTTTTCATTTTTTTGCTTATAAGCGTTGAATATCAATATTTCGTTATATTAAAAAATTTAAATTTTATTGAGATTGCCTTTTTTTGGGCGAGTAATCGGTATTTAGGATAATGCCGGTGAAAACAGATAGAGAAAAGCGATTTTTCTTAACAACCTCACGTTTTATATAGCGATTTGATGCTTTTAATGCCGTTTTCCTTAATTGCGATTCAACAGATTTTGATAACGGTTTACTTTTTACCTCCTAATAAGTAAACTTTTTTGTGTAAGACTTTCAAAATCTAAGTTAATGGTGGTGATAGAAACCCAGTGTATCTAAACGTAAATACTTTCAGATTGGTATTTTAAGTGAACGTTAATGAAAACATTCCTAGCTTTATAAGTATTTTTAAGTGAATTACTCAAACATTTGGTAGGTAGGTGAGTACTTTATTTACGTCAGACTACAGCTACACAATGGGCTATTGGCGACGGTATGGGAAACATCTCTGATGATGATCCGTAGACGTGCCATCGCAATTTTAATCCTCTGCAGAGGGGATGACTCCCCTGTTTTGGTAGACCGACGATCTGCGCTCAAAGTCTAGCACTTTACGGTAGAACAGTTTAACGAGGGTCGATACCGCGCACCCTTTGTCCCTACGCAGTCTGATTAAAGTGGTCATACACCCGCTTACTGACAGCAGCCAGTGATGCTTGACTTAGGTGTTCTACTGGGAACCGTGTCTTTACGATCTGCCCACTGAGGGACCAAACCTGGGGAATAATATGATGAGAATAAATTAGCGGTAGCAAAATTTCCTTAATTGAGTAGTTTTTGAAATATTATTACAAAACAAAAACATGATTTTATAACATGTTTTTATAATATATGTTCAAATTAATCTTTACGGGAAGTTGTAAAATTGAATTTGCAGTTCAAGTTTCTCTATTATTTATTTATAAAAGTTGCCTTTTTTTTGTAACTCTTTTGCAAATCAGTTTTTAATACTTGTCATAATTTCAAAGTGAGTACTTCTTTTTTTTTTGAATAAGTATTCCGTTCGTACTATCTGAATATCTGTTTTGTAAGTTGGTACACCTAACTCTGAATTATGCTCAAAATATAACTTGATTGTCAATCCCGCACTGATCTAGACTAGTTGGAAAATTCAGCGCTTTGAAAATGTCGCCGCCGCCGCCATTTTACAATGTCCTAGGCTAATTGGGAAAAAAAATCTTCTAATGTTATTTTCTAATGTGTCTGAAACTTTTAGGCTTACTACAATCAGCAAATATTCCCGTAGGCTAATTAGGAAATAATGAGAAGAATTACTCAGACTGATTTGCTTAGACTTATAGCATTAAACCTTTAAGATTATATAAAATAAGCAATATAGCAATTTCTGAGCTTATTTATGAGCTTAAACTATCGGGCTAATTAAGAAAAAATGATACATTTTCCAATAAGCCTAAAGTTAAGTGGGCTAATTTCAAAAACCCTAAAAAGTTTCAAGCTATATAGAAATGCTTTCCGATTAGCCTGGTGCGTTGCAATAAGACTGCGACCGTTTGCTAAGACAGGGATTACTTAATTAGACAACAACTTTCATAATGCTTAGGCTATGAAACTGTTTAAAAGATAAACTATTGTCGTAAAACAAAATTTTATGTCAAATATTTAATTAAGCACAAAATCTCGAGTGAAAAAATTTCAAAAATCATAACATTGCTTAAAAATAATGTTAGTAATTGCAACTGCCGCAAATTCTGATGCTCATCTTTTTAACAATCAAGACATAAAAAATGGCGCATGAATTATAAAGTTTATCCGTAAAGTTTTCAGCACTTTTTTTTCACTTCTGAGATTAGTTGGTGTCCTTATTTGATCTAGGACACGAAGCACACCTACTTCTATTCCCTGAAAGTTCTCAGAGTGGGTTTAAACAAAAAATTGCTTGAAACTAGCTAAATAAACAAACTTATAAAAGGGATTTTTATAGAAAAATTACTAGAATTCTTAAGAGGTATTTTCAATTTCTGCATTTTTAACTCTCTTCAGTGTATAAAAAACATCTAATTAAATTTCAATGGAATATTTGCTATAACGGGATAGTAATTATACTGATAGACTTTCTAAATATGATTAAAATATATATAATCAGTTTTTTTTTTCTACTATAAATTATACCTTAGAATTTGAATTAAAAAAAATTCTGGTACTATATTACACAAAATATACCACAAATGTGGTATATTACAAAAAATTCAGGTACTATGTACACAAAATCGTTTTATTAGCGCTGATAATTTTTCATAAATGAAGTAAATTTATTTAAAATGTGAGTTAAATATCTACATCTTGTTTCTTAAATATCTATATCCTAAAATTTCAAAATATCATTCATTAAAATTCGAGCTCTTGGAAAGATAATTTGATTAATAAAAATTGTGATCTTGTTTATAAATTCAAAAGTATTTAAGAGCACTATTTGTATTCATTAATAGTGAAACCTCAAATTTTTTGTCCTTGCTTTGAAAACATGACAAATGCAGTTAAATTTAAATATCAAGTTAATGTTGCTAAATTATTTCAGTCATTCAATTTACGAATTGATTAAACCCAAAAAGTGGAAAGTGCGATTAAATAATGTTTGTACATAATTCTTAAAATTCCTTTTTTAATATATATTTTTAATAAAAGGCGTTGTCGTTTAGCGATGTTAATCTATATTATTTGGGAAATTTATTAAAAATACAAAAAACTATGATTGAACCAAACGGTTTGACATTTAAGGATATTTTAAATAGATGGTGGGGTATCAATTTGTGCAGTGAACGGTTCAAATTAGAATAGAATTCTTCAGTTAATGCAACTTCATTGGTTTTGAAGTTTTGATGAGTTAAAAATTATTGATAATTGTTTTGGCTTTGAAGTAAAAAATATAAATTTAGAGAACCCACACTTTTCAAAAAAAGTGGGCCTACTAGAAAAAAGAAAACTGAGGAAGAAAGTTTGGCCCGCAAAGTCTAATACACCAAAAACAAGAAAAGTGTCACGGTTGCGTACATTTCATGTACAGCAAACTCATGTTGGAAGAAGTTATGCCTCCTTGGTACCAAAAGTTCTTTAGAATCCAAAACAAAACAAAAAAAATCAACAAAAAATTTGTGATCGCCTTTATTACGATCACTGGTTACCCATTGGTCAAATGCTTTTTCTTTCTGGATTGACTCCGTTAAACGCCACAACATTTCAAATCATGGGTTGCAAAAAATGTCTCAATTACAATTGATGTTAATCGTCGGATTGATTTTCATATGAAAATCAATCCTGATTATGTGCGTGTTTCAAGACGTCAAAAAATACTTTTCCTTCTTCAGCATTCATATTTATATTAAAATCACCGTCAAGCCAGTCATTATACGTTAATAATAAAAAGAATATAAAAATAATTTAAATTATTATTATGTAAATACATTAAAAATGCCTGCAAGTGAAAAGAAAAACAGCAGCGGTCGCCATAGCAACGCGTGCAATGACGACGCATGCGCACTGTTTACTATTACTCTTGAACACAGTTGAAAAGTGTGTGGACGCCATCAAATCCAAACCAAAATCCATTTTGCCAATGTGTAAAACAAACTTGTGCGAAGATTAGTGCAAAATATCAGTTTCATCAGTTGTTGTTTTTTTATAAATTGCGGCCTATAGAATAAACATTGTAACATGTTTCCAGTTCTTTGTATAAGCCAAAGATTGTGACTTTGAAAAATTTTATTGTAATTCATGTATAATATTTTACTCGCACAATATAAAAGTTCGCGTTATTTCTTGATTTGTATTTTTGATCCCCGTAGTCAGGCCTAATGAGAAGAATTTCCAATTGTTCTTCCTCCTAGAATCTTATTCAAATCAATATATTTTGATAAAATATTTGAGAGCAAACTTTGATAAAATATTTTTGACATGTTGTACTATTACTCTGTCTCCTAGAGTCTTATTTATATTCACTTAAAACTGCGGTGAAATAGTTTGGACATGTATAGCTTTTTGACACGCGTTACCCTTTTTTCTCTTCTTTTCTTCTTCTTTTTTTTAAAAAGGAATTTCCTGAAATTTTGTAACGCATGCTACCTCTTAAGCTAGGTTGGCAAATTCAAAAAAAATAATTTTTTTCACATTAAGCATATGTGTACAGTGCTCAAAATAAAAAACGGACCACCCTGAATCTAATGATCGAATCTTCACGTTCTTCGACTCACTCTTAATGGTTAAATTTTGTTCCATTGACGGGATCTTCACTTTGTAGGACTCAATCCTAACGGTTTGAGGGGGTGATCTCAAAAATGCTAATTAATTAGAGCAGACGATATTTTAAGTTACGAAATCAGACACAAAAACATACTTTTTCTGAATAAACATTCCCTTTTTTCGATTTCTGAGCTCGAAAATATACGGGGGTAGCCGCAATCTGGGAAATATGATCCCAATAGTTTGGTGAAGAGAGAGTGATCCAAAGCTTGAACCATTTAATGTTAATTTGACTTTTTGCGTAATTTGCCGTATCTCGAGAATTTTTAAGTGGATCGAAAACTTTTCGCTCAAAGTTATAAAATTTGTTTATCCAAAGGTAAATCCATGCACAAAGCAACTTTTAGTAAATATTTATTATTTTATTTAACAATAAATTATAAAATTTCTCGCCTCTTTTTAAAGAATATAATTTTACATGAAAAAATACAAATTTTGAGCGAAATCGAGTTCGAATAGTTTCTGAGAAATCGAATTTTAAAAAAGTCTTATTTTTAAAAATTTCAATCAAATTTTCTATTTTGCCATGTAAATTTATGTATTTTTTTAAAGTGATGTAAAAACCTGTATACCTTACAATTCAAAAAAAATTTCGACTTTGTTTAATAAAATAATAAATATTTATTAAAAGTTAGTTTTTGCATGGAATTAACTTTGGATAAACGAATTTTATAATTGTGTGCAAAAATTTTTCAATTTGTTTGAAAATCTCTCGAGATGTGGCGAAATTAACAAAAAGTAAAATTAACATTGAGGGGCTTGAACTCTGGGTCGCTCTTTTGACCAAATTATAGGGTCCATGATTCCCAGATAGCGGCTACCCCCCTGTATTTTGAGAGTGAGAAATTTGAATTCATCGGGAAAAAAGTATGTTTATTCAGAGAAAGTTCGGTTTTCTGGCTCATTTTGTGACTTCAACTATCGTCTGCACTAATTAATTAGCATATGCCTCAAACCATTAGGATTGAGTCCCACAAAGTAAAGATGCCGTTAATGAATCAAAATTTATTCAGGGTGGTCCATTTTTTATTTTGCGCTCTATAATTAAATTCATTTGTCACTTTCTTTTTTAGATAATACAGCAAGATTGCGCTGATTTTCAACTGTGAAATTTGTTCGATTTGTTTTTGTTAAAAAAAAAAGCGTCGAATATTATAATGACTCTAGAAATTTATCAAAAATCGTACTTAATTTTATAAATACATATTCCATTCAAAATTTCAGTTTTTAAATTTTTAATGTTCCAAAGTTACTAAAAAGCAATGGCACAGTTTAAATATGCTATAAAATGTTTTATGGGAATTCAAACTTTAATAACAATCTATCAATTTTTTTCCCCATGTAACTCTTAAGCTTTATGTCAAAATTCAATAAATCTCTTTTATTAAACTCGTATTTTTCGAACTATTTACTTATTATATTTTATTAATTTTAAATTAATAAAGAACTTACTTAAAGACCTTTATTAATTTTAAATGTTAAAACGTATCAAATTATTAGCACATGGCACCTAAAATTCATTTAACTTTTATATTCTATCTATTCTTCTATTTTTAACTCATTATTATAAAATAATTTAAAAGTTAAAGAAATCACTCGAACATTTCAGCAAATCGAACTAAAAAATCTTACAAAATTTGCAATAAAACTGAAATTTTTAGAACTCATTATTGTAAATACATTTTAAACATAAATAAATTATTCTATCATACTGGCAAATAAAGCGCCAAAATTCAATCAGAATTGCAAAAAAAATTTTTTTTATATTTTTTAATACAATAGCATAAATTAACATAAATATGAACAAATCTTTCCAAATGGCACAATGGTTATTTTTACGTGTATATTTGTCTGCCTTACAGTCATTTTGAGTGGTGTTTCGACGCTTTTTTTAACATTTAGTTTATTATCGGACGAATGGGAATTCCTCACCTACGAGAAAGCATCAATTGAAGAAATGGCTAAGCTCAAAAATCATTCCTTACAATGGCTATCCGGTGATGTCGGCAAATTATTCATGCCCGAGTTAAGAATCACACAAAACATATCAGGTTCAGTGGCTTACCTAGTTCCAGCTCATGGTGGTGTCAACAACTTATGTCCTGATTTACCAGGTAAGATTCTTTTAACCCTACAATCGATGCTACCCAGAAACCCTCCTAACCTTACGGCAACCTTGTCACGAAAACGTTTGTACTAAAAACCTTTTTTCAATAAAGCAAAAATATTGCAGTTTCAAACCTTTCATCTTAAAAGGATTAAAAAGAATTTTTTTAAAAGCTTTTTTAAAAAGTATTGTCACTTAGGTCCATAATGACGTTTTAGCTGACGTCACACTAGCGATAGGATGAAATTGCTTTGTCCATGAAAGTTTTATGACAAGGTGGATTTTAAAAGAAATCTTATAATTACCTAGATATAAGATTATTTTCACCTTGAGACTAGCTTTATTAAAGGATTTTTTTCACGCTCGAAAACCCTGAGACAACATCGATTTAAGGTTTTTATATAGAAGGTTTTGGATTAGGGCAATGTGCGTAGAATAGAGAAGATTGTCACAGATCTCGTTTTAAAGTTAGAAGGTTTACACGTAAACCGTATTACAAACCTTTTTATGTTTACGTTAAAAAGTTTTTATTGAGTGAAAATAAACCTTATTTTGCTATCTGGGTATAGTGCATGCGATTTGAATAGGGCACTGGAGTTTAAAATTTAAAAACGGATAAATTCTTCACTATAAAAATTGGGAAATCAAATTTCATTAAATATCGTCGATACCAATTCCTTTGAAATTTTACTTAAATTTAAGAAAAGGCTATCTTCACTAGTTTGAGTACTTAAATTTCAGAAAAGCATTTTATTTAACTTAAAGCTACATATTAATTAACCCAGTTGGTTAGGCAAAATAACATAAAAGGAAAGTATTGTGTGTGAATTGAGTTCTTGGTTAGTACCAAAAATCGAACTCGGTAAATGTGTTGCTCACGTGAGAACACTGCCACCCCTTTATAGAGTGCCTACGATTTCAAAAATCGTAAATCGTTAAAAAAATGTTTGAGAACTGGTCGTGACGTTATAATGGCATGTCTTTGGCTAAGCAATGCGCTTTTTTCCATCTAGTTAATCCTGCTCTACTAAGATCTTCCTTAATGCATCTTTTCCATGTTAGTCTCGGTCTCCCTCTTTCTCTCTTTCCGTCTGGTGCCCATGAGCTTGCACATTTGCAGGATTGTTTCTTTCTCTTCTTAGTAAATGGCCGAGCCATTTCCTTCTACGTTTAAAAATTTCTTCATGAACAGATGGGAAATTAGCTTTTGTTAAAAGGTCTGTATTTGTTATACTATTGAGCCTGAAAATTTTTAGTATTATATATATATATATTAGTGCACTGTACATTTAATGAGAATCCATGCTCAATTTTTATATATTCAATTGCTATAAATATTTATAAAAAAGATGTAAGTCAGGTCTCATTTTTTTTATAATTTTGCCTAACTGTAGTCGCTATTTTCATACAATACATCGGTAAATTACGTTCCCCGCCGCATTTCATAGCCAGTTTACTGTAAATATATTTAAATTAGGTACATAAATATCTATTTCAGCTACTTTTTTTTCAGTCTAAATTATTGATTTATGTCCCAGTGTCCAACGACCGTAGTTCATTGGTGTAGTTCTAGCGCGATGTTAACAGTCAAATAAAATTATAATCTAATACTCTTGAATTTTTAAAAATTATTTTTATAATCTATTTTCTATTCTTTTTAAGTTCCTATAAACTATATGGTTGGACCGCGATGGCTCAGGGGATAGAGCGTTCGCCTTCCATTGAGGTGAACCAGGGTTCAATCCCCGCGATGGCTGGTCGATACGAATTCCACATTCGGCTTTTACCGATCACAATGCTGACGTGAAATATTCTCAGTGGTGGATGAATCATGGATTAGAGTCTTTTTGCCGTCAAGTTAACAATGGGAGGTTTTCGTGGTCTTCCTCTTCATGCAACGCAAATGCTGATAAGTTCCATGAACAAGTCCTCCACAAAGGCAAATTTCTCCCAATACTCGATCCAGGAGTTTCCTTGTCTTCTGGATTGGGTTCAAAATTACAAGGCTACGGGGTTGAACATTAGTAGTCGTAAACCCAAAATTGGGTCGGCTATTAAACGGCGGATATAAAATATTTAAAAAAATATATGGTTGTAATCAGTATAAGGCCGGGATAGCCTGGTTGGTAGGGCACTAGGCCCATGTCCAAGAGGACGTGAGTTCGATCCCCGTCGGCTGAAGTCTCACCTTGTAGTAAATGGTGACTGATGCAAGTTAAATCTTTCGAGTCTCAAAGTCCTCCATGTCCCTTTAGCAAATCATACCTTGGGGTACTGATCCAGGAGCTCTCTTGTCTTCTGGATTGGTTCAAAATTACAAGGTTACGGAGTTGAACATTAGCAGTCGTTACCCCCCCCCCCCCAAAAAAAAAAAAAAAAAAAGAAAAAGAAAGTGGAACGGCTATTCAACGACGGTTATAAAATAAAAAACTAAATGCAAGACCTTTTAATGTATAAATAACAAAAATAAATTAATCAAACCTTTCCAAACAGTTTTTAGTATTTTACTTTTTAAATAAAAATTTAATGCGGTACTATCTTTTTACGTTAAAATAATAATACACTAAAACAATCATGCAAATGAATTTTTTAAACCAACATACTTCTGTTAATTTTAGCATAGTCTAGCAAAAGATTTGCGGCATAGAAAAAGATTAATGAATTTCTAATCTAATTGTAATTTTCTTAAATATTTTTTAAGAGACAGTTTATAATTAAAAAATGTTTAAGTCAAAAACACTTTGTTTTTAATAATAAAGTATTAGTTTGTACGAACGAAGACAAATAAAAGATTTGTGTCATGGAATGTTAATTAAAAAAACTTATCCTATTTCATTAATTTTCTTTGTCCCTAGAACTTTAGAAAAAATAAATTATGACAGCTTTCTATTCAGGTTTAGAAACATTTTAAAGTCATTTAACAGATATTCCACGACCAAATCAAACATGAAAGATTAATGGAGCAAATATAATTATTTCAGTTGTGTTTCTTTCGTATAGTAATAAATTTGTTTGAAAGTCATAAATAGCTTCTAACTCTAAAACTAACTTGCTAAATTTTTTTTGTAAAAAAATTTTCATCGACGCTTTAAGCAGGAAAAAGTGTAATATACTGTTTAAGTTAATTAGAAAACTTTGCAATTGTAAATTTAAGGTTGAAAGAGTAAAAAAAGAAAATTAATCGACAAAAATAATTAATTTCTTTTCTCCCCCTTGTTAATTGAAAAATTTGCTATCTAAAAATATTTTTAATGAGTTCTGTGAAGAAGAAGTCGTGTTTATAAAATTTAAATGAAAAGCGACTTCAAATAGTACAGAATATTAAAGACAGAATTTTGTGAAAATTTTGCATATTTTTAATTGATAACGTGTGACAACTAAATCGATGATAATATAATTGTTTTTTAAAATGTAGATAATTGTAACACTTATCTTATCACATAGAACATGACTTCATCAAATATTAATCAATATATATAAATTTCGCTATAAGGAATTGAAATATCAAGCGTGTGAGCTGTCTTAAACATGAAAGCGTAAAAGTACAAGTTTAGAAATTTCCGTATGAAAATTCTTTTCACGCGTGGACAACGAAAATCTGAAACAAATTGAGCCATAAGTAGGGAAGACTTGAAAGGTTAAAAGCGAATAGTTCATATAAAGTAAAAAATTGTTCTATATTTTTTTATTATACTTACGCAGATTTCGTGTCTGTGTGTCAGTGATCGTCTTCTTCTCTAACTGCAATAACCAATTAGTTTCAAGATTTTTACCTTAGGAAAGTGACACAAGATTCAAATTTTGAAGCAGATCGGAAGAATTAATTTTTACCAGATAGGTAGCAGATTCTGAAGAAAAAAAAATTAAAAAAAAAAAAAAAGATTTACAAAAGTAATTTTTAAAGCAATGTAATTACTTTCGTGACTTGATTGGCGAAACTAATTAATTAGCATATTATAAATACTTCTAGTGGATCGTGAATTAAAAGTACGATATGAGCCGTTTTCCCTGCATAAATCGATTCGTAATTCCACTTTTTGAAATATCCTAAGTATAGGTGTCAAAGCTTTTGTGTTTAGATAGTAAAAAAAAAACTTGGTTCTTTAATGTTTTTTTTTTAATTATTTTTTTTATCTCCTCTCTTCCCTATTTTATACGGTTGTAATCAGTATAAATTTACGTAATGCTTATCACATTGCCATTGATCATGAAACAGTGGAGGCTTAAACTCCATGCCCGCAACGGAGCGCGGTAAATAGTAAAACATTTAACTTAGGGTAAATAGTAAAACATTTTTCTTCCAAAATAACAACACATAGTCCCGTTTGAAAAACAGATAAACGTTTAATTTAATTACCCTAGCTGTATTTTTATTCAATAATTAATGCAAGAAAATGTCTAGATGTTCATAATAAAAATAAACTCCAGAAAATGCCTGACATTGCTACTACAAAATTTCTAATAGTATAGCCATTTTGTAGCCAAAAGTTGTACATTAGTAACTTTTAGCAAAATGTAAAAGTAAAGTTTCTTTTTTTTTCTTTCCTGAAGCAATAAATGAAGTTCTTCATTTTTAAACATTTTGGATTTTTAAAAGAAATTCAGTCTCACTTTACTAATCTTAGCTTTTCAAATTCTTTAAAAAGCTTTATTATTTTTTTTCTTCTAAAGTTTCTGATACAAACAAAACTTTTTCAAAAGTTCATGTAAAAAATAATTTAGCACAATCGTCATTCAAGTAAACTAAATGGGCAGTTTTATTGAAATTTTTTTTTTATTTTTAGTAATGATTTTTTTCAGAATTCTTTTCAAATGTTCCAAATTCCTCACATTGACTAAATTGAGTTCACAATATCTCGCCAAATTTATCTGCACCTTGCAAAGAACGGAATGTAATAGCTTTTTTTGGCCTCGTAAAATATTTCTTTGCACTATAAAGAATATAACTATTTTAATGGCTTCGCTATTACTTGGAGTTTTCAAAATCTTGTGTCTGGTTTTAGAAAATCCGTTGGCAGTTTGTTCTCACTCTTCGGAAAAAAAAGTTTTTATCTTTTGATGTCATAAAGTTCATTTAATTTTTTCAAATTGCCAAAAATATATCCTAATATTTTATTTTGTCGTAGAGCGGGGGTAATAGAATAATTTCATTAAAAATTTATATTGGCTTTGTTTTATTTATCTTTCGTAACCTGAATTCTGAAAATATTTTCAGAACTTGATGTAAATTAAAGGAAGAAAAAAAAAGGAAAAAAAATTTTTTTTGTTCTCTTTTGTTTATTTTTAAGGGCGTTTTCTTTTATTTTATTTCGTCTATTAAAACATGGGAAAACGTATTTTGGTTAAAAACCATTTTCATTACAATAAGCCATTATTTTAGTGGCTATTTATGACTTCTAATAAGGCTTATTCACATAAATAATACATAATTTCATAAATAAGTCTTTTAACTCTTAAAACTAAAGATAAACACTAAGCAATATTCAGGGTTAGGATAACTCGCAGCAGCACGTGTAAGTTATGGCTGATTGTGTTGTTGTTGTTGTTTCTAATTCAACTTGCCAATACCAGCAAGCCTATTTGGGGAAACCAAGCGAATTTAAAGCACAGGGTGCGTTTCTTGTTTTTCAGTGGTGCCACCTAAATACAAGAAAATAACTTGAGCCACACACATGCCATTGCCCGTTTAAATGGCGGACCCATTCAGGCATTCATCCATTTATTCATCCACTAATCGTAATTTTGACCTTAACCAGAGAACGATCCATCTCCAATTCAGTACCCCTCGAGGGAGAAATTTTTAATTATAACATGGAGAACTTTGTGACCCGACAGATTTAACGTGCACCAGTCACCAATTACTTCACGGTGGGGATCGAACTTACGATCCCTCGGACACAGGCCCAACGCCTTACCAACCAGGCTTTATATTTAAAGGGCCGGGAGAGCCTGGTCGGTAGGGCGCTGGGCCCATGTCCAAGAGTTCGTGGGTTCGATCCCCGCCGACTGAAGACTCCCCGTGTAGTAAATGGTGACTGATGCATGCTAAATCTATCGAGTCGCAAAGTCCTCCATGTTCCCATAACAAATCAATACCTCTGGGGACACTGATCCAGGAGTTTCCTTGTCTTCTGGATTGGTTCAAAATTACAAGGCTACAGAGTTGAACATTAGAAGTCGTAAAGCTAAAAATTGGGTAGGCTGCTCAACGACCGATATAAAATAAATTATAAAATAAAATACCCGCGGTGAATCATGGTGGTTCAGGGGATAGAACGCTCACTTTCCAAAGAGGCGACCCGGATTCGATTCAAGTAATGGTTGGTATTCGAATTCCGCACTCGGCTGGCATCGACCACAGTGCTGACGCAATATATACCCAGTGGTAGACGGATCAAGGGTTAGAGTCCAGTTGTGGTCAGGCTAACCGTGGGAGGTTTTCGTGGTTTTCCTCACCATGTAACGCAAATGCGGACTTTTTGATGGAACTTCATCAAAAAGTCCTCCACGAAAGCAAATTTCTCCCAATACTTGATTCAGGAGTTCCTTTGTCTTTTGGATTAGGTTCAAAATTTCAAGGCTACGGAGTTGAATATTAGTAGGCGTAAACCCAAAATTCGGGTCGGCTGTTTATTGACCGTTATAAAATAAAGTATTAGTTTTAGTTAAAGTTTATTAGTGCTATTTGATTTGTGCTGACATGTTTAAAATAAACTATCTACAATTACCTTAAAAATATCCTGGTACTGCCATCTGGTGTGTAAAATAAGAAAAAAAAAATTCCTGCAAAAGAAATGAATTAGTTTTCTTCTTATTGGCGCGTTATTACTGAACACTCCAGCCCGGAAATTTCACGGGAGCGAGAAATAGAGGGCGTAACCTCACCCCGTAATTTTCACTGGAGCGAGAAGGAAGGGGTTAACGCAGAAAAAGACACAGATATATCTTGATGTATTCCATAACCATAAATTATTAAAATGCTAAATATTGTATTTTTATCTTATTTTGACCAAATTAATACAAAATAATGAAACAATTATAAAAAATATGTTTTATAAAAATTCTGCGTCAAAGGGTTAAAATTTTGTTGTTTTTCAAAATTCTTTCGGAGTTTTCAACTTTGTTAAACACCTTCTAATAATTTTTCTTCTTTTTAAATATTGTTTCATTACACAACTATTTTATAAAAATAAATTAATCGAAACTCTTTTATAGGATAGTTTTCATGAGTATGTATCAGGAGTAACTTTTTTAGATTTTAAAATGCAGTCAAACTCCGCTATAGTGAACATGGTTTATAGTGAACTCCCAGACATAGAGAACGGAATGTTTGCTCCCGTGTCTTTTGCTATACACATATAATATCATTTTTTGTGGATATAGTGAACCAAAAGAAGATAAAAAAATTTGTTATTAATTTTTTTTCTGTCTTCCGCTGATTTTTTTTCCCCATTCATTTCTACATTAAGTACATATACCGATTTTTAAAACCGTCCATAAAATAATGGCTCCAACCTCCAAATGGAAGACCTCCAACTAGATGGCTTGATGACACTGCTAAAGATCTAAAAGTGTTAAAGATAAACAACTGGAAAAAAGTCGCCATGGACAGGAGGCGTTGGAGGCTACGTGTGGTTGAGGCAGCCAAGGCCTGTAAGAGGCTGTCGTGCTGAAGAAGAAGAATATTTTTAAAACCTTCTATTGAGTCGAATGTAGCCATAAGCAGATTTTTTCTTTTTTGCTTCTTCTATCTCTGTTTCCCATCCCAAAATAAAGGCCATCCCTAAATTTTTTGAACGCAAGACGAAGACTAATAAAAAAATTAAATTTAACACATTTTTTGCTACTACATATTGTTTAATCATATTTGTATTTCTTTTTATTGGTCATTTATTTAAATAATGTTTAATAAAAGGGAGAAATTCGGAAAAAATTAGTTTAAATTGTTTTCAGTACGGATATAGTGAACTCCCGGTTATAGTGAACTGAAATTTCGATCCCTTGAAAGTTCACTATAACGGGGTTTGACCACGAAATTTCGATCCCTTAAGTAAACCACGAAATGAATATATATTTGGTGTCCACTTAAAAGAAAAACTTTTATAATTTTATTCCGAAGAAACTGTCAACTAAAATGATGTATTACCTAATTTAGCGTAGACAAAAATATGAACACCCAATTTGACAATTATTTATAACTGTCTTTTTCATTACACTTTACCTAATCTGATTTTCTAGCTGAAATAATAAAAGGTGTCTCAAAAAACTTTCAACCTTGAACTTTAAAAGCCAAAACGTTTCGGGAATTAATGCAAGCGAAAACTAATTCTTGCAACTTTAAATAGGTAAGTGGACGGAGGATTTATTGTTTCATGGTAAAATGGTACAAGGTTTTAGTTCTTCACTTGGGAGGGCGTGGTTTTTCTATACATAATAAAAATCGATTTGTATACATAGTCCTGTAAGGAGGTTATTAATATGTAAAGCTGTTTCATCTGTTAGAAAAGTACACTTGCTTTTTAATGCTGTTAATTTATGTCATTACTTTCCTCGAAAAAATATAACATGTTAAAATGTATTGTTATTTTTTAAACAAATACATATTTATCTTTGAATAATTGAGTATTGTAATTGAATTGATAAGATTTTTAATTTGCTTTAATAATTTTAAAGATGTGATGAAATTTATAAATGTAAAATTAATATCAAGGAATAAATTATGAAACTTGTTTGCCCAATGGTAACGTAAAAAATAGTTTTTATATATATTTACTATTTTATTTAGATATATTTTATTCTATTTTAAAACCTGCTTTGAACAGCCTAGCCGATTCTGCATTTACGATTATTAATGTTCTTTGTAATTTCGATTCCAACCCAGATGACAAGAGAACTCCTATCTTGGAACAAACTAGGCTTCGTGTAGGAGTTTTTGATGCAACTAACTCGTTACATCGAGAGAAAAACCTCGAAAATTTCTCACGGTTAGCCCGATGGTAAAGAGATTCTAACCCATGATCTGTCTACCATTGAGGATTCTTTACGTCAACACTGTGGTCAGAGTGAACCGGGAGCAGAGTTCGCATCGACCAGCCGTCGCTTGGATTCGAATCTGGGTCACCTTATTGAGAGGCGAGCGTTCTATTCAATGAGTCACTGTCTAAATTTACTAATATAGTTGTAATAATTAATATATCAGTAATGAATAAATCTATTGAAATTAATTAATATATTTTTCAAAAAAAAAAAAAAAAAAAAAACACTGTAAATAAAGGTTGTCCTGGAATTTACGTACGATTTAAAATAAATAGAAAATTAATTACTTAGTGCTGATAACCGAAGAAAAAAAACAGTTGACAGTTAAGGGTTATTAAAATGCAACATTACAACTAAGAAGAACGCGTTTTCATTGATAAAAGTTCATAAAACAATCTACCGCATAAGTTCCTGGTCGTGTTTCGGTGATCAGGATGGGTCCCCTAAAATTGTGTGATTTAACACTATTTGATTTCTTTTCATGGGGTTATTCAAAGTCCAATGTATATGTTAATAAGCTCCGTGAATTAAATAAGAAAATTTAACACTGCATCAACGGAATTTATGCAAAATGGTCGCGAAAATTTCAACAAAAGAGTGCGCATGCGCCAGATAAGCCGTAGCTGTCATTCTCCCGATCTGCTATTCCGTACATAACCCTATCCGATGTACTTAATGTTTCAAAATATATATATATATAATCAATATATATCAATTGAAAAAATAAATGTTTCCATTTAATTCAGAAATTGCGTAATTTTTGGAACACTTTAAATATGTATGCCTGATTGAATATTTTGGCTCAAAATTTAAATACGTTAAAATAATTTTATTTTTATTCACAAAAAAAATAAATAAAATTAGAATATCTAACTGTCAAACCGAACCGATGTGGAATCGCTTTATTTAGAATTTCAAATGACAAAATACTAAATTTGAACAAAATTGTCAAAGTAGTTTCTAAATAATTAAACTTTAAAAAGTAGTATTTCTAAATTTTGTATTTCTAAAAAACTGTTCGACCGATTCCACTCAAATTTTAGATTTAGTAACTTAAAATTACATAGTTAAAAATGGAATAAAAATTTTTATACCTTATGACTCAAATTTTTTTAAAACAAATATTAAATTAAATAACAAAAGTTAATAAATAACTGGGAACAATTTTTTTCTGTTGTATCAGTTTTTTTTAACGAATCTTGGATATTTTCACGCTACTGATTTCAAATCTGAAAATCGGTTTCTTTTTCCTATAACTACATTTTGTTTTTGAAATGACATTTGTAGTCCATTTTTCATCTAAATGTACAGGTTTAAAAACGTTATATATAATAAGGGGTTTTGTAAATATTGCAACAAACTTCTAAGGAAGTTAGGGCACATCATCAAGTTTTAAAATATAGTGTAGCTCATGTACGGAAATGTGGTCATACGTCGCTAGGGGCGCTTCCGTATTATGAACAGTTTCTTAGTGTGCATCTGAACAAGTTATAATAGGGAAGCACCCCTGGCTACGACATTTCCTATACAATTTTAATCTTGATGATTTGTTCTAACTCCCCTAAAAGTCTTTGGCTACATTTACATGAGCCCCTGTTATACATAATGTTTTTAAACTAGTACATTTTTAACAAAAATAGACTAAAAATACCATTTAAGAAAAATCTGTAACTTTAGGAGCTAAACTAATTTTAGATTTGAAATCCGCATGCTCGAATTAAGCAAGTTCAAGTATTTGTATAAATGCCATAAAAATTTGTTCCATTTTTTTTACACGGAATTATCTTTGGATAAATAATTATATTACATAATATTAAATATATGATTATTTATATAATTAAATTATATTACATATGAATATGTGTAAAAAATATTTAATTTGCTTAAATGTTTCTTTAGATTAAGAGAAATATGAAAAATAATATATATTTCGATTAACCTATAATAATCCTTAATACATATATCTATTATGTTTGACAAAAAATTAACACATTGGATGTGTAATTTGATATTTAAGCGAGAATTTTTTTTTTAAACCTGATGAGTCATAAAAGGGATAGACGAGATCAAAATTATTAAAAACTTGAATGATTTTTAGAGAAATCTGAGAAGAGATTCCTAAAGCAACTATTAAAAACGCTTTAAGTTTTTCCATGCAATCAAACTGGTTTTGATATTTAATCCTACCCTCCTCAATCATTCGTCAATTAAATATATATACCCAGAAATGAGATTATTTTATAAGAAAAGCGATGACTATTGAATATTCATATTTTCTGGAGTTGCATGTATCATCATATGATTGATTCTCACGAAATATGACAATTCACTGTCCCTTGCTCCAAGATCTAATACTATATTACTAAAATAACTTTTTTTTTAAAAAAATAATAAATAGCATTGCTGTTAGCATTTTAAAATAACTTTGCACTAGCATTGACTGTTTTGTATAGTTAAAAAATTTATTTAAATATCAAAATGTCATTTTCCTGGCACATCCCAAACAATGTTTCCAATAATAACTAGCTTCAAAACCTCCTATAAATTTTTCAATATCTTATTTTTTTTTATCTCAACCGGTGTAAGCATTTATAGAATATACGCAGAGTGAATTATCTACACAAACTTTGTTTAAAGTAATTTTTTCTGTCAATAATTTGTTTGTCCCAAGAAAATCTGTCATTTTCGTGGCTACTTTTATTTAGTGGTTTATAACCAAAATAGATAGAGCCAGCAATCAATATCTTATGTTAATAGATTGATTAGATACCATCCTATAAGAACATGTCTTGTTGCATGAATAAAGAAGCAAATTTCTGGTTCAAAATCTATTTCAAAAAATGTTTCATGGTGAGTAGGTTTTTGTGTTGTCATTTTCCTGGCTTCTTGAAACCATAAATAACATAAACTACATAGATTTATCTGAGTTATTTTAAGAAATCCTGTTGTTTTCTACAGAATATAAACGTCTTAGGCCAAAATATTTAATTAAAGTTATATGCTATAAAATGGCGAATTTGTCATTATCCTGGCTGTCATTTTCCTGGCTTATGAATGCCAAACTGCTAATACTGTAAGGAAGGAAAGCAAAAATTAACCTAATGCCAAGTTTATGTATGATTGTAATATGCTTGGATGTAATCAAAGTTATTTATTTATTTAATGATTGATTATTATCCACAATTTTATTCTGTACATATCAGCAAAAAAATTTTTTTTGATTCTTTCTACAGTGGATAGAAAGAATTAATTTAAGCAATTTATGGTCCATCTAACATAAAGGCTTAAGTTGAGTTACTTATTTTTAACTTAAAATGACTGTCTTTTAAACTTCAAAGCTAATATGTCATTTTCCTGGCAATCAAGATTTGGTGACTTTCAATTATATTTGTTTTCCCGAGCAAATGTCAATAAACTTCACTGCTGTCTGTAAGATATGAATACGTGTAACTAAAGAAGTATACAAAAAAAAAAAAAAAAAAAAAAAAAAATTTAGATTATTTTGACGACTTTAAATCTGAAGAAATTTTTTGGTCCAAATTGTCATGTTTCGTGAGAATCACCCATATATTAATTAAAAAAAATTGATAACTATGTGTTTGAATGCATTTTGTATTTTCAGATTCTGTTAAAAGCACAATGGAAGAAGATGGTTTTGAACTAAAAACTTGTATTTCATATCTTTCCAATGACGATATTACATCCAGAGATACATGGTTGGATCGTAAGTATTGTTAAGAATTTGTGAATGTGTGTAAAGTTTTGTGAATATTCTTTTGTTATGAGGCTAAATATCTCAGACGGACCCTGAATGAGCAGTTTAATTAGAAAATTTTCAAGAAGGTCACGTAATTCTAACATAAGTTAGAGAGAAAATAAAGCGTAACGTAATTTTAGCGTAATTTTACTGCCACTTTACAACCAATATCGGCCCTATATAGAATTGTTTGATTCACCCGTATATTTTACTGCCACTTTACAACCAATATCGGCTCTATATAGAATTGTTTGATTCACCCGTATATTTTACTGCCATTTTACAACCAATATCGGCCCTATATAGAATTTTTTGATTCACCCGTATATTTTACTGCCACTTTACAACCAATATAGGCCCTATATAGAATTGTCAGATTTACCCGATATTTTATATTCATTATTTAGCCAATATAGGCTCTATATTGATTGTATATAGGCCAATATTGGTCCTATATCGAAGTAATATTGAAAAATCTAGACATCTCAATATTGGTCTCTCGGTAATGTTCATATAGGACCAATAATGAGCTAATTTTGAGCCCAACTGGGGCAAATGTAAAATTGTTGCTGGGGGTATTTCTTATTAAAAAAAAATATCGTTTTGGCGGCATTTTTGCCGACATGGCGATAATCTTGGCGATGTTTGTCAGCTAATCTAGTGAGAAAATAATAATTCTGGAAAATTCGAGTTTTGAAGCGATAGGACCAATATTAACAATATGCGAGAATAGGACAATATGCTAGAATCACGTCAAAAGTTCCAGGGTTTCGTCGCCAAGCCTATATAAATGGGAGAATGTCGCTCAAAGTAGAGAGTATTAGTCTGCTTGTGACTGCAAATGTTCTGATCTGTAAGCTCATTGAACCATCTGAGGCTTTAAAGCCTGTGTTTTGATGTAATAAGTTGTTATTTGAGTTGTAATTGAGTGCTAGAAATAGCAGTATTGCCTGGAAGATACTGCTAATAAATTTTTGGAGTCTTAAGGGTTGTTTCATTTATCTCCAATCAAAATGAACCTCTGTGCTCGGTATAGTATTCTCTATTAATATGTAATAAATTACACGTGTAATAGTGTTCCGATTTCACCCCATCTAAATATATATTTTTAAAGCCCTTATCAGAAAAGAAGTAAAAAAAAATATACTCTTTTAGTTCTCAGATTAATATTAAAGCAAGCAGAAAATATCTAAAGTTGTGGATTCGCTAGTTAGAGAGAAAAAAAAAACGTATTAAAACAATTATGAAAAAGATACGAATTTATTTTAAAAAGCACTAGTATTTTCTATCGCTGTTTTCAAATCAAATTAAAGTAACTAAATTAGTTATTGAAAAAACACGCTTCCCTAGTAACCATTTTCAACGTTTGTATAGTTCCCAGAAAGCATGCAACCTTACGTCGGAATTTTCTTTTTATTGTCACGAAAATATTTGTACTAAAAAAAACTTTTTTCAATAAAGCAAAGCAAAAATATTACAGTCTCAATCCTTTCATCCTAAAAGGATTAAAAATTACTTTTTAACCTTGTACTACTTAACCTTGTAATTACCTTGATATAAGATTATTTTCATCTTGAGACTAGCTTTATTAAAGGAGTTTTTTCACGCTTGAAAACCCTGAGACAACCTCGATTTAAGGTTTTTATATAGAAGGTTGATCTCCAAGGTTTTGGATTAGAGTAATATGTGTAGAATATAGAGCAGGATTTTCACAGATCTCGTAACGCGTAAACCGCATAACAAACCTTTTTAGGTTTACACGAAAAGGTTTTTGCTGAGTTAAAATAAACCTTATTTTGCTATCTGAGTTACTTTTAGTTTTCATTTAGTATGTATATGCAAGCCGAATAATGGCTTTTTATAATTATATACACCAAAAACAAACTAGAGAGCGAATTCAACTGTTGGACATGAAACCTAATTTAAGATTGTTTATGTTAAAGCAATAAAATAAAAAAAAATATTTTCAAAATGAAGTAGTTTTTTTTTTTTTTTTTGGTTAATACGTTCCTTATTGTCTTTATGTACAATACTTTATTTATGAAGTCGAAAGAAGGTCAATCAATTAGGTTTCCTTAGCTGAAATTAAATTGGGAAACGCCGGTCTATAATATTTATTTATTAATTAAATCCGTCTTTTTTCTAGGTATGCGTAATTTAGCTATGTCCTGTGCTATGGTTTCTTTAATATTGCTTGCCTTTTCAATTCCTTTGGGGCTCTTAGGATTATATAAAAAACAGATAAGCACCATCATGGTCACTGGAGTGGTGTACATTTTAGCAGGTAATATACATTCTATACATAGCATTCTATTCATTGCTCAGCAATGTTTAGGGCATAGTTGACTCTTATGACCTAAGACTCATTAGACATTTATATACTGCTTTATAGATATTGCTTGAATTAGGCTTAGCCCGAAAAAAATGTAGACATTTTTCTTGTCTAAATCAAAAGAAGCGTAATGTAGATGAAAAAAATATTTTGTGCATTTTTTTAAAATTTATTTATTTATTTATTTTTTTTGTGCCACAGAGTATGACAGAAATAATTTTTAGCGGTTAAAAAGTCAATAAAATTATAACTCTATTTTTGAATGATATTTTTTACGGTAAATCGCTTGAAGAATTTTCTTAGCATATGCAGTGCGCAAAAAGTCTTTTTAAAATTCGATTTCGCAGGAACTATTTGTCCGATTGTATTTTGCCTTTTAAAATTACATTCTTTAAAATTATGTAAAAAAAAATTGTGTACCTTGTAATTCAATTTTTTAGACCATTATTAAATAAAATAATAAAAAATTACTAATATTTACTAAAAGTTATTTTTTCCATAGATTTATCTTTGGATAAACGAATATTATAACTGAGTGCAAAACTTTTAAATTCGTTTAAAAAGTTCTCTAGATATGGTGAAATACACAAAAAGTAAAATTAACACAAAGAGGACCAAACTTTGGATCGCTCTCCTGATCAAACTATTGGGATCATATTTCCCCGATGGCGGCTACCCCCTTTATTTCGAGGGTTAAAAATCCGAATCCGTAGGGAAAAAATATGTTTATTCAGAGATAGTACATTTTTGGACTAATTAAATAGTATGTTTGAGGTCACCCCCTCAAACTATTAAAAGTGATTCCTAGAACGTGAAGATTCGATCCTTAGATCAAAAGTTATTCAAGAGTAATAAGTTTTTTTTGGAGCACTGTACATGAACTCTTTAAAAATAATTAATAAAATTTAAAAATAAGAAACCCTTTTAAAATTAATTGTAAATTTGAAATTTGTGAAAAAAATATTAATTATAATATAGTACAGAGTACTGTATACTCATAGTAATCCTTTAATGTTAATACCATGTATGCTATCTTGTTGAAAATAATTGACTGGGGTTTTAAATGAACAAACATAAGAGTTGCAATATTGGTGAGATTTTTTGACCTAAATGAAAATCATTAACCCCTTCAGGGCCTGCAAATGGAGAAAGAGGTGGTTTCCCAGATACTAAATATACTAAAGAGTACTAAATACCGGATGTGGGTACGAGAACACTATATTTAGATCGCGTCAGTTTAATCTTGAGCCGCTAGAGTTAGAAAGGCCCGTTTCGTATTTTGTGAGCCGTGAAGGTAGAAACATGTCATGGATATGTCATCGCAATCCTGAAAGAGTAAATATTATTACTAAATAATTCTCGGTTGTTGGAAATATTTACGAGCACCACTAATGTTGTAAAAGTACCTTTTCACTAAAAAAAAAAAAAAAAAATATTTTTTATTTATAAAAAAAAAAGTTTATTTTCTTTAAGTTGAAATTTTGCGCTAATTTCACTATCAAATAGAATGATATGATAACAAAATGAACAAATGAATAACAAATGAACTTATGATAACAAAACTATGAAGATGTCGAAGCTGAGCTGACGTCACCTCACTTACCCGCCTCCTGAAAATGTTTTAATGATCATATGCTTCTGTCAATTTTTGGAGCAGTGAAAGAAATATATGGAGAAATTTATATTACCATGAAGTGTATACAGTCAGTTACTAATAGCAACAATTTGGAATATTGCCGGCCAGGTGGCCGAGTAGTCAGCGTGTCTGACTTTGAAATCAATGGTTGCGGGTTCGAATCCCGCTCAGGGCATGGATGTTTCTCTCTGTGTGTTGTTCTCTGATGTGTGAATGTAGCCCACCCTATAAACGGGTAGCTGAGGCAGTGTGGCGTGGGTAATGTTACTTGCCTCCGTGGCTTTGGTTCACATGTGCACACCGGGTAACGTTAAATAAGCAACACTTCCGGTAGCTTCTGAGGTGAAAAACGTAAATTCGGTGTCTGCCGTTAAAAAAAATTTGAATAAGTTTTATTTTAAGGTAAAATAGTAAAAACAACTAGTTGCCATTAACAACCATAACTTTGCTGCAATTTGTTGAACGGTAATGGTTAAGTGATATAGTTCAACCTCTGGCAATTATTTTAATTTTTAAGACACTATTCTCTTTTTGTGAGAAGATGGGAGGATTTTTTTAAAGTTTTTACTTATTGTAAAGAATTGGCTATAATCTTGGAACTTCTCTGCTTATAAATAACCGAATTTAAAAACATGTTTGCTTCCAACTGCAAATGAACTCGATGAAAAATGATCAAACGAACGCATGACGCACTAAAGTAACGAAAATTACTTCTGAGTGCTAACCTTTACGTGCGGCTATGTTAACAAAACCTTTCATTGGTATTTTTCCCTGTATTTTCCCAAGTTATCCGCAGATGGATGCAAAAATCATAAGTTCCCCTTTGACATTTAAAAAATATTGTAGTTAGTGGTTAGTATAATTACTACGACCTTATAAAGGGTTGAACAACAAATAATTATTTTAGAAACATCTCCTTTAATCAGGTAAATACATAATACAGTTTCTTGCATAAGTTATCAAAATGACTGACTAAATCACAGATCTGACTATGAAATTCAAGATTTACTTCAGTATCTTCCTTTATGTTTACCCCCGAGGATTTTCATTAAGCATAAATCTCGTCATTATACCAGGCTCTCTACAACACTTTAACCTTTATTAATTATTTGTTGTCTTATAGAATTATGCAATTCCGTGCTTTCTGGGTTTATGACGCTTGGTAATGGGTATATATCTTTAATGTTTCCCCTAAGATTACCAGATACTTTCTGTTTGGAGCCATTTCGTTTTTGAGATAATACCAAAATGTCTACATTTGCATCTCTCTCCGCGTTAACAATGTAATACTAGTCTCACTTATGACCAAATTAACTCTAGAATAATTGTAACATTATGCTAAAATGTTTGAAGTTCATTTTGGCATTTAAAGTTGTGATATTCTTAACTCATTTTTCCTAGATAACTATGCTTAAATCATCAGTTTCTCTCTGAAGCTAATTCTTCGACTCATTACGAAATAAAAAATAATTTTTTTTTTATTATCTGAAAATTCAGTCTAATTAAATTATCTTAAAATCCGATGCAGTTAAAAAATTCAATCAATTAAATTTTATTCAATATTTTGAAATATATTTCAATTATTGAATATAAAATAATAAATGTAATTTTTTTTTTTTTTTTTTTGTATTTTTCGCATATTTTATAGTTTTTTTTATAACGTATCTTGGTCATAAAACAACAAAATCCTCTGAAATCCAAATAATAAAGCTCTTCTCACAATTTTTCATTGTAATTAAAAAACTTCGACAAACGAAAGTAGATCCAATTATAGTTTTATTTAGTTAATTGCTTTGTAAAGGCATACAAACAAAAAAATAAAACCGACCAACGAGAGTAGATCTAATTATATTTTTACATAAATAATTATTTTGTAAAAGCAAACAAACGGATAAAATAAATTTACGAATAAGAGTAGATCCAATATATTTTTGCATAAATAATCGCTTTGTAAAAGAATACAAAAAAAAAAAAAAAAAAAAGACCAACGAGATTAGATCCAATTATATTTTTACATAGATAATCGCTTTGTAAAAGCATACAAACAGAAAAAAAACGGCCAACGAGATTAGATCCAATTATATTTTTACGTAGATAATCTCTTTGTAAAAGAAAAAAAAAAAACTTTAAACTTTGTAAACATGAAAAAAAAAACGACCAACGAGATTAGATCATATTATATTTTTACATAGATAATCGCTTTGTAAAAGCATACAAACAGAAATAAAACGACCAACGAGATTAGATCCAATTATATTTTTACATAGATTACCACTTTGTAAAAGCATACAAACAGAAAAAAAGCGACCAATGAGATTAGATCCAAATAAGATTAGATCCAATTATATTTTTACATAGATAATCGCTTTGTAAAAGCTTTCAAACAGAAAAAAAAACGACCAACGAGATTAGATCCAATTATATTTTTACATAGATAATCACTTTGTAAAAGCATACAAACAGAAAAATAAACAACCAACGAGATTAGATCCAATTATATTTTTACATAGATAATCACTTTGTAAAAGCATACAAACAGAAAAAAAACGACCAACGAGATTAGATCCAATTATATTTTTACATAGATAATCACTTTGTAAAAGCATACAAACAGAAAAAAAATCTTAAACGATTATTTTAAGTTACATTCATTATTTCTATAATTTCATTCATTATTGCTCTATATATTGGACGCGGGGCCCTGTAGCAGAATTTACAGGGTCAATCTGTGGCACAATCTTCATAACTTCAAATTTTGTCTGCAACCCTAACATAATCAGAGACTAACTAATAGTTAGGTTTAATCATGTAAAATTAGCTCGGAAAAACTCTACACAAAACAAAATGTCTTTAAAAACTTATTTTATTAAAATTTTTATAAACTTTTGTCTAAATGCAATTAAAGTTAAAAATGGATTGAGTCCCAATACAGTCAAAGAATAAGCAACTGGAGTTTTCGGAAATTAAGAATTTATTATTTAATTTCTCTTATCACCTAAAGTTTTTATTTTTCCAAATTGCTGTTCACTAATTTGGAAATTTTAAAAATCATCACTTTTCGTTTGCTTATATTTCTGCAGGTTAACAAACAAGTTTTGCCTGAAACAAATTGTAATTGAGTATAAGTTTCGGAATAAAAAAAAAAAATTTCTGTTTCTCCTCTTAGAAATATTTCAGTTTTTTTTTTTTTTTTTAAAATCTAAGATTAAAAATAATCTGCAGGTATACTCTGATAGGTCTTAAAAATTATCTGTAGGTATACTCTGATAGGTCTTAAAAATAATCTGCAGGTATACTCATATAGGTCTGCAGCGTCCGTTGGAGAATTTGTGCTACAGGGACACTGTGATTCAAGAGGTTTTATTTCAGATAAGTCAGCCCATAATAAAGGAAAGTATTGTCAATTTTTTATTCAATTTTAGATACCAACAGGTTCTGTATGGGCTGAAATCTTGATAAATTTTAATTAAATACATTTTGGACAAATTAAGAGGAATATGAATGCACATTATTATTGCCTGTTTCGTATGCGTCGGTGCCTCTCTCCCCCCCCCCCTAAGCTCTGTGGCCTCATAATTTCTAAATCCATTCTGCTGTCTCGTCACTCACATTTTGTGAAATAGATCTGGAAAATATGGTAGTCTTCCCAGATCTATGGTAGTCTTTCCAGACATGGTAGTCGGAATAGGCATAAGATGTGTGATAGACTTATGCATTTATGCTTATATAAGATGTTTTTTATTTTATTTTATAACCGTCGTTGAACAGCCGACCCAATTTTTGGGTTTACGATTACTAATGTTCAACTCCACAGTCTTGTCATTTTGAACCCAATCCACCATATCTGATGCACCCGAAAAGCACTGCGTTGATTAAAATATCCTGTATAAATCCGATGAGTATAACATATTAAAAAATAGACTCCTCCTGCATCTATTGATTTTTTTTATATTTAATAACCGTCGTTGAACAGCCGACTCAATATTATGGGTTTACGACTATTAATGCTCAACTCCGTATCCTTGCAATTTTGAACCCAATCCAGAAGACAAGGGAACTCATGTATCGAGTGTTGGGAGAAATTTGCCTTCGTGGAGGACTTTTTGATGGAACTAACCCGCATTTGCGTTACACGTAGAGAAAGACCACGAGAACCACCCACAGTTAGCCTGACGGCAAAGGGACTCTAACCCATGATCCGTCTACCAATGAGGATATTTCACATCAGCACTGTGGTCGGTGCAAGCCGGATGCGGATTCTTATCGACCAGACATCGCTGGGATCCGAACCCGGTTTACCTCATTAGAAGGCGAACGCTTTATCCCCTGAGCCATTGAGGCTCATATAAGATGTTTCTACTAATTTAATACAATATGTATTGAATTAGAAAACTAAAACATATAGACACTTTTCCAGAATATAGGAGCTCAGATGCCAACTGCCTTAAATGGTATATTGTGAATTCTTAGCAAAAGTGTAGTAAACAAATGCACATCAAATATTGCAACATAGTGCTTAAACGGGAAGAAAGAGAAACGTTATCGAAATCTAGCAGATTTCTAGTGAGGAAAGTGGAGTAAAAAAGACCAAAACCAATTTTATTACCTGATAAATCTTAGAGACGTAATTAAGGTAAAAATATATAAATAATATAGAAATGAAAATTAAGATAAAAATAAAAGGAATGTAGAAACAAAATTGTTGAAATGGCAAAAAAAAGCAACTAAAATTGATGAAAATTCTGATTGTGAAATGAATTGGTTTTTATTTTCTTTAAAATATCTCATACGTTATATTTTTTTTTTCGTAGGTGTATTTGGAACTTTCAACTTGGCATTCATGCATTTCAAAAGAGCAAAGCCAGCAGATGGTTTCTACACAAGTACTATCCTTGATAAAAATTTACCAGAAGATTACATGAAGGCCAGAATTTTTACAGTTGGTTGGCCGCCTTCAGCTGAATGGGCGGGACTCATTGTATGTATGATTGGTAGTCTTTTTTGGTTGCTGCTGGCAAAAATCTATAGACTTCAAATATTAAATCCTACTTAGAAGTTTATTAATTTTGATTGAACCACAAAACAGATTCTAGATGCTTCTCCTTGAATCTGTCGTATTGATGTTTCGTTTCAACTCGTAAATGAAATCGTGTCAGAAGTTGAGTTTTTAAACGATCAACAAAGCAGATTCAAGATTCTTCTTCTTGAATCTGTCATATTGATGTTTCATCTCGTAAATGAAGTCGTGTCAGAATTTGACAGTTTTTAAACGATCAACAACACAGATTCTAGATTCTTCTTCTTGAATCTGTCATCTTGATGCTTGGACATGGAATTGAGTTAGAAATTGGCAGGTTTTGAATGAACATCAAAACATATTTACGATGTTTCCTCTGGAATATGTAATCTTGGTGCCTCATCTTAAAGAAGGCAATGTGTTGGAAATTAGCAAATTTTAAAATAACAAAAAAGAAAGAAAAAAAAACAGTTTCAAGATATTCCTTGAAGCTGTTATCTTGTAGCTTCATCTTGGATACGGAATTGTATTAGAAATTGCTATACTTTGAATGACGAGCAAAAAAGGTCATTCTTCTTCTTCTTCTTGAATCTGTCATTTTGATTCAGCAGTTCAAGATGCTTCTTCTTTAATTCCGTCATCATGACGCTGCATCTTAAAAATGGAATTTAGTTAGAAATTAGCTGATTTTGAATGAAAGAACGTCGGCTTAGACGCGATGATCGAAGACAAGACAGATTTCAAACGATTAACAAAACAGATTCAAGATGTTTCTGCTTGAACCTCTCATCTTGATGCTTCATCTTGAAGTTAGAAATTAGCAGATATTGAATTAACATCAAAACATATTTAGAGATACTTTAACTTAGAGATCGAACTGAATTTGAATGAACTAGAAATTAGCCGATTTTGAATGGAGGAGCTACGACTGGATTTAATGGTCTAAAACAAGAAATTTTCAAGTAGCTTAATCTTGAAGACTACACAATAAATAAAATTGTGTTGGAAAATCGAACGATTTTCAATGAGGAAACAAATAAATGAAGGATTTAAGATGCTTCATCTTGATGATTAGAAAAGAAAATTTTGCACAAAGTTAATGCTAGATTATTTGACTTTTTCGAACAATTCGCAACTAAACTGCTTGCATTGTCAAAATACTAATTTTTTTTCTTCTTTAAAGAACAAGTAGATGAATCAATAACTTTTTACATCACCCAATTAAATCTTTGTAAGAGTAAGTGCCAAAAAGCTCTAGTCTTATATTTGCAAGTCTGTTTTGCACTTTATTTGTCTTCCATAATTCTTTCAATTGATAAATAATACATAGACATTTTTAAAAAATGGTATCTTGTATAAACTATTCTACCTTTTGAAAAACAAGAGGTAATACTAGACGTAATTTTATCCGATGTGTTCTGTTTCATAATTCGGATTTAGGTACATTTTTCTACTTTCAGTGAATAGTTGAAAGATCCTAGAAATATTTAAAGAAAATTATATAATATTATAATACACACAAGAGATAATAATACACGCAAACTTCTCCTTATCAATAATAAGAAGAATACGGCAAATTTCAGTCGTGCCACTGAGTTTAGTTTAGTTTTTACTGGTACAGTAAGTAATCTTATTAATTATCCATACTTGAATAGAAACTTAATAGTTTGCAGTAGAAGTTGGAAATTTCATCATCGTACTCTGTACTCTAAAGACAAGTGGTTAATATTGTTGATTAGAGCTAAGCAAATACTAAGTCTTTCAAAACTGATCAAATAATTTGCAAGTAACAATCATGTTTTCATACTTATCAAGGGACCAATATCAACATCACTGCACAAGTAGATCTTCATTTAAAAATCGGTATGAACAACTACGTATATTACACTATTATTAGTCATACGAACAAAAGCTTGATTTGTACATTAAGACTTGTGTGCTTTTTTTACTGAATCAATGGGTTCTGGTTTGATAACATGTAAGGAGTTCTACATAACCTCAACCGTCAGAGTAGTGTAAACGGAGAGGAAAAGTGTTAAATACGATTTTTATTATTATGTTTAATTTTCACTAATAAACTGATGGTGAATATTTACACATTTCTCAGTAATATATTTCAAAATATCATGTACAAGGTCGTCCCCTAAAAAGAGAAGAGATTATAGCGGATGCTATTATAGAATTTCAACTTTATTTCCTTGACAAAATTATGTTAATGCAGGCATGCTATTTACATTGCAGAAAAGTTATTTATACATTTTAAAATATTTGAAATAAATATATCTTTCTTTTGTTTAATTGCATTTAAAGAAATTTTGGGCATCAACCAAATCAGTTTTCAACAACTTAAGCAACAATAAATGTTTTTTTATTTTTTTAAATTTTTTTTTTTAAATCTAGAAACAAATAAAATTACTGCAATTTTTTAATCACCTATCCCAAATTACTATCCACATAACTTAAATGCTTAGAACTTTTGAGAAAAATCCGTAGAAGTTTTAACAACTATCAAGTGTTTCGCTTTAAAACGAAACCTCCTCTTCTGTTTTTTTTTATTAAAGATATTTTTCTGTCTATAAGAGTATCCTAAAAAGTCTTTTAGGAGCAGAAAAACACAGAGGAAAAGAAAATTAAACAATTAACCTAAAATTCCAGCCGGTAAGGGAAGAGTGCTCTTAATTTACTAACAAGGCTATTGGAAAAAGGATTTACATTTAAATATTTAACTGTAAAGTCTAGTTATTTCGGCCATTTACTGCGACTCTCAGTTAGAATCCGTTCTAACTGCACAGCAGTAAGTAACCAAGTCATACACACAGGTATCAAAGCGAATCAGTCAATCGATGAAAAGCAAATCAATGTATCACTAAATAAATTGAGTGAGAAAAATCAACGATTCACTGAATTAGAAAATGAACGAATCTATGAATCAGAGGAAGAGTAAACAAATGATTAAGTGAGTCAATGAATGAGTGACTCACTGAAACGGTAAATCAACGAATCAGTGATTCCTCAGTTTGATGATTCATTGACCTGCAGATTCGCTTTCTTAATGTACTAGTTCGTTTTGCTCATTTGCTTGTGATTCGATCATTCACGAATTCGTTGTTCCACAGATTTGCTAAATTACTCACTCAATAAGTTGCTGATCCATTTATCGATTTGCTGATTCGCTTTATTCCACGCCTAGAAATCAATTTTTATTTCGTTTATTTGTTGCCTATTGTTGTATGTGTAATAAGAACAGGTTTTAACTGTCAGTCGCAGTAAAGAGATCAAATAAAATTTTGTTTTAGGTCTTTCCTGACCCATGCATTAAGAATGATAAAGTTCGAATTTTTCCAGACTCAAAGAACGCTAGAAAACCGCGGAGAAAAACGCTAAGTTCTTAACATACAGCTGAAACATTTTAAAATTCATAATTGCACTTATTTTAGGACTGTCAACTGATATTTTCTCTAAAACCTTTTAATTTTCTATTAACACTTATGCGAATGAATACAAGATCTTACCTTCCTGAATTTTTATTTTTTGAATTTTTGTCAAAAATTAATGAAGCAAAATTAAGTAAATAAACATCTAAAGTAGGAGGCCCCAAATTAATCGTTAAATGAAAACAAAAATTGTATTAAATTCTGACGAATCGTTATCAAGGTCAGCCATTGTGTAATAATTATGAAAACTTATTTATCAGCCGATTGAAAAGTGTTTCCACTAATCGCAGTTAACCTTACTTTAATTTTTTTTAGTACTTCATTTTGACAATGATTCTTAAAACATAATAAAAGCGATGATAATGGAATGTTCTGTATAAGGGATTATTATAATTTTCTAACCACGCTAGTTTTTTTTTTTTTTTTTTTTTTGTACTTTTTGGAAGCAAACTAATGTAGATTTTTTAAGGTTCTAACTTCAACAATTTTAAAAAAGTAAACAAATTTTACATTTTTTTTTAGAACTAAGTTGAAGTTAGCTTTTACGTTTTGTACTACTAGCAAACTGTTAATGATATACCATTTGGCATCTAAAATACGTTTTATACCACAAATATTAAGGCGATAGCGAATTATTATAATATTATTATTTATTATAATAATACATTTTTTTTATTAAATTCTGACGAATCGTTATCAAGGTCAGCCATTGTGTAGTAATTATGAAAACTTATTTATCAGCCGATTGAAAAGTGTTTCCACTAATCGCAGTTAACCTTACTTTTATTTTTTCCTACTTCATCTTGACAATGATTCTTAAAACATAATATGAGTAATGATAATGGAATGTTCTGTATTATAATTTTTTAACCACATAATTTTTTTTTTTTTTTCTCTTTTTTTTTTGTATTCTTTAGAAGCAAACTAATGTAGATTTTTTTAAGGTTCTAACTTCAATTTTAAAAAAATAAACAAATTTTACATCCTAATTTTTTTTAGAACTAAGTTGAAGTTAGCTTTTACGTTTTGTACAACTAGCAAACTGTTAATAAAAAACCATTTGGCATTTAAAATACGTCTTATACCAAAAATCTTAAGGCGATAGCGAATATGTAGTTATTCTCAATAATTACTGCCAGAATATCCGACCGTATCACACAAGCAACTCAAGATATTGATTTGTGTGTTGGTTCATTTTTACGCAATTCATTGCAGCTAAATAATAAAAAGTTTATTATTTTCCCGCAAAAAGTACTTTTTATTTTTTTTTACCGTACATTAAACTTTTATCTTTTTAAAAATTACTGTGCAATCATAATCGATTGAAATTTGTATATTTTGTTTAAAATATTTTAAACAAATTTTCAGAACTTTAATCGCAAAAATAAATAAAATAAAAAAGAAAGAAAGAAATTGTTCAGTCTTTATCACTACCATGAAATGCAGCTGTAGGAGCGACGCAGACATAAATGGAAGATATTCGCATCTTGCCTTTCCTAAAATGAATGGAATAAATTGTTATTCGAAATGAGTTATAAATTATTTTAGCAATTTTAATATAGCCAAGGTGTTCCGTAATAACTGCTCTTAATATATATATTTTTTAGAATTGTTATCAAAATGAAGTAAAAAAAAAAGTATGTGCATTAGGGATAGCAGATTAATGGTAAAGAAAAATCAAAACAATGACGAATATCAGGAAATCATATATCACTGAGTATCATATATCACTGAGGAAAACAGGACTGAAAACACTGAACACTTATTTAATTACTGTAAGAGTTGAAAGATTAGTATTAGCTTCATATTAGGTAATCAAATTGGTTTTTATGCATTTATTTCTACCTTCCTCATTTATGATTCCTCATATTTTAAGTTAATGTTTTTCCCTTGCCTAAGTGTTAATTGCAAATCATAATGAATTGACTTATTATTTTTACGAGTATTCTAAAAATGTATACAATTTCTATCTCTAAATATTAAACATAAATATATTTATTCGTATGTTCCTATCTTTTATAAAATGAAAAGTGTCATAATCAACGTTTTGTTTCTCAAAAGAGTAAATTAACTAGAGCCACCACCAAACCTGATTTACCACAAGTCACAAGAGCTCTAGGCTTAAGCCTCCCCCCCGCTAACTTAAAGATTCCTATCCTATTCAAATCAATGCCTGATTACTGTTTGTCTAAGATAGGTACTCTGCCAGACATTCGTCTGGAGCTGTGGCGGTGACTATGGTAACGAGGTATGATTATTTCAAGTAGGGGTGCGGGGTGGTCCCTTTTCAGAACTGGTTTCGGCAAAAGAAAAGGAGACCTCTTCATTGAAGCTACCCTCCTTAAAATGCCCTCTTCTTGTTTCCATAGCACCAGACTGCCGCGGACTTAGTGGCGATCAGAGTACCTATCTTAGACAAACAGTAAACCAACTCCTAGAAGAGAGAAGGCCTTCGCACGCATCACTTCAGTAGTCGGAAGAAACTAACACAAACTGCGCAGTGTGGAAAATAAAGAAAAGTTGTCTCAACGTTCGGACTTCTAAAGTATCCAATTTCTTGTTTGTGGTAACCCGTGCGAAGGCCTTCTCTCTTCCAGGAGGTGATGATTATTCTTCAATCAAACTCTGGTTGCCGATTTGCGCTTTCTTTTCAAAAATCGATTATAGACTCACATTTAATGGCAATTAGTTTTTTCAATGTCACATTATAGAATCTTATCTCAATTCATCGTTCTGGATCGAATTTAATGCGTCATTATAGAATAGTATTTAAAAGTTACATTCTTTCTCTTATTTTTAATAAAAAATATAATTTGTTATATTAGTAGTATTTAATAAAATTTTATTTTATTTTGAAATTTTTTTAAAAAGGAAATTAGAGATATCCAGGCACTTTTGGGGACTATATTCTGTTTTATTCTATAACTCGCACGTTGTCGAAATTTTGAAAGTTATCTAATAATTTATTATTTTATATCAAAATTATATTCTTATTTGTATCGCGAAAAGTGTTTTCAGTTGAATTTTATTCATTACATTGTGACTACATTAAATTATTGTTGATTGTATTGAATTTTATGTAACAATTCATTTATAAAATTCAAATAAAGACAATTCCTTCTTTTTTTATCGTTTCTTTTTCATTACATAAAGAGTATTATAACAACAATACACGTATGGTAAGTTAAAGAATTACAAAAAGTTCTTTTAAAAACAGATCTGTACAAAAATGTTCTTTTTCTTTATTTTTATATAAAATGAAAAAGAAAAGAAAATGCCATATTTTTTAGAAAATAGTTTTTATTTCTTAGCATATTTTGAATTAAAATTGTTACTGATATTTGTATCAGTACTTATTTAAAATACTTCTCTGGAGTCAGAAATAGATTGAAGAGGGCATTAACACCACCTAAAGTGCAACTACCTTTTTCGATCTGATCAAGTCCCGCAGTGGACTGATCGTTAAAACACAGTTCTCAGCAGATCACCGAATTCAAGCATCACTGGCTGCGGTCAGTGTGCAGGTGGGTGACCACTTGGGTCTGCGTAGGGACCGAGGGTGTGCGGGGTGCCTCGTTAAACTGTTACACCGTAAAGTGCTCGACTTCACGCGCAGGTCATCAAGCTACTGAATCGGGGGTGCCATTCCCTCTGCAGAGGATCGAAATTGTGATGGTATGTCTTCGGATCATCTTCATGGATGTTTCCCAGACCATCGCCAAAAGCCTATTGTGCAGGTCTAGCGCGACGTAAATGAACTACAACAACAATCTGAACAATATCAACTTTTTTTCCAAATTGGACTGATCGTGAATACATGGCTCCCAGTAGAATACCGAAGTGAACAGTAGTCAGTGAGTGGGTGGGTGATCATGAATCCTAGCAGTGGCTTGCTGATGCGAATTCTGCCCCTGGCTCGCACCAACCACAGAGCTGAGCTGACGTAAATATCCTCAGATGTAGATGGATCATATGTAATAATCCTCTAGCTGTTGAGCTAACCGCAGGGCTCGACTTAAGGACCGGGCCTAATTGGGGACCGGGGCAAAAACTCTGCTTCACTACTTCTGTAATGAAGAATTGAACTTTATGGAGGTATTTAAATTTTTCTCCTGATTATACATATATAGCAAGAAAATAGATTCGAACCTAAAACAGCTATCAAGTCCTTCCCTTCCAATGGTCCGACAAAATATCGTTCTGTCCATTTTATTGACTTTCTGACAATTGTATGTCCATCATGTCGAATGAAGTTTTCTGATTGTTAACTTTGTCATCTAGCTGCGAAAAATTCATATCCTTGCGGACATTAGGGCGGAATACAGCTAAATTTTTACAATTACGATGGCTCCCTTAGAGCCAACCAGAAGCCTGTATATATATCGTATTTTGCGCCTGTATGTAAACATATCGTATTTTGCGATATGTAAAAGTGTTGCGATATACAGGCTTTTCATTGGCCAAATGTGTCCATTGCATTGCGAAAATTTAGCTGAATTCCACACTAGACAGCCATGGATTTACGAAATATAGTTTTTTTTTTGTGTTCATACGATAGATTAATGAAGAAGCTAACATAAAACTGACGGATTTACACTGTACTTATATTTTGTTTAAAAAGTTCATTAAAGAAGGAAACCTTAACTAAACTTTTAATTCGATTTGGGGCCCCGGAGAAGCTGCCCCGTATGCCCCTGCCTTTGTCAGGCTCTGGCTAACCGTGACTGGTTTTTACGGTTTCCCTCTCCATGTAACGCAAATACTGGTTAGTTCCATCCAAATGTCTTCCATGAGTGCTAGTTTGCTACAATGCTTGATCTAGGAGTTTTGTAATAGTCTTTTGTTACTCACATTGATAGTCTCTAACTCAGAATTTGGTCGGATGTTCAACGCCGGTAATAAAATAAAATAAAATACACCATGGAAGGAGCCTATATTCACTTTCAATCCGATTACCCGTATCAATTTCGCTTTGACTTTCCTTACCTTTTTTCGACTTTCTTATCCCCTGTTGTAGTTGCTGTAGTTGTAGTTCATTAACGTCGCACTAGAGCTGCACAATGGGCTATTGGCGACGGTTTGGGAAACATCCCTGAGGATGAACCGAAGACTTGCCATCACAATTTTGATCCTCTGCAGAGGGGATGGCACCCCCGCTTCGGTAGCCCAACGACCTGCGCGCGAAGTCGAGCACTTTACGGTAGAACAGTTTAACGAGGACCAATACCGCACACCCTCGGTTTCTTATCCCCTGAATCGCTAAAAGCTTACCGGTGTCTCTACATTTAAACTTTCACTTTGCACACTCAAACTCGCCACAGTGCAAACAAAGTGTACAGAGACGCATTTACCTGCGAAAAACTCACCAATCAGATTCTCGCTTCCATCTCCGAATTCGCACATGCGATTTTTTTTTTTTACCGGCTAATGCCACAAAAATAAAGTACTATAACTATTAAAAATCAACAATTTTGATCAACCTAACTTTCTTAACTGCAACTGAATCTAACTCGTTTGTGTTTATCAAGGTGTTTAGTTTCGCTTTGCTGCGGTTGCTACAATCAACTGGTCGATGATTTATTTCTTCCTGAGTTTATGTAAATCGTTAATTGTTTCATATTTTTAATTAAATATATAATAATTTGAATATGGAAGCATCAGAAAATAACTTTCGTGTCTTGTCCATTCAAAGCCACGTTGTTTATGGATATGTTGGAAATAAAAGTGCTTGTTTCCCTTTACAAGTTAGTACCTATAGTATTTTTTTTAACAAAATCACCACTGTAATAAAGTTGGTTTTTTTATTCCTCGTATTATAATTCGATAATGAATTCTACTTTTCAGGTTCTTGGGTTTGAGGTTGATATGATTAATTCAGTGCAGCTATCCAATCATACAGGTGGGTATAGTATATTTAGTTGATTTTTTTTCAAAACAAAGCATTGGCTTGGTATTTATATTTGTCTGACAGGCTTATTATTAAATGTAATTTATACTAAGATCATAAATCATCCTTCTACTGGGTACAAGTAAAGTTTTACTTAATTTAAAGAAAAGTTAATTCTTCATTTAAAAGTTTTTTGAATTTGGTTATGATGAAACACTCTGAAAGGAAATATCTCTGTATTGTGATCTATGTCAAAGTAATCGTCAAGTCTTAAATAATTGGAAAAACACTATACATGAGGCGACCAACTCATAGCCATCTTCAGGCAAACCCATACATTTTTGTTGAAATTGTTGTACAAAGTCCATTTAGTGTTTTGATGGTGATTATAATTAGCTTGACAGATCACTATAATACCCCTCTGTAAGAATATTTTTTGTGTTCATTTAATTTTTAGTACAAGTAAAATTATTAAGTTCTTTTAGAAATATTGTTAACCTATGTAAATTTTGTTTGCATAAAGAACATTTATCTAAATTTTCATTACTGGTCAGAAGTAGCCCACTACAAGTGGTGAAGCTACTATAGCTGTACTTTCATATAACTGTTGTAACTTAAAGCCATTCTCATGCAAACCACTACTATACATATTTTATTAAAAAAATATTTTCAAATTGAGGAAATTTCCGTATTATGATCTGTGGCAGAATAATTGTCAAGTCTTGGGAACTTCCGGGCAGTAGCCCGCGAGAAACTAAGAAAAAAATCACAGAAAAGAACCAACTCGAAAGGTAGGTATAACTCGTAGCCACCCCAGGGCAAACATCTACAAGTTTTTTTTTTTTTTTTTAAATTTGCAAGTTTAAAATCTATTTGGCAGATTGGCGATTGTAGTTGGCGCGACAGATCACGATGCAGAAATATCCCCTTCAAATTATTTGAACTTCTTGAAACTGGAAAAGGTAGTCTTCAGCTTTAACCCTCTGACTGCTAAATTTTTGGACCGAAATCGCTTTACACTATGCGCTTGCCGCGCTTACGAAATCGCTTTACACTACGCGCCTTCAAATGCGGCAATTAAGTGGACAACTAACGACATCTGTTGGTCAAAACGTAAATTAAATGTCTAATACTGCTTAATGGGGAATAAACGGGATGCACTCATTAGTAAAGGAAGAAAAATGCATGCCCGCGGGATGAGCCGATTTTGCTACAATTGAGTTGCCCGTGGAAGTCGCGGGATGAGCAGTCAGGGGGTTAATAAATATTCTTCCGTTAATCATTTAGCACATTTTTTACACATACACCCGCATATACACATTTTTTATTGAATAAAAATTGTTAAACATGTTTTTTTTATGTTAAAATTAATTTCTATTCTACTGAAATAGTTGAGTGTATAGTGGAAAATGCGAATTAAGCATAATTGAAGCTTTTATTAAGCAAGAAATAAAATAAAATAAATTAAACATCACATAACTTTCTCTAAAACATAATCAATGAGAGTATTATACTCTCCACAACATAAAACACTATCTAAACTCGGATCTGCCTTATTTATGCATGCAAGAATACATCTAATATCCAATCAGAAACACTTGCATAATGAAGGTAAGAATTGTAACAACTACACTTATAATTGGTTTGTAATTTATTTTTAAATGTTTGAAATAAACATAAAAATAAAGAAATAAACAGTTCAGAAAGGGGGGAAAAAACGCATTTTTTTCCAGACCATAAGAACTTAAACTTTCTCTATGAATCATTTTTGTCTTTTTCCTTCTTACAGTATAGTCTTTCAAACTTGTGATTTCTGACTTGCCGTTCTTACTCTAACCTCATTCCTTTGAACTTGTAGTTTGGCATGTTATTTTTATTGGAATAAATTTTAAGTCTCTTAGGAACAATTTTTGTGTTATATATATTTTTTTAATTAATGATAGATCGCTCGTTTTACTATCGTTTATTTTTGTGTAAATATCTATGAATTTTTCTCTTTTAATTTTTGTCCTTGTAAGCAACCAGGCCTATTAAATTAACAATTACTGTATGTAGAATTTTTTTAGTGTAATGCCTGTAGAGATTATCGTGATCTGGTGTAAAGTTGCATTCTTTGTTTGGCAAATGACTGTTTTTAAAAGGAAAAATATGATTTATGTAAAAGTATTGCCATTTTGCATCATACTGCAAAAAAATATTAATATTTTATTTTTACTTTACTTTAAACAAGGTGTGTAGCGTTTTTAAAAAGTGCTTATTTTTTATTTACATTTTTTGAAAGCCCTTAAAGATACTTTTTTTATTTGGGGTTTGTAAAAAGTGCTTTATTTTCCACATTTTAAAAATAGATTTTTTCTTTGCCAAGTCGATTGTCATTCTAAATTACAAAAAATGCATGATTTTCACAATTTTCTCTGCAATATTTATCAGAAACTAGCTATTTTTTCATGATTATGTGAAAATATTTTTGAATTTTGTTGATTTTATGCTCATAAATTAAGAATTTAGAATGATAGAAAAAATATTTTTTACATATCCTGATTATGTTTTTTTTGTTGTTGCTGGAAAGTGATAAAAAATATTTTTTGAGTGCTTAAGAAGTACTTAAAAGGTGCTTATTTTTTGTTGAAAAATCTTGCTACACACCCTGTTTATAAAAATTAAGTGATACAAAATTTTTTTATTATTGTATGCTTTAGTATTTTTCTTTTTTATTATTTTCTTCTTATGTATGCATATGTTTTAGGTTATGAATCAATTAAGGGGCAGATTTTAAAAGCTGATGAACTTACAGAGCTCTATGATGGGCTGAAAACAAATAATCTTTTACACTGTTCTCATTTATTAACTGGTGAATATTTATTTTCCATTTTTTTTTAAAAATGTGTAAATAGTTAATCATATTTGAAATTTTGATTTGCTTTAAGATTTTTTTAAAAAGTACATTTTAGGTCTTGTCATAGTAAATATTTAACTTCTAATCAAGGTTGTATAAAAATTTCAGTATTGGTACCTGTGTTAAAGTTTTAAGATTTAGTAACGATGTGGCAGTAGTTCATGTGAAACTAATAATATTACTCAGAGAAGGATGAATTGGAAAGGTATAATTTATAACTGCTTTTGAACAAGCCACTATCTTTTAATTTATTATACTTTCAGTTTTATTGGGGGGGTGGCATATAAAATCTATTGCTAATGCGATACTTAATATTAGATAGCTGTTACTACAGTTCCTTTTACCTCAACAAATTTACCATCACCAGCTTCAACAATTCAAAGATTATTACGCTTACTTCCTAACATTGACAAGAAGATTTTACATCGTGCATAGCGTTTTTAAAAAGTGCTTAAAGGTGCTTATTTTCGATTTTCGTTTTTTAAAAGCCCTTAAAGGTGCTTTTTTCATGGCGTGTTTTTAAAAATTCCTTAATTTTCCCTTTTCGGAAAGGGAATGTCGATTTTCGCGATCTATTATGTAAAAGCATGCTTTTCACATTGTTCTATTCAAAGTTTTCACAATTCATTCAACTACAATCTATTTCAGTTTACCGTGCATTGTTAGCGTATGAAAGTGCCAATCATTTTACATGTTTGATGCTTGCGAGTCCGCATGTGTGTCTACTAAGCTGGGTTGGGTGAGATTATTGCACTCTCATGTCATTATCATATCGAACCAAATAATCTCTTGATCATTTTATAGTGGCTATTATAATCAAGAAAAGAGTTATTTGTCAGAAATTAGTTATTTTATCATGATTATGTAAAATTCTATGAAAATTATTTTGTGTGTTGTGTGTCTGATGCCACTTGCCACACGGGCAAGCCTGCTTGGGTATACCGAGCAGATTTAAGGCAGAGTGTGCGTTTCTTATTATTTCAGTGGCGCCATCCTTTGGCCAAGAATCCGACTTCAGCCACACACACACGTCGCACCCGTTTATAGGGCGGACCCATTCATTCATCCATTCACAGATCGTAATTTTGACCTGAATCAGAGAACAATCGATCTCCAATCCAGTACCCCCAGAGGTATTGATTTGTTATGAGAACATGGAGGACTTTTTCGACTCGACAGATTTAACGTGCATCAATACTAAAAGAGTACAATTAATATCAAAACAAAATGAACAAAACTTCTTTTAAAAAAATGCGCTAAAAAGCAGCAGAATTTTCAAAAAAAGAGAGAATAAAAATAGAAATAAATGTAGAAAAGAACAAAATTAAAAATATGACCACTGAAGCCGACGTCTTCAGGGGGTACCGGCCCCAGTGGCCAAAAAACAAAACCTTTTCTATTGAGGAAGAAGGCAAAAGCCTAAAAACCTTCCTCAGTACCCCGAAGGTTTTGTTTAAAAGTCCAGGAGAAAATCAAGCAAGACATAAAACTAATACAGAAAAGAAACTCATACATCTCATCAAAAACTCAAATTATTCAGAAAATAAAAATCAACAAAAAATTAAAAACTCACATAAACAAGGTCAGACAGCAAACTCTAAATCAAACCAAATGAAAAGGAATCACTTAAACCAAAAGAAAAACAACGCCCTCTTTTAAAATGCGCAGAATGAAAAAAAGATAGGTAGAAGTTGTCAAAGAAAATTTACGTCACATATTAATAGAATGCTTAACTGGGGCTGCTCAGTTAAGTCTTGAATTGCGCCCTGTTAAAAGAAATAAAAAAACTAATATTCTTCAATCATTTACTTAATTAATAAATTAACATTACAAAAATTATAAGGAAAATCATTATTACTCAAATGATTCAAAAAATTATTCACAGCCTCTTGAAAACTTTCAACATTATTGCAAATATTTTTAATCCTAACCAATTGTGAAAAAACTAAATTTTTAAAAATTTTTTTACACAAATTAGTATAAAAGTTGCAGAAAAAAATAACTTTAAATTTAAAAGCCTTTCTTTTATCAAAAACACCAATTTTAATAATTTTGTCAACGATATCAATTTTAAAATCCAAATACTCAACATTAAAACAATCCTCATTAGTTTTCTTCAAAACCAAATCTCCAGGATAAATACTATAAATAAAATTATAATTATCACTATTAAACAAAATCAGGTCATCAATATATCTAAAAGCTTTAAAATCATTATTTTCAAGGAATTTAGCTTCAAAAACATGCAAAAAAATATTAGCAAAAGCACCAGAAAAGGAATTACCTTGTGGAATTCCAATAATTTGTTTATAAAAATCTAAACCATTAAAAAGAACATTCTCAAAAAGATTAAACCTACACAAATCCAACCAATAAGACTTATCAATTCTCTCATTAATTAAATATTTATCAAAAATGTCATTACAGATATCAATAATCTTTTCGTGTGGTATACTTGTATACAAATTTTCAAAATCAAAAGTATTAATGTTGGATATTTCATTATTACTAATATAATCCAAAACATCAACATTACTATCAATAATAATATTTTTCTCTTTTTTAATTTTAAGCAAAATAATTTTTAGAAAACTAAAAAACTTTTTACTAACATCAGAATTGTAACAATTAGTACCACACGCAATAAACCTAAATTTAACAGGATTTTTATGAAATTTAACAATAGGAAATAAATATGGAAATTTAATCCTATTTAACCTAAATTTTAATTTTTTACTAAACGCAATAATTCTTTTTTCAACAACCTTCCTATCCACTTTTAATTTTAAATAAGTATTATTTGCGTTATATTCTCCAATAATCAAATTTTTAAAAAAATATTTACACATAATACAAAAATTATTTGAAGCTTTATCCACAACCGTAACAATAAATTTATCCTTAAGATTTTTAATTTTCTAGTCTGGTAAAATTAAAATCTGTCTAGTAAAATTATCTGTCTGATCTGTCTAGTAAAATTAAAAATCTTAAGGATAAATTTATTGTTACGGTTGTGGATAAAGCTTCAAATAATTTTTGTATTATGTGTAAATATTTTTTTAAAAATTTGATTATTGGAGAATATAACGCAAATAATACTTATTTAAAATTAAAAGTGGATAGGAAGGTTGTTGAAAAAAGAATTATTGCGTTTAGTAAAAAATTAAAATTTAGGTTAAATAGGATTAAATTTCCATATTTATTTCCTATTGTTAAATTTCATAAAAATCCTGTTAAATTTAGGTTTATTGCGTGTGGTACTAATTGTTACAATTCTGATGTTAGTAAAAAGTTTTTTAGTTTTCTAAAAATTATTTTGCTTAAAATTAAAAAAGAGAAAAATATTATTATTGATAGTAATGTTGATGTTTTGGATTATATTAATAATAATGAAATATCCAACATTAATACTTTTGATTTTGAAAATTTGTATACAAGTATACCACACGAAAAGATTATTGATATCTGTAATGACATTTTTGATAAATATTTAATTAATGAGAGAATTGATAAGTCTTATTGGTTGGATTTGTGTAGGTTTAATCTTTTTGAGAATGTTCTTTTTAATGGTTTAGATTTTTATAAACAAATTATTGGAATTCCACAAGGTAATTCCTTTTCTGGTGCTTTTGCTAATATTTTTTTGCATGTTTTTGAAGCTAAATTCCTTGAAAATAATGATTTTAAAGCTTTTAGATATATTGATGACCTGATTTTGTTTAATAGTGATAATTATAATTTTATTTATAGTATTTATCCTGGAGATTTGGTTTTGAAGAAAACTAATTAGGATTGTTTTAATGTTGAGTATTTGGATTTTAAAATTGATATCGTTGACAAAATTATTAAAATTGGTGTTTTTGATAAAAGAAAGGCTTTTAAATTTAAAGTTATTTTTTTCTGCAACTTTTATACTAATTTGTGTAAAAAAATTTTTAAAAATTTAGTTTTTTCACAATTGGTTAGGATTAAAAATATTTGCAATAATGTTGAAAGTTTTCAAGAGGCTGTGAATAATTTTTTGAATCATTTGAGTAATAATGATTTTCCTTATAATTTTTGTAATGTTAATTTATTAATTAAGAAAATGATTGAAGAATATTAGTTTTTTTATTTCTTTTAACAGGGCGCAATTCAAGACTTAACTGAGCAGCCCCAGTTAAGCATTCTATTAATATGTGACGTAAATTTTCTTTGACAACTTCTACCTATCTTTTTTTCATTCTGCGCATTTTAAAAGAGGGCGTTGTTTTTCTTTTGGTTTAAGTGATTCCTTTTCATTTGGTTTGATTTAGAGTTTGCTGTCTGACCTTGTTTATGTGAGTTTTTAATTTTTTGTTGATTTTTATTTTCTGAATAATTTGAGTTTTTGATGAGATGTATGAGTTTCTTTTCTGTATTAGTTTTATGTCTTGCTTGATTTTCTCCTGGACTTTTAAACAAAACCTTCGGGGTACTGAGGAAGGTTTTTAGGCTTTTGCCTTCTTCCTCAATAGAAAAGGTTTTGTTTTTTGGCCACTGGGGCCGGTACCCCCTGAAGACGTCGGCTTCAGTGGTCATATTTTTAATTTTGTTCTTTTCTACATTTATTTCTATTTTTATTAACGTGCATCAGTAACTTTACTACACAGGGAGTCTTCGGCCAGCGGGGTTCGAACCCACGAACTCTCCGACATGGGCCCAGCGCCCTACCGACCAGGCTATCCCGGCCTCCAAATTATTTTGCATTTTGATGTATATAGATAGTACTTACAAATATTTTTTGCATTCTTAAAAAGTACTTAAAAGGTGCTTTTTTGTTGAAGGATTTGGCTTTGCACCCTGATTTATTGCAAATATAGATCCAGACAGTCAAATTTTGACATTTTGGTGGTTACAGTTGGCGTGAGCAGATATTAATATGGGAATATCTTCACGATTATTGCTTTATTTCCATGGTTTTACAAATTCAAGCATAATCCTCAATCTGGTCATCAGTAATTATTGTGACACAGGATTTATTTTTGAAATGAAATATCTTGCCAGAGAAAGGAATTAGTTTTATCTCCAAATTGTTTATGAATAGGAAGTAAAAATATGATTAATTAAATCTTCCTATAGTGTAGTTTTAAAAGGTTGCATTTGGGCTCATATTTTATGCATTATTTTTGGAAGATAAAGTCTAATATTCTAAGATTCAGATTACTTGCTTCAAAAATTTGAATTAATCTCTTCATCTGGCTTATTTATATTAATTTCAACAATTCAATAGTTACATAATTTTTTTTAAACAATGCACACTAAAGGATGATTCGCTAATTTATTTTTTAAAAAATCTTTTTGGTGCATCTGAATTTATTGAAATACAGTACAGAACCTCTTATCCGGAAATCAGAAACCGAAACGAAATTCAATAAGTTTTATCACCATTTTTAAAAAAAAAATTTTTTTTCCTCATAAGATTTTAGGATTTTTCTTTCTTTTTTAAAAGAGGATTACCTTACCATCATGTTAGAAATAATCATTATGGTATTACTTTATCGTTTTTTCTTCATGTTAAGATTATTTCTAAATGTGCTTTTTTTTTTTTTTTTTTTTAGTTTGGTTTGACAATAAAAAAAAAAATGGCTTTTTGTAGCGATTCAGAAAACCTGAAAAATCAGTTATCCGGAATAGCGACGGTCCCGATTGTTCCGGATAATCGGTTCCCTACTGTACTTAAATTGAAAATATTTTATTCTGATTAAAAAAATATATCAAATGACAATTTTAAATGAAATTTTAACTGGTTCAATTCTTGATTAACTGATTTGGTAAAAAATTATTCTAAATGAGAGTTTTATAAGTATTGAAGTTTTAGAACAACCAATAGAAGAGTATATTAGTTTAAAATGAAATTCCTGAATGTTTATTAAAAAATGTTTTTTAGTTTAAATTTTATTATAGATATAAAGGTCAATTTATAATTTGTGATAATATATTTCTGAAGTTATATTACTGTACAATTTTCAGCTTTTTTTTTCTTTCCAGAACTATTATGGCATGTCTGCTTTATTATCTTATGTAATAGTCATAATTTTGAATTTTATGCATTTTTAAGTTATAGGATTTAAACTTCACGACTAAAAACTAATGCAAATATTCAACTTCATTTAGGTTATGTTGGGAGTGTTTCTTTTTTAACAAAATTAAGTGATATTATTAAAGAAATGAAGAAAAATAATCCTGATTTGTATGTTGGTAAGGTATATTTTGATTGTTTTATATTCTAAATTATATTCATATGTTAACAATAATTTATTATTTAGGAATAACTAGTGTATCATTAAAATATTAGTTTATACAGAAGTACTTTTTTTTTTTTTATCTATATTGCTTTTTTCATCTATATTTAAAAATATCTTTAACTCTCTGAACTTTAATCTAGGTTTTTTCTAAATTTTCACCTGTATGCTTTCCTGTGTTACAAAATTTCCTGGTGTTATTTAATGGGAAAGTAGTATGTTTCTGAGATATTTTAGTACTATGTATACTATGTTCCCCGATGGCTTAATGCTTGGAGAGTTAAAGATTATTTTAAGTAATAAAATTTCATATGTTTGTTTCTTATTTTATAGTAATTGATCCAGTAATGGGTGACAATGGACAAATGGTAATTTTTTTTAATTAAAACTCTTTATTTTTATGAAATATAATAGTTTTTTTTTTTAACAGAGAGTCCAACTACTATAAGTTCTCCATTGTTCCTACGTACTTTCACCTTATACTATGGGAACTATAACCCAAATTTAAAAAAAAAGTTCAATTTTGATATTTTTACCAGCAGTTTATCAAATGATAACTAGATTAATAATAAATGATAGCTTTCAGCCTGGTTTTTCAAATTCAACTATATTTAATATGATATTATTGTGCAACGTAATTTCCAATTATAATCTATAAATTTTTACATCCCCGAACTCATGCAAATTTTAGTGTAAATCCATATTGTTTTCCAATAGTTTATTGACAGATGTGGATCATTTCTTCGGTTACTTCTATGACGTCTTTCAAATTCTGATATTTTTCATATTGTGTTATTATGTACGTGAATTTTCAACTTGAGTGTTGCAGTATTCCTTTGTGAATTCACTTTGTTTTCCGATCATTTTTCGGCTAGTTTTACAATTTGTGATTTTTTAGGTACAGTTATTTATCCTGTGGTTGCCATTCCCATCTAGTTTTTAAAATTTTAATATTTTGAATACATTATTATTGCTACACACAAAATTTAAAATTTCTGAAAAATTGCTACTTATTTGTGATTTTTTAGGTACAGTTATTTATCCTGTGGTTGCCATTCCCATCTAGTTTTTAAAATTTTAATATTTTGAATACATTATTATTGCTACACACAAAATTTAAAATTTCTGAAAAATTGCTACTTATTCAAACTTACCGAAATATATTTTGTTGTGAAACTATTGAAAGAGCTTGCAAACTGCGCAAAATTTTTATGGGTACTCTTGAAAACTCTGACCAGAGGTTGGTTTTTTATTAAAAAGAACTGACTAATCAATAATAATTTTTAAAGTTGTTCCTATATGACATTTTATTACTATTTTTTCCCTTGAATTTGCCATCTTTAGGCTTAAAATTGAATGAAAAAATTAAAATATATTGGTATTTAAGTCATACATTGTTATTATTTTACTTTTTTTTTATAAAAAGCTACCCTTTTCTTTTTTACACAGTTTTTTACACAGGCCTCCATAGCTGCCTACTCTACTGGATTTTTCTAGTTTCTACTGGTTTAATTAAAATCCTCCTAGTTTTTGTACATTTTAGAAAATTCTCAAAATTGAGTCAGATTCCTAAATAAATCCCTATTGAAATAAAATATTTGTACAGATTATTGCTTGCTGGCTTGGATATTTAAATAAGTACTACTAAAACATAAGAAAGCGAACTTCATTTATAGAAATTAGTTCAGAACTATTTTTGTTATAAAATGTTTAGTTTATTTTTACTCAGAATTCTCTTTTCAAATTAATTAAAAATTTATTTTCACTATCTTTGATGAATTTAATGCTTTTTAATATTCGAAATTATGAGTATACATAATACATAGCATTTCAAGTATGTTTATTGTCAAGCATAACTGAAAATAATATTGCAATTTTTCTGTTTTGATGACTAAAATTCCCTATGTGTGAAATATTTAGTACATTATGCAACAATTATGAAATTTATAGTATTCCGTAAAATCTACTGGATCTTTTCCTATAGACAGCTATGGACCTCCAAAATAAACACTTGTATTACATAGAAATAATTATTTTATGTGAGTTGCTAATAAATGTTTCCTAAGTTAGTGAAAGCTTTTGATAAAAAAATTTGAGTTGTTTCCTCTCTCTCATACTTTGCATAGTTCCAAGTGTAGTTTAGTTTGACTTCATTATTTTAGGAGTTAATAAAATAGAAAATGATACTACCTCTTTTATTTCAGTGTTTCCATTATACATAGTAGATCTAATTCCAGTTATTATAGCTAGAAGTACTTGTTTATAGTGTACTAATTGTATTATAGCTGAACCTCGTTAACACGAAACTGCTTAACCTGAAATATCGCTTTACGTGAAACATGTGTTTATCCTGTGAGTCAGCAATCAATTATTGTTGTATTTTACATGTTAAACATGAAATTTTCAAGCTGATTATCGTTTAACATGAAAGGAAACTGGATACAGCATATATAATAAATAGGTAAGGTAGTATAGTATGTTATAATATAATACCTGACCGACTTATTGTACATCAATACCTCTGGGGGTACTGAATTGGAGATTGATCGTTCTCTGATTCAGGTCAAAATTACGATCTGTGGATGTATGAATGGGTCCGCCCTATAAACGGGCGTGACGTATGGGTGTAGCAGAAGTCGAGTTCTTGGCCATAGATGGCGCCATTCGAAAACAAGAACAATCGCACCCCTCTGCCTTAACAGGCATACGTCAACAACAACCAACTTATTGTAATGAATGATGAATAAAATCCCAATCATTCATTTTGAGGAATGCTATTTCTATTTTCTTCCTTTGTTAGAAGTAGCAGATGGGCAAATAAATTAAATAGTAAAAATGAAATAGTTTAATTAAATAGTTAAAAATTTTTAAGCTTATTTTAATTTGTTTGGTTTATAATAGTATTGTTTACCTACATTAATGTAGTACATAACATGCATTAATAATAGGTAATAAATTGTTTTCATGATGTTTCGGATAGAACGAAATTCGGTTAACAGAAAATAATTAGGATAGTCCTGCCAAAATCCGGTTAACACGAAATGATTATGATAGTCCCGCAAATTTTGCATTAGCGAGGTTCGACTGTATTTATTATTAAGTATTTAAGTATAATAAAAATGATTGTATTTGTGACAAATATTTTTGTGACTTTTCACTATTTTCAATTTGTATATAAGATTACTTTAAGTTTTTTATTTGTAAGGTATAAATGTTAGGGTTATCAAAAAACTTAATTAATGTAATTATAAAATTTAAAGTACATTTAACTGCTTAGAATTAAACTTTTGTAATAAACATATTTTTAGTTAGAGAAATATAGTTTGTTTTAATTTGATGTTATAGTAATTTTTTTCATTTGTATTTTCAGTATGTGCCTGATGAAGTACTTCCAGTTTATAAAAATGATTTTATGAATCTAGCAAACTTAATGACTCCAAATCAGTTTGAAGCTGAGTACGTACGTTATTTCTACATTTGAATGAATATATTTTTTTATATAAAAAAAATAAATTGATTGTTTCTTAGTAATATAATTTGATAATAAATTCTTTTCAAGTAATGTCTTGAAATACTTTTGCAATTTTTTGTTGTTGCAATTAATTGTTATTAAATTTTATACTGCAATTTATTTTTTGCAATAAAAAACTAGATTTATTTATTACATGAGAACTTTTTCATTATCATTTTTTAATTCATCAAAAATTAAGAAATTATTTATAATTAAATTAATTGTACAATAGTGTCACAGATTTTTGTTCTCAAATAAAAAGCTCTGTTAAAATTGGGCATCAGTAATACTGTGAATGATGCACGTTTAAATTTTGAAAATTTTAAAGTGGTCAGAATGGTTTGAGCTCGAAATTTTTTCTAATAGAAATCTTGCAATTGCAAAAAAAAAATCAAATTAATTTTTTTATGAAATAATATGTTTAGTTGTAAATATTTATTTATGAATTTTGTGTTCAAATATTGTACTTAATGGATTATTCAAATCTAGGCATAGTCATATTTAAAATTATTGAGTAGAAAATAACTTTAAATATTTTTCAAGTTATTGTTAATCATTAAAGACTTAGTTTTGGTTAAAAAGTTATTCTTTTTTTCATTCATTTACAATCTATAACCTATTTTCATCTTATTAACAATCATTCTCTGTAAAAGGAATATGATTGCATCTTTATCCAAATTTCCAGCAATTTAAGCAGTATAATTTAATGATTTTATTGTTGGCAATACTTTGTTTTACTTCAAAAACATTTTTGTATTTTTTTTTAAAAATAGAAACTTCATTTGATTATGCTGTTTTGTTCAGTTTATTAGAATAATAAAAACTACTTAATGAATGTTTTTAGTTAAGATCTTGTATATTCTGACAATTTTATTTTTCCTGAAACATAATGTTTTAACCTATTAAAACTTTGCTATAGTTTCCTAATTTTGTTATAATAAATATAATAGTAACTCATTAAAGTATATATATGTTTTGTAAATGCTATAAGCTTATTTTTTTCATGTAACTAGATATTTAAGTATTTTTGTTGAATGTATAATTATAAACGAGTGCAAAAAATATCTAAAATTGTACTGTTTTCAATGATTGGGTTAAAAAAGCCTGAGTTAAAGTTGTAAATTAGATGTCGTTTCAAATGGCTTTTCATTATTAACATTTGTTTATGCCATATAACATCTTTTAAGAAAAAATAAAAGAAAAGAAAATAGCATTGTATGAGTGTTATGGCAGACTTTCTATTGACATTCAATTTCTGATGTTACTTATAAGTCTTCATATTAGTTTATATAAATTTGTATAGAAATAGTAATTAAAATTCATAAATAATCATTAATTTTTTTTCTCCTCAAAATTAGACTTATTTAAAAAAAGCTTATTAATTTATTGTTTAAAGTTGTTTTATATTGTTTTAAACTTGTTTTATGTGCCTTTCATGAACATTTAAAAGTATAAAAATCTTACAGATTGAATCCTTAGAGGTCATTTGAAGAGAAATTTTAGTCCGTTAACAGATTTTCATAAAATTTTTTATTGTGAAAAAGAACTTCTTAAAATAGTTTATCATTAAAACGGACCCTTAACAAAATTTTTTTGCAAAAAGGGCTTCTTAAAAAAATTCTACTAATAAGGGGTCTAATTCATAATTTAAAAATGAAAATTCCTTGAGAGACATGTTTTATTGTGTTTATTTTTCCCTAATCACAAAGCCTTTTCTTACTTAATCACAAAATTATGAATAGATTTTTCACAAATACAAATCTTTCACAAAAAGTCTGGACAAACTACTGGTTTTTTTAATTTAAAAAAAAAAAAGTCAGTTCCTTATTTTTTTTTTTTTCAGATTCACCAAATTATGAGTAGATTTTTCTCGACTTTATGAAAACAAACCTTTCACTAAAGAGTTCGGAATAACCTATGATCCCATTAATTTGACTTATTTATATTAGCATTGTAGTTTGTGTTTTAATTTAATTACTTTGTTGATTTTTAAGGCTTCTGACTGGCATCACTATAAAATCTAAAGAGAGTGTTTTTCAAGTTTTAAAAGCTTTTCATGAGAAAGGAGTTGAAACTGTAGTTTTATCCAGTGTTCAGTTAGAAACTTCAAAGAATCTCTTTTTGTTTGGAAGTTCAATAAAAAGTAAGTTAAACAAAAACCTCTATAATTCTTAATAGAAATTTTCTAATGGGAATATATTATTTCTATTATCCAATGTAAAAATAAATTCTTTTATTGGAACTGCTACTCTCTAACGTGGAAGTGTTTTGAAAAATTTAACATTTTCAATAATAAAAGATTAATTATTTTATTGTATTCAAGTTACTTTCTTATAATTTACATTTTTTTCAAAATTAAGGTTTATTTTCTATACATATTTTGTTACAAGATAATTTTTATTTAAAAAAAATTATTTAATTTTTATTTAACGTAGTAATGAGATTGCTACTCTAATTCACTTTAATTAGCTCTAAACAGCTCTAAACAGTTTTGCAGAAAATTGTTCAAACATATACTATTTTATTTTCCAATTGACTCTAGCTGTTATTGTAATAATTGTGTTGCATTTTGAATTGTAACATTTTCTAAAATGTGCACTAAGGCTTCATTAAATCAGGCATTTTCTGAAAAAAAAAAAAAATTCTTAAAATCGTTACAATAATTTTTGTTGCAAGAGTGGAAATTTTTTTTATTATTCTTATACTTATGCTGCATAAAAAAGTTAATTCTTATTAGAATTCCTATTAGGTTAAAATTATTGTTCTTAATGTTTCCAAAGAATCAATAAATGCTCTTATTTCAAATTGTGCAAAATTACTGTTCTATATTGTTCTGAATGCCCACTGTATTTACATAGTCTTTTATTATTTGTTGATTTTCTTAATCTATTTCTAAAAGCATATGATTAGCATTTCAAGTATGCTCATAGGTTTGTTAATAACTTAATTTGCCCTAAAGTAGTTTCACTAAAATCTGAATTTTTTGCTTTTAATTTCTTTTATTTTAACAATGAATTACTTAATAAATTGGTATTTGCAAGTTTTAATTCAATTTTAAATTCAACCAATTTTAAAATTTAATTGTTTCTAATATTTTCCATTCTTTGTAGCATTATATTTATGAATAATTTTATAAATTGATTCTTTGAATATTCAATTTAAATAATAAAAATTTTTAAAAACTATTTTATACTTTTATTTTGGCCAGGAGGATATTTTTTAATTTAAGAAGAAAAAATGGTCTTTGGATTTGTATTTTTACATTTTTCAAACTGGTGCAAAAAATGTAATTTTTATTATTTAGATTTGTATTTTAATACCTTGATAAAAATTCCAGTTAATGCTGTCACTATTCAACCTTCTTCACTTTTTTTAGGCGAAAATTGACAATAAGTTTGTTGTAATGAACTATTTCTTGTAAAATATCCCACTTAGAGTTTTCTTAATCATAATTTAAAACTGATTAATAATTTATTCATCCATTTAACATTTAATCACTTTTTATTTAGCCACTAATTTAAATAATTCTCAAAACTGTTGCTTAGAATAAAATTTTTCACATTTAGATTTCTACTTTAATACTTAGATAAAAATATTAGTTTAGTTGACGTTATTCAGAATGGTTTTAGAAAAAAAAAATGGACAATAAAGTTATTGTAAGGAACTATTTCTTGTAAAATATCTCTCCGGGAGTTTTCTTAATCATAATTTGAGGATTTATTTGACATTTTAACAAGGTTTAAGTGTTTAAAAGACTTTTTTAGGAGGTTAAACGTTTTTAATTGTGGTGATATTTACTATGATGTGATTTGATAAACTAAAATATTAGCATACAAGTGTTTTTGCTACTGAGCGAGAACATGGGAAATGCAATTTTACCTTTTTTTCGCATAGCAAAAATTATCACGTTGAGATCTTCTTGCACTCTATTAATCGTCACTCTACACTTTATTAATGAATTGATGTAAAAAATTCTCTCATTCTGGATAAATTAGATTCTTCTCATTATGCGGTCTGATATATTACAAGAAAACACGCGTCTAGTTAGCCTGATTCTCTCGTAAAAGAACATGGTTTTTCTTATTTTTTTATTATAAAATTTTATTATGATTATATTACTATAGAAAATTTTAGAATTTGAGTTTCCACTTTTTAACCTACTTGAATTTGCAATTTTTTATCATATTTCTAGCTGTTCAAGTTTATTTTTTTTCATCTTCATCTAGTCTTTCTTATTTCAACATTTTTAATACTTTTTAACTTTTTGACAGGTTTAATGACAGTTCTGTCGTTTTCTTTTGGGAAATTATTGTTTTCTTTGACTATTTGTTCCACATTGTTTTTAAAGTCCAGATTTTTTAATTGCAGTATTATATAACTTTCTTATTTGAGTAGTAAATTTTTGACACACTCTATTTGCAGTAGTATCATCTTAACTTATAGTTTTGTACATCTCTTTATTTGGCAGTTAACAATACAGGTTTCAACATTATTATGATACACAATTTTTTTTTAAAACTAATTACTGGAATGTGCAAATTTATTGTATTCAGTAGTTTATTTTTTCAAGTCAAACTTTTTCCATTTGAAAAAAATTATAAACTTTAAATTTTATATGTCTCGTAAGTTAAAATACGATATTCCTTTTTAGGGGGTATAGCTCCATTTTTAAGACTTAGTATTAAGCTTGTTTGTGTTTTCAATATTTTAATAATGTCACCCTGCTTTTGAAAAAAGATGAGAAATTTTCTTCTTTTTCCTGTGCATGTAGTGTTTTTTTTTTTTTTAAATGTTTCTAGACACGCGTCTGTTAATTTTTCTCTAACTTATTTCTTGACCTTATAAGTTACAATGAAAATTTGTTTTGCATTTTAATATTCTCAATTATATTAATACTTAGTTTCAAACTTAAGCACTTTTAAGGATATTTATCTATATTTTTATACATCTTTTCCTAGAAAATAAAGAAACTTCTGTTTATATGGAAATTCCAAAACTGTCTGGAGTGTACACTGGAACTGGAGATGTGTTTACAGCTCTTCTTTTAGCTTGGATGGCAAGAACAGAAGGAGATTTAAAAGTAAAATTTTTATCTTAAAAAGAAAATAATGATATGGAGTGCATGTCTAATAGTGGAGGTGTCTTTGAAAAAAAAGGAGGGGTAATATATTAACATGAAAAATAGTTTTAAATAACTAACATCCTATTTAGTATTTTAAACTAAGTACCATGATCTATGCTAAGGGAATGATTTAGTAAAAATAATGTAGTGTTGCAGAATCAATCAAGTCGTTTAAACTTTTCGCAGGAAATTTTATATACCTTAATAATGAAGAGAGAGTCGTGGTGGCTCAGGGGAAAGAGCATTCACCTTCCTATAAGGTGAACTGGGTTCAAATACCAGCAACGGCTGATCGATTTGTATTCTGCACCCAGCTCGCACCGACCACCTTCTCGGTGGTTGACAGATAATGGATTAGAGTCCTTGTGCTGTCAGACTAACTCTAGGAGGTTTTCTTCCCCGTGTAATGCAAATGCAGGTTAGTTCCATCAAAAAGTCCTTATGTTCCTTATGTTCTGGATTGGGTTCAAAATTACAAGACTACAGCATTGAACATTAGTAGTCATAAACCCAAAATAATTGAGTCGGCTGTTTAATGATGGTTATAAAAAAAGTTTAGAGGAGAGGGACAGACCAGGCAAGTCCAGTGAAGATATAGTTAGGAAATGGTGCAATTAAATGTGTGAAGAGGTAAAAAAAGATTTCAAGATATTTTGTACCAAAAAGCCATTAATTAATTGTTAGCAATCTTTCAATTATTGAATATTCTCCAGTGATTCAGTCAATGATGATTATAGTAGAGCTATACTTACCTGATTTGAGCTATATGAACGATATTGAACTACTTTTATTTAAAGCCATCTGCACAGAAAAAAATCTATATAGGTTTTATTTTCTTATTACCTTATTTATGGTCTAATAATATGATAATAATGCAACTAAACCATTAGTCTTAATCTTCAAAATTATATTAAAAACCAGTTAAACAAGCTTTTTAAATTTTTTTATGTTTACAAGATATTCGTAGTTTCCTTTTTCCGTTTAACTGAGATTTTATAATGGTATTAATTTTGTTTTTTAGCTCTCTTGCCAAAGAACCATCAATTCACTTCATAGTATTTTAATTAGAACATCAAATTATGCTTCAAGTAAGTTTTTGATAATTATTATTTATTTTTGAATGTTTGCTCTTGATGATTAAATTTGTTCTTTTATGGAACAAGTATCTCTCTCCACTTTTTTTTAACATCAGTCAAAAGACTGTTAAGCTAGCATTTTTGCCAAAAGAAAAAAAAAATTGTGCAGACTAAAAGAAATGACATAGTTACACAGTAGAATTTAAATTGCCTTAAGCTCTTTAATCTAAATTCGAAAGTGCTTTTTTTTTATTACATATGTTCTAATTTTTTTCTCTCAGTTTCATCTTCAGTCTGCCATAATAAATCTCTAAAGTGAGCAAAATAAAGAAAAGGAACACCCTAAGTAACTTTTTATTTTATTACGTGAAAATTTATAATTTGATCATAAGTAGGGCTGCAGGTCTGTCGCGGGGCGAATTCCTCAATATGTTTTGATTTGCGCAAAAATTGCTTAAAATTAGACTTTTTTTCATTTTTAATTTATTATTTTTATTTAACGAACTTTTTTACTTTCCTGAAGCCTTAAATTGAACATGTAAAATTGATTAGATATTTAGGGGAGTGAATCAAATTGTATAAAAATGTATTAAGTGATGCAAGACGAAGCATAAATGAGAATAATCTGACAATATACAATACTTTGTACCAAAATTCTTTTTATTTAAATAAAAATATTAATATTGCTTGAAATTAAAAGAAATACTTTTGTTGTGTATTTTTTAAGCTTTTTTTATTTTTTGAGCAATTTCTGCAAATTTCGGGTCTTTTTTTTCCCGCAACAAACTTGCAGCCCTAATCATAAGTTATTTAGGGTGTTCTTTTTTTAAATTTGTGCACTCTGCAGTGCACAAGAAAAATCACGGATCTTAAAAATAAAAAAAAAATGGTTCTCACATTCCCAATCTTAATTGTTTGAAGTGACCTTAAATATTCTAGTTAATTAGTGCAAGGGTGATACTCTAAGCTACAAAATCAGACACAAAAATGCTCTTTCTCTGAATAAACTTACTTTTTCTCCCTACGGATTCAGATTTCTGACCCCCAAAATATAGGGTGTAACCGTAATCTGGATAATATGATCCCAAAAATTTGGTCAAAAGAGCTGTCAAAAGTTTGGAGGACCTCTTAATGCTAATTATACCTTTTGCATATTTCATCACATCTCAAACTTTTTAAGCAAATTGAAAGATTTTTGCACAAAATAATAAAATTTGTTTATTCATAAGGCATAAAATTCGTTGTTGTAATTTTACATGGCAAGATACAAAATTTTAGAGAAATCAGTGTAATAGTTCCTGAGAAATCAAAATTCAATATACCAGTATTTTAAAATTTGATTCACGAGGAAATATTCAACCAATTTCGCTCAACTTTTGTATTTTGCCAAGTAAAATTACATTCTTTGAAATGATGTAAGAAATTGTATATTTTATACTGTAATAATAAAGGTGTAATAAATGTTATTTTTTGCATGGAATTTTCTTTAGTTTAATTTTCTTTTTTAATTATTACAATTACTAATTTAAAGTAACAGAAACGTTGTGTTATGTGTTAACAGAAGAAAGTATAGAATAAAAACATATAAAAAAATTTTAACTGTAAAAGTAATATTTTTTTAATTCTAATATTATGTTTAGGCACTTTCTCGCATTTTGTATGTGGAAAAATGCCCTAATTATTTCCCCTTTCTAATTTTGTAAATCATTACAAAATTTTAAATTCATAAATAAAATAAAAGATAATAAATTAAATTTTTTACATAAATTGAAAATCGTAAAATCCATGTAGTAATTCCAAAATAAAGTTCGACGACAAAATCACACGAATAGGACTAAAATCTTTCTGCAAAAACTCTGTAACGTTCTGCGACAGTGTCGCAGTGTCACTACAATTCTGTCACGGGGATGAATGCTAAGAAGAAAAAAAAACTTAAAATGGACTTTTGTTTGTTAGCAATTTCTAACATTGCACTACTGGAAGGAAAAACAATTATCGCAGGGTTCTTATGCTCTCAATCTATAAAGCTAAAGAAACTATTGTTTTTTTAATGTCATACAATCTTCTATCATTCTGTTCTCCTGCTCCCAGAATGTTCTAGTTGATCACTCTTAGTAAGTCAAAGTCCAATTATATACATTCACGCCACCTTACTGCAAAGTTATTTACACATCTAAAAATTAATTGAATTGTATCAATTTTGTTAGTTGCCTACATTTTCTTTAGCTAGGTAATTACAGAATATTGAAAATGGTATTCCTGGCATTGCAGTCGTCATTGTTTCTGATTAGGATTAACAAACAAAATAAAGTTACAAATAACCTTTAATATAGTAAAGTCCAAGTGACCTGTGTTATGTCATATATCATGTGTTTTATAAGCTACCTTTTTCCATGCAAGCAAATATAAAGCTTATAAAATAGAGATACGCTACCATCATAAAGGTAAATATTTTAGTGGGCCACTAAGCTGCTGTTTTAAGGTAAAAACACAAGTTGTATTCTTACAAATTACACAATATTTTGCATTTGTAAAATAAAAATTCACCGGATCACTCATCATAGTTTAAAAAACACTAAAGATTGTTATTATCATCCAATTCAATAGATTCAGGAATCACACAATATGGATTCAAAATTTTCAACTAAATCAAATAATTTTTGTTTAATTTGAAAGTTTTTCAGTGATTTTAAATTAACATCTCAAATATAGTTGGTTGTAATTTAAGATTATAAGATTATTTCTAATTATAATATTATTAAACACTTTTTAAATAACATAAAAAAAAGTAATTGTATAATTTTTACTTTCAGAGGAAAGCAATCTTCCAACTTCAGCTCGTGTGGAGTTAAAATTAATTCAAAGCAAACACGATATTGAAAATCCACCCTCGCATTTGGAATGTCATCAATTAGAATCAAATTAGCAAGAATTAATCTATTGAAGATTAGTACATTTTAGTTTGTTGGGATTCCTGATTCTGAAGTCATGTTGCAATTTAAAAGAAGGAAAAGTAATAATTTCTTGATTCTTTATATTAAAACTCAAAGATTCTTCTAGACTTTGGCAACTACAGGTACTAAGAGCACAGGTCTGGGTCTCTTTTTGCCAACAGCAGTTCTCTATTTAAAATATAAATTACCATTCTCAACGTCTTTATCCATCGATTTATATACACATTCATAATATTTTATCTATTGATTAATAAAACAAAAAATTAAAAATCACCAAATGTTATATTTGAACTATCAAGGCTTTTAATTAAGACTGATTAAACACCTGCATTAGTTAGAAGTGATGCTGTAATTTATACGTATTGTAATTTGACTTTTTTTGTACATATTTAAATACGGTTATAGTTTTGCCCACATAAATCTGCAAACACATGATTATTTTTTCCTTGCTGAAGAATTAAGTGCCCCAGAAAATGTGTTATAACTTGTTTTTCTCATCTCCTTTACAATATTTCACATGTTATAGCGTCTAAGCGGAATCACTGGAAACTGTTTATAAATTTTGTATTTTAACTGAAAAATTGTTTAAAACAAATTGATTATATACTGTTGAATTTTTATGATTTATTTGTTAGGGAATTTGCTTGATATAATTTTGTTACATTTAAGAATTATTTCCTAAAATTATTTAAACAATGAAGCTTTATAGATTTAATTTTTTAACGTAGATACATTTAAATTTTCTAAAACAATTATTTGTTAATACTGATCTTCTTTATTCAATCTAATTTGTATTATTTAAAAATTACATGAACTTTTTTTTAAGAATATAATTTGCTCTGCCCTGCGTGGAAAGTATTCTGAAAAATATTTGCAAATTCATCATTTTTATATTAAAAAATTTTTGTATGTCAGAGTTAGATAAAGTAGAACTCATTATATAAGATGATATGAGGGGACCAAATAAGTATTTTTTATTTAGAGGGTAACTATGGGGTAACACTGATAATCTAAATAAATTCTAAAAATTCAAACTTGACAAGCCATTATTTTTGCTCCTATAGAACTATATGGCTTAACTAGTGTATCCTTATATTATTAGCCCATATCCTGAATGTTATTAATGTGTAACCTTAATAATATTCAATTATGCATATGTTCATGAATAGCTTGGGGGCCGTAATAAGGCAGATTTTCAAACAATAGTACACTGTTACTTAATGGAAATTGCAGAAATATGCAAAGTGGTTATCTGAAATCAAATGTAAAGATGTCACTTTTAGCAAGGACATGTATAAGATCTAATTTATCAAAGAGAAGAATCGAATTATAATTGTTGTACTGTAATAAAATTTTCACTTGTGTAATTTTAAATTAAATTTTAATAGTTAAGGTTAATTAATTGAGTAATTTATTAAACTTATCAGCAAGTCTTCCACAGTTTAAAAGTTTACTTTGCTAACTTTTAAAAAAAAGAGCTTATATTTATTATTGTTGAAAATTTTCTAGATAAAGATTTACTGTTCACTTAAAATTTCTGTTAATGAATGCTGATTTTGATTGTTTAATACGTTGTTATTGAGTCTTTAGATGTAGCATAGCTAATACAACTGCTTTATCTTTTATTAAAATAACAAATACACCTTTTCTGTATATCAGTCAAATTATATCTGCCAATTTATACATTACTTTAAAATACATATATTTCGTCTGTAATAAATATGTTAACACTATTTTCTATTTAAATTATAAAAAATGATGTGTAAAAAATATTAAGAACCTTATAAGTGGGATACTTCTAATTTACAATTTTATATTAATTTTTAAACCGTGACTCTAGAATTTGTTATTTTAAGATTTTATAATTGCAACTATGCTTTATAGAAAAAAACAGTAATAATCAAAATCTCCACAAAATTAAGTGCTTTATAAAAAAAGGAACAAAAATTACGAGTGAAACATAAAAAGAAAAAATGTTTCAAATATATGTGTCGTGTGTGTTATGAGATTAAGAATATTATTTATACAAGTGAAATTGCAAGATTCTTTTAAAAGAATGATCATAAATTTATGTCAAGTTTTTAGAACCTGGTTATAAAATAATGTAAGGTCTAATTGCAAACACAAATATATGTGATTAAGTATAATTCAATTTGATAGACAAATCTAACAAATCTTGAATTGAAGAAAATTTAATTGTTTGTAATGGTTGAATGTTAAGAAATTTAAAAATAAAAATTAAGTTTGGATATAATACAAGCATAGTTTTTTTGAAATATTTTATCTCAAATTATTTTAAATTGTTTCATGGTTTTTAACAGTAATAATGCTTCTTGCGCTACATATTTTTTTATGAACACCATTGATCGTAAAAAGTGAACTACTATACTGACTGATTATTAAAATTTGAAGTCATTTGCCTTTGCAGATTGATTAAATATGGCTTTTATAACTATAGTTTATCTAAAGTAAGAACTCTCTTTACCACAAGGTCTAAATCCATCTGCTGCTATGGAAACAAGAAATAGCACATTCCAAAGAAAGGAGGTTCTTTTTGTCCTATTCCATTTCTCTTGCCGACCAGAATCAAAACTTATATTGACCCTACATGATCTAGTTAAACCTCATAAACATAGTTAACAGACTATATTGTGAGTGCGTAGAGCAGGGGTGGCCAAGCTCCTTCAAAGTCGAACCATTTTTAAAAATTAGAGAGTCACAATTAAACACGTATTTAAAAGGTAGGCAAAAAAGTTATTAAAATTTTTTTTTTACATAAATTATATTTATTGAAAACATATAAGTAAAAGTACAAAATATGTGTATTGAATTTTAATATAAAAAATTAAACACATTTATTTTACTTTTCTTGATATTTCTTTAAAAATTGGTGAATGATTGGTGACAGTACTTCTCAGTAATTTTTTGAGATTCTGGTTAGTTAATACTGATTGGTGTTTGGATTTACCGAATTTTAAAGTAGAATAAAATGATTCACATAAGTACGTTGTTCCGAATATTGAAATAATTTGACAAGCCGCCTTTTTTCACTTTCGGATACTTCAATTCCGGTAAAAATTTCTAAAATTCAGTAATCGACGTCGACTTATATTTTAATTGTAGAGCTTGATCTTCTTGCATCTCTATTAATTCTAATTCTCAAGATGCCTTTTGTGTCATAGTTATATTGAATTGAACAACGCTGCACTTAGTCTTTCATATTTGTTCTCATTAATTTGAAAGACATTTTGAAACACATACGGAACGATAATAATTTTTAAAAATATATTAGCACGAAAAAGAAAAGGGCACATTTATCAAGAGCCACAAATAATCCTTCAAAGAGCCGCATGTGGCTCGCGAGCCACAGGTTGGCCACCCCTGGCATAGAGTATCATCAACAACATTTATTCATTACTTATAAGCACTCGACTATTGGCTAAAAATATGCTATATAATAAAAAGAATTTAGTAACTGGCAGAATAATTGATAATAAATACACCAGATTTAATGTCCTATATCTATAAGCTATTTACACAAATAAAAAATTCTGTTGGTTTTGACTTCTAAACAGTAAGTCTCGAAAACTAACATATTCCCAGATATGAAAAAATAAACAAAATGCAGCAAATTAGATATGAATATAATATGTTTTGATTAAAAAATAGACCATTCATAAAGACCTATATTTATAGAAAGTGGGAATAAAAATTCCAAACAAGGAAATTCTCATTAGTTACGAATGCATACAAATCTACAGTGCAATTATACATCATAATTTGTTCATCTATATTTAAAGCAACTTTTTAATCATGTATCATGATCACCTATGATTAGAATTTAAGGGTGTGTGTCACTCTTTCATTCAAAAGCAAATTTTTGCATCAAAAGAAGCAGCCATTTAAATATCTTCTAAAAGTGTAGTAAAATTTTGAAACATAATTTTAAAACAATTTTTATAAAATGAAAATTAATTTTAGTTACTGCATAGAAATAAGCATTTTGGTGCAGAGGTTCTCATAGGCATTGTAATAAATTTGCATCTATGGAGTTTTAAATGGTACTTCATATGTTGGTCACTGTAATGTGTAGTTGTCCAAAAGAGACAAACTGTATTTATAATCTAGAAGTTTTAATTTTGCTATCACTTGCAAAACGTGCTTTATGTACTTACAAACACATTACAGTAAAGATTGCTTCAAAATACATGTGACCAACCAAATATTGCTCATACTGTTTTATGATATTTCTGTTATAAGTTCCTTTTACATCTTTTATATATATAGTTTTATTGTTTCTGAATATTTTATATTTATATCTTTTCTGTTAGTGATTGTAATTTATATTTTTATATAGTTTGAAATGACTCATATTTAGTCAAATATATGAAGAAGATTTTATGGCATTGTTATTGCTCTACTTAAGAATCAAAATTTTGTTTTTTCTATTGTTACTAATTTTTTATATATCCTGCGAGAATATTGTACAGTCATGTGCAAATTATTAATTTATAACCTTTATCGTCACAAATGGATCTCCCACACCAGAGCTAAATAGAATTACTTGATGTTTAATGGAAAATAATTTATAATGCTAATGAGTATTGCATAGCTGGAAAAAGACATTTTATACATCATGTTAAAAATAATTTGTAAACAATTTTTTTACACACACGCATATATATATATATATACACACAGGACTGCCAACATTTCTTTCAGTGGTAGCAATGCAAGCTTTAATCTCACAGGAAATTTGCAATTAAGTTTAAAATATGCTGTAACCAAAAATTCATGAAAAATACATAATAAATTGCACAGTATTGTAAATATATCATAACAGTTAAATACAGTTGTGTGCAAACGTTTTTTAATCATTGCATTTAAGTTTCCTGGCAGAGTTAGAGGTAAAATTGCAAGTTCGTTCATGGTACGAATCATCCAAATGATATTTTTTAACTGCTATAATTTGGACAAAAATTTTTCACAAATGTTTCCCCCCCCCCCAATGCCCATCTGGGGAATGACCTAGGTCATACAGGCCAGGCATCTAAGGACAGATTTGTTGGCCACTCTTTCAGGGGCACCATATTAGGTGGGCCAACGTTGCTCTCACAGTAAGGACAGATAGTTAAGAGAAGAAAAGAACATCCATACCTTGCCCGGGATTTGAACCCAGAACCTTTCTGATGCAAAGGCAGTTCCCTAACCCCGACACAGGCTGGTCGGCTTTTTTTCCACAAATGTTGGCTTTTTAATTTTTTGCTTACATTTTAGCAGCAAATAGCTCATTTCTGAACCTTCAAAATTGATAAAGTATAACTAATAAAACATTTAGGAGAATGGATTTATACCGAAACAAAAACAAAATGAATTAAAGATGATCCAAACGTTGTTAAGTAAGATAGTTTTTTTTATTCTTCAGATCATAAATTTATAAGCGTACCATGCCGCTTGCCGTGCGATAAGAATTTAATCGGAGAGTACCGTCTGTTGAAGTGGGATAAGTTTGGTTGAACCCCTATTTAACCAGAAAATTTACTGAAATAATGGGTTACATAAGGCAATTTCATAATCTTTTATGTTCACAAACATATAAAAATGCTGCCAAACAAATATTTGATGAACTATTAACTAATATTTTGTACTAAAATTTTGTTAATTTAAATAAAAAATGATATAGCATAACAAAAGAAACAACAAAATAACAAACGAAAATCTTTTTATACGCCTTTATTTCAACCATGGCTATGCTTTTATAATGCATATATTGAGTATCAATTGATTTATTAAGCGTTTCCACAAATAATTTTTATAATTTCCCCAAATATTCTGTGAATTTCAGGCCTTTTTTTTGTGCAACAAACTTGCAAATTCTTGCTGAAATGTCTGAAATAGTGCTTTTACTTTTCAGTTCTAGTATGCTTTATACTTTTGTAGGACTTTTTTAAAAATTGTGTATCTCTCTTTCTGATACCATGAACATTATATATTCTTGTTGCCTAGCTCTTAAATACACTCCTACTTATTTTATGTTGAAATTGGCCAATTTCATATGCAGGGCTAATATTTTGTAAATGTAAGCGACAGTCTTTTTTATCTATTATAATAGCACTACCTCTGGTTAAATCCATGAAATAACTAGAGGCTGGAATTTATTGATAAGCAGCCAAGTGCGTCTTATACAATTAACATGTGAGATGGTGTAACAATCTGCACAACTGATGCAATGTGTAAAATATACTAAAAATGTGCTGCTGGTCTAACTTTTGCACATAACTGTACATGAGGGTAACTTCCTTGTGTGCTATTGTTTGTAAAACTGCACATATATTAAAGTTCAAGTCTTTCATCAATGTTACTTTAATTAATCGTGAAATTAAATTATGAAAATCACATGATACTAAATATTATCAAATTGGAATAGCTGTACTTTAAATAAATCTGCTCTGCGATTATAACTATCTATCTGAAATGTTATTTGTTGCTGTGTTATGGAATGCTAGTCGTTAAATGTAAAATTGTTTTATAATACTCCAGACTTTTATTTTAAATTATTGGTATTTAATTCCTGTTATGGTTTTATATTTACAGAGATTATTTTACTAAATGTTTTGCTCTTATTTTGCATAGATTTATGAAATGAATGTATTAGAGAAAATAAAAAGAAATTTTAGTGGAAGGTTTAATCTGTTATTGTTTGTCTCAATTTATGCAACGAATATATGCAAAATTGTAACTAAATATTTATTGTATCTGTGTTTGAAATAGGCCATCAACTGATTGCTTCAAATTATAATAAAATGGATGTTATGTTTCATTGATACATGTATTAAAAAATTTCCTGTCAAGAATGGAGTAGATTAAACTCACACTCTTTTTGTTGTTTGCTTGCTGTCGAACAATTCTTTTGACAAAAGTCTTAACCAATCAAATTAACCAAATTTTTGTTTATATTACTTTCATATTTAATGGATATTTAATAGGTGAATATAAATCTATTTTTTATAAATGTGCTTTGAGCTCATAAACCTAATTTTTGGCATAAACCTTTTTGAATTTTAAGAATTCGAGAGAAAAAACCATTTGACATGTTTGTTAACAAATTCAAAATACTGCAGTCTAGTAACAAAAGGACTATTTGATTTTCCATCTCACAAGAATGTGGTTGAAATGAGTTATCTTTTTAGGTAATTAGTAACTATATTGAACTAATTTTTTATTGAGGAGCTATTGCATTTTATAACACTGATACATTTTTTGAAAATCGATATAATTTCTAAGTTGCCTAATTCCTTGGATGGCACTTCAGCTTTAAATTTCTGTGACTATGTTGCCCATGACAATTATGGTTAATTCTTTAGTTAATAACATTTAGTACTTCCTATTGTGCCCGTCACATTTTAAAAGCACATTTTCTTTCAGGCTATTGGGGAAAATATTTCAAAGTTAAATTGATTACTACATTTATATTTTATTTTTACTGAATTTGTATTTTACATGAGCTAATTTTTTTTTTAAATGTTGGTTTTAAAATGCTGGAACATTTTGTTGATTAGCAAAATGTGAAGTTAGAAAATTTAATTTGATTTGAAAGTTGATAAAAACTCTTTGTAACTTTCAATATTTCTTTCGCGTGAAATTAATTTTGAAATATCAAGTGCTTTTCAGCTATCTATTGAGGATAGATTTACCTCTTAGAATGACATTGACATTAAATAATGATCATTGACATTGAATGATAGGCATTCAAGAACTTGTTTTAATAAATAAATAGTTTTCATCTGAATTTCTATATACTCCTTCATTATCATTCTTTAACTCACACTGTTCAATTTTATAAAATTTTTTCGTAAATTTTTTCGTTGGAGGCAGAATGTAATTTATATGCTACACACCTTTCAATGCTTCAGAAAATAGAAAATTCTAAATATTCAGACTAGAAAAAGCAGAATTTGCCATTTTTGAAGCATATGCATTACAAAAAACTGATTTTACAAAACAGCGATAATGATTTTATTAAAGCATGGTTTTAGCATGTTTCTATATTGTATTAGTTCGGTTCTTCCAGATGTTAGAATCCAGTAATTTTATTAGTGGCAGACACTGTTTTGGGTTTAAATTATTCTACAATTCTAAATATACAAATTAAATAAATAAACTCGTGCAAGACCAAAAAATAAAAAAGAGTATTCCATCAATAGCCTAGTGTAGAGCAAGGGGGTTTATATAAGCTAACCCTTCGACACAGCTGAAACACCAGTGTCCTTTGCGTATATTTTTTTTCTAGCACTTACAAGCAAAAATATATTTCCATATTTTTTAATTATAAAAAAAAAACAATCAAAATAGTCTCTAAAAAAATCTGTTTGATTATCGGAATTTTGTTTGTAACAAAATGTAAAATCCAAAAAAGTAGTTAGAATTTTTTTTCTCTCATTTGTATTCAAAAATGTATCAATAATTGATTTTGTGAGTTAAAAAAATTTAAATGATAAATAACCGATTCTTAGATCTGAAAAAGTGTAAAGCTGAAAAATTCTTGTTTTGAAGTGATCTGTGTTGGTAAGATTTTTCCTTTTAACACAAAGAAAGACACCAGTGTTTTATGCTGCATTTCATAACCATAAATTATTAAAATGCTAGTATTTATCACTTATTTTGACTTAATTTAATGTAAAATAATTATAAAAGTATGAAAAATATGTTTCAAATTCAAAGGATTATGGCTCCACAATTTCGTTACGAACAACATGAGGTGGTCAGCATAACACACTAATAGGTGGCTCTGTATAGGTGATTTCCAAACAAGCTAGAACCCATAGATTGGACTTAACTGAAGGACTTAACCCATCGATTGGACTTAACCCATCGATTGAATTTAACTGAATAACTTAACCCATCGATTGGACTTAACTGAAGGACTTAACCCATCGATTGGACTTAAGTTACAATTGAAGGACTTACCAACTGTGCAATCATATCACAAATAAATAAGTTCGAAATAGTACAGTCAAACTCATATCTAATTGAAAACCAAGTAACATTAAACTATATTTTAACTTTGTAACTACGTTTAACATAAAACTATATTTTCATCGATTGCACATACCTTTTATGTATTCTTTAAAACATAGGTGTGAGATTCAAGTAAAATGGTGTCCACCAAACTTGAGTCACTGCTTTTCGCTCCTTAAAATTTGAGTGAAAAACTTGATTATTAACATTCAAGTTCCCAAATTAAAACATTTGTATCACAACAATTAGTGTATTGTTTATGTTACTTGTAACTGTATAGCTCTATACTAAGTTTATGAAAAGCTCAATTTTTCGTCGCTTAACGTTGATTTTTCATCCGGGGTACTTGCAACTCGAGAAGAAGTGTGATTATCACGTGATTTAAATCGGATTTACTTGGATACCTGTAAGCGATGTAAAGCGTGTGTGTCGAACCTGATTGTCTTCTGACTGGACAAATGACGCGATTTACCTACGATGACGTCACACGAAGGTACTCGATTCCAATTGCACAGCAAAAAAATATTAGCAGACCCGTAAGCAACGGACGCAACAAGAGATAGAATCTATTATTATTAAGTCATTTAAACTATTCCGTAGATAATGAAGTTTGCACAAACAAACGATTACTTATTTCTGACAACTTTACCTAAATTCTCTCAGAAGATTAAGAAAAATTCCTTTTTAAATCCGAATTAAGCTCGTAGTAGTACTGTATTTACGTCGCACTAGCTCTGCGAAATACCAAGCCATCACAATTTTGATCATCTCCGATGAGACGGCTCCCTTGCTTTTGTAGCCAGACAACCACAGTGCGCAATCGAGCACGTAAGGATAGGACAGGTTGAAGAGGACATATGCTATATAGACAAGTGAACCCTCTGTAATTTTTACGCTAAATTGAAAGTGCCCAAATCCAAGGGGAAAACGCCGTGACAAACTATGAAGTCATTCTAAAGATTTTAAGAAAGGTTTAATGAGTAACTATGAATTAAAACAATTTATTTCCGTATTTTCAATATTGCGCCAAACTACACGACTCCGAAATGTGGCGTTTATAAATCATTCCCCATGGAAACGTGCAAACTGCAGAAAGAAAAATTTCCAGTTCGGTGCTTCAGTTTTCTAGTTAGACTATATCCATACCCATTCACATGTAAAGAAGTAGGTTTAATTACAAAACTGTACTTTTTACAGCTGAAAACTTTTAGTATTTTTTGAACTATTAGTTTTATCGACTTTGTTTTGATCTCGTTCGATTCAGCGAAGGAAAATGCATTGGGTATGATACCTCATTTGGCTAAATAGATATTTGAGACGCAGGAATAGGTATAATAAAAAATTGTTCTTTTTTATGCTTCCATTTTACTAAATCCCTTACAACTTTTGAATTATTAGCACCATCGACTTGATTTTATTGTCATTCGATTCAGCATAAAAGCATGCGTAGGGAACAATACATCATTTTATACCTAGGAATAAACGATATCACCTCTTTCTTTATAGTAAAGTTCAATCTTCTTTTGAACCTCTTCAGTAAATTCAAGATTGCTACTAGAACCTCATAGGTTGAGGCCCCAAACTACAACTTTTAAAACAATTATTATCTTTCCCCTAGTTATTTCCGTGTTTAACTACTTAGAAACTGATGTAGAATGAGCATTCTTTTATGAAAAGAAATGTTATGCGGATTTGATGCGGTAGAAATACGTCTATCAATCTGCAAAACGCCTCCTTATGTTTAAACTTCGGATTAGTTATGCAGTTTGATCTAAAAAAAATGAACTGCAGTTCCGGGGTTTGCATCAGTTATCGGAGCCTCCTTTTATTTAAAATAAAATAATAATTTGGAGTAATTTTTTTTCCACCATTATTTAATCAAAATAAATGCGATTTGATATGCCGCGATTATGGTTTCATTAATAGGTTATTATTTTTCTGACAGCTGTACTTGTGAAAAAAAGAATGAATTGTATTTACAAAGTAAATTCTGATATCACGTCAACTCGTGGTTATGCTATTTTACTTTGACCTACCTACGACTTTTCTTGTTATTAAGCCGGGATATTTTTCTTGTCCGATTTGCACATCATTGTAACTTTTTAGGAATTCAATTACTTGATAAAGAAACTCGATTAAAAATTTTACATTTTCAAATTTTTATACTGAAGAATTCAGGAATCATACTATATTATACTGCTGAAAATGATATTGGGAGTACAAATTAGTTTGTGGTCAAAAATGCATTTATTTCAGAACAAAATGAATGAACAGATTAATGAAAGTATATTATCCATCGCTGGCTACTGCTTTTTTCCACCTCTCAGGCAATTTTCGAATTCCATCTCGAAAAAATATCTCGTCTTCTGAGGCGATCCAAGTTAGGAACTAATTTTCGATTTCTGCGAAAGAAGTGAACCAGTGACCTGCCAAATCGTGCTGCATCCGTCGGCACAACCAGTAATCAGAAGGAGCAATATACGGCGGGTGCGGTGAAATATCCCCCTTGAGCGTTTCAAATAATTTTTTACGACTTTTGCGACATGAGGCCGACCGTTATCATGCAGAAGAATAACTTTGTCATTTCTTTGTTTGTATTCTGGCCGTTTTTCTCGTAATGCACTGTTCAAACGAATCAATTGTAGCCCATACCGATCGCCCGTAATGGAATCGCCAGGTTGTTGCAGCTCATAGTATACAACACCATTCTTCATTCACCATTCTGGAAACGTCGAAACCATTCCCTACATGATTTATCAGTTGTAGCATTGTCACCATAAGCATTCGATGCGCTTCAGCTCAACACCTCCTAGAAAGAGTAGGTCTCAGCACGGGTTACAATAAATATCCTTTAGTAGTCCAAACGTAATGACATAGTTCGTATTTTCAACCACTGCGCAGCTTAGTACCGCGAACGTAATGACATCTTTCTTATTTTTCATCAACTGCGCAGTTAACTTCGTCATATCGGACTACTAAATTTATCCGTGCTGAGGCCTTCGTTCTTCTAGGAGGTGTTGTTCAGCTGCACTTTTCTTCCAATTAAAGCAGAAACATAAAACCTCCCGCAAGGCACAAATGCTGCTTAGTTACCATAAAATTTAGCATATTTAACAAAGTATGAAACAATCATAACAGCCAGAGCCATCTTTTGAAAACGGACCGAACTAATTCTCCCAATAGATCTGTGTCATACTCTGAATGAACTGAAATTGGTTGTTGATGACTTCCACCGGTGAATGTTTACAAACAACATAGTTGCAGACCAAGATAGCCTGGTTGGTAGTGCACTGGGCCCATGTCCAAGAGGTCGCGGGTTCGATCCTCGCCGACCGAATACTCCCCGTGTAGGTAAATGGTGATTGATACCCGTTAAATATGTCGAATCACCTTGTTCCCATAACAAATTATACCTCTGGGGGTACTGATCCAGGAGTTTCTTTGTCTTTTAAATTGGTTCAAAATTACAAGGCTACGGAGTTGAACATTAGTAGTCGTAAACCCAATATTGGGTCGACTGTTCAACGACGGATATAAAATTACATAGTTGCTTTGGTATATGTTCGAATTATTTACTAAGTCTATTAAGTACCACTGCCCAGTATGCACTTAATCGGCACTCTCTTCACTGATGTTTCTCCTAATCTATTCTCATTATTCGAATAAATATAATATCAAATCGGAATTTCACCATAGTGACTATGTGATTGTTGACATTCACCGGTGAAAGTCGACAGTCTCTTGATTATGGCCATTCACGATAACGTAGATACATATTTAGTATTTTCAGCGAATACAAAAACGCATTTTATAATGCGAAGTTTGGTTTTTTCACAATTATTGATTCGTCTCTTTTTGAAAATAATCGATTTGAATCAACAATGCAGAAATAATATCATAGAAGTTTTAAATGGTTATTTGCGTAAACATCCAAGAAAAAATTGTTTCGCAACCATCGGTTCACGGGTTATTATTTGTATTATAATTAATATAAATTTTATTTCTATTCAAGTAGGTTTGGGTTCAAAATATTTTTCATGAATAATTGAAAACAAACTGGTCAAAAAAATATTTTAAGTGTCCCAATTTTGTGTATGTAAAAATTATGCCAACAGTTAACCTTACCAGTCCTTCGAGTAAATCGGATTGCGTAACACTGTTATAAACTACTTTTACACAATAACGTTAACGCTGTTTTTGGATACTTTGTCTCCAAGGAAATCTACAAAAGCTATAGTTTAAGTGCCTTACACTTGAAGCTATGCGATGATTTTAAACTATATCCATAATCTTGCCTTGAAGAATTATCTGCGCTTTAGAACAGGCAAATAACTTGAATATTTTAAAAGTTAAACTTTTTTAAAAATCGCCTATTTGGCGATATTTTTTTACCTGGATAAAAATGATCAAAATCACTGCCTTAGTCTCAGTTTTTGTGAATTTTTAAGAGCCCATGTAATGCAGCATTGTAGTAACCTTTTAAATATTAAAAAAATTAGACCACAAACGCTTTTCGTTTTCACAAAACTGCGGCTTTTCTCCACATTGACGTTTTGCGCCATTTTCAAAATAAGCGTTGTCAGCGCTGGCTTTAGAACTTCACCTAACAGTCATGAGTAACAGTTGCAAACTCCTAACAGTTAAAAAAAGATAGCATGTTATTCGCCAAAGATGAGTATTTACTGCGTTTTCGTTTCGATATTGTTGATACCCTACATTAAAACTAAGTTTTGGAATCTATTACAAATTTTAATTTAACTAGAAGGCTCCACCCCTCGTAATTGATTCTCATTCATAATTGTTATTTCATCTTAAATTTTAACGTTTGCCACTAAACACAGAACAGAACATTTTGGTTCAAAATATAAAATTATTGTAGTTTTATGTAAGGACATTTTATTAATTTGTTAATCGTAACGAAGATTACCTAGGTTTGAAAAGTAATCATCTGAACTTGGAAAAAAAAAAAAAAATAACCTAATGAATACTGAGTTTGAGACTCAAGAAGAAATAAGTGAGAAGTAATTTTACTCGTTGAAGAGACTTAAACCCCTTAACGATCGGTTAATTTTCAAGAAAACGGTCATAAAAGTTCATATTTTGCCAAATACACGTATTTAATTAGCGCTGACATCTAGTTTAAAATTAACTAACTATCTACAATTACCTTAAAAATATCCTGGTACTGTCATCTGGTGTGTAAAATGAGAACTAAAATTTTTCCGGTCAAAAGAAATGAATTAGTTTTATTGGCGCGTTACTACTGAACACTCCAGCCCGGAAATTTCACGGAAGCGAGAAATAGAGGGCGAAATCTCACCCTGTCATTTTCATGGAAGCGCGAAGAACAAAAGGGTTAAAACAATTTAAACAGGAAACAGTTTTTATCACTTTTTATTTATTTTTTTCAAATTTTACTGTGAATGTTAAGATTTATAACTATAGCAACATGTAATCTTGTTCTCTCTTTTTGTTACTTTTGATTAACATCTACTCGAGCACCAGCTTATAAAATGTAAAAATAAATAAATAAAGATCTCGTGATGGAGCATTTAAAATTGCTATAACTTTCGAACAAATTGGAACTTCAAAAAATAAAAAACTCTGTTTAGTTTATAAACAAATGTGGCCCTTTCAGCATGCCGAATTTCAATCTTGTAGTTGCATTCCTGTCGCCAGTAGAGCGGCACGTATGTTTTTTTTTTTTTTTTTTTTTTTTAAACAAGTTTAACAGTTAATATTTTTTTAAAACTTCATCTTAATTCTTGTACACTTTTGTACACATATCTCTCCTTAATAATAACCTATAATAATCAAACTCGGTCATGTATTAAATTATAATATACTATAGTACCATACCAAAGGATATTATAGACAAATTAGGAGGCCAGCAATGTGGCACAATATTTAAGTACGTATGTATATATTTCAAAGTGTGTAAAATAGCATTAAAATTGAAGAAATTGATCCTTATATGCAGCATATATATATGGCCCTATATCTCCCCTTAATATTAACCTTTAATATTCAAACTTGGTCAGGTATTATATTATACCATACTATGCTACCATGCCAACGGAAATAATCATACACAAATTGGCGGCCCCACAATGTGGCATAATATGTAAGCATGTATGCACATGTTTATAATTACGATTTAAAGCGTTAATTACAATTAAAGCTTAATGGAGAAATTTTGAGCATTTTTTTTTTTTTAAATACAAAAACTACTTAAAAAATTGCTTGAAACCTTTTTAAATTTTTAAGATATTCAAATCGAATTTTTTTTTTTTATTAGTTGTCAAATACAATTCACTTCAAAATTACGATTTTTTTTTCTTCATTTCTCCCGGGCATGTGCAGCATCAAAAATTATTTTAATTGCTTATATCTTGCGCAGTTTTAAACGAAATTTTGTCAAATTTTAAAGGGAAAAGAAGTTACAGCAAAAAAAGTATTATTATTTTATTGTTCTTTTTTTCTTAATAAAAATGTCCATCTTTCCATAATTATTTAAGCTATGCTTAAGAAGTTTTGTGTAACTATTCCATATAATAACCAAAATAACTGTCACAAGTTACAAATCTATTACTTTATTTTTTGGCATAGGGTGTTCGAAAACATTTACCGTTTGTAATTTAATGTCGGTCCTCAAACTTCTGAAAGCTTTAAACTTAATTGATATACATGGGAAATTTCATGATCTAAACAGTTTTGAAGTTATAAAATGATTAAACTGGGGTGTTTCTCTATTCGCAGCACTATTGCTAGTATTTATTTTGTTATGTTGTTACAAGTAATTGTAACAACATTGTAATTATAAGTATTCAATACTACTTAGTATTAAAAAGTTACTTATTTGTTAAGTATTCATTTAAAATGGTTTTGTATTTTTATCGAAATAAAAAGTTAATGGTGAAATTATTATTATTTTTTTTTTTTTTGTCGATCTTTTTAGAAATTTGGCTGTAGAAATTAAAAACATAAACGGTGATATCAATTTTGATTTTGATTATAACATCCTGATATAAAGATCTTATGATTGGGCAATTAGAGAATTTAATTTGCTTTTCGTTTTTATTTGAAAAAATGAGTGTATTTATATTAGTCTTGCTTCTACATTATTAAGACATAAATCTGCAAAATAGATATCAGGCAATGATGATTTGGAATCAGAAGTTGGTGATGAAATATTAAAAGTAAATGTTAAAACAAATCTCAAACGTCCACATAGGGGCATAGTCCAAAGGATTATTGCTATTCTCTCATTTGCATTAAAGGCAAGAAGGTCCTGATTGAGGACTTAGTTGCGCCATTTTCAGCTGTGATTATTACTATAAGATAAGTTCTTGAAAAATATGTCTACGTTTAATTTACAATAGGTGATATCGTCACTGAAGAACATTGGTTTCACGTTCTTTTTAAGCCACTGTAAGCATGAACACCTGCCACAAGATGATTTCGACTAGATGAAATACTTCGTCAAGATTTTACGTCATTACCGTTCGTTAACAAAATTCTTTTTAGTGCACGATTCTCACTCTTTAAACTGGAAACTAACACTTCAAATCATTATCAATCATGAATCGCTACAGCGCCTTTGCGGTTTTGCTAATATGCATAAGTATATCGGGTTATTATGGTAAGTATGATTCAAATAATCAAAGTATTTTAATCAACGTTTTATGACAATGAACTAATTAAGCAAAACAATTTTGGCAACATACAACAAAAAGTATTATATATGGTATAAACATAATAATTTTAGGTAGTATAGTTTAGTTTGTGGATTGTTTGTATTCTTTTTTTAAATCATTAAATGCAAACGATTTTTGTATGCAGATATTTCCAATTAAAATTTTGTACAACTGTTTTTAATTTGGTTTAGTTAAACGTAAAAAATTCCATTTTTGTTACCCAGTAATATTACCATTCGTTTTTAAACAGCAATTAATAATGCCAAAATTAAGCAATTGCTATTTAAGAATTGGAGTTATTCAAAAGTCAGTCTTATTTTTAAAGTTTAGAATAGAAGAGTTAAGATTTCTTAATTTGGCTTCCCAATCCTGAGAGTCCGCTTAACGGGGTTCAACAATGCAATTTTATGAGTTTAAGAGGACGCATTGCCGCTAGATAGCAAATTCCGCCAAAGTGATGACAAATTCTTTTTCATTAATATTAGTATGTAGAAAAAAGTGAGCTAAAGTAAAACCATGTTGAAAATTGTTTTTTAAAATTCAAATGAATTATGGCAGGATAATATAGAATTACTCATTGAGTCATTTTTGCTCATTAATTCTTGCCATAATTAATTTGCCTTCTAAATTTTTGAAAAATTGCATTTGAAGCTTCATAGTTTACTCTTGCTTTATCTGAACAAATTAGTAATGTAAGCGAAGCAGAATTTACCACGAAGGATTTCTCTCGTATTATAGCGTCCTCATACCTTTAACTAGATTTTAAATTTCTTTTACAACCATTTTTATTCGACACATTAATATTTCTTTAAATGAAACATGACATTGGCTTTAATTGTAAAGTTTATCAAATGAGATGTTAAGCTGTAACTCGTCAACCCCTAGATTCTTGGCCAATGCTCGCTCTCCGTATACTAAACATCGTAGCCTAGTATACTTGATAAAGCAATATACTCGTACATAGCACGAAATTGTCTGGTATTTCGACAGTACTCGCGGACAACAAACTTGTACATTCTAATATATTGATAACAATAGATACAGTAGTTGAAAATAAAATATCGATATTTCTCTTTTGTATAAAAATATACCGGGCATATCACATACACAAACATCACCCAATCATGTCCAAGCAATTAGCCCTATCTCTTCACGGCCATAGTAGGAATGAAACATAATTTTGACCCCAGTCAGATGACGTGAGCAGCATCTGAACTGGTGCCACTCCACGATTAACTTATGATACGACAGATTCAATGGGTTCCTTGCTGCGTATATACGCTGGTTGTTTAGTAGCTTGCCAGGATCGATCTCACAATACGCTGCTCTCCATAAACGGAAAGGGCAAATAAAAATAATATAATGGTATTTCTTTTCGATAAAAAAAAAATTGAATTTAGATCAGGAAATTTTATTTCACTTACAACTGACACATGGCATCAAAATTTAAAATTTAATGCTTTATGATACGAATGCTTTTATGTTTGTTTGCAAATGGAGTCGTCTTAAGCGACGTGGCAACTAAGAGGTGTAGAAATGCGTGCTTTAAATTCTTGCCTATTTTAATTTCAAATAGTTTTAAATCTCTGGAGAGACTCAAATGACATTCCGACATTGCTTATTTGATTATTATTGTTTAAACGATGGGCGATAAACGCATTCATTATATGCATTTTGACTGGGAACTTAATATGAAATGAATACAACTTTTGTATTTCATATCCTATTTCAGCAATTTCGGTGTAGTTCAAATGAGAAAAATTTTAGTTTTCTTTTAGAAAGTCGAAGTTGAAAATTAAACAAGTTGGACAAGACTATAAAATTATAACATAATGATAGCTTAGCAATTTAATGTATTGTTGTAGAGAATAAAGTTCCTTCATTTTTATTTGATTTAATTTCATGGTTTGATTTCCAGTAACCAGGGCCCGCGCTAAGGATTTCATATCATTAGTCAGTAAATTAGCCAAATACCAAAAGTATTCGTCAATTTTCGAAACTCTTCGCTAAATGCAAGTCTTAGCAATTTTTTATGATTAATTTCTTTCCCATAGAAAACTATTTTACGGTAGTTTGTTTTTGGCTTATATTATTTGGACCCAATTCTAATTGGTTATGAGGCTCATCTACCGAAAATATTACATTAATCGAACAAAAAAAAAAAAAAAAAAAAAAAAAAAAAAATACTGATTTGCTTAGAAAAATTCATTTTCACGTAATTTTGAGGTTCGAATTAAATATAGATTTTTCTTTCCAATGAAAAAAAAAATATCATAACACTTTCAAAACACAATTTTATCCTCCAAATTTACAATTTTATCGCATTTGCAGAGTTAGCGAATGTTTAGAGCGGGTCCTGAGTAACTGAAAGTGATTCGTATTGTGAAATAGATCATAAATAAACTGAAATAAAAAAAATAACGTGAATAAAGCAGAAATGAAAGTGAATAAATGGACATACTATAGTTTCAGTTCTATAAACAAGAACCTTCCTCAGTGTCTAAACGTCCGTTGATGTTTTTGATGTCAAATTGAAGTCTTTGTTGGATATATTATAAATACAAATCAATATAATTGTATTAAATAAACCTTATAATGATACCATTAAATATTATTGAATTGCTTCCTTCTTTTATACCATGAATAAATTTTGTGTCCCTTTTGTATTTTAAAATGACTTTAAAAAAAATCAAAAATAAATGAATTTTTATAATGAAGTTTTCTTCTACGATATTTTTAAAAAAAAATATTTTTATGCGTGTCATTTTTAAACGCGCATTTTGAATTGAATAAATTTCGATGATATTTAAAAAAGTAAAGGTAAGGTTAAACATGTTGTTTTTATTTGTAAATTTTCCTATAGTGATCAAGAAAACATTTTAACTTCCGAATTAGGTAAAAAGTAATAACAAGATGAAAAGGCACTTTTCTTATTCCCAATAAACGAAAAAAAAAAAAAAAGGATTAATGTACTGCATAATTTCAGATTTATCAAATAATATTACACAGTTAAAGTATTCACATTTTTTTTTCAATATAGTGTAGAAAAATTTATTTCCTCCCCTCATCTTTTTTCTTAAAGCTGTTTTTTCTGCTTTTGTTAATTTAAATAACTATTTTATTTATTTATTTTTTTTTTAACGGAAAATTGGGATTTTGATACTTTTATTTTGAACAATGCGAAAAAAAAAAAAAAAATAACACCACCTTGAATAACTTTTGACCTAATGATCAGATCTCTACGTTTTAGGACTCAATCTTAACTGTACGAAAAGTTAGTTACAAAATCTAAATAGTTACAAAATCAGACATAAAAACGTACTTTCTCTGAATAAGCGTGTCAAGAACTATTCGACAGATTATTTAAAAATGGATTTGGATTTCTGACCCCCAAAATATAGGGGCTAACTGCAATTTAGGAAATATGGTCCCGAAAGTTTGGCTATGAGAGCAGTTCAAAGTTTGGATCCCTTAATGTTAATTTAACTTTTTGCGTATATCACCATATCTCAGGAAGTTTTTAAGCGAATTGAAAATTTTTTGCACTAGTTATAAAAATTGTTTATCTAAAGATAATTCCCTGCAAAAAATAACTATCGGTCGAATAGTTCCTGAGAAATCGAGTTATAAAATTTGATTTCTAAGGAACTTTTCTACTGATTTCACTCATAATTTGTCGTTTAAAATTACATTCTTTAAAATCATGTAAAAAATTGTATACTTTACAATTCAAATAGCTTCGACAAACCTTTAATAAAAAAATAAAAAATGTTTACTAAAAGTTATATTTTGCATAGAATACCTTTGAATAAACGAATTTTATAATTTTGCGCAAAAAATTTTGTAATCGTATAAAAATTTCTCGAGTTATGACAGAATACGCAAAAAGTAAAATTAGCATTAAGTTGTCCAAACTTTGGATCGCTTTCCTGACCAAACTATTTCAAACCGCTAACTTTGCTTTCTGGTTGATAAGCATATTAAGAATGTTTAGGAATAAAATTATACATTATTTATTACATTTCCAATCAACCACCTGCATTATTGTGTTTGACCATAGACTTAACTAAAAATACTTATTTTTTGCAGCTGAAGAGTGTTCTTACTACGAAGTGGGCATTCAAAACTATTTTGAGTGTATCCTAATTGTGAGTAAATTTATTAATTTAATTTTATGGTGCTCATGAAATGATCACTGTAAGATATTATAAATTTGATTAAATATTTGCATCTGTTCAAATGAAACAAAATAAAATAATGCATTTCTAAATTACCAGTGCTACGAAAGTTTTTTTAAAAGATAAATGATAAAAAATTAATCTACCAGTTTTGATTTTATTTTTATAAAGAAAGAGTCATATTTCAAAGTTAGAGACTTAAGGGTTACGCAAACAAATTATTTTTTCCTATGTCAATATATATTAGTTTTTTTTACCTGCAAAGTTTGTCGCTGCTTTTAAAACGCCTATCAATTCTTCAAAACTTAAAATATGAATTTTAAATGGATGTTTTCGCATTTTGTATTAATTCGAAAACAAGAACGGATATTGTCAAATCAGAATAAATTAGTTTTCCAGAATTATTTTTCACTCATTACTTACCTAGAAATTAGTTTATCAACTTACGTTAGAAATTGTTAATAATTCTCAAAACTCACTAATCATTACTTTCATTGTAACATAATGATTTTTTAATTCGAAAATGTATTCATTAATAGGGAGTTCGTTTGCGATGAAGTTGTATTATTTTTTTTTTTTACAGTAATCGTGCATAGTTTAATGCAAAAAGCATTTTGCTGATGAAACCGAATTGTCGAACTTGATTGGCTTCATAATCGACAAATACCACTCTTTAACTAGGATGACGTCACTTGCAAGAAGTATTTCTTAAATAACAATTCTTCTTCTTCTCATTGGCACGACAGCCCAGGATGGGCCTTGGCCTTCTCAACAAGCCTATGCCAAGACATTCTCCCCTTAGCCAAGGTTCTCCAGTTTCTTATCTTTAAAATTTGTAGGTCCTTTTCAAGGCAGTCTAAAAATCTTAGGTTTGGCCGTCCTCTTTTTCTTGTACCTGTTGGCCTGGCACTGAAAACTTTTTTAGTTGTCCTGCTATCCTCCATTCTTACTATGTGGTCTGCCCATTTAATCCTTTGAATTTTGATAAATTTAATGATATCAGGCTCTCTATATGATTTCTCTATATGATATGACAATTCTTCTTACATTTCATTAAAAGCCGTTAAAACTACACTTCATAACTTACTGATAATTATGCATTTTGTAGTCCAATTATGATTATTAGATAAAGGTTCTTAAAATAGGTTTTTAAAAAAAAATCAGATTTCTCAGGAAGAGATCTTATTTTAGTCTTATATAACTACAAAACAATAACTTATTCAGCTATTTTTTTTAACTTTTCCTATTAATAATGTTTATTAAGAATATATATTAATAATGATTAATTAAAAAAAAAAACATAGTAAAATAAGTTATTGTTGTATAGTTATGTTAAGAAATATAACTTATAAGAAAATCTATATTTAGTTCTTAAATTATGCAATTATTATTTCATCAAATTTGTAGGTAAGAAAATAAAATTTTATTGAGTTAGCAACTAAGTTCTCACTGTTTAAAATTTTTTTTGAAAGTTCAAAGCTTGAAGTATTTTAATTTTTCTGCCTGTTCCGTTATTGTTTAATGTGAATTTTCATGCAAAATTTAGCTTAATTACTATTCATGCAACTCAACTGGGTGACCAGAATTTTGGCTTTTGAAGTCAAAATTTTCATTTTTAAATTTAACATACCAATCAAAGGCTGTTCTTTCAGCTGTTGCAGTTTCTCTATACACAGAACTGTCACGAGCATCTTTTTCAGTTTTATAACCTTGATTAAAGCCAAAACAGAGGTATCGGAAAATACTAAGTTTTCGAAATTTGTCATTCCATTTTGTAGATTTGAAAATTAACATAACTCGAGCAAAAGTAGGAAAAAAAAATATAGATTGCTGTCGAACAAAATATCCTCTTTCGAATGATTTAAACCATCATGCCATGGGGGGGGGGGAGACTAGGCATTAGGTTGATAACGCCTCTAAATTGACCAACAATTTAGAAATAGGAACATGACAAACTAATCGCAGAAGCATTGTCGTTGTTCCCAAGTCCTATCTTAATAATTCATTCTAAAAAATATGGACAGTTGCAATTGGACATTGGAATCGAGTTGCAATTGGACATTTGCAACTCGAAGAAGAAGTGATTATGCATCACCATGTGATTTAAATCAGATTTAATCGGATACCTGTAAGCGACGTCACGCGCGAGTGTCGAACGATTGACTTCTTAATCGACAAATGCCACTCTTTATCTACGATGATGTCACTTGCAAGAAATATTTAAGCATATACTATGTTATATTGTTGCTATGCTCAATATTAAGACGTTATAAATTTTTTTTTTCAGTGCTATAAAGAAGCATTTCAAATGGAGCATATAGAAGGCAATATCTGCGTAAGTTTTTATTTTAATTTTCTAAATGTTCTCTTTACTTTACTTGAAAGCACTGAAGATCTTATAGTGAAACAGTGTGATAAGTCGTAAAAATATTTGTTGTTCGGAAAGTAATTTCGTTTATTTTTTTTGGGGGGGGGATGAAAGACAATTTTTGTATAATGAATAAATATTTTATTAAATTATATATTGGCCATTCTGGTCCAACACCTTTTGCCATCTTTCTGGTAGTAGCATGATTCAACGCTCATAAAATTTTTGGTCTTTGCTGGCAAAAAACTGATCCAGGTGATTTTTGTCCTCTTCCTTTGAAGTAAAGGTTTTATAGTCCAAAACATTTTGCAGTGACCGGAACAAATAATAATCCGAAGGCGCCAGATCTGGAGAATATGGTGGGTGTGGCAGTGTATCCCATTCAGACTGTAAAAGCTTTTGGCGAGTGACCAAACTTGTATGAGGTCTCGCATTTTCTTGGTAGAACACTATACCTTTTCTGTTGATTAATTCTGGCCTTTTCTGTTGAAGTGCATCATTCAGTTTGTACAGCTGACGACAGTAGACTTCCGAATTAATTGTTGTGATATTCGTTAAAGCTTTAAAAAAAAAAGAAAAAAAAAACGATTCTTTTGAAATCCCACCAACCAGTCAGCATCACCTTTTTTTGATGGGTATTGGCTTTGGAAATGGTTTGAGCCGGTTCATCTTTTTTGCTCGACAATCTCTTGCGTTTGACATTGTTATAGACAACCCATTTTTCGTCCCCAGTAATGATGCATTTCAAAAATGGACCATTTTCGTGACGTTTGAGAAGCGAAACACGAACGTCAACTCGACGACACAAATTTCTCTCCGTGAGAGCATGGGGAACTCCTATATCTAGCTTCGAGGTTAAACCCAGGCCTTTCAAGTGGTCTTAAACAGTTGAATTCGATAAATTTAACCTCTCACCGATCTCACGTGTTGTTATTCGTCGATTTGCATCAACTAATGCCTTTATCAGCTTCAACCGGACATCCAGAACGTGGTGGATCTTCGATATCAAAATTGCCGGATCGAAATTTTGCAACCCAGTTCTGGCACTGGAGTACTGTCAACATATCTTCTCCACACACATCGGTTACATCTTTCTGGCATGAACAGCAGTTTTACCTTTTCTATAGTAAAAATTAAAATAGGACGAAAATGCTGCTTATTGCTCTCCATATTTGAAAGGGCTCCAACTAAAAACTATACTGCATAGAATTAATGGAACTTCTTCACACACGAGCCACGCTCTATCAGCTCTGAAAACATACAGTGATAATGCGGCTTAAGCATGAAGTTGAGTTTGAAAAAATACAATTAAATCCTCTGTCGGAAAAACGAAATTACTTTCCGAAGAACCGATATATTTGCTTTGGAGTCGATAGTCGAAATGTTCGACTCCGGACTTCCTTAAAAGCTCGACTCCGACTGATAAGACTAGGGAATATTTTTCTTCTTTTGTTGCAGGGGATTTTTTAACTTAGAAACTTAAATCTAAATAAATTTCATAAATTGAGGATTAAAATTGCTTGGGAACCCACGCGTGGAAATGCCGTCCTACGCTGCCAGGGGTGCTTCCCCTGTTATTAACTGTTTCTTCGTCTGTTTCTAAACAGTTAATGACAGGGAATCAGCTCTAGTCACGTACGATGACATTTCCTGGCATGAGTTCCTATCTTATCTAGGATATGTTCTATGGGCACTTTAAATCCTTATGATGTGCCCTAATCCGCATAGAAGCTAGTCGGGGATAGAGTATTCGCCTTCCAATAAACCGGGTTCAAATCCCAGCGATGGCTGGTCCGTACGATTCCCACACCCGGCATACGCCGACCACAGTGCTGATGTAAAAATATCCTCAATCGTAGACGGATAATGGGTTAGAGTCCCATTGCTGCCAGGCTGACCATAGGTGGTTTTCGTGGTTTTCTTCACCATGTAGCGCAAATGCGGATTAGTTCCCTCGAAAAGCCCTACACGAAGGCAAATTTTTTTCCCAATACTTAATCCAGGAGTTCCCTTGTCTTCTGGATTGGGTTCAAATTACAAGGCTACGGAATTAAACATTAGTAGTCATAAACCAAAAAAAAAAAAAAAAAAAAAAAATTGGGGTTGACTGTTTAAGAAAATCTGTAGCTTTAGAGACAAAATTAATTTCAGATTTAAAAGCCTCGAGCTCGAATTAAGCAAGATAAAGTATTTGTATAAATGTAACAAAAAATTCGTTTCCCAGTGTATTCAATTAAAATTTCCACCAAAACCAAAGAGAGTAATAATACTATTATTAAGTAATTGTTAATTTCAAACTACATAATTCAATTTTTTTTTGGTATAATTAAAGTAAAAAGCAGTTAATTTAAAATTACATTTTGTATTATAGCGTAACAATTAAAGAAATTAATATTAAGCCATATATTTGTCCAAATTACTGAAATTGGTAAAAAGTACCAAAGAAAAGAGCTATATATCAATATTTCCCCCGCACAGTATAGCAAACATGAAAGTTTGATGAAAATTTTTTCTTGATACTGAATATAATAAACTTGGAAACTTTTAAAAATAACGCTCTAAATTCATTTGCTTACATTTTTTTTTAAAATTAGTAACGTATAAATTAGAATTTCGAATTTTCAAAACAAAATTATAACTTATTAATATTTTCATTTGTAAATCTCGATTAATCAATAGTTTTAACAATTTTTTGTGTTATTTCTCAATAATTAGATAGTTAACCTAACTCAATGTGGCTTATTAATTTTGTTCTGAGTAATAAATTAAATTACCATACTATTCATTATCGTAATTTATTTTTCTACATAGTTAAAAATATTCGTCTAAATAATTTCCACGTGATCATCTTTATTACCTCTTTTAATCTATATGACTTAACTTTTACTTACTATAGAGTAGGGATTGACCAAATGTTTTTGACCCCTTCGAACTTCTGCACTCCCCTGTTTCCTACACTTAGTTTTTTTAACGATGCAGCCGAACATTGAAAAAATGTTTTACCATCGTCATGCGAAAATTTAATAAAATATTTTGAAACAATTGTTTAATTTATTGATTTTTATAGAATTTTTCTTAGGTAGCTTTCAGAATGGTAAAAATGTATTTAAATTACTTGTATTTTAATTAAACAATTTCAACGATTTGGATTTATTAAACTGTGATATTCATTTTTAAACTTCTCAATTTATCCTGATCTACATTATTTTTCATGTTTTTACAGTCTAAACAAATCGCCCTTGGTGGCCATGCACCGGTAAGTACTAACTTACTAAATAATTACGATAGTCCTTAATTTTCATACATTTCTACGTACAAAATAGTTTTCACGTCATTTATTTGCTATAATTATAAATTTTTTCTATATTTATAAATTAGTTCACTCATCCAATATTTGTGATAATTATAAATTTTAAACATTTCTACTTACAAAACAGTTCACACATGACTTATAATACATTAAATTATTCATTTTATAATGACTTACTTATAAACGTGCTTTTTTTCCACACATTTCAGCTGCTTAGAAACGAAATAATAAATTTATAAAAAAATATTATTTTTAAAAAATTAAAAAAAAAAAAACTCTTTTTAAATCTTAACACTGCAACAAAAAGCACCAAAGTATCTCTGGAATATTTAGCTACTAATAGCTCGTCAAAATAAGAACAATTTCAAATCCAAGATTTATGTTACTAACTCTGTATATTGCAAACATTTAATGTTTTAAAATATTTGAAAATGTTGCTATCAATGAGAAGCTAATTTTTGACTATTAATTTTGGTGTTAAATTTTTCCTACTTACAGTTTTGTACACTTTAAGGTAATTTTTGATTTCCATACTGCGCATATAAATGGGAGTTAAACAATAAAATGTTTAGTAAATATTATAAAAATATTACTAAGTAAAGTTGGTACAATGAAGGAAACCGGTTACACCTCATTGAGTCAAGAAAATTCCATGATTGGCCCGATACCTAATTTATATTTTAAAATAGTATCGCCTTATTATCTTTATAAGTAAAATAGACGTTTCAAGGTTGCTCCATTCCAATACCATTTTATCCGCAAATATTGCTTTTCCCCCATGCCAGAATATTCTCAGTTCTTACTGAAATTTATGTAGGAAAAAGGAAGAATTGCCTTAGCAACGGAGAGGGAGAAAGTGTGGAGAGTAGCAAAATCGCGTAACCTTTAGACGCCTATTCTATTTTCAAAGAATATAATACAAGTTAGTAAAATGTTTTAAAACTGTCATGAGTTTGATACGTATAAGTTATATTAATAGAATTATTAATGAAAAATGAGGTTTAAACTGAAAACAAAATTTTTAGGGAAAAAGAGTTTAGATTCCCAGTTTAATAATGTTATTTCTTTTTTTTTTTTTTTTAAATTAAAATATATTAGAATGTAGAATGCATTTTCAAAATTATGTAATTAAACATGTGGAACTTTATTTATTTATTTTTTTTTTAGAATGGATTTACTGCAGCTCAAGTCGAAAATTCGATCAACGTGAGTTGTTTTAATTTTATTATTTGACAAAAGTGACTTTAACTGTATTTTTTTTTTAAACGGATTTATAAGGTAAAGTAAAATGTATGTGTAACAAATATATTTTTAAAGAAAAGAAAACGCCCCCATTTAATTTGAATTAGATAGATAAGGGGAGACATATATTAAATCGCGAAAAATAGCGAACACACCGAATAATTTTCGATTTAATAGTCGACTTTACACTTTCGAAGACTCAATCCAAAGAGGGGGAAAGAAAAGAAAAAACCACAGGTAATTTTAAAACATCTGTAGAATTTAAAACGAGCCACATATTAATTCTGCCATTTAGTGACAATGATAAAGATAAAAGTACTTTCATTACTTCTTTGAAGAACAAAATATATAAACTTGCTTTTTATGTGACCACGAGTCATTAAATTATTTTTTACCATTTTTTTTTATTTGGGGGGGGGGGGAATACTATATAAAAAAGAAACATTTATAGGATAGTAGATCATTATCTTCGATTGCATCGAGTTTAAAACAGGGCTCGAAAAACCGCCCGTCCTCGGCGGTCAAAAATTCCCCGCGGACAACAAATTTCTCGAATCCGACGTTCGTGATACATTTTAAATTTTTGTTATCTTACAAGAGTCTATCGCCTCACTTCTATAATGACCCTCTAATCTAGAAATACAGCAACATACCGCGCTTGGTGGAATTGATGTTTTCTCTGTCTGGGAGTACTACAGCGGTTGAAAGGAGCTTTTCAGTAATGAACTTACAAAAAAACACATTACGTACTGGTCTTAACAAGAAGCGTTAAACGCGTTATGAACATCTACCTAAATGGAAAACCCCTTTCAGATTTCTGAGCACAAATCTCTGTAAATCATTAGATTGGTTGTGGAACTGGCAAACTTCATATTTGATTCATTTAAAAAACGCAGTACCCTCGGATAAATTGACATTCCAGATAACTTGACCTTTGTCATTTAAATTATTTCATATAAGAAATAAATTATTTCATAAAATAAATACTAGGTTACTATTAGAAACCTAGTATTTCTTTTATAATTGTATAATGTTATCCTAGTATTTGTAATCCTAATGACTACTAATTCATTGTGCAATTTATATGATAAATGTTTGTAATAAATAACAGAAAATTATATTTTTATTTATTTAGAAGTGACGGGTTAGTTTAAAAGGAGGACGGGTACATTGTTGGACAAACCGTCCTCGGGGACGGTTAAAATTTCCGAGTTTTTTCGAGCCCTGGTTTAAAACTTGCGGAAATATTTACTATAAAATCTGGCGCTGCCATCTAGTGATTAAAATAGAACATAAACTATTTATTTGTAGAATATATGCACTAGCTTTTTGTGTGACTAACGCAAGTTTATTTAATGTGTACCTTTTTTGGGGATATAAAAAGTTATTTTTTTCCAATTAAATTAAGATTTTTTACAAATTGTAAAATTAAACTTATATGATAGCAAACAGGTCACAACTCTCTCTTATCTTCATCGTAATATTTGTTACTAAATATGTTCTAGAAGCTCCTACTTTTTTATATGATATCTACTTAAAAAAAAGGTAAGTGGGAAATAAATATTTCGCTGACACTGCCATGTTTTAAACTTCCACCCTCCAGATCAGTATACCCAATTTTGGTTAATTTTAAATCCTATTCATTGTCTGCAAAAAAATTTTTCATTTGGTATTTTTAGAAGAAACACGCATTTTAAAATATATAACTACGAATATTCAGCACAAATATTATTTGTTTACTTTTAAAATGAAAAAAATTTAACAAGTGTGAGTTTTAGACTGCTATGGGAAAGAGGAAATGACACAAAAACTGTTGTGGCGCTAGTAGTGGCTAAAAGCTCAGAAGCAAATTGCTTTTGCTTGTCTTTATAGTATGCATCTGCCTCAATGTTAATACTTAGAAAGTCTATCCTAAAATGTACTAAATAATTCGATCAGAAGATATTTTAAATTACGAAATCAAACACACAAAAAATACACTTTCTCTAACTTTTTTAGAAAGTTTTGGATTCTTGACCCTGTGGGAGATAACTGTAATCTGCAAAAATATAGTCCCAATAGAAAGAGAGTGATGGTAGAAAGTTTGTACCCATTACTGTTAATTTTACTTTTCGCGTATTTCGCCGAATCTCGAGAACTTTTTATGCAAATATTTTTGCAACAATTATAAAATTTGTTTTACCAAAGGTGAACATAAAAAGTAATTTTTGATAGTTATTATATAATATTATTTCATTTTATAATAATTGAATTTTTTTTTTAATTGTTTGGAAATTTTACATCACTTTAAAGTTATGTAATTTTAATGACAAAATACAAAATTTTGTACAAATAGTTCTCAAAAAAAATCAATTTTCAAATATACAAATAATTCTAGCTATTTGACCGATTTTATTCAAATTTTTTGCATTTTGTCACTTAAAATTACCTAAAAGTTTAGATATCTTACAATTCAAATTTTTTTGACTATTGTTGAATAAAATAATAAAAGAATAACAAAAAACTAAAGCGATGGCGTGGTAGTTTCTGCTTTCAAGTAGACAGAAGCATACATCATTTTCTTTTTCCAAAACATGGTCAACGCACTTGTCTTTAAAACTGTTGCGCGTTGAGGGGCATCATACAAGTTTACATTTTAAGAAGCGCTTAAGAAAATGATTTATCAGTAGTTTTTACAGAAATACGCTCGTTTTATAAAATATATACATGTGATATTTATAGAATACCGATAAATATAGAACTTATCAGTAGTTTTTATAGAGGTTGACCTCGAATATGCTAACTTATTAGTAAAAATATTTTAAGTAACAAAATAAGACAGTAAAACGTACTTTCTCTGAATAAGTATACCTTTTTTCGTCGAATTCGGATTTCTGACCCCCAAAATAAATACTACTCTAGTTGCTATCTGAAAAATATGGTTCCCATAGATTGATCCCTTTAATGTTAATTTTATTTTTTATGTATTTCGTCATATCACGAGAAATTTTTAATTGATTTTTGCACAGCTATAAAATTCATTTATCCAAAGATAATTTCATAAAAAATATAACTTTCAGCAAATATTTATCATTTTTTATTATTTTTATAGTAAAAAAAAAATTGAAATGTCAGGTGTACACTTTTATAAGTAATACAATTTTAATAGGCAAAATAGGAATGAAATCGGTTGAATAGCTCCTGAGAAATCGAATTTTAAAGAAGCCGGATTTTTGAAGTTTTAAAATTTTTCGCATCTTTCTAAAGAATATAATTTTACATGAAAAAAAAAATACAAAATTTGAGAGAAATCGGTCGAATAGTTTCTGAGAAATCGAATTTTTAAAAAAGTCTTATTTTTAAAAATTTATTTATCAATAAACATTCGACCGATTTCACCCAAATTTTGTATTTTGCCATGTACAGTTTTAAAATGATGTAAAATATTTTATAGCTTTCAATTCAAAATTTTTTCGGCTATTACTAAATAAAACAATAAATATTCATTAAAAGTTATCTTTTGCATGAAATTATCTTTGAATAAACGAATTTTGTAGTTGCGTGGAACATATTTTTCTATTCGCTTGAAAAGTTGGTGAGATATGCAAACTTGGGATTGCTCTCCTTAAACTATTTGGACAATATTTCCCAGATTGCCAAGACCCTTTATATCTTATTTGTCAGAAATCTGACTCCGTCGAAAAAAAAAATTATGTTTATTCACAGAAAGTACGTTTTAAGTCTGATTTCGTAACTTAAAATATAACTTGCACTTATTAATTAAAATATTTGAAATCACTCCCTCAAAACCTTAAGATTGAGTTAGTTATTATTTATCATATGTTGTAAGTTGTGTGTAACTAATATTTTCTTTTGTTTTAGTGTATATCTGCCAGATGTAGAGCAACTCTACCGTCAACAGTATGCGAGGTCTCAACATCTGGAGGTGGCAGTACTTCAGGAGGTGGCAGTACTTCAGGAGGTGGCAGTACTTCAGGAGGTGGCAGTACTTCAGGAGGTGGCAGTACTTCAGGAGGTGGCACTACTTCAGGAGGTGGCACTACTTCAGGAGGTGGCACTACTTCAGGAGGTGGCACTACTTCAGGAGGTGGGACTACTTCTGGAGGAGGAGATTCCAGTAGCGGTTCAACATTCGTAACAGACGCTGATGGTAATGTTTATGAGTATTATTATGACTGCGATGAAGAGACTGAAGCGACGGATGAAGCAAGCACCGATTATACCTATGATTCTGATTATTATTATTCTGATGAATTCGATGAAAATTCAGGAGCATCAAGTGGTTCAGAAAACTCACCCCAACCAGCACCCGCTCCTGCTCCAGCACCTGCTCCAGCACCCGCTCCTGCTCCAGCACCCGCTCCTGCTCCAGCACCTGCTCCAGCACCCGCTCCTGCTCCAGCACCCGCTCCTGCTCCAGAACCAGTGCCTGCACCGGCACCCTTACCTGCACCAGCTCCCGCACCCGCTCCAGCGCCGGCACCTGCTCCAGCACCTAACAATGGAGGAAGCTTCTGGAATTGGAATTTTAATAAAGGTTCATCTGATAATTCCCAGGTTCAAAATAATGGAGGACAAGGAGGTGGTACTCCGGGAATCACTCGAATTTTCTGGAAACGAATACCTGGATCAAACGGAGCACCTGGCAATCAGGGCAATTTGAATACAGGTAACGTGAACCAGGGTGGATCGAATGGTGGAGGTGGAAATCAAGGAGGTTTAAATTTTGGAGGAGGAAATCAAGGATATCTCAATGGTGGAGCTGGAAATCAAGAAGGTTTCAATTTTGGAGGAGGAAATCAAGGTCTCAATTTTAGAGGAGGAAATCAAGGAGGTCTCAATGGTGGAGCTGGAAATCAAGGAGGTTTCAATTTTGGAGGAGGAAATCAAGGAGAACTCAATGGTGCAGGTGGAAATCAAGGAGGTTTCAATTTTGGAGGAGGAAATCAAGGAGGTCTCAATGGGGGAGCTGGAAATCAGGGAGGATTTAATGGAGCGGGTGGTAATCATGGAGGATTTAATAGCGCGGGTGATAATCAGGGAGGATTTAATGGAGCGGGTGGTAATCAGGGAGGATTTAATGGAGCGAGTGGTAATCAGGGAGGATTTAATGGAGCGGGTGGTAATCAGGGAGGATTTAATGGAGCGGGTGGTAATCAGGGAGGATTTAATGGAGCGGGTGGTAATCAGGGAGGATTTAATGGTGCAGGTGGCAACCAGGGAGGTCTTAATGATGAAGGTTCACATACTATAATCAGATGGGTACCAACAGGAGGAAGCGGCGAGAACCATGGAGAACAATTTCAAGGTGGCGCAAGCAGTGCAGCAGCTACCGGTGCAGGAAACGGTGGAAATAATAATGGAATGAGATGGTTTTCAAATGGAGGAAACGCCGCGAACCATGAAGCATTAGGAAATGGTGGAGCTTTTGGAGGTGTGAATAATGCAGGGGCTTCAGCAGCATCTGCCAGTGCAGGAAATAGTGGAAATAATAATGGAATGAGATTTCTATCACCAGGAGGAAACAGTGGGAATTTAGGACCTTTTGGAAATGTCCAATACTTTGGAGGTGGAGCAAATAATGCAGCAGCTTCAGCGGCAGCTAGTTCATTATCAGGTGGAATTGGAGGAAACTTTGGCCCACGTATGGGAGGTTTCGGAGAAAGTGGGAGTAATGCAGGTGGATTTGGAAATTTCGGAGGAAGCGGGAGTAGTGCAGTAGCTTCCGCAGCAGCAACTGGATAAAAATTTAAATAGTGTTCTAAGATCTTTGGCAGCACAAGGCGATAACCAGAGATCAACAATTTTTAATAATTTTGGCTGAAAGGACTAAGTGAACCTATCACCATAGAAAGAAATCAAGCTCATTGGTACAGGAACAACCAACTGATGAACAGATTCGAATTGAACTGATTGTGTAGGGTCAAATAAAGTATACTTATTCACTAAGATTTTTTTTTTATTATTTATAACATATTGTGATGTTGTCCTAACATAATATAAGACTAAATTAAATAGTAAAAAATATTTTTTGACTGCACAAATAATAAAACAATAGTATCTAAACTATTTAGCATTACTTAGGAAATATAATCATATATAAAAATGAATTACGATTAAAAGCTTATTTATTTACCTAAAAATCTGTGTTTACTGTTGACACAAAGATAAAACCAACCAAAACACATAGAAAAATGTATAAAACTAAAAATAAAACATTCATTTTCATTTATTTAAGAAAACTATGACGTTTCTCAGCACAGTACTATAAAAGTAATTCGAGCTGTTTCTAAACTTTTTCGATAATGATACCAGTTTGACTACTCTGGTTAATACAGTTCAGTGGTTATAAGTAAAATACGAAAGTTGGGGCACGTCCTAGAATCGAGAATTTCATTGCAACTCGTGGCTGAAAACACTATATTTCGCCGCTAGAGGGCTTTTTTCTTATGAGCTGGCTTTTCATGCGCATTCGGACCGGTATTTTTATTTATCAATACATCTTCAATTTTATATATTTTTTTTAAATATTCTTATCGAAAATTGTATTGAGGGAGTCGAAGAAATATCTGTTTTACCGTAATTCATCGATTTGGCGATCAAATTGGAGAGTTAGTACCCAACACAAAAATTATGATGAAATTGTGATGTTGCTACATCACACCTGCCTTCTTGGTTACAGTTCAGGTGGAAAGAATCGATATAAAATATCAATTGATAAATTTTAAAATTAGAAGGCTATTGTGGTTAAACGAACGAAAACTGAAAAAAAAAAAAAAGAATTGAGGAGTAGAATATTGACGCAGGTGTGATGTAGCAACATCACAGAAATAGCTACAGTTTTTGACATGAAACTAGCCGCCTTTGGTGACCAGCTTGGTCATCTTTAAAAATTATCTAGTATAACATATCAAAATTGATTCTTCAATGGTGAAAAAAAATATTAATAAAATTTAGATTTAAGCAAAGTTTAAAATGTGAGGTTGTGTGTTTTAAGCATAACTTTTTATGAAAATAGCTAAAACAGCATTTAATATTTAAAGAACAAAATTATTTAGTTGCTAATGAAATTTAAACTTAGCATTTATTTATAATTTATTTTTTAAATTTTCTTTTTTGCGGACGCAATTCAAAATGCCTGTTTACGAAAATGAACACAGATCGAAGTGTGTGTTTTTGAAAATGGACAAAATTCAAAAAATGGACAAAATTGTTTGCGAAAATGGAGAAAGACAAAAATGCGCATTTTCAGTTTCTAAACCAAATTTAACAACTAAACGAGAAATTAAACGCTTATTTAAACACTAAGCATAATCAAAACTGGCAAGCCGTGGTGGTTCGGGGAATGTAGTGCTCGCCTCTCATTAAGATGACCTAGGTTCGAATCCCAGTGGTAACTGGTTGATACGAAATCTGCTCCCGGCACGCACAGCCCACATTGCTGATTTGAAATATCCTCAGTGATGGACTCATCATGGGTTAGAATCCTCGTGCCGTAGGGTTAACCGTAGGTTGTTTTTGTGATTTTCCTCTCTATGTAACGTAAATACGTGTTAATTCCTTCAAAAAGTCTTCCGCGAAGGCTAGTTTGTAACAATGCTTCATTCAAGAATTCCCTTGTCTTCTGGATTGGGCTTAAAGTTACAAGGCTACGGGAGTTAAACTTTGATAGTCGCTAACTCAGGATCGGGCCGACTGTTCAACGCCGGTTATAAAGTAAAATCAATACGGAGTCTGAGTGGCCAGGTATATTACAGATGCAACTTCTCAGGCAATGACTCTCAAGGAAAAAAAAAAGACTGATTTAATGAACCAAGTGCGTTGAGCAATTGGAAGATATCACATTGCGAATTTATTTGGATTCATTAGTTTAAACTTAAAAAACGAACAATACCCATAAAAGAAGTTTGAAAAACGGTATCAAATACTATTTTCATAACTAGCAACAGAGTCTGATTAAGACAGAGGCTTTGGGGCAGTTGCCTCGGGCCCCAAATTGAATAAAAAGTTTATTTTAGGTTTCCTTCTTTAATGAACTATTTTGTGTAAAATAGTGTATTATCCGCCATTTTTATGTTAGCTTCTTCATTAATTTATCGTATGAACACAAAAAACTATATTTCGTAAATACGTGGCCTTCCATGACGGAATTCAGCTAAATTTTTGCAATAACGATGGACAAATTTGGCCTGTTAAAAACCTGTAATTTTATACATATCTCAAAATGCTATAGGTTTGCAAAAATTCAGGCTTCTGATTGGCTTAATTGAGCCATCATCTTTGCAAAAATTTAGCTGTATTCCGCTCTAATGTCAGAAAGGACATGAATTTTTCGCAGCTAGATGACAAAGTTAACAATTAGAAAGTGTATTAAGCATGATGGACGTAGAATTGTCAGAAAATCAATAAAATGGACAGAACGATGTGTCGTCTGACCATTGGAGGAGGAGGGACTTTATAACTATTTTAGGTTCTAATCAATTTTCTTGTTATTATTGTATAATGAACTGAAAATTTGAACTTCCATGAAGTTCGGTCCTTCATTACTGAAGCAGAGGGGGCCCCCAAAGAAGTCTTTGCCCAGGGCCCAATTAGGCTAAGTCGGGCCCTGAATAGCAGTGTCCATTTTCGTAATCATGTATTTCAAACAGTGGTCATCAGACTTCGAAGCTCACTGACGAGTTGCTTTTCGGATTTTAATCACAGAGTTGAATTCTGTACTTGGCCGGAATTAACAAAATAAACAAAAGAAAAAAGAATAAATATATCAGGAATCCCTTTTGCCCTAACGATCGGATTTTTGCATATTTAAAGCCGTTCACAATGGTTTAAAGGGGTGATCTGAAATAATTTAATTAAGTAGTGGCTATTTTTAAGTTATGAAATCAAATCTAAAAGGAGAAAGTTTTGAATTTTTGATTATTAAAATAAGAAAAATATTTATAATTTTTCATATTTTCGTTTAATTATCAAAAAGCTTTATATTGCAAGACATGCGAATTTTCATAAAACTTAAACTATGTAATTCTGAATCACAAAATATCAAACATTGGCCGAACGATTTTTAAAAACAAAATTAATAAATACATTTTTCTGAAATTTTATAACTCAAACCTAATTTTGCAATTACGTAATTAAGAATTATAGTTTAAATTTTGTAGAAATTTGTATGTCTTACAATTCAAGACCTTCTCAACTATTACGAAATATAATAGGAATAATAATTTTTTTTAACTATTACTGATTTTTGGAGAAATAATGTTCCTAATTGAGTGAAAAAATATTTTGATACTCCTTAAATACTTCCGTAAATATAGTTAAATTCGCAAAAAAAGTAAAAATATTATTAAAGGACACAAACCTATGTTAAACTATAAAACTGAATAATTTATTAGGAAAATTCTGAAGCGTGAGTTATAATTAATTCTAAATAATGAAAACCAAACACTTGAGAGAATTTGCGCCGTGCTTTTCTGGCTTAATAAGATTTTAAAACAATTGCATTATAAAGTTTTCATATCTCGATAATCATTGGAAACATCGATTTTTTTGAAGTTTTATCGCTTCAAAAGGTAATGCCCGTATACCACGAAGATCAAAAATCCATATATGTTTAAAAAAAAATGTTTATTATAAGAGAAAACTTGAAAAATATCTAATCAGCTAATTAAATAACATGTAGCATGCCCTTAGAGCTATTTGCGTGCCCTTGAAGCATGTTAATGCTTGAGTAATTCGTTCATTAGATGAAAAGTTATGGAGGGTGTGGCATTTATTTTTTCCGCTTGAAAGTTTGCAAAGTTAGCCATCAAAATATGTTCTAAGATTTTAGGTTACATTGAGCCAACCATGCTAAATTTTCGTGGTTTGCTACTCCAAGTGAAAAAAATAATAACAGAACTTACTTCCAATTATAAATTTATCAATAAAAGTGTGAACTTAAGAAAATATTAAGTACCCAGAGTCACTATACTGCCTTAAATCCAAGATAACAAGTTCCAGGTAATAAGCATCCACAGTAGCAAACTCTAACAGTGCTAGGAACTATGTCTGATACGTAAAATAAACGAATGGAGATATAAAAAGATCACGTAGGAAAGATTGTGGAACCCGAGAATTTCTAAAATAGATAAATCATGCGGGTGGTTGTAGATTTAAAAGTTCCTTTGTATTTTGAACTTAAAATAGATTCAAAGTTAACAGAATAGTGACGTAGTCGTTTATTATCTAGTGCGTTGATGGTGATGTGGGCGATGTTAACTGTTAACCCGTTTTGGATCATGATATCATGAAATGAGCCTTTCTGACTCTAGCGGCCCCAGATCACGCGGGAGTGATCGTAATTCGCTACTCTCTTATTATATCACGTATTAATATGCATACGTACGTTTTAGAAAGTTTATAAAAATATGTTTATAAAAATCGCTTTACCTTTCTACTTTCCCGGGCCATCAAACAGGTTTTGATGCTTTTAATCTAGCTTTCCTTAATGGTGATTTGACAGGTTTCGATAGCATTATCGTTTTTTGTTTTGTTTTTGCTAGCATATTATCTTGTGACTCTTTTTTTGTTTTGCTTCATTTTTGCCAAGGATTCAAAAATATATATTGAGGGAGGTGATTACAAAATACCATGTATATACTTCCGGTTTAGTCCCTTTTTAGTAAGATGGCTACTTTAGTAAGAGACCAAACTGCACAATTTTTTTTTTTAAAATAGATGAATAAATAAATAGAAAGATGAAAATTAAATTTGATTTTTCTTTATTTAATGTTCTGTTCAAGTTTTGATTTATTTCGTAAGAATTTAATGTGTAATAAGCTGTTTTATGCTTCGTATTTTATACTAAAATAATTCAATTCTCATTTTATGCTAGCTTTAAAACTAGAAATTATAATATCAACCATAAATGTTTAGACTGAAATCTCAAAAGTTTAAAATTATATACTCATATTACTGAATTTAGCTTCAAACATTCAAATGATGGATAAAATCCTAGTATGCGTCACATGCTTAGACAAATTTTGCGAAATTTAACCAGTGCCGAAACGATGCGTTGACGCTTGTCGCCAAACTCTTGGTATATCAAGCACTGGCACTTAACCTGAAAAAGCGTCAGTGTCGGATGTATTGGTCAAATGTACACCGTAGTAGTACTAAAACAGACCAAAACTCAACTATGATATTAAAAAAATAAATAAATGCCTAGCTACAACTACAGATTGCTAATGTCACTAAATCCACCGTGCAATGTATATTGGGATTAAGCCCAGATAACGAAATTAAATATAAAAATAGAAGAATTAAAAATTACATGATTAGATAATAATAAAAGTATATAGATATATGTACAATATTTATCAACTCACATATTTATCGTAGTTCATTCTAGTGTAAATAAGGCTCATAAAAATGTTTCTTATCAAATACTTTCTTTTTTCGGTAACAACAAGTTAAAAGCGTATTGAATTGATAAATTTGATTCTATAAAACAAAGTTTAATCCTTTTCATTCTTAGCATTTATTGGTTTTAAATATTGACAAATTAAATATGAAAAACTCTTAAAGTAATAACTGCGATACAAACTTTTGCACTTCAGTTATTTTATTAATTCTTTTTTTTTATTTTTTGACGCAGAATTTTTGTTAAACACAATTTGCGTACTTTTTTCATTATCTTGTATTAATTTAGTTCAAAATAAAAGAAAAATATTACATTTTGTATTTTAATGCTAAATGTAATATTTTGGTAATGCTAAATGTAATATTACATGGCAATGAAATGCAGCATGAAACACTGGTGTTTATTTCTGCGTCAAAGGTAAAAATCTTCCAAACACCGCTCGATTCCTAACATTAATTTTTCTTTTTTTTTTTTAAATTTGCACTGATTCACAGTTATTTAGATATAAGAGAAACAGTTATTCATTATTAAACAGTTATCATTCAGTTTTTATTTGTCAAAATCAATTATTGATAAACTTTCGGATACATGAAAGAAAAAAAATTTTCCAATTACTTTTTTTTGGACTTTATATTTTAGTGCAAATATTATTCCGATATTCTAACAGATTTTTTTAGTAACTATTAAACTGTTTTTTATAATTCAAAATACCAAAATATATTTTTGCTTGTAATTAGAGTATAAAGAAAAATACATAAAAGGGACTATTAACATTACCACAAGAGCGAAAATTAAACACAAAAACAACAAATTTCAAGAAAAAAATATCAAGAAAATTAATGGACGTTACTTACTTGTTACAATTTCTCACAAATAAACAACTTTGTTGTCTTGTGACATTGTAATAAAATACCGTTTTTAGCTGAATGCACTAACGTCAAAACTCAGTAATTTCTAAAACTTTCACTACACTGAACTAATATAAAATTAAGTTTTTTTAGAAACAATCATTAAAATACTTACGGGTAAACACACCTTATTTTGAATCTAATATTTATTTTCATACACTTCCGATCACCTATTTCTGCAAATCTTGAAGCCTCACTTCAAGATGAAGCCTCACGCAATGGAGGGCCACCCTAGCCGAGCGGTATCGCCTGCCAAACGCTGTGCAAAGCGAAAAGGTAGCGGGTTTGAATCCCGATGTTACCCTAGATGTATCTCCCGCAGTGGACTGATCGTTAAGACACGGTTTCCAGCAGATCACCGAGGTCAAGCATCACTGGCTGCGGTTAGTGTGCGGGTGGGTGACCACTTGGATTAGTCTGCGTAGGGACCGAGGGTGTGCGGTATTGGTCCTCGTTAAACTGTTCTACCGTAAAGAGCTCGACTTCGCGTGCAGGTCGTCGGGGTACCAAAGTGGGGGTGCCATCCCGTCGGCAGAGGATCAAAGTTATGATGGCATATCTTCGGATCCTCCTCAGGGATGGTTCCCAGACCGTCGCCAATAGCCCATTGCGCAGCTCTCGTGCGACGCAAATGAACTACAACTACAACAACCAGAACGTCCTTCTCCGCATTGTGCTATCCGTCCTTTTATTAGACAAAATTTTATTAGCCTAAATTGAGCACCCAAGCCTGCAAATGTATGCAATAAACAATAAACATTAACCAATGGATAGGGGACTTGTTAGAGTAAAAAAAAAAAAAAAAAAGTCAAAATAAATTGTGTTTTTCGTGTAAGTTTTTTAAATGATTTTTTGTAAAAAAAACAACAACTTCATTTTATATTGATTCAGCATAGACGCAAGTTAAAGCATTAGAGATTATTTAGTGTTCACGTTAGTATAGATGGACTTCGTGGTAGTGGAAAATTGTTGTTATGTCATAGTGGCGGTAGCGGGCTCGATACCCACGTTTTTAGGATCTTTAAATGTACCTTTGTATTGTCATTCTCTAATTTTTGCTATATGTTTTTCAAAGTGACTAAGGCCTACTATTTGAGCATACAAGCCTGCAGATATATGTAAAAATATGAATAAAGTAAAAATAAATAAAGAAAATTATAATTTATTTTTCCTGTACAAACGAGGTGACTTCAATTCAAAATGCTTTAAAGATAATGCAAAATAACAATTAGGTTAATGTCCATGTCAATACTATCTATTGCATGATCTCAAACTTTTGCGTTTTTTACCGAATTATTTTTCAGAAATAGTCACTTTTGAAGAAATGCAAGGTTTGACTCGAACTCCTATTTAGTACCGCGGTACACATTTGGTAACAACTATGATAACTACAGAATTAGTTCAAAATCATGAGACTGGAACGTGCCTGGAAACGAACTTGAAAATGGACAAATGTCATGGCCACTTTTCCTAAAAATTTGAAAATTCGCATTCCACTCTCATGGGAATTAAATGTAACCTTAACCAATTCGATTATTTTCAATCAATTATTTGATTATTAAAATAATAATAATTAATATTTAAAATAGGTACACGTAATTGATACATAAAGAATGTTACAAACAAGTTCATCTCTGTCTTATAGCAATTTTGGATGAATTCAACAGAAGTTTAATAATTTAATTTACAAAAAAAAAAAAAAAAAAAAAACCTTACCGCAAAAGGTTTTTTTATTGGAAAATTTGACATAGCAATACACAATGAGCTTCATATTGTTCATCAGGAAATTCTGTTAATTCTTGTTTTTTTAGTTACTATAAAAAGATTTTTTATAGTTTATAATCAAATGGATTTTTTAATAATTGTACAATGAGTAAACTTCCAATATTGGTGTGCAAACTTTACATGCTTAATTTATATTAAATTGTAAAATAAAATATTCATAACAAAGTATCGCATTTTCATATTGCTCACTAAGTTGAGAAATGATCTTTCAATAATTTCATGCTGATGGCATTTTTGTTTACCATTTCTTTCTCCTTTGTTTTCGTTCTTTTGCAGTTTTGTTAGTCTCTCCAGTTGTGATCAGGATTAGCCCTGTTGGCATTATAGGTACGCAGATTTCGGTGCAAAAGTTTAACCCCTTTCTTCTTGCTCCCGTGAAAATGACGGGGTGAGGTTTCGCCCTTTATTTCTCGCTCCCGTGAAATTTCCGGGATGGAGTGTTCAGTAGTAACGCGCCAATAAGAATAAAACTAATTAATTTCTTTTGCCCGGAAAAAAAAATTTCTCATTTTCTCACCAGATGGCAGTACCAGGATATTTTTAAGGTTATTGAAGATAGTTGGTTTATTTTAAGCTAGATGTCAGCACTAATCAAATACGTGTATAATAACATCTCAAACAAGTTTTATTTTAAAACAAGAGCAGAATGGATTTATTTTTTTAAAATACAATAATAAATTGTTGTTTATTTTCATACAAGTAGAATGTGTGACAAAAAAGACAGAACATTATTATGAATTGTGTACATTTTACATTTTATCATTAGCAATCGAAAACACAAATACACTGTGAATTCATATATATTTCAAATTCAATAATTTGAAATTCTCAGTATACTAAATGCTACTATACTCAGTATACTAATGTAACAAATAGCACTGTTTCATAATGCAAAATTTATTAAAGTCAACTCACACACATACACACAAACACCAAACTTCACTTACAAAAAAATATAACACTCAGTTTGGTATTTATTCAGCATGCATTTCATTCGCACCGTTTCAATTTAAAATAAAAATTACAAATCACACATAAACTTCGACATTATCACATCAAAAAAATGCTCTACATTTTAACATTTACAATTGCATTCATTCACCCAAATCACTGTTAGCATGCAACGCAGAAAAAATTACACGCTGTATTGCAAACATTGGAAATTTGCAACAAAAAAGCAACGTAAATTAATAATTTAAAAATTCAACGAAAAAGTAAGCAAAAAAAACCTGTTGATTGAATATGCGTTACGAAGTTACGCGATTTTTCCACTCTCCATACTTTTCCCTTCTCCATTTCCGGTATCAGCAAATCTTGCCCCACTATTCCCACTTCTATCTAAAAACGAATTATCAGTCAAAGAAAGCGAGATTATCAGTAATCCCGGTAAAGAGAGAGGGGGAAATATGGAGAGTGGGAAAATCGCGTATGTTTGACATAACTATTCTATTTATAAAGAGTATACTAAATAAAATAATCTTGCACCAGAGTTGAATTTTAAATAATTAAGTACGAGGTATTATAATTATTCCTGACATGAAGTATATATTCCTGACGTTAAGTATAATTGTACTATTTGCAGATCGTGATTACTTGTAATTACGAATATGATTACTTTTAAACAAGTACGTTTATTCATTTTGCGTATTATTTACGCAACAAACTTTTTTTTACTAGTTTACTTTTTTTAATAGAAAAAATATTTTAAATTCCATATCATATAATATATATTGGATATATGTTATATAATATTACATATGACTTACCTGTAGTTGAAATTTCACATAGGAAAAATAACCTTTCGTTGTCACATTGAACGGAACTTAAGCTCAGAGATTTAGCATCTTCCATTAATTTCAAAACCCCACAATTTCCAATGCCTGGAACTTCAGCTTCTTCTTTATCTCTTTACAAAACAGCATTAGATAACATTTTTTAAACATAATATAACATTTATAATAACATAAAAAAATTAACACTCACGAGAAATAAACATTTTTTCAGATTAATTAAACGATGTTTTTAAGCAAGCTGTACGAAATATACATACGAAGCATATTAAACTCACATCTCTTCATGAAAAGCAAAAAAATAAATAATGTTAACAGATTAATTGAATAAACTCAAATGTCTGAAAGATTCGATGCGCTCCACTTGTACAGCTTTCTCCGTTATTTCTGCATAATTTGATTCAAACAATTAAGATTTCCTATAAAAGCACTGTTCTGTTTCGTTTTGATAACCCCTGTTCTCGGTTAGACTAGTTACCCCCTTAATGTATGACTATGCTGGGCCCACGAAAGCTGCAGTGCGGCGGAGGAAGAAAACAACCACATCCAAGGCTAAACAAAGGTTTTAAGGGCCCCGTTACAAAATTTATTGTGGACATCTTTTTCAAAGCACAAAAAGCCTTATTTTCATATTTTGTAGAATTTTTGTAGACCCTTTGTACTAAATCGTAGATTTTATACTGATATAAAGAAATTCTCTATTTGCCCTTTTATCTATCCTCCTTTAGTACGGCCTTGTCTGCATCACATTTAAATTACATGCATAATTTTCTTAAATTGTTATATAAAATATGTAAGCTACCTGATCAACTAAAATTTTAATATTCTATCCTCCCGGACAAATCTTATGAAAAAATAATTCTCTGCCAAATTGGCTGAAAATTGAAAATGTTGTATTTCAAAACATTCTGATCAAATGATGTGATTGACACGAAATCTAAAAATTGATAGTTTCCTGGATACAAAGTTTCAAACCATAATATTCATATATAATAATTCTTAAATCTCTGATTCCATCACGTCATTAGAATTAACCAAAGAAATTGAAAAAAATAGCTGTTAATGAACTTTTAAATATGTATTGAAAGTTAAGTTAAATAATGAAAAAGCTTGTAACACGCCAAAATGTCCAACGCTAAATGAGTAGCTGGAATATCTTCGCCTCCTCCTGAAGCCAATTCTGCACTCTTCAAGCATCTTCCACCGCAATGATCGTTGCCTATATCTCTTGTGTTTGAGGCTCTTTATCCAGGAAACTATCCATTTTTAGATTCTGTGTCAATCAGAACTTATGATCACAATGTTTTGAACTAAAACATTAATTTTTCAGCCAATTTAACAGAGAATAAATTACCATGAGATTTGTGCGAGGTCCTTTCCCATGGAGTTAACAAATGTACCCAGTCTTACCCTAGCGGGGGTGATTTAACTTTTTCTGGAAAAATATCCTTTATAAAAATAGTAGTACATCAACCACTTTTTAGGAGTGATAAATTGTACACAACTAAACAATGAATATCTTGATTAAATTTGGTCGAACATTTTAGTTCCGACAGACCTTCGAATCTTAGCTACCCTGTAGTGATTTTTACCGTTTAACGATCGTTAACTGGCGTTTACCGATCCACTGTTTAGCATTTTTTTTTTAAATGAAAAAAAACTTAATTCCTGACACCGTGTTAACTCAGGTGACACATTTTAAAAGAAATGAAAGGTTGTATTATAATCTGGACCAATTACAGCCAAGGTTTAAAGTCTCCAAAAAACGAGAGCGAGTCAGTAAAAGGCCTGTAGACAGCAAATTAGATATCAGGTATTACCTCACTTCTCTCTGCATTTTTAGATAATTTACAAATTTTATAATGATAAAATATTACCCGCTGTTATAAAGCCAAGTTCCATCATCTTGTTTTGTCAATCCTATGTAAATACCTCCACTATACAGGGTATTGTAGAAAGCTTGGATAACACTACTGCGGTATTCTTCAGTTTTCATAGAAAATAACTGCCCCTGTTTGCAACCATCTATGGCCATGTCATATGTTTTTGCATCTTTTATAACTGTTAAGCAATGTCCCTTGTACTCCACATAATTGACCTCATCTAAATAACACGCTAAAAGAAAATAATTACAAATATAAATATAAAAACATCAAGGAATTTAGCAACACATTGACAAAATATGGATATTGACAGAATATATCTTATGAGCGAACTATCTAGTATAGAATATATCTTATGTACAAAATATCTAGGATAGAATATATCTTCTGAATAAACTATAGAGGGACAGAATCTAACATAAAATATTGTAGGACATAATATTAAATAAAGGAGACGAAATATGCTATCGAGGGACAGAATCTAAGTTAAAATATTGTAGGACATAATATTAAATAAAAGAGACGAAATATCCTATCGAGGGACAGAATCTAAGTTAAAATATTGTAGGACATAATATTAAATAAAAGAGATGAAATATCCCATCGAGGGACAGAATCTAAGTTAAAATATTGTAGGACATAATATTAAATCAAAGAGACGAAATATTCTATCGAGGGACAGAATCTAAGTTAAAATGTTGTAGAACATAGTATTAAATAAAAGAGACGAAATATCCTATCGAGGGACAGAATCTAAGTTAAAATATTGTAGGACATAATATTAAATAAAGGAGACAAAATATCCTATCGAGGGACAGAATCAAAGTTAAAATATTGTAGGACACAATATTAAATAAAGGAGACAAAATATTCTATCGAGGGACAGAATCAAAGTTAAAATATTGTAGGGCATAATATTAAATAAAGGAGACAAAATATCCCATAGAGGGGCAGAATCATAGTTAAAATACTGTAAGACATAATATTAAATAAAGGAGACAAAATATCCTATCGAGGGACAGAATCAAAGTTAAAATATTGTGGGACATAATATTAAATAAAGGAGACAAAATATCCTATCGAGGGACAATCAAAGTTAAAATATTGTGGGACATAATATTAAATAAAGGAGACAAAATATCCTATCGAGGGACAATCAAAGTTAAAATATTGTAGGACATAATATTAAATAAAGGAGACAAAATATCCTATCGAGGGACAGAATCAAAGTTAAAATATTGTGGAACATAATATTAAATAAAGGAGACAAAATATCCTATCGAGAGACAGAATCAAAGTTAAAATATTGTGGGACATAATATTAAATAAAGGAGACAAAATATCCTATCGAGGGACAGAACCAAAGTTAAAATATTGTAGGACATAATATTAAATAAAAGAGACGAAATATCCTATCGAGGGACAGAATCTAAGTTAAAATATTGTGGGACATATTAAAAATAGGAGACAAAATATCCTATCGAGGGATAAAATCTTATTCCATCAAAATATTGAAGAGACAGAATATTTCACAAACTGTAGCAAACCTCTTAAGGACAAGATAACTTAGTCGGAATAAATCTTATGGACAAAATACAAGTAGTTATATAAATAATAGTTGCTATAGCATTCCGTACACTCAGAATTTTGCCTTAAAAAAAGGATCGGTGATCCTTTAACCATGAGGACATTTCCTCTGATAAAACATATTTTATGGGCTGCACTCATTTCATAAAGATTCGATTTCGATTTTTGACAAAACGAGGTGAAAATATAGTTTTAAATTCGTATAAAATTATTTCTATTTATTTAAGATGTATTTATGATAAACTTATTTATTTAACGGTATGAACGAGAAGAAATTGTTATATTTCCCCTTTCTACATTATTTTTACAAATAATGTGAAATGAGATAAAACAGATATATTTGGTCATATATGTCCAATAAGACTTGGTCACTCTCAAGTGTCCACTTTCACGTAAGTCGTTGAGAATCTTAAAAAATGATGTCTATACCTGCGACAATTTGATTTTACAATTTTCACCCTAGAAAATGGTTGTTTGCAAATATGTCCTCCAAACTCAGAGAACATACCAGTAAACAAGCCGTTTTATGCTTAAGTACAATGTCAGATGGTCATGAATAAAATAAATGAATAAATCGAAAAAAAAAAAAAAATGGACAATTTTGAAAAATGTTGCAAATAAATGGAATAAAAAAAAAAAAAAAAAACCAAAGGTTAGATATATAAAAAAAACTTACGTGAACTAGTTTTTTCGCACAACAACGAAGCCCCGCGACCACAATTATCAGGATTAGCTAAAAAATTATATCCTCTTCCGGTAGTTGCACAGTCTTCACCGTTTGGATTCCTATACCAAAGTGGGTAATCTCTTTCTTCAATTTCAGTATCATCCCCATAATGCAGCCACGTTGTTTCTTCTAAAATTTAGTAATAATAGTATTAATATAAATATAAACATTTTGAGAGAACAGAAAAATAAAATCACTTAAATACCTATGTAAAATCTAGGTCTCGTTAAAAAAAAAGGAGCTAAATCTTGTTAAAAACTTAGAGCCTTGTATCCTGTATAGTTATAGTTCTCCTTATCCAAAAACTTTGGCCCTACCCTGGCATTACTTTTCATAGTGTAATGAACTCACAAAAGCATAAGAACCATTCAAGAACGATTACTCGCATAGTTTTGGAAAAAAAAGTCTTTTTTCAGTGCTCGTTTCGTTAAATTTAAATAAAGGAAAATAACACAAAATGAGAATTTAATTTTACTATGGTTTACCTAACTCACTATTGTGCCTTTGCTTTTAGCATATCTTGCAACTGAAATTTCGATCACTTTCTGACATGCTCAATCTCAATTTTAGTGTTCAAATTTCAATCAGAGCTCTGTGAATGACGGCAATAAAAGTTGCTTTAATCATGTCATAATTGTTACAAGTAGTATTTATTTCCTTGTATACATTCATATAAATTACTTACAGTCTGTAGAAACTTCGACCATCTTCTGGCATGTCAGAATGTTCTAACTACTACTGAAATTACATGCTTGAGGAAAATATCTCTTTCAATAATGTTCTGAACTCTACAAATAGAATTTACCGCCATTTTGTCACCAAAAAAAGAATTTCCGCCAATGAAAACTTCGACTATTCTCTGAATTTACTCTGGATTACTCTTATATTTTTTCTTGGTCGTTATTAGCAGATTTTATTATCATTTGTCATTGAGATTTCGCTAACTTTCGGGCATTAACAAAAAGGAACGTTCGCAAAACTCAATTGAAAAATAATAATAATGAAATGAAAAAATGGCGCATCATTAAACTTATGTCACCATCCAAAATAAAATTACTTTCATCTTTTTAGTCCATTTAACATATATATATATATATATATATATATATATATATATATATATATATATATATATATATATATATATATATATATATATATATATATATATATATATATATATATATATATATATATATATATATATATATATATATGGGTGTGTGTGTGTGAAATTCTGTTCTTCCTAAAAAAGAAGTCGTGCAACTTAAAAAAGAAAGCTGTAGATATTGATGGAGCGTTGGATCCTTTCAAGCACTTGCTGTGTTAAGTAAAACACCTTGTTTTATAACAAGCCACGTGATTAAATCTTTGCCACGTGATTTAGTAATTGCGTGAAGGGATCTAATGTACTGTCAATACCATGGTGATTGAAGTTGGACAGAAACTGGACTACGTCATTGATGTGTGCTGTGTGACCAAGAACGCGTATCCGAAAGGGCTGTTAATGAAACTTAAACTATTTCTGTAATTAATTCAAGATTTGTTTTCGCTATAATCCGTTTAATTTTTATAGACTTTGCCTTAACGTTTAACATTTAGGCTGAAATAAATAGTTCCTGAACGCACTTGATATTTTACAAATGGTAATGATTTTTACAGTAGCCAACATTAAAAGTAAGGAATACAGTTCTGACAGTACTTGGTCCAAAAGGGTCCTCCGCTCCTTTTCTTTGCATTCCCAGAAAAACTTCACTTGGCATCCAGCTTTCTGAGGCGCTCTTCATAAGTTTCGACAGTCCATCTATGAGATCGTCTGGGACAGGTCTTCCGAATTGTTTACCACCTCCTTCGTTATTACAATAGAAATTCCTGGCACCATCTGATGGCTTAGGGTCACCCAAATGAAGGCATGTTGCGTCAGAAGCTTTCGAATATTTAGAAGGACAACCTGGAGATTAAACAACAATATTTTTTAATTCAAAAGATATTATCTTTATTTTAGAAAGAAAAAAAAATTAAGAAAAAATATTTTAAAATATTAAATGTATTACAAATATGCCCTATAGCACCACTTAATATTGACCCATAATATTCAAACTGGACAACGGATCAAACTGGACTACCGGGTAGTAGTGTACCCTACTAGAGGAAATAATTATATTCCTAATAGGGGCTCCACAAAGTTGCCCTATAGGTTACTATGTATATATACATAATAGTGTGTTGAATGGAGATAAAATGAAGAAATTCGATGTCAATATTCTGTATTACAACAAGGCTTTCTATCTCCATATCTCCCTAAAATATTCAAACTATACCATATATTATATTACCCGGTACTAGTGTGCCCTACCTGAAGAAATAATTATAGGCTTATTAGGGGGCCCAAAATGTTGCTCTCTCTCTCTATATATATATATATATATATATTATAGCGTGTTGAATAGCGTGAAAATGAAGAAATTCGATGTCAATATTCTGCATTATAACAACATAGTCCTATATCTCCCCATAATATTCAAACTAGATCACATATTATATTACCGGGTACTAGTGAACCCTACCAGAACAAAAAGGTATGTAACAGAAAGGTATATAAGTGCTTGTGTCTTACTAAATTTTCTAATTTTTCCCAGTTATGTTTCTGAACAAGGGTCAGAACATTTAAAAAAAGAAAAAAAAATATGGGGACTGTTATTAAAATGTATATTCTAAACATGCCTGAGGTTGATCCGAAGACTTATTGTCCCACTGTTTCTCTTCATTAGAGAATATGGCTTCTCGTTTTAATAGTCCAAAGAATTGCGCACGAAGTCTCGCACTTTACTGTCGAACAGTTTAACGAGGGCCGATACCGCGCACCCTCGATCCCTTCGCAGACTGATCAAACTGGTCCCCCACCCGTTTACTGACCACTGTCAGTAAAGCTTTACTTCGGTGTTCTACTTAAAATCGCGTCTTAATTATCAGTCCTTTTTGGGACAATTACTAAAAGCTTTCGCTTTTAAAAGTTTTCATAAAGCAGTATTCCGTGACGATTAATGGGTTTCAGAATTTTTTAAAAAATTCACCATTTTTAGGCCACTTCTTTTCTTAATTTAATGAGATAAAATCACGAAACAGAAATGTTGCACTACAGCACTTTTTTAAATGGAATTTAAAAGATAAAACCGTCGAAGAAATGTACTTTTTACATGATTTCAGAACATTTAAATTTTGTTTAAAATTTTGTCTGAATCATATCTGGCATCTGATTTTAATCATGGTTTTAATTCAATAACGAAACAGCTAACAATTGCTTGAAATTAAGAAGCACTTTTTTGTATAAATCTTATAAAATACTTTATATTCGTCAAAATATAACTTTAAGAACCAATTCTAGACAATTTAAAGAACTGAAATAACAGAATCCATTAAGATTCAAAATGAAAAGTTATAATTCCTTTTATTAATTTACTCGTTTTTTAGGTAGATTATTACTTTAAACATTCAATAATATTTACATTTTGGAAGAAGCATGCAAAAAATGTTTTCAAATGTGAAAAAGCTAATTACATTAAGTAAAAAAATGCATAAATGATAATATGAAATACAATATTTGACAACCGTCAAATTTGAATTGATGTATTAAAATTTGAATATTAAAACTACACTTACTTTTAGAACCAATACTGAGCAAAATTAGTATCAGAAATTTTTTTATGCAAATCATTTTACTCAATCATAACCATTAATAAAAACTGCTGCAATTCTTGTACAATATATATACTGTCAAGATATTGATGTTTCTTTAGCAACACTCAATTTGATGAATAATATTTTTCAAACAACTTCATAAAAACTAATCCAGTAAGTAGTTATCAACTTTGATTCCAAGTATCCCTGTAATAAATTATTAAAATCCACTTTCATAATTGGACAGGCTTATGTCGTAATTTTTTTTATTTTCAAATCTGTAACACTTTACGTTTCTAAGCAACATGAAAAAATTCCAGCAAATGTCATCACGTTTTTGTCTTCTAAATGATATTAGATTGCATTCTTTTTGTATTTCTAATTATATTCCATCACAAAACTTACTAATTTCATTTTGGAAATGAAAAACTGCTCTATAAAATATTTGTTTGGAAATTTTATTGTTAGCATATATAGTAAGTAGTCTATAGTTCAAAAAATAGTACTAGATCACTATAGAATTTCTGATAATTTAGAAAAAGGATAATAATGCCTATTTTTTAAAATTTATATTTTTTACCAACTTGAAATGTATTGAGTTGTGATCCAAAATCAAAGATCTTATTGATATTGAGGCTCAGAATTTCATTTTGTACAGTAATAGTTGATAAGTATAACTAAAAATAATTTCGTAACATCACTATTGAATTTCTGATAATTTAGCAAAGGGAATCATGCCTATATTTTTTCGATTATTAATGTCTGAACAAGGCAAGTGTTCTACTGTGTCTACTTGAAACAAGTGTGTCTACTTGAAACATATTTAGCTGTGATTCAAAATCAACAATCTAATTGATATTAAGGCCCACAATTCTATTTTGTATTAATACTGATGAGACGTATAAATAAATAATAAAAAAAAACTCTCTAAAGTCGCTGGAAAATTCGCAACAATTTAGTAAATGGAATCATGCCTCGTTCATCAATAATTTTTATTTAAGAGGGCAAAAATTTTTTCTTTACAACTTTTTTTTGTGCAAAATCAGCGATGATATTGGCGTGACGATCCAAAAAGCTATGTTAAAATTAATATTTTTCATATTAAATAGCATAACATATATTCCTTATTAGGTAATATGCTCAGCATTTTGGGTTTTCACCATGAAACAAAACCAGAGAATAAATGGATAAGCAGGAAAATAATTCATAAAATGAAACGAGGAGAAAAATAATGAGTATCATATTGAATAATAATATTACGCTACATAATATTAAAATTAGCAAATTAAATCTGCATTATCCCTCTTTTATTACGTGTTTAGCACAAAAAAAAAAAAATAATAAATAAAAATTATCTACAAAAAGATTTGGAGGCCCACTCTGGTAGACAAAGTAGGTTGGCAACCCACGAACCTAATGTTACAAAAAAATTCAAGAGTATTCGCCTAAGAAAGCTTTGCTTCTGGTTTGAATAAAAAGAAAAATCATGCACTTTGTTTCTATTATACCTTTGTATTCTATTGTTCCTATAAAGTTCTATTTTACCCAACTACAAAAGTCTTGCGAAAGATTCTAAATTTATTCTTTGAAAACAAAAAGGGAGAATGCTGAGGACACAGGGATTTATAGATCTCATGTAAACCGGCTTCACGTGAGGGTTCATTCGTTCACTTCCTGTAGAATTGGGGTCAGAGTTAATCATTTTTGAGAGGAAGTGATCGCGTTGATGTTCAAAATTCACTGCTTCCCTCATTTCGCCTACTTTCACTTTTCCAGCTAAAAAAAAAAAATTAAAACATTTGAAATCCGCCAAGGCTCATTCTCGCCCATTTTGGCGCATCTTTCTATCATAATGACATTAATTTTAGTGAAGGGAAAAAAAAAAAAAAAAAAAAAAAAACTGATACTGTCAAATACTGAAATTAATAACTAAACTATAGAAAAAGTTTTTAAAAAAGAAATGTATGACAGAAAAAATAAAAGACAATAAAAATGAAAGTTCCTGAAGTTTTTTATTGTGATTTGTTTTTAATTGCAGTGGTTTGAGGTCGAACAATTGAGGTTCATATATTAAGGGGACCGGAAAGTAATGCCGTTTCGGTGCATTTGATATTTGTTATTAAGATTTTATTTTTAATCAATAATGTATTCAATCTCGCTAGCAACAACCCAATGGCAGATCGAAAATGAATTGAAAAAAATGAATTTGTTTTTAAGACTAACGATTATTTAATGCGCCGAAGCGACATTAATTTTCCTGTCGGTCTCTCAAATATTAATTTAATAACTAACTGAAACGAAAAGCTTTTTCTAATTATTTTATGATTAGTTTATTTTGTTATGGCTTTGAAAGGCTTTAAATAGTTGATCTAATCATAAAAATAGCTCAACAGCGTATGTTGAAATTCGAGGTAGGTGTTAGAACCAGGTTATTGTTGAAATAAGACAAAACAACAATTTAAAATAATAAGTCTTCCGAAACAGATGATCTTTAGTCATCTAGTTTTGTATTTTCTCAAGATATTAAGATTTTAAAAATAATATTAACCCTTAACGGATCATTGCCGCCATTTGAGCAACATAGCACTTTTAATTATTGAGTCCAATACTGAGCATATGAGGGCTAAAATCATTCTATTATTTTGACTACTCGTATTGTAGTCCTATTAGCAATAAATTTAAATGCAATTAATTATATAATTATAATTAATTTTATAATTAATTATTACAATTATTTCTGGTTGGCAGTAAACTTGAAATACTTTCGGACAGTTTCGGGTTAACAACGATAAATGAATAAAACAAGAGTAGTTATTTCTAACTTTTCAGACGTAAATAAAAGCAAGTTTTCCCTAACCATAATTTAAGTGACGATCATAAGGACATTTTATTTCTTTTAAAAAATTTCTAATATATTTTAAATTACACATTATTATCATTGATGTTAGGTGTTTTGTTTTTCAAAAACTATGCGAAAACTTTTTTTAGACATAAAATAGCATACAAAGAAAGCATTTCTAAATTCATCGTATCTTAAGATTAAGATGGATAAGTACTATATCTACATAATTCATGCAAAAAGTTAATGATTTGGAAAGTTTATTAAAAAAAAAAAAAAAAAAAAAAAAAAAAAAAAACTGAGCATGAATTTTATTTATTAAGATTCTTATTTAATACATTGTGGCTCTTATTTTATACATAACTGTAATTTGGAATATCACGTGACATATCAGCGTAGTTCGAGTACAATCTATTACGGTTAAATACCAATTGGGTACATGCACTTCAAAAAGAAGAATATCACGGACACCTACACATGTGACCAATGACATCAGCTGATCGTTTATAAGTATAATAGCGTGCTAAAGTTGAGATAAGTTTCTCCACGTAAGTTAGAATGTTAATTAAATACAGTGCCTTATCGCACACCGAATTTATTGAAACATAATTCTTTCTTGTCTATGCCTTTTACTTAGCTAAGATTTACTATTTGTTTATGCATTTTATTGTAATCGTGATATATTTTTGTTTTCTGTACCTGGCAACTTCAATGCATAAATAGTTCGTTTATGTTATACATGGCTTCGTGGCTGTCTTTTGGTTAAGTAAAAAATATATAAAGAAAGAATTGAAATTATGTAAAAGAATCTTTGTCAAAGAATATCCAAAATGTCGCTTAAAAGAATTGATACTTGATGGGTTTGGCTTACTCGAAATAGAATGGATAGAACAGTTTCTAACGTAGGAAAATGGCACGTTTCAAGAACCAATCAGGACCGAGATACCCACTCTACGTAACTTGCAGGTATTCCATTTGACAATTCTGGGTCTCACATACGCTGCGAGGGTCAATTTTGAACAAAAAAAAAAAAATTGATGTTAGTGAAAATTGCTAACATACAAAAATGTATAACAGTTATACAAACATTTGACTCTGTACATGGAATAAAAATAAATATAAATTTGTTCATAATAACTTCATGAACACTCTAAAAATAATTGGTTCAATGATAAACCACAATAAAGTGCACTTAAAGTGAACCATGTTTCAGTTTTGCAATTAAGTTAAATCAGTACGATAACATATGATTCAATTTAGCACCATATTAAGATTACAGCAAGCTCGATTTAGTTAAGCGAAAAATTTTTAATGCGCCTATTTGTTTAAGAAAGAAAGTTAAAAATTTGTACGCAAACATGATTCAATTCTGAACCATATTAAGGTTGCCACAAGCTGGAATTAGTTGAGCAAAAGTTTCAATAATGTGCCTATTTTGTTTCGAAAGGAAATTTAACAAATTTGTATACAAAAATTTAATTATATTAGAGTTTAAAACAAGCGGAAATTTCCTTCTATTCAATCATTTTATGTTTATAAGACCACGGCTGTTTTTTTTTTCTTTTCTAGATCTTATCATTAATACTTATATCATAAATATAAATAACAGTGAGAAGAATGTTTAATTTCTTCTATATAAATACTTACAATGAAAATTTTTTATACCCATTATTAAATTTTTTGGGGTAAAGAATTTTATAACGGTAAGTGCTAACAGAAGAAAAATTTTGCTTTGAAATCTTATTACAACAACCATTTACATTTTGGAAAAAAAAAAATTACCTGTTTTCAAACAAGGACAATGGGTGATAATGTTTCAGAATAGAAAAATGTAAAACAAGATACTGTTTAGAATGCCAATCGATTAATAGGAATAAGATGTAAAATCTTCACAAGTATGAGGCTTGTTTTTATAGAAATTTTTGCAGCTTACATTGAAAAAAATACAGCGAATTCCTATATTTAACATTAAAAATAAGATGTAACAAAGAAAACATCTACCAACTTCTATACTTTTTTAGATTGATAATGAGTAATATTATTAAAGTAAGTATTAATCTTCAAGGTCATTTGTACCTGGAAGAAATTTAAAAAAGTGTCTATTTTGTTCTAAATAAGCTAAAAGTTTCTTAGTATTATATCTCACTTTAAAAAATTCCTCTGACCTTAAATTTACATACTTGAGCTATTAAAATATTCTGGTTATGAAAAACATAATAAACTATAATTTTTCATTCTAATATTACTACCACTTTTTTAATTTTTTCGAGGTGCGTATGAGCCTTGGATTTTTTATGGATGGTTAAATAAAATTTTTTAAACCAACTTTTGTTAAATCAAATTTATTGAATTAGGAAATCAATAATTCTATATAAATTTTCTACCGCAAAGATATATCATGCGTCGAATGCTTATTAAATGATAACTACGCTTATAATATTAAAAAAAAACTTGACTTTTATATACATCAAAATTTCCTTCATTAAACATAATATATATATATATATATGGGTGATTCTTTTTAAACATGAAAATTCGGACCAAAATATTTCTTCAAATTTAAAGTCTCCAAAATAATTAAAAAACAATTTTGTATACTTATTTAGTTACACTTATTAATATCTTACAGACAGCAGTGTAGTTTATTGACATTTGCTCGAGGAAAAAAAAAAAAAAAAAAATAGAAATTCACCAAATCTTAAATGCCAGGAAAATGACATATTAGCATAGAAGTTTAAAAAACAGTAATTTTAAATTTATAGTAATAAATTAATAGTAACCATAAATTGCTTTAATTAATTCTTTTTTTATCCACTGTAGAAAGAAACAAAAAAAATTTTGTTGCTGATATGTACAGAATAAAATTGTGTATAATAATCAATCATTAAATAAATAAATAACTTTGATTAGATCCATGCATATTACAATCATATATAAACTTGGTATTAGGCTAATATTTGCTTTCCCTACTTACAGCATTAGCAGTTAAAAAAAATTTCTGGTAACACTTCCATGTCCTGGCATTCATAAGCCAGGAAAATGACTGCCAGGATAATGAAAAATTCGCCATTTTAAAGCATATAACTTTAGTTTAATTTTATATTTTGGCCTAAGACGTTTATATTCTACAGAAAACAACAGGATTTCTTAAAATATCTCAGATAAATCTATGTAGTTTATGTTATTAATGATTTCAAGAAGCCAGGAAAATGACAACACAAAAACCTACTTACATTGAAAAAATTTTTGAAATAAATTTTGAACCAGAAAATTGGTTCTTTATTTATGCAACAAGACATGTTCATATAGGAGGGTATCTAATCAATCTATTAACATAAGATATTGATTGCTGGCTCTATCTATTTTGGTTATAAACCACTAAATAAAAGTATCCAGGAAAATGACAGATTTTCTTGGGACAAACAAATTATTGACGGAAAAAATTATTTTAAACGAAGTTTTTGTAAATAATACCCTCAGCGCATATTCTAGAAATGTTTACACCGTTTGAGATAAAAAAAAAAATTAGATAATGAAAAATATATGGGAAGTTTTGAAGCTAGTTATTATTGAAACATTGTTTGGGACATACCAGGAAAATGACATTTTGATATTCAACTGAATTTTTCAAGTATACAAAATAGTCAATGCTAGTGCAAAGTCATTTTAAAATGCTAACAGCAATGCTATTTATAAATTTTTTTTAAAAAAAGTTCTTTTAGTATCATAGTTTTAGATCTCGGAGCAAGGGATAGTGAATTGTCATATTTCCTGAGAATCACCCATATATAAGAAAATGATTGTTCCGTACTTGGCGAACAAAGAGCACGTAGATATAAAAAAAATGATCTTTTATATTTTCCATTGATTATTCATATTTTATCAGTTGAACAAGACAAGTTAACAAGTGCAAAGTTGGCCAATTAGTAGCAAATTAATAGATTGAATGGAAATATTATTATTTTGAGTAACTAATTGTTATTACAATCAGTTAGTAAGAATCTTGTATTTAATAATAAAAGTTGGATGATAAAAAATATTTATAAATACATTCAACTTTGAAACCAATTTCGCTCTTTTTGAAAAAGCTGTTATATCATATTCGATGTTCCAAATCTAAGAAAACCCTGAAAAATGGTTTAAAAAATTAACTCAGATTAGATTACTTTTTTATATTTTGTAAAAAAAAAAATTTTAATAAATGTTTGGCAGATCTAAATATATCTATTAAAGTATACTTATTAAAGTATACTAATATATTCTAAAAGTTTCTATGAAAGAGTTTAATTGTTCATATTACAAGAAAAGAATGTTCATATTACAGGGAACCAACACATAATTTCTAACCGAAAAAACTGAAGTCTTTATAATAACAGAGTCTGAAATTTGGCTTAAATATTGGCGACTGACTGGCCTATCAAAACTAGATGCTGCTTCCGCAATCGTCGAACTAACAATAAAGATTAAAGAGTGAAAGTGATTTTTTTCTCTGAAGGCATAAAAACACTCGCTACTTCGAGAACATCGTTTTCCTCAAAGAAACACTTTATTTCCCTTTTACTAAATTGGTAAGTAAATTATTATTTTTTTCTAGTTATTATCATATTGCTTTATGCATAATAAAGTAAGAGATGCGGCAAAGAAATATTGTTCTCGATTTTTTAGAACTATTATTATCTCTAATTATCTGTTGTATTTGTTATTATTTGTTTTTTTTTTCCTTTCAAGTCAGACGAGAAATCTCAAGAGAACTAACACGGCACATTAGATGAATTATTAATATTTTAAGCTGCAAAAAACCGTTTGGTAAATTGAACATCATTAGTGTTGCCACACAAAGAAACCAGCGAAAGGAAAAACAAACATAATTTTGCAAAAGTAGAACCTTATCTTTTTGCTTTTTGGCAGAATTAAACAATTAGTTAAGTGCAAAATTATTTTGCTTAGTAACGTAAACAATACAAAATGAATATACCGTTCTTTTTATATTAAGTTTGATTTTATAGTAGCTAATTGTTACGCCTTAGTAAAAAATTTTTGTCAGTGGCAATAAAAGAACTTTATTTTATTGGTAAAAGCAAAATGTATTTTTCAATCTCGTAATCGCCAGGGCTAAACGCAGAATAACAGACCTCATCCTCTTTACCAGTTTAATAGATACATGATTACCTAAAAATTTCTAAAATTTTTATTAAAAGTCTGTTGCTTAGAAGTCTAATAAATTAAAAGTTGTTGCTTAAGCAACAAAAATGAAGTTTATTTAAATGACTTTGATTAACTTTTAGTCTTGTTTGATTTAAGTAAACTAAATAACTATCTATCTTTCCGCACTTGCACTGCAATAAGAGTAAAAAATATATAATTTGATAAAAAAAAAATTATAAAAGAAAATTAAAGCTCTGACGGAATAGTTTAAAAAATGTAAAAAAAAAAGTTTATTTTTGAAGTTAAGTTTTCTTTGAATACTATAAATGTTAAGAAAAAATATGCATATTTTTATGAATACATGAAGGCCTAAATTTATATCCATCTAACTAAATTACAGTAAAAATTCAATTATTTGTTTGAAATCCTATATTTTGTTCTATTAATTATGACCGGGACCCCTCTAACGTCATAGTCCCCCCAATGCAATAGCCCCTTAATTATCTATGGCCCTGGCCTCTACCTTATCTCAATTGAGAAAATCTATCAAACATTTTCCAAAAAATATAATTCTAGAGTTATGAGAAATATATTTAAAAATGGGTAGTCAGAGCTTCATTTAAGCTAGTGTATGCATGTCACTTTTAGCTATAACCTAAATTCAGAAGTTTTAATGAAGTAATTGCAATTTCGAATGAAGTTGTCATTACTGTAAATCATGGGTCGCCAAACTTTTTTGATCATCGACCCCTATATAATTTTTCGAAATCTCCATCAACCCCCATAAAAGTAATTTTCTGTTAATTTAAATCAAACTCTATCAGATACTATGTTTGTACATTTATTTTATGATTTTAAACATTTATTAAAGTAATAGTACATTGTATACCAATAGTTTTATGAAAAATATATTAATGTTGAAATTTAAATACCTTAATATTTATTAAATAATAGGTAATTATAAATAAGTAGAAATAATAAGTAAAGTAACTACAGATTTATTGCAAAGATAGCTGAAACTGCGTATGGTATTTGCGTTTGTATCGTCAATGCTCGTCACACGTGACATTTGGACAAGCGCATATATGCATATGACTGATAAACAAGAAGTGCAGAGTTCGTGCCACTGCGCGCTGGTACGTAAATACTTGTTTCACCCGAATAAATATACGTTTATTAATTTATGTTCTATAAAGAAACTGATATTAAGTCAATTATAAAAAAATTCACAAATTTTACATACTCAATTTGGTATGTGTGATTTGCGTACTAAGAACTGTTTTTTCTTCGACCCCCAATCGTCCCTTCCGATTCGGATCGACCCCCAGGCTCAGATCAAACCCCGTTTTTGTTAAATAGACACCTAAGGTCTATATAGACCACTTTGGCGACCTCTGCTGTAAATAATGCTACAATCAAAATATATTGCTGGGTAGCAAAGGAAGCTCCGGTTGTAGATTTTCGATTATAAAACTTTGATTTACATAATATATGCAGAATGTTCGTGACCCAATAAAAATTAAACTATAATAAATCATAATTTTAGATCATTTTAAACCTAGGTTGAAATTAGCCTAAGAAAAGATAAACTGACTATACCAACATAAGTATAATGCATACCACTTTTCTACAAAACTAACCCTTAAGTCATCACATTAAAATTGACTATTGCTCAGAACGTTCCGTTTTGACTACCTTTTAGAATTTAAATTGGAATATACATATACATTAGGGTGTGTGTGCGCGCGCAAATTTTGCAAATAACCTTTTTTAATTTTTTGCAGAACGTTTCATATTGGCCAACTTTAAGAATCCTATTTAAAAATGGAATAAAAAGTATACACATTAGGGGTGTGCAAATTAAAAATTAAGCACAAAGAAGTTAAAAACGCTATCGAAATCTAACGGCTGGTAGAAACAGAAATTCAAAGTCGAAACATCAAATTTCCTTTCAAAAATATTACACCTTTAAAAATTTATAAAAATATTTTTAAAAATAATATCTCTTAGTTAGCAGACAAAAAAGAGAAGAAAAAAAACCTTTTTATTCAATAATTCGTTTTTCTATGAAACAGAAATTTAAATCAGCCCATATGGTAATTATTAATAGCACCCGATTTAAAAAAAACCGATTTAGTAAATACCAGGCATTTGTCCTTACCTTAGTGCAAGGAATACCAGGAAAAGGTATTCAGGTCAATGGTATTTTCCCTTAAAAGATAGCAGTGTAATTAATACCGGACAGCAACCTTTTACCTTAAAATAGGGGGGGGGGAGTATCTGGCAATCGTCCACATATCCTTGCACGGTTATTATTAAAAATATATGTCTTACTTATTAAAAAAACAAATTAAAATAAGATCCTGTTTGTTTAGGCAAGAAATTACTGCAGCAAATTCTAATCAGCGAATATATATGTATATATATATATATATATATATATATATATATATATATATATATATATATATATATATATATATATATATATATATATATATAGTAACGTATCAAGCTATGTTAAAGAAAAGTTCTGTATTTTTTTATAAAAACTTTTATTTACAACACAACTACAGTATTGGAATTAAAGTTCCTGAAACAGGAAAGAAACAACTTTTCAAACAAATATAGAAAACCCATACCGGGTTAGTACAAACCTCGATTTCGAAAGACAAAAACTAATCTCTAAAATATCAACAACTTTTTGTGTTCTAATTTTATCGTCTGTTTTTATTTTTTTAAATTTCTCTTTATGTGTTGATTTTATTTATGCTTTTGCCAGCCCGTTATTTTTAAATATTTTTAGACTTTATAATATATATATATATTAAAAAGCTGGAAAACTAAAAAAAGGAAAATATATAATCTCTTCATCAGCTCACACGATTATATCCGTAAAAAGTAATGCTTTCTAGTATTGTATCAATATAGCCAAAGCAAAATATATCAGTACAATATTATGAGAAGCATTAAAAAAAATTTAAACAAAATATAACATATTAAGTAAAAAAAATATATCATGTAAAAAACAGACTGTTCTCTTATTATACTTTTTAAAATTCTTAAAAAATGAATTAAATTCTAATCAAAATGAATTAAATGAATGAATCAAAAATGAATAAAAAATGAATGAAATGAAGAAATGAATCAAAAATGAATTAAATCACCACTTACACATATACAGGTGTTGCAGCGTAACTTCATACTTGAAATAAGGCAGTTTATCATTTCCTTTGACAATTGTCCTGTGGCAACGAGTGTTACTCGCGATCATGCGTGTGTATTACAATTGATGAATGGTTATTTGTTTTGTATTGTATCAATGCACGCACATATCAAATTTTATTAAAATCGATCAAGTTTGTAAATTCTCTCAATTTCTTACATCAGTAAAATTTCGCGCTTATTTTCACCCAAATTAATAAAAAAAAATAATGAAAAAAGTATGAAAAATATGTTCCGTGAAAATTCTGCGTCGAAGGGTTAAGATTATGACGACAGTATCAATTTACGTGAAATTTCACATGGTGTTCCACCTTAAAAAATAATTAATGAATTATTTCTTGTGTGCGTAACAAACATTTCCTTTCTTCGTAGAATGGTTTCTCCTGGTAGAAGTTGAGATAAAAGATAATATGACCAAAACTCCAGCAGTAATACGATGAAAATAATTCGAACATTATTCCAAACAAAATAATCATGGCTTCTTCAAGACATTTGCTCAAGTTCTTACCAATGATTTGCACTTCAACTCCTCGATTCGGCACATTAAATTCCAAAGTGAAACTTGGTGAAATTCCGGATATTTGCACAAGAGAGGATTGGGGCGAGGCTATTAATAAGAGTCGTATGCTATTACAAAAGTATCCAATCAAACCATCATTTGTGAATCGAGGAATGGGACGAATATCTCTACAAACAGTTATAAAAAGAATGGAAGAAATTTCTCAAAATAACAACAACTATTTGATAAATACATTTAAGTAAGTAATATTTTATTTATTTTGATGATAGGAATGTTCTATTTGTGGAAGTAATAATTTAACATTGAATGAAATGTTAAAAATGTCACCTGTCTCGTAAGTTTTGAACCTAGCGTGAAGTTGTAATAAACTTGTAACCTAAGCTGGTTCAACACTTTTAAATCGTACCATTTGTTAGTACCAGTTGGACCGAATCTCAAGTTTCTAAATGTCAGCCGCGGTCAGGGGATAGAGCGTTAGCCTCCCAATGGGGTAACCCAAGTTCGAATCCGAGCGGTGGTTGGTAAATACGAATTCACGACCATAGTGCTAGACGGCTAATGGGTTAGAATTCCCTTGTCGTTGAGTTAACCGTGGGATGTTTTCGTGGTTCTCCTCTTCACGTAACGTAAATGCGAGTTAGTTCTATCAAAATATCGTCCACGAAATATTCTAGTTTGCTACAATGCTTAATCCAGGAGTTAACTTATCTTCTGAGTAGGGTTTAAAATTTTAAGGCTACGGTGTTGAACATTGATAATCGTAAACTCAGAAATGGGTCGACTGGTCAGAGCCGTAATAAAATAAAATGTTTCAAAATGAAAGCTAAATCAGCACAAATATACAATGACTTCTATGGTGAGTCGTCTCATCATGAAGGTCGCTGACATTCGGAGCATTCTCGCTACGTGCGAAGAACCGAATGAGCCGCAATGGCACAGTGTTTAAAGCACTGAATATGGTTCGATCTCTAGTTGCAGCTTAAAAGCCCACCCATCTTCAAATAGAAGGGTACCAGCGTCTCTGGAAAGTAAAGGAGACCTGTGCGCAGTGCTAACCACATTGCCACAATCTTCCCTTGATCAAAAAATTGTGGTGCCTTAACCTCCATGACCCACATTGGGCTGTTGCGGAAAACCGAATCGGTGAGTTTTTTGGAAGTAAACGCTCTCCCTAGCTTTTTGTGTGGTAGGGGAGGGGAATTAAAACAGACAGGTACAATAGTTTCCAAGGAATAAGCTTAGCAATAAAATGACGTTCCATAGATTTAAAAGATCTACTGAAAATGCTTGATATCTATATTTCTCTGTCAGTTTGAATATAATGATTATCTATTTCAGACAGCTTCTCAGCAACACAGATGATACAACCAATGAGCTGCGATGGCCAGGCTTGGTCACTCTGATGCTCGCCAAATCCATTGGCTATCCGTTTGAGGCAGATAATTTCGTCAGCAAATCACTGGAAGATGACATTTGGAGCTCACAAGTAACCCTTGCAGAAGTCATCAACCTGCTCCACTGCAATCTTGTGTTTAGGAAGGAAATTTTTCGGCTTTCCTTAACAAAGAAAATTTCCAAGAATTCGGGAATCGAGAAAGAGTTGGACAAAATGGTGTACAACTATCTCACATCAATCGTTCTTTACAAAGCTTCAGTTCTGAATAATTACAAGGTAAACATTTTCTGTGATGGAAATAAATTAATGTTTGGTAACGATAATCATTGTTAAGAACAAAACATTTTGAATTTTGTCATCGTTTAGTTTTCGTTTGTACAGCAATTAAGAATATTCAAAGATCGTCACTTTTAAAAAGCTAATATCCTTAATAGCATGCATATAATTATATCAAAATAGGAACAAAAAACTGCTCTTATTGTTTACTAATTTCACAAGGGAACATTTTGCGGTGGATGGGGAATTTTTTTCTCTATAGAATCCATTAAAAGGAAATTTTATAATAGTCCTTTCAATATCAAGGCAACTGAGAAAAAATTTATAAAATTCTTATTTAATAAATTTTCTAATTTTACCGTCGATAACAAATTTTGTACGCAGATTGCTAAGCAACGGGCTTGTTTGAATGTAGAGCATTTTCTTCTAGCTTGTACGTGAAAATTTTTATTACTGCGTGACCAAAAGGCCTTAAGGTTGTGACGTTTCTTTTCCTTCGCACTGCTATATACCTGTACGTTTAGAACACACATAAATGCTATTAAAAACGTTAGCAAATTCAATAAAATCGAATAAATTATAAAGCACTCCATTAGCAGATATCGCCATAGTCTCATGCTAATCTTTCTGCATCTGGCGAGTCATTCCGAATTTTTTTATAAACCTTTTTTAAATCTAATTTAAAACATGTAGGAAAATGTATAACTGACAACAACCATATACCACTTTACTACGTAATTATTAGGTAGGGTTAGTTAACCCATGTTATATTCACTTGAACTAACGCGATATAACTGAAATTAATCAGCAATTATATAAAATTCTTCAGCATTTAATTATCTACACTTCACTATATTTAAGAGAGTTTATGCTTTGTTCCAATTGCTCAAAAAAAAAAAAAAAAAAAAAAAAACATCTTTGTATTTGCTTGTGCTAGTGAACCTTTTGTATTTAAACGCCATATTTTTTGAACCTAAAAAAAATTACACTCAATATTAGATATATTTAGTATCAATTAAAAATACTAAGAAACTTAACAAAGTTTGAAACAGAGTTCTGTTTATAAAGATATGAAGGAAACAAGTATATAAAAAGTTGAAAGCTAGCAGTGGGTTCAAATAACCAAGTATAAGGATACCAGCATGCATTTACTAAAAAAAAAAAAAAAAAAAAAAACACCTTAAAAGTATTTGAAAATTTACATCAAAATTGCATAAAATATAGTTTAATGAATAAACTAAAGCACTTACTCAATTCAAAAAGGAAATTTTCTGCTCGTAGAATATAAAAGTTGGTACATCTGAAATCTGGGTCATGTTGCACTACATTTACATAACCTCCATTGAACTCTGGTGGCATCACACGAAACCTTGTGGATTTCCGCAAAGCCTGTTAAGTGCTGGTGGACAAACTAAGAATTACGGTCATTAACTAGTTCTAAGAGCGACAATAATCAATTAAAATTCAAGTAATTTTGAATTACAAAACAAAATTTTCTGATTAATCAGTTTTAATGATATAATGTCGGGAAAGAGTCAGATTTTCTTTAACCGGTTATTACCTGGAGCCCTTTAATGAATTTCAGAGCTCACGGACCAATTTCGTCGGGTAGTTCTTATTTAGGTCTGAGAATCGTATTTACGATTTATAACCATCCATAAAAACTATAAGAGCTTTTGAGACACGTATAGCTGATCCGTTTCTTTACTGATTCAGCATAATACTTTCTTCCAAAGAAGATGATATTAACGTTTTTATTCTTTACCGATCAAATACCTTCATCAGTGGTCTTGCTAAAATACTGAAACAGGGGTAATAGTAAGCCCATCAACTCAAAAATCCTGAAGGTTTCTCGAGTAAAATCATTAATGATGCATTTCAAAAAATTAACGTCTTCATAAATATAAATCATTTATATCTTAAAAACATGAAATTCTAAATAAATTATATGCAGCATAATTTAAATGAATAATTATGTATAAGTTTACTTTTACGTCTATTCACATTTATTATTCTAAAAGAAAAAATATTTACAAGTGAAACAGATGTCAAGTGCAAAGAGTGATACGAGGGTTGCCATTTATATTTCTGGCCTTGGCAACAGTAAGTGTTGCTAGGCGACCGCAGACGATTTTAATCGAAAGTTTGATATTTTTAAACATAAATTCAGCAGACGATTTACCATTATAGCTTCATTTGTGTTGTTGACAGTAAATTGAAAAGTTCTTCTCTTTCAAAAAATGGAATTGAATCGTGAACATTTTCGTGCCATTATTTTTCATAACTTTCGACGTGGATTGTCAACACAAGAGTGCTTCGATGAACTTAATTCTTTATTCAGCGATAAAGCGCCATCCTACAGCACTGTCAAAAATTGGTATAACGAATTTAATCGTGGTCGATGTTCGATTCAGGACGAATCCCGTGCAGGTCGTCCAAAATCCGTTGTTGTGCCAGAAAAGATCGATGCTGTGCGTGAACTGATAAAGCAAGATCGTCATGTGACATACCGTGAGATAGAGGCGTCTTTGGACATTAGTATGACTAGCATCAATAAAATATAGCATGAACATTTGAGCGTAAGAAAAATTTGTTCGCGTTGGATCCCGCATAATCTGACAAACGCTCAAAAAAAGGCTCGTGTCGATTGGTGCAAGGAAATGTTGGAAAAATACGTTCAAGGTACATCAAAGGCTGTGTATAACATCCACACAGGTGACGAATCATGGATCTATGCATATGAGCCGGAAACAAAACAGCAATCAACTGTATCGGTCTTCCAAGACGAGGCAAAACCAACAAAAGTTGTTCGAGGAAGAAGCACATCGAAACAAATGTTTGCCTGTTTCTTCAGCATTAACGGTCATGTGGCAACAGTGGCGTTAGAGCAACGCAGGACGGTCAATTCTGAATGGTACACGACCATTTGTTTGCCAGAAGTCATCGGAGAAATTCGAAAAAAGCAGAAGAACAGGCGAATCATTCTTCATCATGCAATGCGAGCTCTCACACATCGACTCAAACAGGCATTTCTGACGGAGCGAAAGATCGAACTGATGGGTCATCCGCCGTACAGCCCTGATTTGGCACCCAATGATTTCTTCTTATTCCCACACATCAAAAATAAATTACGTGGACAACGATTTTCGACCCCCGAAGAAGCGGTTGATGCATTCAAAACGCATGTTTTGGAGTTACCTCAATTGGACAGGAAAAAGTGCTTTGAAAATTGGTTCAAACGCATGCAAAAGTGTATTGATCATCATTGAGAATATTTTGAAAAACAATAAAACCAATTTCGATCATACATATTTGTTTTTTCATTATTAGGCCAGAAATATAAATAGCAACCCTCGTATATCTAAATAAAATATACAAGAATTTTTAGACATAAATGTGATTGATGATTTCTTGAAACTTCTATACCTTGGATTTCCAGAAACTTCCAGATCGCGGTTAGCGAAAAATCCGGACTTTTTCCGGAGCACAATAATCTCTGCTGAAAAGTTATTTTGTTTCTGTTACCTACATAATTTTTAATCTAATACATTGTTTTTTTTTTTTTTTTTTTTTTTTTTTATAACCGTCGTTGAACAGCCGACCCAACTTAATGGGTTTACGGCTACTAATGTTCAACTCCGTAGCCTTGTAATTTTGAACCCAATCCAGAAGACAAGGGAACTCCTGGATCGAGTATTGGGAGAAATTTTGCCTTCGTGGAGGACTTTTTGATGGAGCTAACCCGCATTTGCGTTACATGGAGAGGAAGACCACGAGAACCTCCCACGGTTAGCCTGACGGCAAGGGGACTCTAACCCATGATCCGTCTACCACTGAGGATATTTCACGTCAGCACTGTGGTCAGTGCAAGCCGGATGCGGAATTCGTATCGACTGGGATTCGAACCCGGTTCGCCTCATTGGAAGGCGAACGCTCTATCCCCTGAGCCATCGCGGCTCATTATTGCATGATAATGCTATCCTCGGGCTTCAAACCCAAATACACTGCTCAGCAGTTGGAAGCATTACCACGGAACCTTTCAACTTTACTTCCAAGTATGAATGCATAAAGTTATACATTATTAACAAATAAAATTACTCTTTATTTATTACTTCTAATTATCGCACATTTTGTATTCCTAAGTTTAATTTTTTTCCAAGTACAGTTGATTGTTTTTCAAATCCAGGTAGCCTTACATCTCGTTACGCTTAACATTAATATAATTTGCTTACATAAATTCTTAATAATTATATATTTTATAAATAAAATAATTTTTTTAATCGACTTTTAAGAGAAAAGAACAATGATGAATGAAAAGAAGCTTCGGGGCTGGTGAACGGAGTCTCTCAATAAGTTATAAAAAAAATAACTATTTTACTTTAAAAATTATATGTTAGTTTAGGTGGTGCAACTAATAGCTGACATATTGGAATGTTTAGTCAAGACAAGACAATCAAGCACCACAAACATTCTTTTGAAAAATCTAAGAGAATGGGAATACTACACATTTCACTCTCAAGGATTACTCTTAGCTTCTGGGTGCCAGGCTACACTGCAGCTTGCTGGTTATGATGAATCATCACAGAAAATGGCATTTACATTTGGAAGGAACTTTGCATTTGCTATTAAAGTAAGTTGATAAATTAAAAACAACACATTTTGTTTTGATTTCAAAAGATATTCTGCACATATGTGCGTGTTTCAGATTTATTTTGATTTCTTCAAAATAAGGGAAAGTGTTTAAAATAGAAGTCCTGAAAGTGCTCATTCTAAAAGAACAGTCTTTTAAGGTGTAGATTAATTGATTGGTGACAGCTGCAGCTTCTGAATGCAATCTGTTTCCTTAAGTTTGATTTAAACAATACTGGGAGGAACAAAAGTTAATATTTTTTCATGTATACATACATATGATACATAATAATGTAACAGTCACTAGCACTTAGGAAAAATAAATCCACGGCTTCTTCAGACTGATTTTATACAATTTCCCTGATTTTTGATAAACATCTTTCATACATATTTTTAGAATCATAAAAACTAAAAAAAATTATATAATTATTGTTTGAGCTACCGAAATACAAAAAAGCTATCAAAATTTGAAAAATCAGTAATGCGAAAGATGGAATTAATTAAAAAATATTCAACTTTGTTTAAATATTGGTTGAAATTTAAAGAGCTTCAAATAATTCGCATTCAACTCCTTTCTTTTTAATCAAGTTAGCATGAAGATATAGATTTTTTTAAAACCGCCTTCCACAGTTAAAAATTTGACAAATTTTGATTACATTCTTGTCCCCCCCCCCCAGCTTAACCTTAGATTCATAAACATAATTGGAAGAATACAAAAAGCAATAAAACACACTTTAAATCAGAAAATTTGTTAATCATTATTTTTCTGAAATGAAAATGAGTGGTAATTGCTGATATTTGATACTTATTAAACTGTAGTGATCCATACACATGAATTTCTTACATTGGGTACAACAGAACGGGGCAATATTTATTTCACGTTATTTGATGAATATTTTATGGATGAGACAAGTTCTTTTGTTTTGTTTTTAATTGCAATATGCTTATAAATAAAACAGGAATCGATTACAGTCTGTGAGACGAATGTTCATGAAAATTAATTTGCCACCTTCAACGTGCATACTTTTTAGATTTTATCTTTACCAGGGTGCACGACCAAATCTCTCAACAAAAAATAAGCACCTTTAAAGTAAATTTTAAGAACTCAAAAAATATTTTGAAGCACTATATACATCAACAAAATAATTTTCAAAGACTTTACATGATCACGATGAAATAACTAGTTTCAGACAATGAACTCCTTTCTTGATTATATTAGCCATTATAAAAAGATCAAGAGGTTTTTCGGTTCGATATCAGAGGGCTGCGATCGATTGATGCCTGAATTGAAAATAGCTTGCAAAATGCAGCAGAGAGTGTAAGAATCTGACTGAACCCAGCTCGGTAGACGCACATGCGGAATCCAAAGCATTTCATCAAACACGTAACATGATTGGCGCTATCATATGTTACGGACCGACGGTACGCCTAAATATATTGTGGTAGAATGAATTGTGAAAAAGTTGAATAGAACAATGCAAAAAAACACGCTTTCGCATATGGGGCAAAAAGTAGACCCGGTAAAGAAAAAATAAATCACATTTTCGAAAAGGGAAAATTAAGCACTTTTTAAAAACACCCCAAGAAAAAAGTCCTTTTTAAGGGCTTTAAAAAAAAAACCCGAAAATCAAAAATAAGTACCTTTAAGCACGTTTTAAAAACGCTAAGTACCATGTCTACAAGAGTTCTAAAAATATACATTAAGGACTGTCGTCAACCCCTTTAAGCCTTTTGGAAAGAGAAAAAAGTGCTTCCCCAGGCCAAGTTAATATGTAATATGATAGTACCATATTGAGATCTTGTCTGTGTGATCTTGGGCCGTTCAAGTCAGAAAGGTTCGTTTCATAAAAGATACAGTGGGCTGTGAATTGAAATTCTGTGATTACATATAATGGATGACCAGGGTGCAAATCTCATCCCAGCTTGCACTGCGCACAATGTGGACGTATAACACCCTAGGTTGATAGATAAATCATGCATTAGAACCCCTTTGACGTCAGGCTAACTCTGGGAGGTTTTCCTCTCCATGTAACGCAAATGCAGGTTAGTTCCATCAAAAAGTCATCCGCAAAGGCTTGTTTGTCCCAACACAAGCTGGATCTATGAGCTTTGCTGTCTTCCGGATTAGGTTTATAATTACAATGCTACGGAGTTGAACATTAACAGTTGTAAACTCAGAATTGGGTGCTCAATATGCTCGTTAGGAGATGAAATAAAAATGGAATATTTTTCACAATAATAAAACATTGATTTTTTGAATTTTGCTAGGCTCATGCTGAAATACAACAACATTGGAATTATCAAAACTCTCACAGTTCAACGATAAATATTTCAAGCTTTCCCATTGCTCTCCACTTGCAAAATCACCCGGAAACTTTACCTTTTGTATATAGCCGTAATGAGATATTTGATAACGCAGACATTGACATGGTAAGCCATAAAATTAATCTTTATTTAAATATAAACTTTCATTTGGTTTAACTATACATGTTTTTTTATTATTTGTTACAGTTACATACAATTCTTCAAACAAATTCTGCAATGAGAGATGCAAAAATGCAGCTAGAAATTTACATAAAGAAGGCACTTGGCATTTTACAGCAGCTGCAAAAATCTGGAAATGATGATGTCACTGTAAACTTGATAAAACTCGTAAACACTTTATGTAACGTAAATGAGTTTTAACCAATCTTGAAACTACCCACAATATTATAACTTAATTAAAAATGTCAATAAAAAAAAAAAAAAACACATTTCAAGCAGAATGATAAAAAAAAACAACACATTTCAAGCAGAATGATAAAAAAAAAAAAAAACTGTTTAAAAATTAAGTTTGTAATGTAATTCATTTTAACAAAATTCAACAGATTCTAGATTAAAAATTTTAAAAAAGCAGGATCATTTTTAGTACATTTTTAAACAATTTTAAAAATATTTCTTAAAACCTTTTATCAATTTATATTTTGCTTAATAATAAAAAAATTAATATAATGCAGAAAATAAGTTTTTTTTTTAAAAAAAACACGTTTTTTTTACGTTATGAGAAGCTTCCAGTATAGTTTCTCAGGACAAATTTTTTTTATTTAATTGATTGGAACATAAAATACAAAGAACAATCTGTTATAGTATGCCACATTAATCATAAAAACACAATTTAGGTCTTAACAAAATCAAAATAAGAAAAATGTTTAGGCTTATTAAAGTGTAAAAAAGAGTAGTATTAATATAAAGAAACTGATTGTTCGTAAAAGACTCTAAAATAGCACAACTTTAAAATGCAAAATCTTGATTTTTACAACAATGAAAATAAGATACATGCATAAGTTCTACAGCAAAGTGAGTTAACGCTAGCTAAATTAAAAAAAAATTCTTTGTATAGCTATTTCAAATAAATTGAAATACCAAATTAAAATTTATTTCTTTATTAGAAAAAGCAATATTAATAACTTTTAAAATGAGTGATTTACAATCAGATTGTTTTGATTACTTATGTCACTATCTAATAAATGTCAATCAAAAACAAAGGAAATAAATGATTACAATAAATAAATTTGTCATTGTTTGTTATCTTCAAAAATAAAAATTATAATCAAAATTGTCATTTATGTGTGTGTGTGTGTATTTTTTTTTTTAAATAAAAAATGGCAGATTTTTAAAAGCTTAAAAAAAAGTGATAAGCCCTTCTAATTTACATGCATTAAAAAAATAGGTTTTGCTTATATTAAAATTAGTAAATTAGGTTTATTTGTAACTAATAAAAGTAGGTTAGGTAATTCAGAAATATTAGTAGAAGTAAAAAAAGGTTGATTTAATTTAAAAGTGAAAAATCCTATTTCTTGTTGAGCTTATATTTATTTCATATTAGAATCATTCTTTACCAGGTTCAAATTATTCCTTTAAAACACATGCAGCATTTGATGTATGTAACCTTTAACAAATATACATTTAACAGCTAAAAAACTAACATACAATTAACAACAAAACAACAAATAATTATAAATAATATAATCTGAAATGTACAATTTTCAAAAATATAATAAATTTAGTCATGACAACTATTAATATTTATATATCTTTTAAGTAATACTGTATATTTGCATTATAGAGTCTTCCTATAAAAAGCACATTTTGTCAACCGAGAAACAGCAATTGACACCAATAAATGCCGTCATAGCAGTTCCTGCATATTTATTTTATTTAGATGGAAAAGTTTTATGAAATACAATATAATTTACGATTTCTTTACTATGAGACTTTAAAATTTATGAAACAATGCATAAAAATATATAATGCATCTATAAATATATGATGAAGTATGAAATATGATTAATCTATGAAAATGTGATACCAAGGGAATCAATGAAATGATATAGAGATTAAATTTCAGAAACATGATTTAAAAATTTTTATGACACATTAATTTGCACAATAGCAAGTAGTTTTATTTGAAGACTTGACATTATAAATTAAGGTTTAATGCATTATTTAAGTCAGTGTGCAGAACCTGTGGCTCAGTCGCTTAATGTAATCCTTTAAATTGTCAATAATGACTCTGCATTGCAGCCAAAAATTAATTGGAAAAAATTGTAGAATATAAGAAATTTTATAGCTGCTTTTCAAGCTAACTTAAGTTTACTTAGAAAAACAAGAAAATTAAAATAGAAAGAATCCAAACTATAAATGTATTAATTCAAGTTTTTTTTTTTTTTCCAAACCTAAAACATGTTCAAAAACTAACAACTTTAAAAATTAAAGAAATTCCTTATGCGAAAAAAATTACAGAATTTAATTTTTTCACTAAGAAAAATTATAACTCGATGTTATTTAATTGATTTAAAAGAAGACTAAGAGTGCAAAATTCTAATTTTTTTCAATTTGAAAATTTTATGCATTATAACTATCATATACATAATTTGCTGTGTTTCGTCACTTAATTTTGAAAACAAATTTATATTCTTATAGAACAAAAGAAAAATTAAGTGGTTATGAATTGATTTATAAACTGAAATTATTGGGGACTCCCAAGTCAAATTTTTTTAAATTTTTTTTTTATAGTGTGCCTTTTTATAAAAAGGTTGTGCTTCTTAACATAACAGGAAACTTTATAAAAAATATTAAAACATTTTTGGGATTGAGATTGTTTTAAAAAAAGAAAATAGTTTAGCTTATTACGTAAAATTAATTTGATATTTAAACCTATTTTTTTTTTTTTTTTTTGGCGTTAAGTTCAGTGGGATCTTAAAAATTTGCTTTTTTTAAAGAATTGGCCATAAACTTGAACCTTTACACTTATGTGTAATTGAATTTCTGTGGCTATAACTACAAATAAACTCAATGAAAAATTTAATGCAAAGGTAAAAAATTGCTCCTCAAAGTCGAGTACTCTTCCTGAGCCCACACTAACCTTTACTGCTACCATATTTAAGTACACAAAGCTTTTAATTTTTTTTGTATTTTCTGAAGTTATCAGCAAATGGCCACTTCACACTAATCATAGGTGAGAAAATATCTTTCAATTGACATTTAAAAATTAATGAAAAAAGTGGGAAGTATGGATCCCGTGGCCTTATAAAGGGTTAAAGAGCTGTGTGATACAATACATAAAATGATATTATATAATGAAATTGTGAAATTAAGCTTTAAAATCAAACTGATAATTTTCTTTACATAATTATAGATTTTTTTCCGTTGTAAAGTAACTTATTTGTAGATTTGTCAGAATAAACAAAAGTTATAAGGTTACCCGCAATAACATGTTTTTCAATTTGATAATTTTTATTTGTCCCCTCTCCAATGTTCCCAAGGTATAATTTTCTTTTTGTGTGAAAATTTTTCATTTTCTTAATGAATTAATTATGTTTGAAATTGCTTTTGAGGCAGGAGAGGAACCAAATTCACTTAATAAATCTTCAGCTGCTTGAGAATATTGATGAAGAAGATCTTTTGTTTTCTCTACACTATCATCTTCCATAATAGATTCATACAGCTGAAAAGAATTTTTTCATTGTATAAAAAGTAAACAAATAAATTGTGTGTTAATAAGCAATGTTTTTGTTAATTTTTTTTTCAAAAGCTACAGTATAGTTCTAAGCATAAAACTATAAAATTGTTAGATATTGTACATGGGTAATTCAGCCACCATTAAATTATTATGGCAAGTACTCAAAAATGACCAACATTTAGGAAAATGTATGAATTTTTACAATCTTGCATTACAAATGAGCCACAAAAGAATAGATAGGGGGAGAGGAACCCCCTATCTATCAGTTAAAATTCAATTTCTACTTAATTCAAATATTCATTTAATGTTACATCAAACTTTAAAATTGTTAAAATTAAAAAAAAAAAAAAAAAAAAATTGTGCATTATGTTAGTCATAAACAGAAAATAGGTATAAAATGAGGGCGACAGGCAGTTTTATTCAGAGTCTATGCTCAAGTTTTAAAATTAACTAATTAACTTTTTTTTTGGTTTGTTAAATTATTATACGAAATGGCTTTAATTACCCAAGTGGAGTTTAAGTAACTCTGACTGATGCCATTTTATTAATATTTTGCAGAATAATATAACATATATATGCATAAACAATCAGTAAAAAATAGTGAAAGATATTATAATTTGCTTCAAATATCTAAACTTTAATTTAAAGACAATATTGGATAATGCAATAGTTTTATTTTCCATTTTCAAATAAACTCTTTCTTTAATTTTATAAAATTAGATTTATTATCTACACACATTAAAAAAATGATAATGCAAATAAAATTGTGGTTTTAACTAGAGTTTGAAAGGTTAAAACATTTTGTTTATAATGATTCCCATTAATCAGTGATATTTTCTAATGAATATTTTTTTTTTTTTTGTATGTAAACAAAATAAATTTTAAAAAATAAGCAGAAAATTGTATGAAAAAAAAAATTTTATTTGAGCAAAGTCATACTATAAATAACTAGACGACAATGCATTATACATTTAAAATATCTTCTTCAGTAAGATGACTTACAGTTTTTAATTTTAAAAGTAGTAGTAAATATGTTCATTTCAGTAATATATAATAAATCAGAAACTTACTTTTTTGTAGTTAAAATTTGAAATATCATCTCCAATTTCGGCTCGGATGTCCTCAACTTTTTGTGGCTGATTTTCAAGATGAAAGATGACCGGAAGAGATACTAAATCAAATATACAACCAGGTGGATGTCTTAAGTTATCTACAAATGGCTGTAAATCATCATAAACCTAAAAAACAATCATATATTTAATGAGTTAATTTATACTTTTAGTGATGAATGAAAATTAAGAATTTTATTTTCCATTTTGCGATAAACTCCTCCTTTAACTTCATGAAATTATCCTTACTATCTACACGCATTAAAGAAGCGATTGATTATTTTTATATCAAGGTAACTTAATTTTGTATAAAAATAATTGTGAAAAAATTTATTTATATAAGAAAAGGGTTTGAAAAAAAAAATCATATATTTTTTTTATTGGATGTCTAATAGCTTTTTAAGACAATTTTCTTGCAACATAAAATTTAAATGCTATATAATAAATATAAAAATAATAAATTTCAATATACATGTAAATGCAATTAAGTTTGAGGGAAATTTTAATTATTTCTTAAAATATTTCTCTCAAATATACATATAATAAAATAATTAAATATCACATTATAAAATTACTACTTGTTAAAAAAAAATGTTGTTCAATTTAAGAGAACACATACACAATTATTCATTTACTATTTATTGTAAGTTTTAAACACACATATTCAGAAAATGAGTATAATTAAACAAGTAGGAAAAGTATTTTCTACAACAAAAAATATTACTCTTGAAAATTATATAAAAGTTAGTTAAAATTATGGACACTGCAAAGAAAAAACAATCATTATAAAACATTTAACATTTTCTGAAAATAAGTAAGACATGGACTTCATGAAATAAAACATTAATTTTTTGGCCTTTTCATTTTCAAATGTATTTCTAATTTTTAAGTGCACAGAAAATAATAAATAAGCCTCTCACAGGAGCAGAAATAAGAATCAGTTTTACTGATTTTTCTTCTATTGCTTCATAAAAATTAGACTTTCAAATAGGTCCATTCCATAAGGAACATTTGAGATGTATAGAAAGGATCTGCCTTTCTCATGAATTTCATAATTAATGTTATGAAATTATAAGAATACTTCTCCTTAGCCTAATCAAACGCTTTATTCATTTCATTCTTTACCAATGGATTAACCAATGGAACCAATGGATTAACCAATGGAAATGTAGATTAACCAAATAAGCTAGGAAACGGACTCATCATTTATTACTTCATAGTAAAAAAGTAAATTTTTTTATGTTTTGACAAGAAATATTTTACATGATATTAATAACAAATGTATGATAACAGTAACAAATGATAAGCAGTGTGATAATAATAACAAATGTAAAATATAGCTCTGAAGCAATATTACACGTGAGAAGGAAGGTAAGCGATTGTTGCTAAACATAGGAAATTTAAAAACAGTTTTCTTTCTTCCAAAAAATTACATTTTTAAACTTATAGGCACAGATTTTTATTTCATATAAATGATAAATAGGTTTAAATTTTAAACAAAAATGTTTACTAGCTAGATGTTAAAATTTTTTTTTCTTTTGATTTAAATCGATAATTTATTTTTTAAAAAAAAATCTAAGTGATTTAAATCAGAGAATCCTGTGAAAGACATTTAAATAATAATAATAAATTTTTTATAAATTTCAGCAAATGATGTAATGAATAAGATGTAAGGAATTGGTATTAGGGGTCAGTCTTAACTGTTTGAGAAACATTTTAAATTTTGGGAAAAAATCTACTCCTGGTTTAATGTGTCGACAATCAATATTAAATCAAGATATTTCAACCAAACTCCCACTTTGGTATATAATCACAAAAAATGCTTATCTTTCATGGAATTGTAGGTTTTAAATTGCAATAAAAGTAAGATGATTCTGCTTTTTTGGCTCTCTCACTATAATTGTGCTTTTTTGGCTAATCAACCAGGGAGAAGAAAGGATGATTAAAGTGACTTGTTTAACGGAAGCAATGTGCAAATGATTAGTTTTGAAGGTAAACACAGATTTGTGAAAAGTTGTTAAAAAGCTCAAAATTTTGTGAAAATCAATAATTGGAAACATAATTGATAACATTGCTGAATACAGGATGTAGCGAAAAGAAAAAAAAAAATATAGGCAAACAATCAAAATAACTTTATTAAAAATGAATAACAAAATATAACAAACAATAATAAAAGTAGACTTTTACTAATAAATAAATTTAATTGGTTTCAAAGTGGCTGCCTTTTGCGACGATGCAAACACTTATTGAAATATTTAGTAATAGGCCACAAGTTTTTAACCTTTATTATATTGCATTCCCACCAAAGCGATTGTTTTAGAGAGTCTTAAACTTTTGTGTACAATGATTGTATACAGATTAAAGTAAACGATTGTAACAGAGCACACAAATGATTTCACACTGTTGTTTCTAGCTGGATCTTTACAGACCTTGCTTAACATTTAAAAATTACAAAGAAAAAAAAAAAAAAAAAAAAAAAAAAGAAAGAAAGAAAAGAAAAAAGAAACTAAAAAATATATTATAAAAGATTTTATAACTGAAGTAGTAGACAAAAAGAAAGGAACACACAAATTAAAACGAAATTAGTTATACGAAATTAGTCTATTTTATGATGTCTGATTTTTTTTTTTTTTGCAACACCCCGTAGAGATGAATATTTTAACCAGTTTCCTTATATTTTAACCAGTTTCCTTTTTTTTAAAAGATAATTTTAATGCATCGCATAAAAAGTTTAGTCAATAATTATGAAATTAATAGGATAATAGCAAAAAAATGTATATAAACTAAAAAAAAATATTTATAGTATTCAAAAGTAAATATTCTTTTAATAAAAAATGACTAAATGTGTATGCAAAATAATTCTTTTGAGAAAATTATGGTTAAAATAATAACAAAAATTATTATTAATAATTATAGAATGAAGAAAATTTTGAAGGTATTTAAATAAAAAAAATAGAATAAAATTAGGTTTTCAGATATTAAACTTCTAAACTGATTAATTTAAATTTTACTGTTTGAAGATGGGTTTATCTTTCTATATTTATAGCTTTTAAACCATTAAGGCCTATGTAACCCATGTAGGCAAAATAAAGTTTTTCAAAATATGTAAGGAATAAGTTTGAACAAAATAAATAAATAAAAAAACTAGGGGATAAATAATAAATTTTTGTAAAATTGCATATTTTTCAACAACACTTTATAAAGAAACTAAGTTTTTCATGATTTGTTGACTTATAGTTTAATTATAGTTAAATTTATATTATTGATATATTCTACAAGACTATGTCTGATCAAGACTACAGACAAGACTATGTCTGACTACAAGACTATGACTAGATCTGCAATTAAAAATGGGAAACAGATTAATAATGAAATAAGCTTAACACTAAACATACCAATAAAAAATTGGTTATGGTATGTTGTGTCATATTGTATTGTAAATTGTCGGTAGGTTTAGGTTTAAGACGATTTTCAACCTTTTTTTATGGACATTTTTGCTTACACAGTAGAAGCTTAAAAGAGTTATTTTAGAGTATAACAAAATAAATTTATATTACAAATTTAAGGCAACTTATAAAATTATAATTGATTTCTTAACATATTTCGAGGATGTTATAAAAAAAGGAAATTATAACAAAAATAAAATACTTATAATTAAAAAAAATTTTAAGATACAAAACATATGACTTTATATGTTCAATATAACAAGCATTTAAAATAAATTAATAAAACATAAAATTCTATTTTTGAATTTTCAAGTAAAAAAAAATTAACTTGTATTTTTCAACAAGTTAAAAAGTGGAAGTTTTATTTTTATTACTTAAGTAACTTTAACTTTTTTAAGAAATTTGTATGTAATTTTTGTTTTATTTAAAATTTTTGTATTATTAACTTATTTAAATTGTACCGAATAGAAAGTATTTCAAAATAGAAATATTGTAATTAAACACAGACGATTTAAAAAAACTTGATTTGTACTCAAAACCTATAAAAAAAAATTTAACATTTTTTTAACTTCAACATAGACTATTACAGTAGAAATAACATAAAACAAAGCAATCAGAACAAGTTTTAAGTATCAAAAGTAAAACATGAAAAAAGTATTTTGAGAAATAAACAATATGCTTCAAATATTACAAAGTTTTATAAGCAGATTGTATAAATTATTGTAATTTTTTAAAATATAAACATGCATGAAAATAATTTTTTAAAATTTAAACATGCATTAAAATTAAGCATGGCAATAAAATCCCTAAAAATTATTTTGTAAAAACTGCATGCAAAATTAGCACTACTACTTTTCTTTCTTTAAAATATAACAAAAAAGATGCAACAATTTTTCATTGTAGGTAACAAGTTTAATATATTTTGTTAAATGATTCTAAATAGCATACCTTTATGGAGGATACAATTAAAAAATTTAAATATATTAGAAATACTACCCACACATATAACATGATAAATTAGAATAAAATTTTATTGCTTACAAAGGCCTTAGTGTATATTTAATTTAATTAACACTACCATGGATCTAAAATATTATTTCATCAACTTAAATATTAAATAAAAATTATCTGTCTCAATTTTTCATGCAAATAAATTTATAAAAAAATTTCATTCCCAGTATATTTATTTGTCATAAATTTATTAGTATCTGCAAATATTCAAATTTTTTGGGGGGAATTACTTGTATTTTGATGAAATTTGGCCCAAATATACTGCCAATTATATGAGGTTAATTCAAAATACTTAACTGCAAAAGAAAATGAGTAAAATAAATAACTATTACTAATTCATATCAGATAATTTTTAAATAGAATTTATTCCAGAAATTTTAAATAAAAATTTTGAATACATATATTTTATGCACATTAATATTTTATTTATCAAATGTTAAAGAAGCTAATATATTTAACAGGATAAGGAAGTAATGAATTGATTTAGTAAATAAATACTTCAATTACACATATTTCAAACCTGTTATGAACATGTTTTCCAATTATGAATTTATATTTTCTAGAAAATCTCTTTTGTTTAAATTATTTACATTAGTTTGTCAACAACTTAAAAAAATTTCTTATGCAAGGTTCATGAAAACTGGTTTTCTCTAAAAGTAATTAGTAACTCAACAACTACATTTTTATTTAAAAAAAAGTCTTCATTGATTTTTAGAACTATCTTTGTATGAAGAACATTTTGACATGTTTGTATCATTAAAAAAAAATATTTGGAAAAGAAAAAAAGAACATTAACTTTTGTTCACTAAGGAGTAAATTACTCTTTAAATGATAATATTAAAATATTGTTTTCTAATTTTCAATTACAAAATATTTATATAATAGCAATGAAAAGTATAATACCTATACAAAACACTTTTTAGGTTAAAATTATTCTCCAGCAATTTATTTTGAAAATTTATTTTTTTTTAGAGAAAATGCAAATTTAAAATTCACCTGTACATTATCCTTAAATAAATACATCAAAAAGGAGAAACAAACAGTAACAACGGAAGGAAATTAAATTTTTATTGACTATAGCAATTAACTTCCTACTTAAATGAAAGAAATTAGTAATGTAAATCAATGATTAGTGAAGTAAATAAAGGAAACATACTTGCCATGCCAGCGCTATATTTTTTCCAAGTTGGAAACCTTTTTCTTGCCAAGATTCTGGGTGTCCTGCTAGCTCTAATGTAGATTTGCAGCTATTGGCAACAAGGCTGCCCATCGCTAAACAGTTTTTCTCTTCCCACGTGGCTAAAGTCATCTCTTTAACAGGTAAAGGATGTCCCTGTTTGTCATGTTCACCAAGAAATTCCGCTTGCATGAAGTCGGCAATGGATTTTGACACATGGTCAACCACCTAATGAAAAAACTAGTTAAGTGAATGTCTTGAAATGAGCAGACTTATTGATTTATTACTAAGTAGACTATAACATATCAAATAATAGTCTGTTTAAATACCTTCCGGTTTCAACAATTTAAAACCAATTCTATGTACATTTTATTTTATAACCATAGTTAAACAGCCAACCCAATTTTGAATTTATGACTACCATTGTTGAACCCAATCCAGAAGACAAGGGAACTCCCGGATCAAATATTGGGAGAAATTTGCCTTCAAGGAGGACTTTTTTGATGAACCCATTGATGGACATATTTTATCCATTTGCATTACAAAGAGGAAAATCACGAAAACGGCCTATGGTTAGTCTGACGGCAAGGGGACTTCCATGATCCATCCACCACTAAGGATATTTTTACGTCAACACTGTGGGCGGTACGGACCAGGTATGGAATTCGTATCGATTCTAACCAACTCCTCCTTGAAGAGAGAAAACCTCAGCATGGATCAATTTAGAAGTCCAACGCAACGAACTTAAACTGTCTAGCGGCAGAAAAATAAGAAAGATGTCCCTACCTTCTGGCTACTAAGCTGTGCAGTGGGGGGAAATATGAAAGAAGTCAGTACACTCGGACTACTAAAGCATCGAATTTCTAGTTTATGGTAACCCGTGCTGAGGCCTTCTCTAGGATCTAATCTTCAAACCCAAGTCAATTTATTGGGAGGCTAGCGCTCTATCTCCTGAGCCACCACGGATGAATTCTTTTTACTTTTTAAATTTATATAACATATCAAATTCTCTATTATTCAACAGAGAAAATTTTTACACAATTAAAATAACTCACACAATTAAAATAAATTAAAATAATACAATGTCAAAGTGTATAAGATAAAAACACTTTTATGCATTTATGATATCAGTCTCAAATTGTTCTTTCTCCCAATAGACTTAAAATATATTTTAAACTATGAAAGAAAAAAAAAAAAAAAACCTTGGATTATAGGGCCTAAACAAGTAGAAGTTATAAAAAAAAAACTTCACTCAAACAAATTCATATTATTCACATAAATTCATGCAATTTGAAAACTATGGTTTTGAAACTACATGCTACCACAAAGGGTGGATTTAACTAAAGAAAAAAAATGCATTAAATTGTCATTGAAATTTTTTAAATTTATAGTTAAGAATAAGGATGTAACAAACAGTGCTTTGGCCAAATAGCATTTTTTTTAAAAACTAATTTTAAATATTTTTTTTTTTTTATATAAACATAAGCTTAGTCATTATTGAAAAAATAATTAAACTTAGCTATTGTTGGTATGTGATAAAGGGAAAAAATATAATAGAAATATTTAAGATAATAAATATAATTAGAAAGATTTAAGATAAATAAAAAACTGATTAACAGTTATTAAAAAAGTTGTAATGTTGAAAGAAAAAAAATAGGAACAGAAAAAAAAAAAAAAAAATCCTCTTAAAACAAAACTTTAATGCTAAAAATAATATTTTATGGATAAAGTATAAAAAAAAAAAAAACAAGATAAAAGAGATATAGTTCATCAGAAACGCTTTTAAAAATAACGCAAGATCATAAACGCCCATAAAAAAAACAGATTGTATTCAAAAGCAAATCAGAAAAAAATTATCATAATTTTTGAAAGAAAATTTTAGAGCTAAACATCTGTTTTCCAATTACTGTATTTTCAAGAAAAAGTGAAGAAAAAAGAATTTAGTCTAATAGAAATTTTCTTAATTGCCTTGTCACACACACACACACAAAAAAACATCTATGAAAACAGAAGATCAAATATGTATAGTTTATCTTTTAGAGTTTGATAGAAACGATAGTTTGATCTAATAGGAAAAATTTCGTCAACTTACAGATTTAGAGCTTAGTCATGCATAATCATTGAATTTATTAGTCAGATGGACAATTCATAAATTTTTTTTTCTAAAATTAAAAAATCTATATTTTTTAAATTTTCTTACCTTACAATTTTTTAGATTTGCTAACCCTTTACACGCATTTGCTAGGAGATAATCACCACTTAAAATCGAAATCTTATTACCAAACTGCAAATCATGCAGCATATTTTCATCGGGAATATTTGTAGGAGACAAATTCAATATTCCTTTATGAATAAGATGAGCAGTATAAATCATTTCTGTAAGTTCAGCAAGCGTCTGTTGCCTTTCTGTAACACCTGAGGTAATAGCAGAATCAATGTCTGAACATGTTTCAGTATGTCCAGCAGCTTTAGATAACAGCAACACAATCAAACCCCTGGTTTGCATATTCGTACGACCATGATACACAATTCTCCTGGGAAAAATATAAAAAAAAACAGGATTTAGATTTTTTCATCACATATCAAGTTATATAAGAAAAAAGTTTTTTTTGGTAACAAACAGTTCCCATTTATAGAACTATGTTACAACTATGGTTAAACCTTAATTACAATACACAGGTACACAAGATTAAATTGTGTGTCTGAATACAATTACATCAATAAGCAATAAAATAACTCTGTATATTAAAAAATTGCTGCAGATTATTTTTTTAAAAACATGCTGTTACATTTTGCTATGATGCATGAAAAGTATAAGACACAGAAACTTGAAATTACTAGGATGTGTAGAAAAGTGTACATGAATTATGATTTAATAAAAAAAAATTAACATTGGATAATTTGTTCAAGAATTATTAACAGTTAAACTTGTTGGGGAAAATACCGTTGGGGCCGATTTACAGGTCGCAAGAATGCAAATAGAGTTTAAAATTGGCATCTGAAAAAGTTACATTTGTTTATAAGCTTTACACAATTTCTTTAAAATTTGTTCAAACATCATTAGGTGCTTTTTGGGTAAATTGTTTCTTACTTTTTTTTCCTTCCATTTATATTTCATTTTGCTTTGCTGCTCTAAATTTATAAGACTTAGAAACTTGAAATTATGAAGGTGTGTAGAAAAACATATAAGGAGTTACCATTAACATATAAAAAATTACGATTCGATTATCAGTTTAGGAATATCTGTTAAACCCTTAGTAAAAAAAAAAAAAAAAAAACATGTATGTCAATCTACTGTCTGTTGAAATGCAACTACGGAGTTAAAGTTTAATGCGCTGATAGGACCATTTTACATTATAATTTTAACAAAAGTTGTTTTTTTTTTAGAAATTCCTATTCGTTTGAAAGTTAATATAAATTTCAATGCTTTTTTGTGATCCCCCCAGCTGTTTTGCTATAAATATTAACAATTTATTAATTGTTGAAGAAAATTTATTTTTCCACCATGAAATCTTTATTTCATAAACTGTCTCCCAAGAAATGACAATCAAAAGTAACAAAAAAATAAATAAACTAAAGGAAAAAAAAGAGATTACATGTTACCAGTTATAAATCTTAAGTTTTGTAGTGAAATAAAAATTAAAAAAAAAAAAGCGATAAGATTTCCCATTTGAACTCTTTCGTCAACGAGTAAAATTACTTCTTTATTTCTTCTTACAGTGTCACATATTCTGTGTTCTTAAGATTAAACTTTTTAAAAAAAGTTTAAATGAATTTTCTAAATCTAGAGGATTGTTCATTTCATTTTGATTTTATGTAGACAAAATGTTCTAACATAAAGCTATTTATTTGTTTTTGTGGAAAATATTGATGTTTAAGAAGAAATAAACAATGATGAAAGAGAATCAATTAAAGGGGTTTGCAAGTGGAGTGAGCAGAGGACGAACACTCTAAGTAATAAAAAACATCAGAAAAAAGATAGTTTATAACAAAACAAAGTAATCCTCATTGGAACATTTGTAATTCAAACTAATATAGATTCTTATAAATGAAGCAATTAAATGATGGCTTTTAAACACATTTCCATCTATCCTAATATTTATAAGCCATGCAATTTGATGCATATTCAAATCACTGCAAATTATGTTTGGAGTGATTTGAATATGAATCAAGTCACTTTTTATATATTATAGCTCCCATTTGTGTTATTAGTAACTTTAACATCAAGATCCATATGAGTTGTGAGCTTAACAATATGATTCACATTCTAAATTTTCCCAAAGCTTAATTACAGTTAAAGAAAACAAACACATGACACTTTTAAGATTTTTGGAATTTTAAAGAAAGTTTCCAGCACACTTAAAATTTTTTACCGAAATAAACAATGATACATAGTCAACTTACGCTTTTCCCAACTTTAATATTATTAATTTATTAAGATAAACAATATATCGATTGCATTAAACATAAATTAGGCAAATGTATATATATTTTCTTTATTGAAATAAGGCTCAATTATTAACATATAATAACAAAGAAATAGTATTTTTTGCACTTGATAAAGAAATAGTATTTTTTGCACTTGATAAAGAATTGCAGGAAAAAGCAAAGGAAAAAAAACAAAAACAATATGCATACATAGTTAAATGTTTTCAAAACTTTAAAATGTCCTAGAATTCTTATCTCATGGCAAATGTTATTGCTCTTTTATGATTGTTTTCAGCAAACTGTATATTTTTCTTCAACTTAATAATTGCATTTAAAGATACTATAAAAATAAAATTGTACAATAATATAATAAAAATGCTGAAAAGAACTCTTAAGTTTAAAAATACCTTGTAAATTAAAAACATGTACCTCCAGTAAAAATACAATGTAACATAGATATTTACAATAAAAATACTTTATATAAACAAAATTTTAAGTAAAAATACACTATAATATTGATATTTGAGGTAAAAATACACTACATTAAACATATTTTCAGTAAAATACACTGTATCAATAATATTTGAGGTAAAAATACACTAGATTAAGGAAATTTGTATGATTTTTATTTTTCTTAGTAGTTTGATTACTCACTTAGCTGTTCTTAAAATAGGATGATTTGTGCCCATTAATTTACGAAGATGCATGGCCACAGTATTAAATTCCTCACTTAGTAAACATTTTAAACTGAAAAAAGATGTGGGATAACCAACTATTTTTTCAGCGTCAGATACAGCTCTATTCCAATCGGCAGTTTTAGTATTCGGGGACCAAATTTCAGGTCCTGAAGTAAGCACAGACATTTTAGAACTAAAAACTCTTTGGGAGACTTTAAATTCTTTACAAAATGCAGTATTTTTTGAGCAAAACAAAACTGAGCGCAGTTTACGAGATAACATATTTGCGATTTGAAGCTCACACTCGAAAGGACGGAATCAAAATAAATAAGGAGTAAAGGTCAACTATCTTAAATAAAAATGCTTCAGAAAACTTCAAGGTGAATGACACGTCTTGACCCGATTCACCTGATGATTCCTAAAAACACCTCATGACATATAGCCGGAAGATATGCGTTGACCCACATTGTTTTTTTCAAGAGTCCGATTTTATTAACTGGAATACGTGGTCAGTATGAGTTCGCTTCGTAAATAGTATACATATTGAAAAGAAAAATAACTTTGCGGCAGTACATCAGGATCGTAGAATACAGATTCAAGTTAATTTAGGCAATATCTTAAAATTATATAAGCTAATTCAACAGAATAAACAAATCAAAAAGAGAACCAAATCAGTTCTCGTTGATTGATTGATATCGACATATAAGAAGTCTTTGAGGAAGTTATATTTTAGCTTTTAGCTTTAATAGTTTTTTAAGCTAAATTTTCACTATTTGGTGGTTGACTGAAAGTAAACATCCCGCAGAGTACTGATCTTTAAGACACGATTCCCAGCGGATCACCGACGTCCAGCATCACTGGCTGCGGTCAGTGTGCGGGTGGAAGACCACTTGGATCAGTCTGCCTAGGGACCGAGGGTGTGCGGTATTGGTCCTCGTTAAACTGTTGTACCGTAAAGTGCACAATTTTGCTTGCAGGTCGTCGGGCTACTGAAGCGGGGGTGCCATCCCCTTCGCAGAGGATCAAAATGGTGATGGCATGTCTTCGGATCATCCTCAGGGATGTTTCCCAGACCGTCGCCAATATCCTATTGTGCAGCTCTAGTGCGACGCAAATGAACTACAATAACAACAACAACGACGACGACTGAAAGTAAACAATAACAAGCTTCCTAATACCGAAAATAATTTAGAAAACTTTCAGTGTATCCCTCCGCTTGCGAGGTGCTGTGTGAACAGACTTAATATTCTAGGAAGTTTTATTATTATGATTTGTATTTAAATTTGTGCGTAAATTTTACCACGAATGCGGGTTAGTTTCATCGAAAAAGTCCACCACGAGGGCAAAATTTCTCCCAATACTTGATCTTGGAGTTCCCTTGTCTTCTGGATTGGGCTCAAAATTACAAGACTACAGAATTGAACATTACTAGTCCTAAACCCAAAAAATTGGGTCGGCAATAATCTCAACATATCGGTTACAAAATAAAACCATCCGTAGGATAACATCTAATAACCTAAAAATCTATAAATATGTGCATTTAGAAATGTACAAATTCTTGGATAAGGTTAAAATAAATCAAACTGTTACATATTGTAGCTGTCCCAACATCTTTTAAATGGAAGCGTAAAGGTAGTGGGTTCTAACCCCACAGCAACCCTGGAAGTATTCAATTATTTATATATATTTTTTATATTCATTTTTTATAGTTACACATACTCAAATTTGCGACTTGTGCACTCATTGAAGGCTTGTATGACCACGTGGTTCAGTCTGCGAAGAGGCTGAGGGTGCACTGTATTGGACCTCGTTAAACTGTTCTTTAAAATTTAAACGTGTATATACTACAATTACGTGAATATCTGTGTGGTATTTTGCGGTAAAAAGGGTCCCTCAGTGGACTAATCGTAAAGACACGGTTCCTTGTAGAACACCGAAGTCTACCATCAGTGGCTGCGGTCACTAAGCTGGTGGGTGACCACTTTGATTAGTCAATGCAGGGACTGAGGGTACACGGTATCAGTCCTCGTTAAACTGTTCTACCGTAAAATGCTCGACTTCGCGCGCAGATCGTCGGGCCACCAAATAAGGGTAGCCTTCTCCTCTGTAAAGGATAAAATTTGCGATGGCATGTCTTCGAATCATCCTCAGGAACGTTTAAAAGACAGTCCCCAGTAGCCCATTGTGCAGCTCTAGTGCGACGTAAATAAAGTACCTACCTGTGGTTAAAAGGAAAAATGAAATTTGTATGAATGAAACTGAAACATATCCATGGGAGAAATCATTATAATATAACATGAATGTGACTTTGCCTGTAGTATGCGGAATATTTACTATGAAATAAGAAGTTCCCACAACTAGTGGAGAAGCCGTCATTTCATTTTATTGGAGGAGGTAAGAATTTAAACACTGGTTTATAATAAAATCATTATTAGTGCATAGTTGCGTATTTAGTCAACGAAATATGATCTAATATGTTAATGAATAAAGACTAATAAACAAGTTCTTGGTGCCGTTTAGTTCTATCCTCACGTATATACTAAACTCAAGAAACAATGCCACACGCAAAAACATAAAAGTAGAAAAATTCTTCACAAAAATGAAATAACAAAACATTACATTTAAGGGTCGCAAATTATAATAAAGCTGAAAAAAAAAAAAAAAGAAATTAAAAACCAAAATAATATTGACTGAACGTGAACTGAATTAATATTGAAATCAATTACTGAATTGGGCAAGCCAGAAAAAGCTGAATTGCCGGTTGAAAATTGGAGTTTTCTTTTCTTCTAATAATTGCCTTTCGTCGCCATTCTATTTCCTCCTGCATTTAAATTGGTTTTGATATTTTCAATCATGTTTCCAAAGTTTTAATTCGTTAGATTCTCATAAATTTTAGTTCTTTACTGGGCTTAATAATAAATTTCGATCACCCCATTGGCGATCAAAATGGGCTACAGTAGGCGCAGAGCAGAACTCTATGGTAACATTTCATACTGTCACCATTAGCGTGAGGATAGTTATAGGAGAGGAAGTACGTTTTAGTTTCTGTCTCGATTTCCAAATAAATTAAAAAAAAAAAAAAAATGGTAAGGAAGCTATATGAAACTCAAAACTACGTTAAATATAGCTCTTGAAGAAAGTGTCGTGGAGATTTTTTTCCTTTATTTATTTATTATTATTTTTTTATCCTGGATAAAGATTTTATCCTTTAACACGGTAGTTAAGGTATCGCTCAGACATTTATGGGGCCCAAGTTCAATTACAGAACAGCCAATTTTTTATACTAATAAAGCTCGGCTTGTGCATATTTTGAAAAATATGTATGATGCCATTTGTACCCATTTTTTGAAAATGAAGAGCAAGAAAAATAGAGAAAGGTAAAAGATTTTTATACCAATTCGTAATTTACTTCAGGTGCTAAGACGAAATATTCTCTGTCTTTATTAATACTTGACATCCTTAAAGCAAAACAGCCAATCATATTTTAGTGTTAAAGTAAAACAAATAACAGAACGATTAGAAAGGAGTCTTATAAATTCAATTAAAAATATTGAACGAAAACGATTAACTCCTTGTCCACCTACATCAGTTAAGAATTTCACCGCAGTGGGGAGCTATAACCATTTGATAAGAAAGTGTTAACATTTTGGGGGAACTTTAAAGTAAAAATTCTTTGTATTTTTCTCTGTAGAGTGGAAACCTTAAGAGGACGTCATACTAAGTGAGAAACTTTTCGTCGCAAATTCGCTTTTTACTTTCATTACTAATTTAAAAGAAAGAAAAGGTTAGTTTAGGTAAACCTAGAGTAAGCCATTAAGTTTCAGTTCCTGAAAAAAATCTTTTAACGTATCAAAATGCAAACAAATTATTATTAGAAAACTTCTACATTGCGTAATCCTAAGCTCTCTTCTTATAATTATCATCATTTTGATGTTTTAAAAATTTCTTTTCAGTATTTGAGCTCACTTTTTCTATATTTTAAATTAGTTATGGAAATGAAAGAGAATTTGCGGAGAAAAGTTTCTCTTGAGGTATGGAGTCCTCTTACCGAGGATGCACGGTATCGGTCCTCGTTAACTGTTCTACCGTAAAGTGCTCGACTTCGCGCGCAGGTCAACGGGATACCCTGCAGAGGATCGAAATTGCGATGGCATGTTTTTGGATCATCCTCTGGCATGTTTCCCAGCCTATTGTGCAGCTCTAGCACGATGTAAATAAAGTACCTACCTATAGTTTGTCTAAAGTAAGAACTCCCATAACCATTCGTCCTAACCCGTGGCGGTGACTACGGTAACGAAGCATAACTATTGAAAATAGGGGTGTGGGGTGTTTGTTTAGGACAGATTTTGGCCATAGCAACAAACGGCCTCTGACTTTGTGGCGGGGGAAGTTCTTACCGTAGACAAACTATACCTTATCGTAGATCGATGGCTCAAGGGAAAGGGAGTTCACCTTCCAATGAGGTGAACCGGGGTTCGGTCCTGGCAATGGCTGGCTGATACAAATTCAGCAAATGCGAGTTAGTTCCATCAAAAAGTCCTCCACGAAGGCAAATTTCTCCCAATACTTGATCCAGGAGTTTCCTTGTCCTCTGGATTGGGTTCAAAATTACAAGGCTACGGAGTTGAACACAAGTAGTCGTAAACCCAAAAATTGGGTCGGTTGTTCAACGACGGTCATAAAATGATATAAAATATAATATATCACGACGTCCTTCCTTAACACCATATTTAATCACAAATACTTATGAACTTTCCAATATCAATTGTTTTTTTGAATTGCAACAAAAAAGTTACAGGGTTCGTTCCGCAAAATCGCTAAAAAAAATTGATCTCTTGGAATTAATTTCGCACGTTCACAAAGCATATGCATTTCAAAATGCTTAACAGATGTAACGAGCGAAAAAAATAAACGAAATGATTTTTGATCTAATGATCAAATTTTCAAGCGTTAAGATTCAATTCTAATAGTTCGGAGTAGGGGACTTCAAATAAGCTAATTAATTATCGCTGTCAATATTTTATGTTACGAATTTGGACACAAAAAACGTACTCTCTCTAAATAAACATGCCTTTTATTCAACGAATTTGGATTTCTGTCCGCCAAAATATAGAGTGCAGCCGCAGACTGGGGAATAGGGTTCCAATAGTTTGGTTAGGAGAGCGGTTCAAAGTTTGAACCACTCAATATAATTTTTTTCTTTTGCGTATTTCGTCATATCTCTCGAAATTTTTAAGCGAATTAAAACATTTTAGCACACGATTATAAAATTTGTTTATCCGAAGATAATTCCATGCAAAAAGTGACTTTCAGTAAATATTTTTTTATTTATTATTTTATATCAAAATGGTCAAAAAATTTTAGAATACTAAAGTACAAAATTTTTTACATCATTTTAAATACTGTAATTTTATTTGGTCAAATACGAAATTTGAACTAAATCGGTCGAATAGCTTCAGGGAAATTCAATTTTAAAATATCTGAATTTTTTAAAATTCAATTTCTCGTTAAATATTAGACCAATTTCGGCACAATTTTTTCACATTACATTACATTATTTTAAATTATGTAAAAATTTTTATACCTTACAATTCAAAAAGCTTTAAACTATTATGAAATGTAATAACAATGAATAATTATCAAAAATTATTTTTTGCATGGAATTATCTCAGGATAAAGGAATTTTATAATTGTGTTCAAAAATTTTTCAATCTGCTTATAACATTCTTGATATATACAAAATACGAAAAAAGGAAAATTATCATTAAGGGGTTCTAACTGTTAGGACCATAATCCAAATCCGTTTAAAAAATGAAATGCTTATCCAGAGAAATTGTTGTGCCTGATTTCGTAATTTGAAATATCGTCTGCACTAACTAATTAGCTTATTTGAGATCACCTTTCCGAACATTTGAGATTGAGATGTAAAAATTCGAATATTAGATCAAAAGTTATTCAGGGTGTTTCTTTATTTTTACTCGCTGCTTATTTTAAGCATTATTACGCCGTAAAATCGAAAAAAATTTTTTTTTCTATCGATCACACTATATTATGATTCTCTAAATTTGTAAATAAGTAAAAATAACAAAGAAAATAGAGTGAATATTTAAAAGAACTTATTTAATATTTTTTATTAATATATACAAATACATTGGTATAAATTTCAGAAACAGTCAATTTGTAATACCAGGCGTTGTAAAGTTTTTCACTCCCTTGTATCTTTAGTCAAATAAACGTCATGAACTTAATGTAAACGTCCCTGAATGTCTTTAGGCAGCTTATCTAGGAAAAAAAATTAACTTTATTTTTAAACACAGACAACAATTATTGAATTACTGTCTGGCAATTACGAAGTAAGGCTTTGATCTCACTAAAAGCAAGGCAATTGAGTGCTCATCTCGTGATTGCTAGACTATAATTATTTTATTAAACAATGAATTTTATGCATTTTTGGTGAGAATTGTAGAGGTCCCAGAAATAAAAATCGATTAACTCGCTTAAAAGTATTTACAATACAAAAATAATTTTTTTTAGTTATAAAAATTATCTGATTGAACTAAAATCGTTTTTATTTTAAATTGAAATAGGTTATCTGCTCAGTATTACTACCTGTGTAATTGATTCTTCTATCTTTGTGCATATGATTGAGAACGTATCCCGTGATTGCTAGACTATAGTTGTTTTATCAAACAGTTTATTGTATACATTTTCAGCGAACAGTGCAGATTTCTCAGAATTTAACATCAATTAATTCGCTCATATATTATTATATAAATATTTTCAATACAAGATTTTAACTATTTTTATTTATAAAAAAATATCTGATTCAAATCCAATCGTTTTTATTTTAATTTGAAAAATGCTCAGTATTTTACTTCTTGTGTAATTGTACTTGATTCTTGTATCTTTGCGCGTGCGATTGAGACCTCATTTCATGATTGCGAGGCTATAATTGTTTTATTAAACAGTTAATTGTATACATTTTCAGTGATTTTTAAATTCCTCATTGATACATTTTCAAATTTACCAGAATTAAGCATTGATTAATTCGCTTAAAACTATTTGCAATTAAAAATTTAAATTTTTTTTATTTACAAAAAATATTTATCTGATTCAATCACAATCACTTTTATTGAAATTGCTCAGTTTTGCACTTGTACCAGTTTTTTGCACTAACCTTTTACACAATAATCTTCTCAACAGTTTTAAATGATGTGCCGAAATTCCACTCGCTATGGAAGATACGTTATCAAGACGATCATCAACTGTTGATTTCGCTCATTTAAACCTCATTTTATGAACACATTCCTATAAAATAAAAATAATAAGTTATAAATAAAGTGTTGCTTTAAAACACTCCAACCATAAAAATATAACCAATTAAACCTGTTATTGAATATTAGTTCACGAAAGAATTACTTCTCAAAATTTTAATTGCAATAAACTCTTTGGTAAAAAATGTTCTTCACGCTTCTACAACACATTGCGCCTCCCCCAAACATTTACTATCAATCACTAATGCTAATAATTGTTAACCAACACAACATTCATTATTACATTCAATCATTTTGTTTGTCGTTTTTAGGCAGAGTTCTTGTTTTTCAGTGGCGCCATCTATGGCCAAGAATTTTACTTCTGCCACACCATTCACACAACCACAAACCCGTTTATAGGGAGGGTCACATTCACACACACACAAAGGAGAAAGGACATAGAACACAGAGAGAGAGAGAGAGAAAGAAACATCCATGCCTTGCCCGGGACTCGAACCCAGAACCTGCCCCCTACACAGGCCGGTCGACACATTCAATCATAACAACCTTTTTAAAAAATTATTACTTTGCCGACGTGATGATCCCTAGAAAGTGTACAAGGCTTTCACGGCAACAAAATAATGTCTTGTATTAATGCATTAGGAATGCCCTTTATTTTTTTTCTTTTTCATTTTGATGTTCGTTTGATAATTTTTCAGGTAATTGGGCACCTGCAAGCGATGTCAGGCGTGGGCGGCAAGTCCAATTGGCTGCTGAATTGTGGCATTGGTTATGTCACAATTCAGCAGCAAATCAGTTTCGACACTGACGCGTGACGTCGTTTGTAGGTACCCAATTAAATCTGATCCAAAATGATTTGTATGATTTACTACATTACATTCATTCACTGCTTCTAAACACTGCTATAAAGTCATAAAAGTCTTTGGAATACAGCCCCCCCCCCCCCCAACTAAAGTCTCAATATTGATTTAATTAACTGCTTTTTTCATTTTGGTTCTTGCGTTCATTATTTAATAAGGATAACTTTTTATTTTATACTTGAAGCCTTTGTTATTTTTTACTGAGTACTAAAAGAATTTCATTAAAAACAACTAAAATTTTAGTAACATTCGAATAAATTGAAATTTCCGAGAAAAAAAAAGTTTATTCATAAGAAAAATGGCCCATTAAGCAGGCTAAATTTCAATTCTGTAGTTGCAGGTTTGAAACCTACAGATCCGCCAGCATGGTGTTTTTAACAAACACTTAATAATTAGCTAACTAAGTAACGAATCTTAAATTTTTTAATACTATCGTACTCTCTGTACATTTTTTTCCCTACATTTTTTGCACATCAAAACAAATTGTAACGTAAAGTTGAACACCCAAAACAACGGCGGCACTAGCGATTATTTTATGACGAGAGATATTGCACAAATATCGAATATTGTACAGCGAAATTGCAAATTGTATCGAATATTGTTCAATTCCGGTTCGAAATTCATATAAGATGCCAAGTTGAACTATATTATCATGCAAATTAGTAATTCTAGAGCATGATTACATTATAATATGGTTGAACATGGTAACCATTAAACAACTTACACCGAAGAGCCATTACATTATGACCACCCTGCTAATAACATGTAGGACCACCTTTAGCCCTTAAAACTGATAGCACCCGCCGTAGCATTGATTCCACAAGATGCTGATAGGTAGTCTGAGGTATCTGGTACCAAGCGATCACCAACTGGTCATGCAGTTCCCTCACATTGCGAGGGGGTAGCGTGGCAGCACGAATTTGGTTTTCTAAGTAGGACCACAAATGCTCTATTGGATTGAGGTCAGGTGAATTTGGAGGCCAAGACATGACTTGAAAGTCACTGGAATGTTCCTCAAACCAATCCATGACGATTCGACCCTTATGACATGGTGCATTGGAAGGTAAACACCTTCCCCGCAGGAAAAACTGTTGCCATGAATGGGTGAACCTGGTCTGCAACTATGTTCAAGTAGCTTACAGACGTCAGGGATTGTTCTATGAGGATTATGGGTCCTAATGTGCCCCATGAAAACATTGCCCACACCATACTACCATACATTACCACACCATACATTGTTATAGATGGAGGGTGGTCATAATGTAATGGCTCTTCGGTGTAGTAAAGATGCGATAAACATGATTAATATTAACTTTCTACATGGAACCAATTTTTCTGCTAATGTATCTTGAAAAATGATTTCACTCACATTTTTGGTAAGTACACTTTTTCAATCCTGAACCACCGTTTAGGATACATCATAGTTGACGTGTATGATTCACCATAAAGTGATTTTGATATGTATCAGCTGGTCCCTAAAGACCAACCTTATCATTAAGGCACTCTTAATAGGTAGTGATCACAATTCATCACAAAATGTAACATCTCCAGTTCCATGCGTCATCAAATGTAGCGGATCTCCGTCTAAAACTATGGAATCTATACATCCGTTGAATCCTTTGTAATAATCCTCAGGTAGTCCAATAGGAAGGCTGGAACATCCACCTATTTATTCATTTAACATATTAGTATCACGAAGGAAAATTGAATAAATTTTTAAAAATAGATTTAAATTTTTCATGGACTTTTATGTCGTTAACTCTTTGACGCTAAACTTTTATTGAACATACATATATTTTTCACTTTTTTCATTGTTTTCTATTAATTTAGTTCAAAATATTATTTAGCATTTTAACACACTGACGGTTCAGCACGTAATAAGTCGTATGTCAACCTGATGCAGTCTTCTCCGCATGGCAAAACCGGTTTTTACATGTACTTCCATTGAGAAATAATGTATGAGAAACATTCTCCTAATTTTGCCCTTTCGCTACACCGCCAGTAGGTTAATAATTTATGGTTATGAAATACAGCGATGTCTTTTACTTCGTAAAGGTAAAATCTTCCAAACACGGCTTACTTCCGAAGAAAAATTTTTCACATTTGTACATTTTTTTCTACAGTTATTTAGATCAGAAAGACAATTATTCATCATTGAAATTTAATTTACAAAATCAATGACTAATAAATTTTAGGATTTAAATGAAAAAAAAATTTTTTTAAGCTATTTTTTTTCTTGGGTTTCATGTTTTAGTACAAATATAACTTCGATAATTATACATATTTTTTTTAGTAATTATTAAATTATTTTTTTATAATTAAAAGATGCCAAAAAATATTTTACTTGTAATTTGAGAGACAGAAAAATGTGTAAAAAGGACACCGGTATCCCATTAACTAAGTACCCAGATACCTAATTCAATATGCAACACTTAAACATGTTTAGATGTTACAATTTAATTTTCTAATTTGGAAAATTTCTAATACGAGTTTAAAACATTATTATATAATAACAGTATTGAAAGTGCCACTCAATTTGATTTGAAAATGGAACAATAATCCCTTTGTATACATAAGGATAAACTAATTTGATTAGGCCTTTGCAATAAAGGAATTATGGGAAATAGGAAAAAATATTGAGTATTGTTCCAGAAATCAATCACTCCATTTAAGGAATGTTTTTTTATTCTGTCAATAAAAGTGTTTCTTTTTTTCAAAGATAGTTATAATAAGCAACAACAAGAATATCCTGCCTGGGTGATTAAGGAGAGAAATACAGAATAAATTTATTAAAATTTACATAAAAAACAACAGATTATTAAGAATCACCAAATATTTAGACACATAATACACAGATATATATTGAAACTTGTGCTTACACACAATATAATAACAGTATTGAAAGTTTAAGTGCCTATAAAGTAATCAGTATTGAAAGTTTTTAATATAGTGACTATATTTTTTTGTTATTATGAATAATAACAATAGGTCACTTTCGAGTATTAGACTGACGACCAAAAGGTTTTTTTTTAGGGTGTTTCAATTCAGAGTTAGTGTCGTTTTGTATCATCTTAATTTATTAAAAGACCAAGCGTAGTCTTTTATTAAAATCAAGCAAAAGTAGTGAACATTAAAAATTTTTCTAATCCTGATTAAAAAGTACAGCACATTTTTTGCAAATGTAATTTTTTTCTCGAAAAATTAAACTCATATGTTAAACCATATCATGCAAAATGATGACAATCTTTTATATACATATTAAAAACACTTGTGAACAATACGTCAAAAAGCAATGCGCAGGGAGGAAAACAGCGTTTTCAAAATCTGACGAATCATTATTGAGGTAATTCAAAAAAAGAGATAAAATAATATAATTTTTTTTTCTTTTTTAGAAAATTAAGTTTGAAGACTAATTCCTAAGGAAAACTGCACATTTTCAGTCTTATTAGATAAATATTCCGTTTTTTGAGGAATTCAATTCCTTGCTCCACTGTCAATATTCTGCGCAAATTTCTGTTTGATTTAACTGTCTTAAGAAACTTCAAATTAGAGAGATTAGAACTGAATAATTAGAAGCACATGCTGTGCGCATGAGAATAGTTTCAAAATAAAAGCAAAAGCTATATTTATGGCATAAATAAAACAAATCCTGCAACAGAACTTGAAACACTTACTGATAACAATGCCGCCGCTTATTACATTTGAAATGCTTTGACACATTACATCTGTCAATTGTTATTGAAATTTATTTTCTTTCGAAACAACTATGTTAAATGCCTTACTTTACCTTATTCTCGCTATCGATATTTCATAACCACTGCACTTAGAAGAACACATTTTTTCGAATGTACAATGGATAAAAAATGTTCCCACAATTGTTTACAACAATTAGTATTCAAACAATGCATTTCCAAAGTAACATATTTTATCGAATTCTTTTGAAAATAGGACATTTGTGAAATTAATCACCAAGCTATCAGTAAAAAAAAATTGAGTTCTAATGGCGTTGTGTCCCTGCCCCAGCCCATTACGCAACCTTTGAAAAAAATGTAGAAATACAATTTATAAAATGTATTCAAAAATATTTTTTTCATTGAATTAATATAACTTGAAACAAATGAATAATTCTACGAAGATCAGGCTTATCTGTTATTATTATACTACTGCATTCGTCTATAAAAAATTTTTATTTTATTTTATAACCGTCGTTGAACAGCCGACCCAACTTAATGGGTTTACGGCTACTAATGTTCAACTCCGTAGCCTTGTAATTTTGAACCCAATCCAGAAGACAAGGGAACTCCTGGATCGAGTATTGGGAGAAATTTGCCTTCGTGGAGGACTTTTTGATGGAGCTAACCCGCATTTGCGTTACATGGAGAGGAAGACCACGAGAACCTCCCACGGTTAGCCTGACGGCAAGGGGACTCTAACCCATGATCCGTCTACCACTGAGGATATTTCACGTCAGCACTGTGGACAGTGCAAGCCGGATGCGGAATTCGTATCGACTGGGATTCGAACCCGGTTCGCCTCATTGGAAGGCGAACGCTCTATCCCATGAGCCATCGCGGCTCCTATAAAAATAAAAAAAAATTAAACATTTCCCTCCTACCTTGCGTCCTGCAGTGGACTGATAGTAAAGACACTTTTCCCAGTAGAGCACCGAAGTCAAGCATCACCGCTTACGGTCGGTAAGCGGGTGGGTGACCACTTTGATCAGCCTGCGTAGGCACCCAAGGTGCGCAGTTTTAGTCTTCGTTAAACTGTTCTATCGTAATGTGCTCGACTTCGCGTGCAGGTCATCGGGCTACTAAAGCAGGGGAGTCATCCCCTCTGCAGAGGATCAAAATTGTGATGGCATGTCTTTGGATCATTCTCAGGGATGTTTCCCAGACCGTCGCCCGTAGCCCATTGTGCAGTTCTAGTGCGACGTAAATAAAGTACCTACCTACTTGCATTCCGTCTACAAGCTCATATATATATATATATATATATATACGTTTAAACTAACAAAAGCGTTATTGCTTTTGAACGGAAAAATAATTTACGGTACGGTATCGGTAGGTAAGTACTTTATTTACGTCGCACTACTGCTGCGCAATAGGCTTTTTGTGACGGTCTGGGAAACAGCCCTGAGTTTAACCCGAAGGCATGTCATCGCAATCTTGATCCTCTGCGGAGGGGATGGCTCCCCTGCTTTGGTAAGCCAAAGACCTGCGTGCGAAGTCGAGAACTTTACGGTAGAACAGTTTAACGAGGACCGATACCGCACACTCTCGGTCCCTACGCTGGCTAATCAAAGTGGTCAATCACCTACTTACCGACCGCAGCCAGTGATGCTTGACTTCGTTATTCTATTGGGAACTGTGTCTTTAAAATCAGTTCACTGCGCAACTTTAAAAGTTGAATGATATGATGTAAGTACGACGAGCTCTAGCACGAAGTACCTACTTATCTATATGCTGTTTACCTAGCCTCAATCATAAGCCTCGTTAATGGAAATATAGTGCTATAAGCTTACACAAAGAGCTTGTCGCACTGTTCTACAATACAAAAGAAATTAAAAATTTTTTTTTCTCCATTGATTTAAGAATTTTATATGAAAAATGAAGTCTGCTGAACAGGAAGAAATGAAGTTCGTTCGCAATTGTATCACTGCCATGCGAGAGAATAAGTGCTATTTTCATATTGTAATAAAATCTTAACTAACTCGCAACTTTATCTCTTTCTTTGGAAAGAGCTGCCTGTCATTGTTGAGTGATACTCACCTATCCAATATACTCCATCGGTGTTGAGTTCTGTGGCTCCAGGTTCTGAAGTGTTGCTGATGGGTGCATTATCGTCAATCGTCATCGTGCCACGTCTCATATTTCTAGACAAAGCAATAACGGATACCAAAAATTATTTTTTCAATCTTCACTGATTGATATAACAAAATATTTAGCGATTGTATGAAAAAAGATAAACGCACAGATAGGTAAAAATATTTCAAACAAAAAAGTTGTTATAAATGCCATTTGCCAATACCAGCAAAGCCTTGCTTCGGTAGAACCAAGCGAATTTATGCAGATATGTGCTCTTCTTGTTTTTCAACGGTGCCATCCAAGGACCGGGATATGACTTTGCCACACACATATGTCACAGCCTGTTTTACAGGGAGGACTCATTCGCACACCTTTCATCCATGCATGGATTGCAATTTTGACCTGAACCAGAGAACGATCAATCTAAAATTAAGTACCTTCAGAGGAATTGGTTTTTTATGGGAACTTGGAGGACTTTGTGACCACGACAGATTTACTGTGCACCAGTCCCCTTTTTATTCACGGAGAGTCATCGGTGGGCGGGATTTGAGCTCATGACATCTTGAACATGGTTCTAACGCCCAACAAGCCAAGCAACCAGAGCCTAAAATAAAAAAGTCTAAATGCTTAATGAAGGCCGGGATAGCCTGGTTGGTAGGGCACTGGGCCCATGTCCAAGTGGTAGTGGGTTCGATCCCCGTTGGCCGAAAACTCACCGTGTAGTAAATAGTGACTAATGCACGTTAAATCTGTCGAGTCGCAAAGTCCTCCATGTTCCCATAACAAATCATACCTCTGGGGGTATTGATTCAAAAGTTTCCTTGTCTTCTGAATTGGTTCAAAATTACAAGGCTACGGGGTTGAATATTAGTAGTCGTAAGCCCCAAATTGGGTCGGCTGTTCAAAGGGTTTATATAAAAGAAATACTCAATAAGTTTCTTTTTTAAAATATGAGACAGACATTGGATACATCTTTTATATTTAAATATATTTTATAATTTCTCATTATATTTTTATAAACTGATTATTAAGATGATTAAAACATTTTGGAAAAAAAAGGAAAAAAAAACAAAAACATTATACGTATTCAATTGCATAAAATTTTCGTAATGAAAATTCGAAATTTTGTAATCTCTTTTAAAAAGTTTTATGTACAAAGAAAAACATAAAATAAAATAGCTAAAATGAAATGAAATAAGCTTTTGCAAAGTGTATCAGTATGATACGTGTAGTGCAAATTATATCACACAATCACGAATAAAATTTTATTTGCAGTTCTTTTTTTTAATTCCCTTCAGGAACCGTGGTAGGTAGGATTCTCTAGGTACACATGCTCCAAGTTTATACGTACTAAAGCGTACGCATGCATATCAGTACGAGAGTACCGTATTGAGGTCATGTCCGTGTGATCTATTGCCGCTAGAGTCAGTAAGACTCATTTCATATGTGACACCGTGGACCGTGAAAGGAGAATAACGCGATCAAGTATAGTTTGTCTAAAGTAAGAACTCCCTTAGCCATTCATCTGGAGCCGTGGCGGTGACTATGGTAATGAGGTATAACTATTTCAAGTAGCGGTGTGGGGTCACTGTTGAGGACAGGTATTGGCAACTTTTTTTCCCGGTCTATTGTATTAGTTCTAGAGTGAAGAGAAGCTACCCTCCCTGAAATACGCTATTCTTGTTTCCATAGCAGCAGGCGGTCTCAGACTTTGTGGCGGGGGGAGTTCTTATCGTAGACAAACTATATGCGTAGTCACGGTCCTGAAGGGGTCAAAAACATTTTAAAACAAAGTATAACGGTCTCTGTGATAATTTCACGCGGTAGAATCACCCAAAGAAAATACCCAGTACCTTTCAATCAGAGCTGTATGCCATTTTAAATCGTCGATCCTGTGAGTACTTGTTATGATGAAGGGTTGTGTTTGCTTCCCAAGATTAAAACTCAACTGTAGATGACCTTTCGATATAGCTAAAGCGAGGTAGTCCCCCCGGATGGTCGCTCCTTTATTAGTCCAAATTAAAAGACCACTCGCATTTCCCGTTCGGAAAGTTAATTCTATGTTTGTTTCTCGTTGACCTTCCATTCTGAAATTAAAAAGCATAGGAATAATATAAACACACAATTATATTCTAAATATTTTATAATATAACTAAGAGTACAGCAAATTAAAAAGCAACATGCTTTATTATCCTTTACGAATCTACACCATATAAAATTTGGGGTTAATTTCTTCTTAAAAAGTTTTTATAGATGTAGTTGTGTTTAATTATGTCGCATTAGAGCTGCACAATAGGCTATTGGCGACGATCTGGGAAACATCCATGAGGATAATCCGAAAACGCGCCATCCCAATTTTTCATATTTTGCTGAGGGGATGGCTCCCCTGCTTTGATAGCATGATGACTTGCTCGCGTAGTCCAGCACTATATGGTACAAAGTCCAGCATTTTAACAAGCAACAGCATTTACCGCACACCCTTGGTTCCGTCGTAGCTTGATCAAAGTGGTCATCCACCCGCACACTGACCGCATCAGTGATGCTTGAATTCGGTGTTCAACTGGGAACCCTGTCATAAAGATCACTACAGTGTGGGACAAAAAAACTTTTATCCATAACAAATATGAAGATAAACGTAGTTTTCACGGCATGTTCTATTCGTAATCCAACTGTTGCATCTAATTTATTCGGCTAAAAATATGCGCGATTTTTTTCATGAGAATTTTTAAAAAGTGAGTTAGATTTTTTCAAATAATTCGATTGAATGCTGTTTTCATTCTTTGGTTGACCCTTAATGTATGATTTCGATAGTGACAATATATTTTTATGTGACTTTCATGTACTTACATTTCAATGTTAGGTTGTGCTTTGCTGAAAAGATTAATCATTTACATAATTAAATTAAAAACAAATTAACCACGCAAAGCTGTATCCTATTTCTTAACTTTACACTAATGTACTAATGTATGCGTGTGGCGATGTTTTGAATATATCTCGCCAATTGTGTGGCCCCCGCCAAACGTTCTCTCTCGCTAATTGTTTTGTTGTTTTTTGAGTGTGTGCTTTGTTTGTTGTTGTCTATCTCTCGAATCTCGAGTTCTGTGAGTTATAATTCTTGATAGTGCAAAATAAAAGAGAAGTTACAGTCCTAGAGTTGTGTCTGAACTTTAATGAGATATAATATATTACAATTCGAACCAGCGCAAAGATTATTCATTTGATCCGTTACGAGACGGAGATTTAATTTATGTGTGTAATATGGCGAACTTGTGAAAGCAGGTGTTCTTCGACCGAAGTTCTAAGTTTCGTTTTAAAAAGCTACAAGAGGTACGTTCGTTTTGCATTCTCTTTCCATTTGATGTTTTGGAGTTATTGTTTTTTGCCCTCAGTTTAAGTAGGGTTTGTGTTATTTTGTGTTAATTGAGTGTCTTTTAAACAAATAAAAATGTTTAAGGGTGCGCGTAAAAGCGATTTAAAATTGATTTGTTCGAAGATAGGCGTGGAATTTGACGAAAATGCTACAGTCTCTGACTTAATGGATGTCATTAAAAATAGTGATAAATATAAAAGTGACGCTACCTTAGTTTCGGATATCGCTAATTTAATTATTGAAGAAAGAAAAAGTGAAGAGGCTTCTATTGTTCAAATCGAAACATTGAAATTATAACGAATTCAAGCTGAATTAAAATTAGCGGAACTAAGGAAAGAATTGTTAAAAAATGTGGACGAATCTAAAAACGAAAAAATAGAATCATTGGATTCTCTAGTTAAAAGTGTTCGGGTTTTAACAGTTGAGATTCCTTCTAAGTCGGAAGACTGGGGACACTTTTTTACATCTTTAGAGAGAGCGTTTGAAATAAAAAGCGTACCAAAATTGTATCGAGCGGAAATTTTGTTAATCTTGTTGGGCGAACGCGCAAATAACATATTGACATATGTTCAGGGTAATGATATTTCGGATTACGAAAAATTAAAATCGATTGTTCTGAAGCAATATGAGCCTACTGCTCAAGTGTGCTTAGAAAATTTTCGAAAAGCAGTTAGACAAGCAAATGAGTCCCATACGCAATTTACTGCAAGGCTGACAATAGCTTGGGAATATTACTTAAAAATGAGAAATGTCAAGACTTTCGAGGAATTAAAACAGTTAATTATTTCGGATAAGCTTTTTTCAACATTAGACCGTGAAACTTCTATGCATATTAGCATAAAAATAGGGGAAGGCTGGATGTTGCCAACAGAAATGGCCCAAAATTGTGACGTGTTCTATCAGTCAAAAAACAAGCCTATAGGTGAAGTGTCAAATAACTTTAAGTGCTCTCGTTCTAATCAAAGAGGAACGAACGTTAGGTCATTTTTTTCGGGAATTAGAACAACTGGGAATAAGGATTTTAAATGTAGTCTGTGTAAAAATGAATCACATAATTTGAACCAATGTCCGATCTATGAGAAAAAGTCAGTTCCAGAAAGACTGGAGATAGTTAAACAAAATAAACTTTGTTTTAACTGTTTAGGAAAAAATAGTGTAAAAAATTGTAGATCAAAGTTCTCGTGTCAGGAATGTCAAAAAAGACATCATAACTCGATCCATTTTCAGAGAGATTTTGTGGGTTTTGAGGGGGAAATCGACAATAGCAGTTCGAGGAGGTTTGCTGAAGGTCAGAACAACAATTGCAATGACGCAGACAGTAGAGGTTTAGATGTACATGCCAGAGTTTTTTCTTCTGAACGCGTAGCTCAAACATAGAATAATTCAGAGGTGATTAATTGCGCGGCTAAAGTCAAAAATCGTTCGACGACTGTTCTTTTGAGTACTGCACAAGCATTAATTAAAAATAAATCAAGTAATTTTGTGGGAGTTAGAGTGCTATTGGACAATGGTTCCATGAGCCATTTTGTGAGCCAAAAATGCGCAGAAGCGTGCGGCCTTACCAAAAATGAAACTAATTTAAGAGTATCTTGTTTAGGAAATGTCACCTTACCATTGCAGGGATCTGTAACAGCGAGTATTGCGAACAAAGAGGGAACATTTATTCGCGACCTTGAATTTTTAGTTGTAGAGCGTATTACCGATAGGATTCCTTTGTCGCCAATGAATATTCAAATTGAGGGTATGGCGCACATACGATTAGCGGATCCGATCTTCAACGTACCGGGAGAGGTTGATATGCTTTTGGGAGCCCCAATATTTTACGAGTTATTAAGACCAGGGCAAATATATCCTCCAAACTCGGAATTAATTCTACAAAATAGTGTGTTCGGTTATATTACCTCGGGAAGAATAAATATTAACAATGAGACCAAATTACATTGCGGGTTAGTTCGAGAAGATAATTTAAAGGCAACTTTACACAAATTTTGGGAAATCGAGGAGGTTGAGCCCGAAGTAAATAATTTTAAAAGTAAAGAAAACGAAATATGTGAGAATCATTTTCAGAATACGCATGCGAGAAAGGAGGATGGTAGATACATAGTCCAAATGCCCTTTAAAGAGGATCCGAGTGTTTTAGGAGATTCTAAGGCAATTGCGCTTAAGAGATTAGACTCTTTGTGGAACAGATTGGTAAAAGCTCCCGAGTATTTAAGTCTGTACAAAGGCTTTATTAATGAGTATGAAAAATTGGGTCATATGAGTGAGGTCATAGAGGGGGACGAACCCGAAGTTACATATTTCATGCCACTCCATGGGGTGTATAGACCAGAAAAAACCTCCACAAAATTAAGGGTGGTTTTTAACGCGTCTACTGAAACAAATAAGGGTAACTCATTGAATTCAATTCAGTTAAATGGAGGTGTAATACAAAGAGATCTATATGATCACATGCTGAACTTTAGGAAGTATAGATACGCATTCACAGCGGATATCTAAAAAATGTACCGCATGATCGAAAAAGATAAAAGTCAGAGAAAATTGCAGCGCATTTTATGGAAAGAGAGTGCAAACGCGCCGATCAAACTCTATGAGTTAAATACCGTCACGTATGGCACAGTAAGTGCCCCGTTTCTCGCAATGAGGACTCTTCAACAAATCACGGATGATGAAGGCCCTAACTTTCCTTTAGCTGAGCCGGTTATACGGAATAATTTCTACATGTACGACGTGTTAGCTGGGGCTGAGACATGGAGTGAAGTACAAGACTTGAAACATGAACTGACATGCGCGCTTCAAGCTGCTGGAATGCAGCTACACAAATTTTGTAGCAACTGCCCATCGTTGCAAGCGGGCTCCGATAAGGACTATTCCTTCTCTGACAGAGAAGAGATCAAGACGTTAGGTGTTCTGTGGAACTGCACTCAAGATAAAGTCGTGTTCAAAACTGACCCTCAAGATAGTGCTTACACAAAACGTCAAGTGTTGTCTACGATCGCAAGAATCTTCGATCCCCTCGGATTAGTCGGCCCCGTGATAGCTAAGGCAAAAATTTTATGCAGAGTTTGTGGCTTCTGAAAATTGATTGGGGAGACTTGTTACCTGAGAAGGAAGCCCGAGATTGGAACAGATTCCTTACGTCTTTAAGGACTTTAACAGTGGAGATTCCGAGACCCATCTTCCTTCCAGAGGCTGTCTGCATTCAACTGCATGGCTTTGCAGACGCGAGTGCTAAATGCTATGGGGCAGTCGTTTATGTCAAAACTAAGAATTCCGCCTCAGACACATTGATTCGGCTGGTCTCCAGCAAGTCCAGGTGTGCTCCGGTAAAGGCCGTCACAATTCCCAGGTTAGAACTATCCGCTGCTTTACTTTTGGCGAAACTAATGAGAAGAGTTCAGAAAACTCTAAATTTGCTTAACTCTAACGTGTTTTTTTGGTCCGATTCTATGATAGTTCTTTCGTGGATTCTGAAAGAACCGTCACAACTCAAGACGTTTGTGGCCAACAGGGTCTCAACAATCCAGGACTTGACGTCACCGCATCAGTGGAGACATATTCCCACGGACCAGAATCCAGCAGACTTGGTGTCCAGAGGGCTTGACCCAGACAAGCTCTCGCATAACTCCTTGTGGTTCGAAGGTCCACCGTTCTTGAAGGATGATGAGTACCCTTCAAGGTTGATTGCTCCTCCAATTCAACGAGATAACTTTGATAACTTCAATAGTGAACTTAAAATTGACTCTAAAGTTTTGGATTGCTTTACCATAACAGTTAACTCTTTTATTGATGATTTACTAAAGTTTTGTAGCAAATATCTTAAGTTAATACGTGTATTAAGTTTTGTTTGCAGATTCGTTCGAAATTGTCGAACCTCCCAGAAAAAGAGTGGCCCAATTGACTCAGAGGAGTTTCAAAGATCTGAAACATACCTCATAAGATTTATTCAAGGTGTTGACTTTCAGAAAGAAATCAAGGACCTTCAAGGGACAGGTATGGTATCAAAGAACAGCAAGATAAAAACTCTCCATCCTTTCTTAGATGAAAACGGTGTTTTACGAGTTGGAGGTAGGCTTTCAAATAGTGATTTAAATTTTAACTCAAAATTTCCTATCCTGCTGCCTTCTAATCATAAGGCGACAAAATTAATTATTGAGTATTTTCATAAAAAGTTCTTGCATGCCGGTCCACAGGCATTGTTACATGAGATTAGACAAAAATTTTGGCCATTAAGTGGTCGTTCCTTATGCAGAAAAATAGTACATGAGTGCCTTGTTTGTTTTAGAGCCAAACCAATTGTAACCTCCCAATTGATGGGCAACCTGCCACGAGATAGAGTCGTGCAGGACTACCCTTTTAATTGCTCTGGGGTAGATTTTTGTGGCCCATTCATGATTAAGTACCCAAATCAAAGAAAAGGCACTCTGCAAAAAATCTATGTTTGTATTTTTGTATGTTTTTCAACCAAATGTGTTCATATTGAAATCGTAACAGACTTGACGTCCGCAGCCCTTATAGCTACTTTAAAACGATTTTTTGCCAGAAGGGGCAAGTCCGCAAAAATTTACTCGGACAATGCAAAAAATTTTGTCGGTGCAGATACTGAGATTAAAAGGTTAATGAACGTGGTGTTTAGACAAGATAGCCAGTTTTCTGGTTACTTGTCTTCCGAGGGAATTGAATGGAAATTTATCCCTCCACGAGCACCCTCTTTTGGGGGTTTGTGGGAAGCGGCAGTCAAGTCTTTCAAATATCATTTCAAAAGAGTTGTAGGTGGTTTAAATTTAACATATGAAGAATTTTTAACTGTCAGTGTACAAATTGAGGGATGTTTTAAACTCTAGACCTCTTTGTCCCTTGTCCAATGATGCAGATGACTTCAATGTTTTAACTCCAGCACACTTTATTATCGGCAGGTCTATGAGTACTATTGTTGAACCAAGTTTAATTGGTCTAAATGAAAATTGCCTGAAAAAATGGCAAAGAGTTACACAGGTAATTCAATTGTTGTGGAAAAAGTGGAGCCGTAGTTACTTAAGTGGGTTACAACAAAGAAATAAATGGTATTTCCAAAAAGATAATGTTAAGGTCGGGGACCTTGTTGTTCTGATTGAAGACAACATGCCCACTTATAAATGGCCATTAGGTCGAATTATTGAATTGTATAAAGGTGACGAAAATCTGGTTAGGGTAGTAAGAGTGAAAACTCAATCTGGCATTTATAAAAGAGCTATTTCTAGAGTGTGCATTCTGCCTAAACCTAATTGAGAGATTAACTTGTAAATTGGTGCATGTCAATATTTAGCCAAACAATGTAAATTTTTGTAAGTGTCGAGATTATTGTTTTAGTGAATATTTTTCATGTTAGTTTATGATCTTTAAACAAATGTTTTCTTTTAGTGTTAATTTTTCATGAAACCCTTTTATGAGGGATTTCATGGCGGGGAGAATGTATGCGTGTGGCGATGTTTTGAATATATCTCGCCAATTGTGTGGCCCCCGCCAAACGTTCTCTCTCGCTAATTGTTTTGTTGTTTTTTGAGTGTGTGCTTTGTTTGTTGTTGTCTATCTCTCGAATCTCGAGTTCTGTGAGTTAAAATTCTTGATAGTGCAAAATAAAAGAGAAGTTACAGTCCTAGAGTTGTGTCTGAACTTTAATGAGATATAATATATTACAATTCGAACCAGCGCAAAGATTATTCAACTAATATTGACAAAGTAAAATGATACAATAATTGTTGTTATGTGTAAGTACAATTTGGACAAATTCCTGGCAACCAACTACACAAATTCTTAACTTTTGTGTAAATACTCTGAAATTTTCCGGTTAACCAACTCATCCGACATTTAATTAAAATAAAACATTTTATTCAATAAATGCTGATAAATTTTACTAATGTCATTGAATCCAAACGCTGCATTTAAATTACGACTTTTAAATAATGAAATTATGAGTTATTTAGTTCAATATAGTTATTGCCTTGCGCATATCCACTTCGAGCAAATTCAAGGCAACCAACCAATCAGATCGGTTCTGAACTTCAGTACGAACACACCATGAAAAAAAAAATTCTCTCTATCCAATAATCTGCTCTATTTTAATATTTTATTGGTAACTTAAAAGGGGAAATATATTTTTAAATCTTTTGTCGAAAGTAACATACTACCTACTCACACCACACAGTAAACCACTGTGGGTAACACCTATTCCGAATATGATATTGAACAATCCAATAAATTGTGTGAAAAAATACTTTTTTTCTGGTTAACAGCAAATCGAGCTTTTATATACAATTAAAGATATTATCATAAACATTATAGCATTCAACATATAACAATTAGCTTATATACAATAAATCTAAATATTTATAATGAAACAAGCATACAACAGACTCTCGCGAATTCACATCATACTTGAATTATTTTCACCAACGAAGACACCAACATTGGCGCATTTTGGATTTCGCCAGTAGTTTGATTTCAAATGAGAAAAATGATTAGGTGTGAGTGTTTCAGTTTTCGACGCTTCTATGCAACAGCAGACACCAAAGTTTGCCGTCAAAATATGTATGTATGTTTTTAGTTCTGTAAGGATAGTAATATTTCAATCTCTATGAACTCTATAAAGGATTTTATAACGTATAAAATCTATCCACTATCGTTTTTTCAGGACTAGTTCGAATTCGTCTTGATGTTTTCTTTGTGGTACGCGTATTCTTGATTTATAAATTAATTTTATTTTAATAATTAGTGCGTTTTGTATTAATGATTCTTACTTTATACTCTATAGTAAAAATAAAGTTGACAGACTCTTATGTATATATAATTTATTGTTATTATAAATTAGTGCTGCTGAATAACAAAAATGGTGGTTTCTTAACACCACCAAGAGTGTAAATGAACATCCTAGGTGTAGTGTAACACCTAAATTTAAAAGTTATGTATGCTATACAACATTTGTGTAAAATAGCTGCCACCATTTTTTGTGTAAGATACACTAAAATTTTTTATAGTGCACTTTTTATAATGTTTTTTTTTTATTTTGTACATTTTTACGAATTTATTGAGTTGTTTTTACATGATTAAGTTAAACGAAAAAAAAGTTCTTATTTTTTCGATGTTCCTTACACCGAATATTAAGTATTTTTATTTTAGTGGTATTCATACAAAATCAGAAGACACCTTTTGCGGATGCAGCCATGGAAGTTCAGAAAGAGGTTATACCTTTTCACGGTTAATTTGTATTTAATTAAATTTAAAAAATAATTGCTTATACTAATTGTTTTAAATTGTTTATAATTTTCTTTCCTCAAACTATCTCTTATTAATTTTCTGATTTCTCACCTAATTATCTATTTATATCCACGAAACATTCTGCACTCATATTCTAAATCTGACATCACCCTTCGAAATGTTGCACAAAGAGTTACAAAACATATCTTATCATTTAAATATATTTGATTTTTATAGCCTACAATAGAGTAAAAATAAAAACTTTAAAAATGATACTTACTCAGTTACAATTTTATTAGAGAAACTTAAAAATTTATGACCATCGAACGCAACAGGTCGCTCTAAATCTTCTTTAGAAATTTCTATGGAGAAAAAAAAATTATGTATACATTATGAAGATTTTTTGTAGTATTTTCTTTTACCTCTGAGTAAGTTATTTCTCACCTTTTTCACAGCGCTGTCCCCAAAAATGTACAGGGCATTTACACACCGGCACATTCAAAGTGGGGACACAAATACCATCGTTAAGGCACTGGGACGAATTATCACAGGGTGCTCCTGTGTAACGATGGACTCGATGGGACCACAAAGCACGGGACATCAGCTTTTCCCATATGTCTCCATTTACTGTAATCCTCTGAATTGCTCCATCAAGACCAACTTTTACTGCTGAGTCATGATTCACTGTCTGCAGATTGGGCACACCGCCAACAAACAAATTGCTCTCTAAATTCAATTCTGTTAGAGATGCCTAAAATGTAAAAAAAACATGAAATGTTAACTCGACTTAAGCAGTTTTTTAATCTCTGTCTTCAACTATACGTTATTGAATATAAATAACGAAGAAAGTACTTAAAATAATATTCCGTGAAAATCGTCATAAGTGCTTAAACTTAATCTTGAAAATATAGAAATGTAATTATATTTCATTCGGAATTTTTTTTTAGTTTTTAGGCTTTTACCTAGTAGTAACATTTCTTAATATAATTTTGATTTAAGAATTAAAAATTATTTTTTTATTACGATTTTATGAACTATATTTCATGTGTGAGAAAGTGAAATTTTGATGACTTTCCGATTAGCTAGATCACTGAAATCTTAACGGTCCATTTTTACGCGCTTTGATCTATGTCCAATTTGTTAAGCATTCGTTTTAAGCTCTATTTTCTGGTTGGATGGTTCTTATGCCACTTGCCACACGGGCAAGCCTGCTTGGTGAAACCGAGCGAATTTAAGGCAGATAATGCGTTTCTTATTATATCAGTGGCGCCATCCTGTGACCAAGAATCCGACTTCAGCCACACACACGTCACTCATACGTCGCACCCGATTTTAGGGCGGGCCCATTCATTCGATCAATCTCCAATCCAGTACCCCCAGAGGTTTCCATTTTCTTAAACACGAATTTTGATCTGCGTCCAGATTCTTAAACACGCATTTTGAGTTGAGTATATTTTCTTAAACACGTATTTTGAGCTGCGTACTTTTTTTAAACACGCAGTTTGAGTTGAAACAATTTTCTAAAACACGCATTTAGAGCCGTGTATATTTCTTAAAAACGCATTTCGAGCTGTATTCACTTTATAAACACGCATTTTAAGCTGCGCTATTTTTCTTTTCATATTTTCTTAAATACGCATTTCAAGCTGTGTTTATTTTTTTAAGCACGCATTTTGAGTTGCGTACATTTTCTAAAACATGCGTTTCGAGCTGTGCCGAGAATGAAACGCTCACCGGTGAGATAAAAAACTGAAATGATTAAAATAATAAAATAAAATAATTATTATTTTTTTAAAATTATGTTTTTTAAGTGTTTTCAGAACGAGATAATATTTTTATTTTACCATTTTTTAAATTTAAAAACTGCATTATTCGGTGCTTTACCTTGTAAATAACGTCTATCACTTCTGTAATTTCTTCCCATGTCTTTTGAACGTGATATGCCAAAGATTTTTCGTTTTAGGCCTGACAAAAATAAAATAATTTTCTCGTTTTTTTAAATCCAATTGAAAAACATAGTATTTGAAATTTTTTTTTATTATCTTACTAGAAGGCTCCTCCCTAATTTGCTCCGTTCATATAAATAATTATTATTTAAAGCAAAAAAAAAAAAAAAAAAAAAAAAAAAAAAAAAAAAAAACTCATTCTTAAAATTGAAATATCTCTCTCTAACAAGATGGAATTAAAAAATAAAACTTTTTTTTTTGCAAAAGGTTTAACAGTTGATGATTCTCCAACTAATTATCGAATGTTAATGTTCTTATTCCATTGAACGTTTACTCCTTGTACGTACGACCTGTACTTCATTGTACGTTTTATTCCATTCTTCAACAAACCTTTGCAATTTCCAGTTTCTAAGCCTTATAATTTTTGCGTAGCAAAATAAAATGTAACGTTAATTTGAACAACTAAATTAGCGTCGGTGGTCATTACGTTTTTTAAATATTGTGAGATATCTTTAAATTGAGATATGTAATTGAAAAAATTTTTAACCAAATATTTTTTCAAAGTTAATAGCAATAGTTAATTTTGATTTTAGATTAGATACAATTAAATACAAAACACTAGTTTACTAGCACTTTCTTTTTTCTGTTTCACAAAGTCTTTAGGGTTAACGTGAATCGTGGCTCAGGAGATGCAGCGTTCGCCTTCCAATGAGGTGAACTGGGTTTAAATCTCAGTGACGGCTGGTCGATACGAATTCCACACCCGGCTTGCACCCATCATAGTGCTGACGTAAACTATCCTCAGTGGTAGACAGATTATGGGTTGCCGTCTGGCTAACCGTGGGAGGTTTTCCTCCGCATGTAACGCAATTGCGGGTTAGTTCCATAAAAAAATTCTTCCACGAAGGCAAATTTCTTCCAATACTTAATCCAGTAGTTCCCTTGTTTTCTGGATTGGGTTCAAAATTGCAAGGCTACGTAGTTGAACATTAGTAGTTGTAAACTCAAAAAATTGGGTCAACTGTTCAACGACAGTTATAAATTAAAATAGTGTTGATGTATTTCATTACATAATATTAATACTAAAGAGAAACTTTACTCATTTGACCTACAAAATTTTTTTTAGAGACATAATTTTAAAAATATATTTTATAGTGTTATTAAAAATAATTATTAAATTTTAAAAGTTATTGTTTTCTTACACTTGATTCCGCAAACAATACATCTCCACCATCTACTTGTAAAGAACCATTTTTCCATACGCGATTAACTTTCACTGAATGCCATTCATTCAAAGAAACAGGTTCCTTACTTCTGAAAAAAAAATCATAAAATTAATATTTTGGGGGTTCATGGCTGTAAGTGAAAAGGAAAGACCAGAGCCCACCCGGTACTGTCACGCCAGGGAGGAAACAGTAAAAATAAATTATGCTTTTCTGATTGTACTTTTTGAGGACAAAAAAATAAGAAAATATTCATCAAACAATAAATCTTAGACTTGATCTAAGACTTAATATCTCTCTTTTTACGCACCCGTTTTAAGAATTTATTCTTGGAATTTGTTTATATTATGAACGGTACTTATTTGAAAATATTAGTGCTCCAAATATGTATATGATATAAATACAATGTAGGTCTATTTTCTCTAATGCTCTTTTGTACAGCACAACCTAGTGGCGAATTAAGATGCCGACGACCATGGGTCTGAATCTTTGTGATGTCACCCTGCATTCCCTTTAAATTTGCCCCAATAATTCTGAGGATACGGAAAAATCCTTCTTTTCCTTTTATTTTTATACCTCTTGAAAATTAAATTTTTTTATTATGCGGAGAAATTAAAAATAGATCAATTTTGGCTCTTCTGTGAAAACAAATCAGTGTCATTTGTCAGAAAAGGAAGTGATAATATAAGAATATACAAAGCAAGTTAGTATTTAAAAATGTGCATCATTAATTTCATATTTATATTTTCTACACAAAATGTGATTATTTTATGCAGCATTGTTAACAGTTTTTGATTAAGAACTTTCATTTTTTAGGAATTTTTAAATTTTGTTACATAGTTTTTTCAGGAAACATTCATTCTTTTAAAGTCTTTTAAAATTACTTTAAGAGAGCGTTTTTCATATTTATATTGGAAATGTTTTTCTTTATTATTTTTCTTATTTCTTTGAAAAATGGTTTGGAGACAAAGTTAGTATTGAAGTAAACTGAACGTACAAATCGTTAATGTAAAACAAGTTTTTGATTGAAACCCTCAGGGCAATGAAAAAAGAGGAAGACCTAAAAAAATACTTGGAGCAGGACGATTGCAAACGGATTACGAAAAAAAATAAGAAAAAAATGGTGAGAGGCAAATTATCTGGTCACAAATAGAGTAAGATGGAAAGCTATGATAGAAGCCCTATACTCAAATTCGGAGTGATGAGGAATATCCTCCTCATCCACAGTGCGCGAAATAAAAAAAGCACCGCCTTGAATAACTTTTGGTCTAATGATCGGATCTTCAATCTTAAAGGTTCGAGAGTGTGACTTCAGATGTTCTAATTGATGTAGATGATATTTTAAGGTTACGATATCGGACACAAAAACGTACTTTTTCCGAATTAATTTGCCTTTTTTCGATGGATTCGTTTTTTTAATCCCCAAAATATAGCACAATCAAAAATAATTCCATGCAAAATATAACTTTTAGTAAATGTTTATTACTTATATTATTTTTTATTAGATTATTTAATAATAGTCAAAACACTTTAAATTGTAAGGTACGCAATTTTTTATATCATTTTAAAGAATGCGATTTTAAGTGGCAAAATACAAAATTTGAGCGAAATACGTCAAATAGTTCATGAGAAATCAAATCGTAAAAACATCGTATTTTTTAAATTCGATTTCTCAGGAACTATTCGACCGATTTCACTCAAATTTTGTATTTTGTTATGTAATGATCACATTCTTGAAAATTATGTAAAAAATTGTGTACCTTGCAACTCAAAATTTATTCGACTATCATTAAATAAAATAATAAAAAATAATAAATATTTACTAAAAGCAACTTTTTGCGTGGAATTATTTTTGGATAAACGAATTTTGTTATTATGTGTAAAAGTTTTTCTTTATTTCGTTTTAAAAGCTCTCGAATTATATCGAAATACTCAAAAAATAAAATTAACATTCAGGGGTCCAAACTTTGGATCGGTTTCCTGACTAAACTATGGAGACCATATTTTCCCAGAATGCGGCTAACCCCCATATTTTGGGGATCAGAGTTCCGAATCCATCATAAAAAAGTTATGCTCATTCAGAATATGTACGGTTTTGTGTCTGATTTCGTAACTTAAAATATCATCTGCACTAATTAGAACAACTGAAGTCATATTCTCGAACCTTTAAGATTGAGTCCTAGAACATCAAGATCCGATCATTAGATCAAAAGTTATTTAGATCCGTCCGTCTTTTTGCGCACAGAAGATAATCCGAAGAGAAAAATTATCATAAAAAGTTACGTATTAAATTAGCATAAAAATGTTAAAAACCTCTAACTCTATTATATCTCGGTAAGAAAAAAAAAAAAAAAAAAAAAAAAAAAAAAAACGAGAATATCTTTTTCAGAGTCCCGAAACAAATTAAAAATAGTTTTTATACTTGAGATATTACAATTATATGAAATAATACAAAAACTGATATAATGTGCTAAAATGAGACAAGATATTTAAATGCAAAGAATAGTTATTTTTAATTTATTTTCTAATACACAAAACTAAATTTGTAAAGATAATCAGTTAGATTGTATCAACCTAATGCTAAAAACGCCTCTGATTGAATGCATGAAAATACATAAAAAGTTATATACTTTAATATTATAAGAAATATTTTTGATTTTTGCAAAAATAATAATAAGGATACACAAATAATAATAATAATAATAAAAGGCTTATTTTATACAAAAATGTAAAATTAATGATGGGGAAAAATTTAGTATTATAAACTTTTATTTTTTCGAAACAATAGAAAAATTTATAAAGAATTAGTTTTTACTAAAATTAACGCAGCAGATGAGTAGCTTAGTCAATCGAAGAGCTTAATTATGAGAGATGTATTTTGAATAAAATTTTTATGACTTTAAAAATAATAATAAAATAATTAAACATTTACTGATTTTTTCGAAGTAGGCAAATGTGAAATTTTTTTGCTAATTTTACTTAACTGACTTATTTATGTAAAACCTCATTTTGTTAAGTTTCAATTCTTAGAAATCATTTTTTTTTTATTACAAAAATCTCTTACTATCTGAAAGATCCAAAAGTTCAGTTTATTATCAAAAGGCAATTATTTGTTAATTTCTTCCTATTTTGCAGGGGAAAAACCTTTGTATTTAATATAAAAAAAAGATTAAGTTTCTGATTTTTAAGCACATTTCACTGTTTTTTTTTAAACTACCTACTCAAACATAAAATTTTAAAGAGTGCAAAAAAAATGCTCGAGGGCAAAAATTTTTTTATTATAGGATCATTTTTCCCAGATTATGTTATATGTTTTTTTAGCAAAGACTTAATAAAAAAATTACGAAGAACAAAAAAAAAAAATAAATAAATAAATAAAAGAAAGACAAAAAAATAAATAAATAAAGAACTATTTAAGAAAGTTTTTTTTTATTATCTTAAACAATTATCTTATTGTTTTGTTTTGCAGCTTTATCGTTTTTGTGCTAAAATTTAGTTTTAAATTTTCCTTCAAAATATTAATATTTAAATAATTTAATAAATATGTTTTGAAAACCTGAACAGCTGTTCGATATTTTTTCAAATCTATATTTTTTACAGCTATTTAGATTTTATGTTAAAATTTAGTTTTAAATTTGCTATCAAAATATCAGAAAATTTAAGTAATTTTGAAGAAATGAGCAGTTATTCAATGTTGTTTGATTCTATGTTTTTGAAAGGATATTTTGATTTTATTTTAAAATTTTCCTTTAAAATATCAGAAATAAATAATAAATGCTTTGGAAACATGAGCAGCTGTTCAATATATTTTCAACTTATATTTTTCTACAGCTATTTCGATTGTTTGTTTAAATTTTTAAATTTTCCTTCAAAATATTAGAAAATTTAAATATTTTAAAAAATATGTTTTAAAGATATGAAAAAAAATCTGTACTTTCAGTGTACTATCAACTGTACTATAAACTTAATATTTTAACAATTTTTATTATGCTTTTGATTTTATATGTAGAAAAAAAAAAGAAAATAACCCTGCTAAAGCTGTTTAAAAATAAAGTTTGTTACATTTACTGTGAAGTGTACAAACTAGACATAGAAATATGCGTTTTGCAACAAGCCTTTCCAACAAAAATACAATGCGTATAAACTTTTATTTTACGTAAAAATGATACGAAATTATTGTATATTTCATTTGTCACTTGCACACTTTGAATTATTTACGTTTAGAATGCTCGGAAAAAAAATGAATTAGAAATTGAAAAGTTATACATCGAATTTTTGTTTATGAAATGGAGTGTTACTTACGATACTGATTGCACGGCGCTTCCCAAATCAAATCGAAAAAGAACATATCCTTCAGAAATAACAACGGATATAAAGTCCCCTTTCCCAGATGAATGCTGTCCATTATACAGAATAGTTCCATGAAGTGATCTAGTTAGAAACCAAACTTCGATGTTGAATGCTTGGCGGACATTTGCAAGAGTGGGGAATTCCAGGTAAGAATCAACTTTAAAATCGGGTACAAAAATATCCCCGGAATCTTGAGTTGCTGAAAAAGAGAGTGAAAACTTAAAAATGAAATTCTTAATCTGACAAATCCGTTGTTTAGCAAACGTGGATGGAAAATCAGGTCCCGAAGTGGAAAAATAAATAAATTTTATTAAAATCTTTTCAGTAACCTAGCAACAGCGTGAAAATTTTCCAACACCTACAAGAAGAAAGAAAGTCTACGCAATTGTTACCATAAACTAGAAATCCGATCCGAGAGTATGAACGTTATATCATCTTTCGTACATTATACCCACTGCGCTCTGTATGTTCGTTATGTCGGATTACTAAATTTATCCGCGCGGAAATTTTTTCTTTTCCTGGATGTTATATCTAAGCATCTAAATTTGATATTTGATAAAAAATTTCTAAATACCGCAAAGTGTTTCTTTAAACATAGCATCAAAAATATTTTTCATTTACTACCAACAAATGCACTGAAATAAAAAAAACTATATTGCTAACTACTTGTCAAATAGCTAACTAATCTAATAACAAGGACAAAAAAAAAAGATTACTTGAAGAACTAAGTCTTGCCCACGGCTTCATCCGTGCGGAAGTTCTTTGATTTCAATTTTAATTATTTTTAAGATGTCGGAGATACTGCCAAAGTTTTTTATGTATTGAATTTTAGTAATAATTTAAACTCTGTCTGGCAGACATTAAAACATATAAACCACCATACGTAGGAATTCGGGGCATTTCAGCCGAGGAGGATGCAGAATTATTAAAATTATTTCCATCCGTGTCGTTAGAGAAGGTAGAAAATTTATCCCAAAGCTCCATTATGTACAGTACTACTTCTTTACTCACATTTCGAGCCATAACTTAGAATATCGTATAAGATATATGTATGCTTTTGCTCCGAAAAAGCAAGCTCCGTTATCAATAATCAGTCTGACAGTTTTATTTATATTCCTACAGTCATTTCAAAAAGGACAAAAATATACCTAAACAATTAATCCCTACTAAATAATTCGTTCTAAGTTTTTATTCCGACAAAAATACAAAAATTATTCTAAATAAATACTTAATCTTTATGACTAACCATTCAACATTACTTTACTTAAACTATCAGTTAAGACTATCTCACAAAACGAATATCAATATATACTTAACGTTTAATTAATTTTTTTGAACTACTTAAATTATTTCTTAAACCTGAATCTTAAGAGAATCTCTGAATCTTAAGATGAATCTCTGAATCTTAAGATGAATCTCAATAAAGCGTGTAATTAATTATTTAACATTACTTAAACTATTAAGACAACCTACAAAAAGAACAAAATGAAGCGGTTTTTAAGAAACTTTTTAACCCCATTTCACCTTAACCCCCAACCTTAAGTGTTGAAATATCAAAAACTCCTTCATTATGCCATAAAAGAAACCAATTGTTGAAATTTCATGTTTCTTGCTTCAGACGTTTACCCTTTGTAATGATGAATCCGTCTGTCAGGCAGGACAAGTTTTTTGAATACTATTATTAATACTATTTGACTTCGTATTAATCGATTTTTTTTTTTTTTTTAAATTTCAGACTCTTAATCGATCCGAGTGACGTGGCCTCGCCTCAACACATCATACATTCGTAACAGAGTATCGAAGCTTCTTATATCCATTATAAAATTTGCGTTTTTAGATTACTTCCACCAACCCTCCATAGCGGATGGAAATGCATTTTACCTGGATTTTCCCCTATCAGCTACAGTGTTTTCTTAATCTGTTTTTTTTTCATGTTTATTTTTATTCTCTCTCGTTTTTGAGAGTCCCGTCCCTCTCTCTTCGATTTTTTTAAGTTTTGTTTCATACCTTTATTTTCCATTTTCTCATTATGTGAGATAAAAAAAAACTTTTTGTGAAATGTACACAAAAGTTATAAACTGGCACAGTAAATTATTAAAATTAAGTAAAATATTCTTTATGTTAGATGTAATCGAATGTTGTAATGTGTGGTTGCAGGATATTGTATTGAATGAGCTGATAGTAAACAACTTACTTTTTTCACAGAGATCTCCGTATCGTCCGAAAGGGCACTTACATACAAACCCATGTTCTTCATGCATAACACAGATTGACCCATCAGAACATGGGCCATTGCCATTCATGCACTCACTTGGAAAGATCTCGCATGTGCTGCCTGCATTAAAATTACATGCACAATTAATTATAAAGAAATATATGTGAATGTAAAATAATGATTCCTTTTCAAGAATGATTTAGCTGAGAACAATAAGACTTCCATGTGGGCAATTGGATTATTTTTATTTAGTGTGCTGTTATTCACTGCAAAGTCAGAAGACTTGTATAGTACCTGTCTGGAAGCAATATTAAGGAGCAGTTTAATGTAAAAATATCACCTTTGAAAACAATGCAATTTACCTTGACATTAAGGAAAAAAAGAATTTTAATATGAAAACTAGGAAGTCTCACATAGCTATTAATTAAGCATAAAACGTGTCTTCGTGATTTAAAAATTAGAGAAGATCAACTTTCTTATTATGTCATAATTGCACTACCTCCCTTCTTTTGTTTGTATAAATATTTACTTTAATAATTAATTAAATAAATTATAAATAAATAAATAATAATTTTATTTCAGAATTTTGTTAATAGTCGTAAAAACTATAATTTTCAAATTAACGTTTTTCAAGTAGAAAAAATGGAAATTTTTTATTTTTTGCTAGACTTGAAATAAAAAAAAAAAAAATAAAAAAACGCATGCATTAACACTTTCTAACGACGTGCGTACTTTTGTCTGGAAGAAATATCGATATGTTTGAAGGGCATTATACTTGAGAAACTAGTTATCATGCAACCAAATTTCACATTTAGTTAAACTTTTTGACAATAGGTGGCCCTGCTAGTCCAACGCCCTATCAATCAGGCTATCCCGGCCCTACGTGATTTCCATTTTATTTTATATAGCCGACTCAATTTTTGGGTTTACGACTACTAATGTTCAACTACGTAGCATTGTAATTTTGACCTCAATCCAGAAGACAAGAGGACTCCTGGATCAAGTACTTATCGGGGGAAATTTTGCTTTCGTGTATGGACTTTTTTCATGGAACTAACCAGTATTTGCGTTATATGGAGAGGAATACCAAGGGAACCGCCGCGGCAAGGGGACTACATGCCGGCAAGGGTACTCTTACCCATGATCCGTTTACCACTGAGGATGTTTCACGTCAGCACTGTGGTCGGTACAAGCCGGATGAGGAATTAGTATCTAACAACAATCGCTGGGATTCGAACCCGGTTCACCTCATTGGAAGGCGAGCGCTCTATCCCCTGAGCCATCGCTGCCCCATGATTACCATTATCAAAATCTCTTACAAGTGTGAGGCGAAATACTGACTTGCGATGTTACGGATTCAATTTCTCTGCATCTCTCGTATAACAGCAGCACCACCTATTAGCAGGAAATTTACTAAATGTGCAAATAAGTCTAGTGAAATTCCTAGTTTCCCAAGCATATTGCCCCCACCCATTAATTTTTTTATCACGTTTCGTTCTTCTTCTTTTTTTTTTTTTAAATTGATTTTTAAAATCCATTTGCCGTTTATGGGACATTCGTTCTTTAAACACCATAGATGAATTCTTTAAGACCAAAACCAAGTCTAGAAATTACTTCCCAGACAGAGAAGTACGCAAAATTTTTACGTAAAACTGTTCAAAGTAACCCCCAAGTTCATGGAATTAGATTTAAACCGATAACTTTTATTCTTTGTGGAATTAATGCGCGACATGTATTTTCTTAATATAGTGTCTTAAAAAAAATAAATGATTTCTGGATTATATTAGTTTAAGTTAAATTTCTCCGAAGTTAATCAAAGTAATGTAACACGGATCAGTTTGAAATATTTATTATAAATGGCTGACCAATTTTTATTTTAAACTTTTTTTGTGCTAGAAAAAAGTATACTATAGAAGAAATTTTTTTTTTTTAATTAAAGATCATCATCGAATCGTAAATTTTCCCATAATTGCTAAAGCTAAGAATTACTTGTCTACGTCATGTTCTTTTTTTACTTATACAAAATATACTGTATTTTATCTCTTTGAAATCAATAAAAGCTCTTCTTTTTAAAAATACTATTTTAATTAAGGAGTGGGTCACCCAAGCGACTGCCATAAATAAAAAAAATGTTTTGTAGACATGTTTTGCAATATTAACGAGTTTAATAACTCAACTGCAATTTTCACAGAAATTTCTAAGATTTTTGAAAATTATTCATCATTGAGTTTAAATAAAATGAGAAAGAATTACTAAAGTAATAAATAAACAATATAAACAATATACAACATTGCAAACTTACCACTATATCCAGGGAGGCAAAGACACTCGAAGTCTGTGTCACTGATGGGCACACATATTGCATCATTCTTGCATGGTTGATCCATGCAAGATATTGTTCCACATTCATCTAATAAAATACATAACTACATTTTACAAGTCAAAATATTGCTGTATTTTAGAAGTCAAAACATTTACATTTTAAATTATTTTGCAACATAATCATATCACTTTCTTAGTATGAATTGTAGCATTTATAGAAATGGTTTTGAAAATTGAACACCAGGGAGCATTTTCAAATTCTATAAAATCAGTTTATTTCTTCAATGGGTATTTAGAAATGCATGTGAAGGATATAGAAATGCATGTTCTATCGCAAATAACTATTAATGAAAGAGAGCTGTGGTGGCTCAGGGAATAGAGAGCTCACCTCCCAATGAGAAGAACCGGGTTCGTATGGTTGATTGATTTGAATTCCGCACCCAGCTCGCCCCAACCACAGTGCTGACGTAAAATATCCACGGTGGTAGATGGATCATAGGTTAGAGTCCCCTTGCTGTCAGACTAACCGTGGGAAGTTTTCGTGATTTTTTATTCCATGTAACACAAATGTGGGTTAGCTCCATCATAAAGACCTCCACGAAGGCAAATTTCTCCCTATACTTGAGGATCTGATCATTGAAGATCTGATCATTAGATAAATTCAAATTTCTCCCAATACCAGGAGTTTCTTTGTCTTCTGGATTGGGTTCAAAATTAAAAGGGTACGTAGTTGATCATTGGTAGCCGTAAACAGAAAATTCTGTCGGCCGTTCAAGGATGGTTATAATTTATAACTAAAAGAATTCAGTAATATCTTAACTGAAGGATTAAATAATTAGAGCTTCGATTAATCTCGAACGTTTAAAAATGCTTTTCTCCAACTTCGAACATTTTGTCTCGTAAAATAAAGAGTCGTTTAAACATTATGTAAGCATTTAGGGGGCATTGTAGTTTTATTCTTCCCTAAGAAAGAGAAAGAAAGAAGCAATGCTTACGTAAGTATTATATGAATTTTTAAAATTAATAACCTACTGAAATTCTTTTGCTACTTGCTGAGGTTTAATGACAAAGGAGGGAATTTAAAACAGCAGAAACTGCTTGCGTAATCTTTGTGAAGTAGTTTAATGTGCTTGCTTTCGTATGCCTTTTAAGGCAGAGGGATGCGATTGTTTTTGTTTTCCAGTGGCGCCATCTATGGCCAAGAAATAGACTTCTGCTACACTCATACATATCATTCATTATCATTATTCTTATCATTCATTATCATTATTCTTATCATTCATTACCATTCATTATTCTTATCTTTCTTATCATTAAATAATATTTTATGATAAGAATACTTTAACAAAGCGATTGTCAATATAAAAATATAAGTGTTTCATCCTCTGTTGGTCGGATTTTTTTAACTACAATGAAAAATTATAAGTAAGGTAAGAAATTCATTTCAAGTAAATTTTTGGGGCACTTATGACGAATATCTTATTATCTGAATCTAGTAGAATTTGTTTCATGGCCAAAATGTGAAAAAATGCACTCTAAAAATTTCCAACTGTATGCAAAAAATGATAAAAAAATCAGTCGAAAAATATTAATTTGAAACCATAACCTCAAGCTTTGATAGCAGGAGGTTAATTACATAAATTGTTAATAAAATAATATTAATTTGAAACCATAACCTCAAGCTTTGATAGCAGGAGGTTAAATACATAAATTGTTAATCAAATAATATTAATTTGAAACCATTCAAGCTTTGATAGCAGGAGGTTAAATAAATAAATTGTTAATCAAATAATATTAGTTTGAGACCAAAACTTCAAGCTTTGATAGCAGGAGGTTAAATACATAAATTGCTAATCAAATAATATTAATTTGAAACCATAACCTCAAGCTTTGTTAGCAGGAGGTTAAATACATAAATTGTTAATCAAATAATATTAATTTGAAATATAACTATTTCTAGAAACTTAAAATCATTTAGTTATTTGTTATTTTTATTTTATAAGTTTGTAAACGGTATAAAAATATTTTCAAATTTACATATAAAAATATTGACATATAAATTTCAACAGAGGATCTAAAATTATAAGTATTAATAAACATATTTACAATATTTATTATTTATATATGCACAGCTTATTTCAATACAAGAACTCAGAATATTTATTATATTTATTGTTTACCGAAAAGCATTTACCAATTGCGTGAAAAATGTATATTGTTAAAAAAAATTTAAACTAGATATGAATAGTATATTTTGAATGTAATAGTCAAAGATAATATAGTCATTAGAGAAATATTACAGAAAAAATGACTTGTTGGTTTTTTATAAATATTGTACTCATTATGGATTTAATCGAGTATTTATTCAGTTTTAATAAAATCCCAAAAGTCATTAAAAATAGAAATATTTTGTGCAGTTCCGATCTCACTAATTACAAGTTGGATCAAATATTTCTAAAAGTTTCGTTGCACATTTTTGGAAATAAAATGAGTGTTTGATCTCAAAGGAATTCGTGTACAAAACTCAATGCCTTCGAATTTTTATTTTTCTTTATACCAATTAAATCACGTACTTGATTTTTTTTATTTATAAAGAATCGTTTAATGTATGTTTCAAATCATAAACGATTTTGTGAAATTGGGAAATGAATTTTTATTTTTTTACTAATCAATTTCGTTTTATTAGAAGCGAATGTTTCTGAAATAAAATTTAAAAAAAAATTTATGTTATAATCCTATATATATATATATATATATATATATATATATATATATATATATATATATATATATATATATATATATATATATATATATATATATATATATATATATATATATATATATATATTACAGGGGAGCTCCGGTTTAACTTTGTACGTTTAGTACGTCGTCATGCTTCAGCTTCCTCTTCTGCTTGTTTTTGAGAATTGCCTATACTGATAATATTAAATTATCCCAGATTTTACGTTTCACTTTTTAAAAAAATACCACTTTATACATTTATATATAGGCTTATAAACACAACCTAGCATGGTTGATGCAACTAACAACAGTTTGCTCTTTAAACTAAAGGCAAAAATCCATTTCATACGCTCAACTTACGTATTCCGTGTCCTTTTATAATATCTTTGGAGTGAGGATATCGAAGGTCGACTTCTTTTTTTCCTATTTTTAGGCGTCGAATGCAACCTATCATTCCATTATGAACTGCGATGTTATCAAAAATCCTGAAAAATAAAGAATCAATAGACGCAAACTTATAAGACAAATTATGCATTGAATAAGAATGGTAAATAACATTTAATACAATCTAAATTTTTCGTAAGTATTGCAAGAAAAGTAGTATAATATATCTTGTTCAAAAATAAGTATTTCGAGAACAAAAGATTAATATTAGTCTATTATCTCAACCAAGAAGCGCTGGCGTTGAAGAGAGTCTAACCATATTGAGAATTTATAGTGTTCTATTTAAAGTTTTGTTTAAATGCTTACATTTTTTAAGTAATCAACTTCCCAAGACTTTTGGGGGGAAATTAAACTTCGTGGAGGATATTTTAATTGATACTATCCCGCTTTTACGTTGCATCGAAAGGTAAACACGAAAATCTTCCACAAATGTGTTAGTCTATTTCTTATTTATTTCTGCTGATTGTGTGGTAAAAAAGAATCAGTCATGATTAAGATCGTTTTAATAAAAAGTGAATATTTTATATAATGTAACAGGATTACTGAATCTTAAAAGCTTTAGGGACCACACTGATTCTGCCATTAAGTTTAAGGAGCAAGACTAAATCAGCAAAGATATTTTTTTAATAAAAAGAGCTATCTCGCTTATCACTTTTAAATAATAATAAAAAAATTGTTTTTTTTCACGGTTATGGAACTATTAAGCATTTTCCATGGAATTTCGATCTGCTTGAAGAACTCGCTGTAAATATTTTGACTCAATTGCCCAATAACTACTAAATCATGCCTTACATACTGCAGTTTTTGAATGCTCCCAAATTCATGTTTTGGTATCAGACAGCTATTGATAAATAAGAAGTTTTTAATTAAGATCGCCGGCTTTCAAAAATTAATAACAGAAAAACAGTTAAGGCTATGAAATAAAAAAAAAAAAAGAAAAGAAAAGAAAAAAAAAACTAACATTAAGATAAAAGGAAACTAACATTAAGATATTTTTGAAATGTCTACCATCAGCCATTACAATATTTCGTATTCTGAGAATGAATGTTTGTACATCATAATGCAGCGATCAAAAAAGTAATCTACAGCGTCATCTGTTGGGAAATTTTTGAAATAAAACTAAGAATTGTGGGAGAAAAATTTTGGGATTTCTTACATAAATTTTTTTTAACTGCTTTTAAAATACGTCAGTTTCATTTAAAATAACTCTTCTCGTGGTGCAGAGCTCATGAGAGTATATCATTAAATTTAAGCTTCTCAGTAAAACATTTTATAGCATAAATTACAGTTAAAATGCTTAATTCCGTTTTGTATATCAGTTATTGTCTTTTTCCAAGCGATTATTTGAAAAAAATTTACTCCCGTTGTAAATACTATGAAAAATTACATAAGGCTTGCTATGATGTTTCAAATTAATGATGCTGGTGGACCTGTTTTGCTCGCGGCTCTAACTAAAATTCTAGAACATGCAAAGTACACTTTATGCAACATCGAGTTACACACTTTTGTTTTTCACTGACATAAAAACATATATTAAATAATTTAAAAAATATTTCTTACTCTTTTCTTTCTGTTGGGATATAACCTAAAAACAGGTTTTCTCCAAGGTCTAAAGACTTCAAAGAACCTTGACTTTTACCAGCAACATCCTGCTGTCCTTCTAGTGCCAGCATTCCCTCTCGTAAATATCTTTTGGCGATTAGACGATGGAATTTACCGAGGTGCAGTTTTTGAGGTGACCTAAGAACCACTGCACCGTTTCCTAAATTATACCTAATTAAAAAATAAATTCAAGTTATAATAATATTCCACTCATAATAACTCTATTATAATAATTAATTTATTATAATTTATTCTATTAATTAATTATATTTAATAAATTAATTTATTATATTAATTGTATCATAATAATTAATTTATTATAATATTTGTTATTATTTCTATTATAATAATTAATTCAGTTAAAAATTCTTTGCTATAATTAGCCAAATAAATTCTAGTTAGTATTCAATTTATTTTCTAAAACATGTTTTCAATTTAATTTTTTTTTCAATAATGCACAAATATTAAATGGGGAGTTTTACACACAGCGTATGTTTGTAGTGAAAATATTAAATCTGAAATAATTTATAAAATTTTTGATGAAGATTTAAAAAGAAAATGTTTCTGGCGGTTAAGAAAATGGGCGAAATTGGGAGAATGTTTCTCCCCTACACACAGTTCCCCTATCCATTAACATGGGAAAACCGGTTTTGCTATGCAGTGAAGACTGCAGGTTAAAATACGTCTTTTTACATGCAGAACCGTCAGTGGGTTAAAGTCAAAGCTCTTCTTCACATAAAATGCATAAAATAATTTTCTGAATTTTGTTTTTAAAATTTAAATTGATTTTAAAATTATCTATTATATTTCTGATGTTGAATTATAGATAATTGCTACACTATTGCAGGAAATTAGATATAAATATTATGTAACAACTTAATTGTATCTACAAAAATATTTAAAAATTTTCGAAATAATTGAAGACCTTAGTAGAAGAAAATTCTTGGTGTCAATTTATAAAAAATGAGATTTTTTTGAAAAAAGATCTTATTAAATCTCACAATATTAGTTTATTTTGTCAGCTTTTAAACTTCGCATATCTATGGTAGATAAAGGCAGTAGTTGGTAGTTAGTAGAAGAAAGTTTCAAGTTGAACAACAGGGATGAGATTGGCCAAAAGATAAAAAAGCTGAATTTTCAAACGCGTAAATCTTACGTGATTTATAGCAAAAATATCAGTAACATATTCTCATCCAGTTTCGCTGATGTTATAATGCCTATATATATATAGCAATAATCGTCGATAGAAAAACTGCCACATTTACAGTAACTAAATCAAGAAAAAAACTTACTTTTTACAAGAATCGCGATTAAGGATTTAAAAATCGCGTGAATATAAATCACGATATTGAAATCACGTGAATGAAACTTGATATTGGATTTCAAAAATGTGAAAATACAACTCATGATGCGTAATTTTCAGATCACGTAAATACGAATTACGATGCATAATTTATAAATGGCTTGAATACAAATCCAAAGCCTAATTTTTAAATCCCGTGTAAATACGAAAATAGATGTTGGATATTACAACCGCAAAAACGTATCACGACATTGGATAAACCCGCGTAAATACCAATCGTTAGATAAAATTTAAAAAACGCCTCAATGTAAGTCGCGATATTGGATTTTTAAATCTCGTAAATAAGAATTGCGTGAATATGAATCGAAACGTGCACCTTTTAAATCGGGTAAATACGAAAATCGTTGTTTGATATTAAAATGCAGCGACATCTGGAGTACGAAAATACGAGCTATCTAGCGGACGGATAAAAATGAGGAAAATCTTATTTTCTGTTCGTAAAAGCTAATAGCTAAAATAAGTAGGTACGTGGAGGGATTGGCAACTACGTAGTTTGAATTTTCTATATATCTTTCGATATATTATATCTATATATCAAATCGGAAGTAAATATAATTATTTTATTTCAACGGCTGAATTTTCAGAAAAAGCGGATTGATTATTAAAAAAACAAACTTTTAGAGAATTGGAGTTTTTGATAAAAAGGCTGAAATTCGAGAGACAAAAGCGAAAAAGGCGGAAATCCCGTAAAAAGCGGAAAAATCTCATCCCTGTAACAAGCAGGCGACGAGTCGCCTTAAAATTTCTCTCTTTTGGCAGCGGATTAAATTGCGAAGACTAAGAACGCTATGACGCGAACAGTTTAAATGATTGTGAGGAATTTATAAATTTTACCAATCGGAAGTTCACAAAGAAATGAAAAGGTTATTGTTAACCTATAAATTTTGAATTTAATAAAATGTGACACTGAATGTCCAACAACCCTTCTGTTTATTTCTTTGATGTTTTTATAACTCATTTCAAAAGCTTACAGACACAAAAATTAACCTTTTTTCGAAAATTTAAATCATGGTAGTTAAATAAATAAAGAAATCTATGCAAATGCTGAAGTTACGTACGCAGTCTTCTTCAATGGCATTTTAGAAAATAAACAGTTAATTCATTTACTGTATACTTTCAATATCTCGAACTTCGATATCTCGAAAACTTTGTTATGTCAAAAAAATATTTTTTCCCTTGGCATAATATATCCACCTAATGTTAATATATCCTATGTCGAAGAATTTCTTCTCAAAACCTTGTTATGCCGAATTTTTTTCAAAATAATATATAAATTTTTCGGAAAAATCACAATGTAAGTTTATTGCAAACCAATTCTTTTCTATTTATTGCATAATTATTGTCTTACTTTAAAAAATAAAATTATCATTGTTGTATTTAGGCTTGTAGTCAACTATCATTACATGCATATTTATTAGTAGTCATTAGTTCATGTTTCATAACTCTACTTTTTAGATTAATATTTTAGAATTTATTTTTCTACTTTTATGAACATATTTAGTTCTGAATTTATTATATCAAAGATTCGCTATCTGGAAGTTCAAAAGTCAGTAGCGTCCCTTCAACTTTTTGATATCGAGATTATACTGTATAACTTATATTTTTTAAATCATAGTTTAAATAACGCATATAATAAAATATGCTAGATTATTTTAATTGAGAATAAAATCTGACTAAATAAGAAAATAATTTAATTTCTGGCTAACCTGAATTCTACAAAAGCATCCTTAATCGACAAGGAAACGAAATCTCCAATGCCAGTGGCTGTTTGGCCATTGTACAGCAAAATACCATCTTGAGAAAATGTTCGAAATTCCAATTCCAAAGAAAGTCGAGTGTATGCTTGAAGTCTTGGCAGCTCCAAATACGAACGTCCAAAGAATGATGGAATTTCGACGAAATTTTCTTTGAAAAGTATAAAAAGAAAAAGTCAAACTTAGTCAATATAAGCATGTAACGAAATTCCACGAATTACACATTTCTTCAGCAATTTAAAATTATTACAGCCAATTCCAATTAAAATTTCAAATAGAATTACATTCTTTAAAATGATATAAAAATTTCTATACCTTACAAATTAGATTTTTTCTAATATTATTAAATAAAATAATAAATATTAAACACTTTTTTTCACATGCAATTATTTTTGGAATAATTGGCACGCTGACCGCTCGGTCTTCCGGCCGGCGAATTGCAGAACAAGATATATATATATATATATATATATATATATATATATATATATATATATATATTGTTTTTTTAAAATTTTATTTCCAATGGAAGAAATTGACAAACTCTTAACAAGAAGAATATATGCAAATGAAATAGATAAGAGAAAAAAGTCAGTGACTCAATAGCAGATGTCTAGCACTCCAATATCTTTTTATTTCCGAGTCTCCGTGTACAGTCGGACGACCCATCAAGTGCTTTCTATTCATTACTTCGAATTTCCTACAGAGTGGGCAATTCGGACTCGTAAAAATACCAATGCGGTGGAGGGATATATATATATATATATATATATATATATATATATATGTGTGTGTGTGTGTGTGTGTGTGTATTGTAGAACAAGAGAAAAACAGTAGAAATAGTATTGAAAACCAAGTTTCTTTTTTAAGTAACAGCTTGATAAAGTGCAATTTATGCTTTAGTAGAATTAATATCGAACATTTCAAATTAAGTTCAAATATTAATTTAGCTTAAATTTGTAAAAAATATCAACTCCTCGATTGAAAATGAAATGAATTTATTGTTAAATTATTAAAACTTAACCGTGGGCAATGCAGCGTGATGCTGGATATTTTTACCTAGACAAGCTAGAAAATATTAATGGATTTTAAGGCATCCAAAACGATGACTTTCCAAGTTTATATTAATTTCTAGTTGAAATGACAACTTTTGTAACAAGAACGTGAGTTTTGAAAGGTAATCATTAATCTTCGAAAAATGAATAACTTTTGAGTGTTTCTAAATTTTAATAACATCGAGCTGAAGTTACGTGCTTTGTTCCTGTACCATTTTCACTTGAATGAAAATGACACGATAAATATTTTACATTACAAGCAGGAGATCTACTCTTAATTTAGATAAGAATTTGGATTTAAAAGAAATATTTTTATGGTTGAATATATTGTATGATTGTTGTATGAATTGTTTGGTAAATGTAAGATGCGCAAAATGAAATACAATATACCTGAATAACTTTGGAACTAATAGTTGGATTTTCAAGCATTAAGATTTAAATTTAATTGTTAGAGAAGTAGATATTAACTATGTTAATTTATTACTTTAGAATCAGGGGTCTGTCCAGACATTTTGTGAAAGATCCGTTTTTGTAAAATTGTGAAAAAATTGCTTGTAATTTGTGAATATAAAATAAACGTTAAGTCACATTCTTTCAACCAGGGTCCTGCTTTTGTGAATTAGTGCAAATAGGGTCCTGTTATTGCAAAAAACCTTTTCAATAAGTTTTTGAATTGTACAAGATTGTGCTCAACACTGTAAAATTATAATTTAAAAAAAATTAAATTTTCAAAAATAAACAGCAATTGCTGCTGCTAAATTAGAGATGCAACATACAAATATTTGGTATTTAGCCTATGCTGCTGAACGCAGAAAATTCATTTCGGACGAATAAAGGAAGAAGCGTCTGCCGAAGACAAAAATTAGTTTGTTTACATCTGTCTTTCTTCCCCCCCCCTTTCTGGAAAGGGTTTATTCGATTAACAAAACAATAATGAAGATAAACAAATTTGTGAAGGGTCCGATTAAAAGATAAATTATTTTGTGAAGGGTCCTTTTTTAATTTAAAATATTTTGTGAAGGACCCAAATTTCTTCTAAACAGACCCCTGAGAGTATATTTTAAGTTATGAAATCAGACATAAAAATATATTTCCTCTGAATAATCTTTTTCCAACGGATTTGGATTTTTGATCTTTAAAATATAGGAGAAGTGGTATCCGCGATATAAGAAATGCGGTCACCGCATTACTTTCGAAAGAAGTGGAGATTTGTCAATAATCTTAGTTTGCGATGAAAGTTAATTACAGAAGTGATGTGCCCCAATATTTTGCTTTTTAGATTTGACAAAAACGAAATTTTTTTCTCCTTTACAGTTTCGCTTAAAAACACGATTCTTGAAATTTTATTTTACTTAATTATTTTCTTCTCTTTAATTTTCTCTGTTAATTTGTTTATGCCAGAAAGAGCACAAAATTTCGATTGTTCATAACATAAAAATAAAATTTACTTAAAACATTTAGGAAATTCTAACTTATATTGTCTTCAGGTACTCTTCCATCTGAAATATGAGTACTCTAGCGTGTTGAAAAGTGGTCGAATTTTCGTTTAACAATTAATTTTCTTTGGTTTTCACAACTTTTTTTACAGCTTCCGCTTGTGTAATGGTCAGAAACTGATTGAAAACTGCCAGGTACAGGACCTTAGCTTGATCTCACTAGATAGTTGGAAGGTAATCGAGATTAAGAATGACGGTGATTTGTCAAAAAATATAAAGCTTAACTTTTTTATAGTGGTCAAGGAACGATTGAAACTTATATTTTCATCAGGGATAAAGTTCCTGGTAAGATTTAGACATTCTAATTGGTTTAAAAGTGGTTGAAATTTTATCTGAGAATAATTTTTTTTTCTAGCGATTAATTCTACTCATCAGTGCCCAGGAAACAATTTAAATTCGGATACTTCAGTTAAAGTTTTCTTGCTAGTTGGAAATACGTCAGAATTTCATTTTGTGTTTTATTCATTTTGGTGATAAAAATCGAGATAATTTCTGTTTGAAATGGTCAAGAAATGATTGAAGTTTGCTTTGCCATCCTGCACAGAGTTCTAACACAGTTAAATAGTTTAAAAAAAGATAGATTTGACTAGTAGAATAATAGTCACACCTCTGAAAACAAGACAAACTCTTTCCCACACAGTTAAAGAGCGTCAGCGGGTAATAATAATTGATATAATAAACTACAATCGCGTGTAAATTTGTCAGCGTCGATCAAATCAAAGTGACATTTTAAGATATATAAGATCAAAATGTGTTTAAAATTGAAAATAAAACTTTATCTTATGAAAAATTTTATATTCTTAATAAAAATGTTTTTGTAAAATGTTTATTGTTATATCTTTAAAAAAGCTAACTTTTTAAGCACATTCCAATGAATCTATTCTATTATTTAAAGGATTAAAAACCCCTATATTTGAAACGAATTATCCCCAAAACGTTTATATAAAGTTTGTAAAAATTTTATAATTTATAAGGAGGCTCCCATTGAAACAATATATACAATTAGAAATTATTATCGAAAAATAACTAAATATTTTATACGAGTTCTTATAACCTAACCTCTTAAAAGATTTTGTAGCATAATGAAACTCTGAAATTGTTGATACGGCTGATACATACATAAATAGTCAACTCTTCCATACATAAATAGTAAAAGTGGATCATAAAAAATTTTGTGATATGCATCTATGTAAATTTTATACAGTGGAAGAGTTATCAAACCGTAGTAAATCTAGTAATGGGATTTAGACAGCTTTACGCTTAAAATATTCAAAAATAAATAGATCATTCCCTTTTGGTAAAGTGGAGAAAACATTGAATCAATACTTCTTTAAAATTGAAGGCAGCAGTTTCGCCTTCTTCTCTCCGCAAAGAATAAATAACCAGCTTTAATGTATTTTTTTTTTAAATGTATGCATACATGTATGATACGAAAGTATTATTGGCTCTTATGCAAACGTATGCTTGCGTACGTCTTCATTCTCAAAATATATAAATTACGTTCCTGAATATGTTCTAAGAAAGACGTATTTTTCATTTCAAAAATATTAGCCGTAGTAAAAGTTTTCGATCTCTTCACCACAGCTTCGATTCCTTGTAGTTTTTAATCCCCAGTGGTGCTCCAATACCACCCACTTCAGATTAATGCGTACCAGTCTGTTTTCAAAGTACAGACTGTTTTTGCGCAATGTCACGCACCATGTTTTACTTTTTAAAGTACTAATAGACAAAACTATTCATAACCAACATTGCAATATTCAAGCATAATCCAATTCATAACCATGCATTCTAAACACTAGGAGTTCCACGTTCGGCTGACTACCCAACCGGAATATATTCTTCTGCTCCCAAGGTCAGGAAAACTCTAATCGGCTTCGGCCCTCCATGAGCTGTCATGCCATTGAATTGTGATTTTATAACACAGTCCTAAACCTAGTGTCCTAATGAAGCCTTAAAATTTCGCAACAGATTTTAAGACATTTTTTCTCTGAAAAGCTACTTTTTTTTAAATCTTTTGGCTTGTAATTATTTCAAAAGGAGCATGAAGATCACCCAGTTTCAAAGAGTACCGGTTTGTTTGGGAAGTAATGACGGTTCGTGAGCAATGCTGACCACATTGCCATCCTTCACCGTTGGTGTTGGTCGCAAATTTGTGAAATCTTAATAGTTATTCATTAGTAATACTGTAATAAACACTGTATTTAGAAAAAAAAATATGGATAGAGTAATGCAAAGAGACTCTACAATTTTGCAACGGATTTTAAGGCATTTTTATCCCTTTTAAAACAAAATTTCTCTCTTTTTTTTTTGGCTTGTAATTAATTTACTAGGTGTTGTTATTAATATCCAAGTAGGATCTAATATCTCCTGAATTACTACACCATTGAATTTGTTTCAAAGTAATATCCATTATTTTCCGTAACATATCTGTATTTGAATGTAAATGTTTCAGAAAAGAACTTTAGGTTAGGAATGTTCTTAAATTCTGACTTCGATAATTTTATGTCTTTTTTTTCTTTACTATTCACCACAGTCAACAATTTTTATTTATTTCCTTCCAAAACTGAAAAATTTGCTTAAGGAACAAATTTTAGAAACAACTTTTGGTTCTGAAAGCTCTTCAATTCTAACGTGAGGGGTTTTATAATGGCTTCGATATTTTCCAAGTCTTGTTCCTTTGACAAAGTTTTTGTTTTTGGTGGTAGAGAAGATAGAACCATTCACCATTAATCATACTCTACATATTTTATTTGAAAATTTGCTTAATAAACAAGGTTTAAGAATGACGAAGACATTAAGAATGCCAGGATTGTAAAGCATCCCGAAAAGGCTTAAAAAGTTGTTTCTGAAACTTTTGCAGCTTGAGACACATTGAATGGGTTATAAGATCAATCTTGGAAATCAATAGCTGCACCTAGAACAGTTCAATTGTATCAAGATAAACACGAACAAAAGCATACTTAGAGAAATCGGTGTAGCCAGTGTAGGTTTGGCAGGAACTTGTTCCATATTAGACAATCCAAGAGTTATGTCCCGAATCGTCTTCGTTTCAGAATAATCCGCTGCCGTTCGTAATGCTGTTGATCTACGCACAGGACTATTCGTTGGTGATGAATGAGGCACTATTGAGTATAAATAAAAATATATATTGCATACTGTAGTGTGCCAAATAAAGAAGATGGAAGACCTTAATAATTTTTGATATAATTATCGAACTTTCGCGTACGCAATGATAATAGTTCCAGGGACTAACTTTAAATACGCTAATTAACCTAAATTAACCTAAGCTTAAACTAGTTTATTCAGTATTTTAACCATTCGATCCTTCTGAGATATACACTACCCTACAATACTGGAAGAGACACTTACAGTTTCTGTTATTTTTTCAAATTTATCAAGAAATACTTAAAGGATTATTTTATAATTTCAGAAGTGATTAATTCAAGTAATTTTTCATAATTTGCAACAAAGTTTAAAGCATTCAGGGGTTTGAGGGACCGACAATAAATTTAAAGTATTTTTTTTTTTTCAAAGAAAGAAACAAAATATGTATTTTTTTTAATAATCTATGCCAGAAAATAGCGCAATAAATTTGTAACTTGTATCGATGACTTTGGTTGTTATTTGAAATAACTGCATAAAATTTCGTAAATCTAGCTACGTCATGCAGACGAAAACCTCACTGGGGTGTAACCCGTCAAAAAACTGACACATATGTCCTAGCCCCCCAATTGCCGAAATGGTTAATTTTTTATTTTGTACGGCTTGTAATATTCATCTTATTTTAACATTTAAATTTAAACATTAAATTTATTATTTTAACATTTAAATTTAATTATCTTATTTTAACATCTTATTTTAACATTCGTAATTTGTTTTTTATTGGAAAAAAAAACTAATCTTGAATGGGATAAGTTAGAAAATCAGATTTAAAAATATACTTTTTCGCAAAAAACATACCATAATAAAATGCCCAGGGGAGCAACACACTTATTTTTAATTTCTAAATACTCTTGTTTAAAATTTCTGGTGGTAATTCTTTTAATTTTCGATGTCAAAAATTCTAACAAATACAAAATGCAATAGCAAATATACTTTATAACTAAATGTCACTGACTTACAGTAAAAAAGAGTTGTTAAACGAGATATTTAAAAAATTAAACAAATGTGCATAAAAAACTACGATTGATTACGATGAGGATGACCTACAATTTAAAAAATAATTTAATTCTTTTAAAAAAATTTGAGGGAAAAAAATTAACGGTTCACTACACTGCATCACTGATTATTTTTCACTAATTTATAAAATTAGTTATTTAATTCCATAACAGGTGGTGCTGCTGTCTGGGGGAAAAATAACTACAAATATATGTTTTCTGCTGCTTGCCAAACCAATCAAGCTGAAACGATTTGCATGCGTTAATTTAGTCATCACTCTGCACCACGTTGTCGTTGAAAATGATGTTTAATTTGAACACAATCTTTCCTAGTTTTCAGCGCCATCTGTTGATGAACTTCGAAATTATTTTTTTTTAAATTAGTCAGAAAAGAATCTCTTTTCTTAATCAAAACAAAGCAAGCTTTACATTTATATCTGTCTTCGTTTCCCGTTTATTTATTTTTCAAGTTATTGGACATTTTTGCGATACCTAGTAAATAACAAATTAAACCACTTTAAACTTTAAAAAAACCTTTTTTATTTTAAAAATTTTTTTAAAATCAAAACACAACATAAACTGTAAAAAAAAAAAAATTGAAAAAAAAAAAAAAATACATAAAATAAGAACTAGTATATTCTAATAAACTTGAAGCTTTAAAACTAACCTTTTTTTTTACATTTTCTTATTTCTCAAAGTAGTAAATTGAGAGAAAAAGATTAATTAACTAAGCATCTAGTCAAATTCATTTTAAAGTCTTTTTTGCAAAATGAGTTGGGAAAATAAATGAAGATTAGCGTCACAAACTTCTGCTACATTCTGCAAAAGACACAAAAATTTCTCTTTAATAATTTTTAAATAAAATTATCAATTTTTGAAAACTAAAGAGCTTTCATTTTGGGAAAAATACTTTTTGAGAGTTAAAAAGAGAGCTAATAATCTCTTTGCAGCATTAAAAAGTAATTCTCTTTATTAATCAAAAACAATGACAAATCATACTAAACAAAATCATTCCTTTTATTTTTGTTGCGCCTAGAAGTTTATGTTTGCATTTAAAAATAATATTATTTCTAAATCTATTTAAAGTTAAATATAATTTACAAATCAACATTTTAAGATGTCTTTTACTTCCATTATGAAGTCTTCATAAAATTGTTTCAATTTAAATAAATAAAATAAACAGCAACTTTTGTATGGTTTAGCACTAAAAGAAAAAAAATGAAATATTGATTGTAACTTATAAGAATATAAAGTTGATATATTTGGTTGAGCAAAAAGCCATTGTATTTTTTTTTGCAACAGATTGTAGTAGTGCAGTTTCTGAAATATCTGAAGCATCTGCAATAATAGTTTTTACGTTATTGATAGCTGACAGCTAGAGCTTCATTGTAAAGAATAAATTGTGACGTTTCATCGAGTTTTGGAGATTTGACAGCACATCGAACGTAGAAGATCAAAGTGTTCAATTTCTCCATATTTGACCACTTTACTTCCCCAACGCGTGTCAAGCTTGTGAAAAATTGTGAAGAGTTTACGGTGACTAAGAAGAAATTCCGAGCTAGTGATTTCGATTCGAAAAGTGCGCCTAGTTTAGGAAGACTAACCCGGATTGATGATGACAAAATAAAGAGATTGATCCTGTCAAATTCACGTTACACGACACGGGAGATAGCAGAGACAGTGGATTCAATCAAAAAGTGTCCGCGTTCTTCTAAAGAAACTGGCACGCTCGAAATTTGAACGATTCCTCATGAGTTCGAAGATGTTCAATATACGGCACGAATAAACATCTGCGATATGCTCACGAAACGTGAAGAAAACGACCCTTTTTTTGGAACGTTTTTTCCACATTGTTCTAACTTTAACTTTGGATTGTTTGCAACAATGTGGCGCAAAAACAATTTTAGTTCTGAGAGGAAAATTTGTCATCAACGACTTCAAAACCATAATTTCACCAGAGGAAGATTATGCTCTTAGCATGATAGGACTGGACGGGCGTGGTGTTTTTTTAACTTCAACCAAGGAACGGGACAACCAATTCATCGATGTTTATTGCAGCCAATTGGTCAGTTTGAACGAATCTGTTTTACAAAAACATCATGAGCTCTTCAATCTTAAATGAGTGGTGTTCCATCACCACAAAGCGAGACTACATATATCTCTAGCGACCGGGTAAAAGTTATGGAGCTCTGATGAAATGTGTTGTCCCACCCATCACACTCACCTGACTTAGCGTCGTCAGACTATAATTTGCTTAGCTCTCTTAAAACCTCCTAGCGTGTAATAACGTTAAATTTAGATGTGGTTGAAAATGAACACCTTGTTAAGTTTTCCACAAATAAAGACGGGTCTTTTTAAGAACGAATAATTATAAAGCTCACCGAATGATGACAAAAGGTTATCGAACAAAATTTAACATATATTATTGATTAATATTTAAATAAATGTAGGAATTTGAAAAATTAAGAATAAAAACGTTATGACGTTTTACTCCACTCGATCGACTCAGTTAATTTTCTAAACATTTTGTTCATTTTACATAAATTTTATCTTAAAATATGCTTCAAGATTTGCTTATAAAATTTTTAAAGAAAGAATTTGAAAAGTCGGCAGTTTATTTGTTTTTATTATTGTTATTAGAAAATCGCCGACTTTTCCTCGGATTTTTTTTAACAAACTTTTATAAAAAATTGTGTCTGTCTCAAAACTTTCTTATCATTTTACGATATGAAATTTATATAGAATGAAGATAATATCTGGGAAATGATCTGAGACGATATCAACTCGATTCTTATAAGTTACAATCAATATTTCATTTTTGACTCTTTTGAGCAAAAACCATTAAAATGTTCTTGGATTTTTTAAATATTGTAAATCAAGAACGACGATTTTTGTTGCTTTGTAATTCAAAAAATAACTTACTGAAAGCATTGATGATTTCTGACTTTTCATAATTCAATCCAATTTAAGTGCTTATTTAATAACTCAAGTTCTTATAATATAGAAACGTATACATAAGAACCTTATACCTAGAATGACGAGAGAGGTCAGAGTGGCCCCTTTGGTATTTTGCATAAGGTACTAAGATTTTTCCCGTATCCATACTGGAAATAATTTAGAGATTCAAGTATCCAATCTATAACTTATTTAAAAAAATTTAAATTTTTAATTTACATTAAATTCGGAATTCAAAAAATATATTATACTTATTTTGATCTAAATTAATACAAAATAATGAAAAAAGTATGAAAAACATTTCTAATAAAAACTGTACGCCAAAGGGTTAAAAAAATCAATCCACGTACTAATCGCCATTAAATCACTCTTTCTTACAAAAAATGAGAAAAATTGGAAGATCGCAGTAAAATGAAATATCTCCGACACTTCAAAACGCTATAGATCTTACAGATATGTAAAAGATTAAGATATTACTTCCAACAACTTCAAGAAAAACTCTTAATCAGGTGCGATAGTCTATCTATAATGGATCAGTGGATAATAAAACACTTGGTATTGCAAAGATTAATGATCCTCAAGGAATAAGATAGAATGAAGGAATGCGATTCTTTTCTTCTTTTTTTGCTTTAAGAAGAAAAAGATCCATTTCCATCTACCAATTCCAATCTTTCGGATTCCAATAGTAAAGATTTTTTTTCCATCAATAAGTCGATGATGTATTCTTCATATGACATAGCATGTATCAGAATTATGGAAATTGCTTCAACTTTATCTTTTTTTTTCTTTTATGTGTTTTTCTTTATGGATATGATTTCTTTTCGTAGAAGAACTGAAGGATAAATGTTACAATTTTGGAAATACTGTGATAAATGACTAGATTTGTTTTCAGATAGATGTGCTACTATTTCTATTTTATTATATTTGGATACTTATTTTATTGCAGAAGATTCTTCACGTAATTGTAACTTTCAAAAAAAAAAAAAAAAAAAACTTTATAAAACAGGCTATTATAGCAGTTTATAGAATCTTACATTTTATAGAAGTTTATTATAGGGTTACAAATCAGAATTATTATTTTACATGCAAATTCAGATGATTGAGTATGAAAAACGATCACCATTAATTTCAGATAAGACCACTGCCTTTATTGTGCATTATTTACTTTTTTAGGTAAAATTTGCTCGTTTAATTTTTCATGCAATTATAACTAAAGTTAAGGGATTAATAAAGATAAGTTATTGTTATCATTAAATCAAGTTATACAGACAAACCTTGACAACATGAATTTTTCAATATTGTGAAAGAATTTGTATTCCCTCTGTATTTGTTATCCTAATGATAGAACAAAACTTGTTTCCGAAATATTCTTTACCACAAAATAAAAATATTCCTCATTTCTGAGAAATTAATTTTTGTTTTCTTGAATTTCAGTCCTTAATTAACTTTTTTGAATAAATTTATGAACTGCTTTTTGAAGCTCAAATAAAATAAAGAGTACCATATTTTGAAAGAAATGATCTGAATCATCCCCATCTGAAAAAGAAGACGTCAACGTCTGGCGTGCAAAGTTAATAATATATGTTCATAATGCTAGAAAAAACTCACTATCATAATAAATTCAAAAGAAACTATTATGGCCTGCTTAGAAGTCCGCAAAGAAACAGTTCATAATAGGAAGATGCCCCTAGTGGCGTATGATGACATTTCCGGGCATATGTAAGTATGCAGTTTTAAAACTAATGATGTGTCCTAACTCCCCTAGTTTTTACGCAACCCCCAGTTATATATAACGTTTATTTAAAAAAAAACGCGTACATTTTAACAAAAATAGACTAAAAATGTCACTTTAAAAAACTGTAGGTTGCTGAGGGAAGCCAATTGCAGATGTGAAATCAGCAACATGAAAATTTCCAGGATCCGTTAAAAATTCTCATAAACAAAATAAATGTTCCCAGTGTAATTCTTCCATTATAAAGAGAGTCCCGATGTTTGAGGTTGAAGAAAATGATAAAAGATTTAACGCTTACAAAGCAACAATCAATAGACTGCGCCTTGAAGGAGGTAACTGGAGCTAGTTTTCCCCTCCATGTAACGCAAACGCGGGTTAGTTTCATCAAAAAAGTCCTCCATGAAGAAAAATTTCTCCCAATACTTGATCAAGGAGTTCCTTTCTCTTCTGGATTGAGTTCTAAATTACAAGACTACGGAGTTGAACATCAGTAGTCTTAAACCCAAAATCGGGTCGGCTGCTCAACGACGGTTATAAAATAAAATATTATTTTTAAATAAGAAGTATTTTATTTTCATTAGAGTAGCATTAAAAAATAGAGAAGAATGCCCTCGAGGGACTCCAGATTAATTTAATTCATATCTAAAAAAACTTCCAAACTACTGGACGTAGTAGTAGTTCATTTACGTCGCACTAAAGCTGCAAAATGGGCTATTGGCGACGGTCTGAGAAACATCTCTGTGGATGATCCGAAGACATGCCATCACAATTTTGATCCTCTGCACAGGGAGTGGCACTCCCGCTTCGGTAGCCCGACAACCTGCACGCGAATTCAGGCAGTTTAACGAGGACCAATACCGCACCCCCTCGGTCCCTACGCAGACTGATCCAAGTGGTCACCCACCCGCACACTGACCGCAGCTAGTGATGCTTGACTTCGGTGATCTGCTGGAAACCGTGTCTTAACGATCGGCCCAAACTACTGACAGACCTTGTATAAAACATCTTTACTTTGAAATTATTAGAATATTTAATTTCTTAAATTAAGAACCATGCTGAGATGGGCAATCCCCGCCCCCAACCTTTTAGTTGAAGCTTCAAAACAAGACTGAGTGGAACACTTGCCGCTCCTCACAGGGAAAGATCCATTATTTGGTTATTTATCAAAAATATCAAACCAAGCTAATGAAGTTGGTTTGAGTGATTTTGAATTGTTGTGTCAATGCTAAATCAACAAGAGCTCACATATTTATGGCCAACCTTAACCTCCAACGATGGGATTCTTATCCAAATTAAACATCAGACCATCTATTTTAAGAATTTGATTTCCGCTCAACTGTTTCTACGGGTAAACAAGCCCACTTATGTTGAGAAAAATAATGGAAGACAAAATACAAATTTCAAAACTATACAGATTCGAAAAGCTTAGAAGCACGAAATGCTCATACTTGCATTGCATTCTCATTTAAAACGTACTTTTTCAAAGTGTTGGGACGGTGATCGTTTTAAATTAATTAGTGGGACTAGTACATCTAGCATCATTGCAGTTTTAAGCGTATTTTTGGTTGTTGCAGATGCATCTTCATTTGGATGTGATATAGTGATAATTATCTTAGAAAAATGAATTACACTGTTTAAGAAAAATTTGATCTATTAATTATTAAAAATGGCCATAATTCAAAAAATATAAAAATAACAAAGAAAAGATATCCCTTAAAGGGATCAAGTTAAAACATTCTCTTACATCGAGAATTTTTAATTGACTGGGATGCCCAAAAGGGCACCCCCATACGCCGAAAATTGGTAATTGAAAGTGAATGAATTGTTCCCAACTGACAGTTAGGAGCATGGAAAGAGATCCAAGGTTGGTGATTTATCGAAAGATAACATCGCCAAAAATAAAGCCAACCCCCCATAATCAATATTAGATTTGAAAATACTTTGGTGATCGCGAGTCGCCAACAAGACTGTGAGAATTAATATAACTATGTAACTGAAACATATTTGTGGTAAGAAATAAAGAGTTAGAAATAGATTTATATTTTCGATTTAGTGAATTAATGGGTCTTACATTAGTATTGAAATACGTTACATTGATCGATAAGAAAAGAATAAAATATTTTATATTCGCTTTTTATATATTTTAATAAAAATTAAATAATTGATTTAATTGAATTAAAGTTTGGTTAAGAATGATTAAAAAAATAAGTTTAAGAAATTAAAGAAATTTTTTTAAAGCTAGGAAATATGCAATGCCTATTGTAGCATCACAAAAATATAGTGATTTTTAGAGATGTAATGCATTTATGGATGCAGTTGAAACTTACACTGCCCCCTCTTACAAGCACCTTCGAAAGCAACTGTGATCTGTTTTTGGTATTTGCAACTGAACTCTTTAAGCTGACATTTTGATGCATATGTGCTGCCGTCAGATCCACACACCGCATCTTTCTTTTTAGGAGTTGGGCAAGTGATGTTGCACAGACATTGAGCAATTCCATTCTTTTCTTCACACGTTGCACCATTAATGCAGGAGACATCAGAGCAAGAACCTGACATTGCTTTTGATGTGGACACTGAAATTGAAGTAGTACTTTTATTTAATTGATAAACATTGAAAAAAAACGTAGGGTAATAGATAACAATTGGGGGCCCCTCTTATATTTGGTGATTTGAAAATAAACTAATGTATATGAAAATAAAACAAGAACCAATCACGTTATGGTAAACAGAAGTTGTGGTAATTCGAAGGTGACGTCATTTTATTTTAATTTTATAACCGCATTAAGAAGACAAGGAAATACTGGATTAAGAATTGGGAGAAATTTGGTGTTCGGTGCTCTACTGGGAACCGTGTTTTTCTGATCAGTCTACTCCGGTACTCATGGTACTACTCCGGTACATCAAAAATGTTTTTTTTTTTTTTTTACACTTACTTTATAACCGTTGTTAAACAGCAGACCCAGTTTTGGGTTTGTGACTACCAATGTTCAACTCCGTAGCCTTGTAATTTTGAACCCATTCCAGAAAACAAGGGCACTCCTGGATCAAGTATTGGGAGAAATTTGCCATTGTGAGGACTTTTTTGATGGAACTAACCGGCATTTGCGTTACATGGAGAAGAAAACCACGAAAACCTCCCAAAGGTTAACCTGACGGCAAGGAGGCTCTAACCCACAATCCATCTACCACTGATTGATATTTTACGTCAGCACTGTGGCAACACCTCCTAGAAGAAGGAAGGCCTCAGCACGGATCAATTTAGTAGTCCGATGTGACGAAGTTAACTGCGCAGTTGGTGAAAAATAAGAAAGATGTCATTACGTTCGGGGTACTAAGCTGCGCAGTGGTTGAAAATACGAAATATGTCATTACGTTTGGACTACTAAAGAATATTTATGGTAACCCGTGCTGAGGCCATTCTTTTCTAGGAGGTGTTGACTGTGGTCGGTGTGAGTCGGGTGTGGAATTCGAATAGACCAGCTATCACTGGGATCGAACCCGGATCACCTCATTGAGAGGCTAGAGCTCTATCCCCTGTGCCACCACGGCTCAAGGTGACGTCATTGAAAATGAAAAACAGCAGAGAATATCACGGTAACCAAAAATGGGGCTTTAGCAATACTTAACGAAAATCATCGCCAAAATAAGAAGCCGTCAATTTTACACCAAATGTAATATGATTTTATAATTGAAAAACATTGAATTGGCGGTATTACTGTTTAACTAAAAAATAATGAGTTGAAACAGTGGTATTACTATGCAATTGAGAAACATTGAATTAAAAAGGTAGTGTTATTTTTAAATTGAAAAACATTGAATTAAAATTTATTTGAATTGAGATTAAGTACTATTAATTGAGAAGATTGAACTAAAACGGTAATATTATTTTTTAATTGAAAAACATTGAGTTGATCTGGTAGTATTTGCTATTTAATTGAAAAACATTGAATTGAAACAGTAGTATTACTATTTAATTGAGAAACATTGCATTAAAACTGTGGTATTATTTTTTATTGAAAAAAAATGTATTGGAATAATAGTATTGTTGTTAAATTAAAAACATTAAAAAAAATTGAATTTAATTAGTATTAATTATTAATTATTTGATTGAAATACATTGAATTAAAATAATAGTATTAGTATTTAATTGAAAAACATTTAGTTTAAAGAGTAGTATTAATATAACATTAAATTGAAACAGTATTATTATTTAATTTTAAAGTAATATTTATCAGAGAATATGCTACATCAAGATATAAAGTAAAATATTAGGAAATTCTTGTGAAATTTATTGATTGTGGAATAACCATAGCCCGCCAAAAATAAGTAGAATCTATTAATAAATAAATAACGTAATGCTTTTAATAATGCAATATTTCTAAATAAAGTAATGCTTTTAATAATGTAATGTTTTAGAAACATACAACGCTTCTCAACAATGTTACGTTTTCAAATAATGTAATGATTCCAAATAACGTGAAGTATCTTAATATTTGAAGATATTTTATGTAATGTAATGCTTCTAAATAATGCAAAATTTCGTAAAAATGCTAGTTTTTTAATAATGTAATATATTTAAATCATTAAAATGTTTCCAAATAATATATTTTTTTAAAATTACGTATAAATTTAAACAATGCAATGTTTCTAACTAATATTATGTTTTCGCACGAAAAAAAAGTATTATAGTCTAAGTTATTATAAGTAATAGTCTAAAATATGTGAAGATTTTTAATATTGCAATATAGTTAATTTATTACAATGTTTCCAAATGATCAATTTTTTTTTAAAAATTACGCAACTAAAACATAATTATACGTAATTAAACAATGCAATGTTTCTAGCTAATGTTATTAACACGAAAAAAATTAATCATAAACTTACCGTCCGTGCATCCGTCGCTGCCCAAAGCAGTACCTGCAGGACATATATCACATTTCATACCCATAATTCCTTGCTTACAGACGCATCTTCCGGTCATCTGCTCACAATCATCTCTAACAGATCCATGTTGATTGCAGTTACAAGCTGCAAAAGAGTATTTTTAGAAAACAGCAAAATCACGAAACTTACTACCTAGTGATTAAATTCTAATTTTCTATTTAATTACTTGCAATTATAGATTTCCCAAAAGTAGTCGAACCATTTATGTAATAATGGCACTACTTAATTCACTTGCTGAAACTGAAGAAAAAGTTATAACACAAATGATTATACGGGATGCATACTTCTGCTCAAAGTTAATTTGATATTAGTTTAATACATCTCACTTAAAATTACAGCGTAATGGTTATGACTTTATTCGGAGATGACTTTATAATGAATGCTTTCGTTTTTACTAATTGAGATTAGTTAATGATGCTCATTTCAAAACGTTGATGTGTGTACTTTTTATAAAGTTGCGGGATTGCGTTTGTTAACTTTAGAAATTTAAACAAATGTACTTTTGCCTTTCTTTCACGCTTTACATGCTGAGTATTAAGTGAAATTAAACTAAAAATATCTCAATGAAATAAACTGATACTGTTTATTTTTGTTAGATTTCCCCCACTAGCAGGGTTAATGTAAAAGGCTTAAAACAATAAATGTTTTGTGAAATTGAAGTTATGGGAATCATATTGTTTTTAATTTCCGTTATACAATACTTTATAAAATAAGATTTTTTTTTCATTTATGGTTTGAAAAAGATGGTATTTAAACAGCTCAACTCCATTTACGTTTGGCGTTATGTGGCAATTACTACTCTTGTATAATTAAACTCTAAATGTAACTTTACTCATGGAATCTGGAAAGCATACGTTCGATCTTGTGTATGCAATCTAATTTTGTAAAGCCTCTCAGCATAAACTTTATTATAAAGTTATCAGTAGAAAGTATTATGAAAGTATTTTAAGATTAATTAGTGAAAAATGTATAAAGTTTGCGGAGTATTAAATGTGTTGTTGTTGTCGGGGTATAGAATAAAGGTGAGTGGGTTCAAGCATCAAACTCATCGTCTCTTAAGGACCAAACCTACGCGATTTTCTTGTCGCAAATCTTATCTTGTCGAACACTGAAAAATAATTTCTGATCAAATTACGGTATAAAGTACCGGCACTTTTAGGTGCGTCAGCCATAAAATCCATTTCACAGTCAAATCTATTTTACAGTTAAATCTATTTTACCGTTAAATATTATACGATAATTTGTACAGTAGTATTTCAGTAATTTCAGTAGAGTCATTTAGTGATTATTACTGTAAAAATTACGGTATGTCAGATCTTTAGATCCGTAATATGTTCCGGTAAAAATGAATTTTACGGTAAAAAGCACCGGTACTTAGGGAGTCAGTACTTTTTACCGTAATTTGATCCATAATTTTTTACAGTGTAGAAAATTGTTTTTTCAGAAAGGTCTCTGAAAAAAGATCTTATAGGTTCTTGAGCAGGGCTGGGAGGTAAGAGAATATTTAATTTTAGCTTCACCCTGTATCAACAGCCAGTTGTTAACCAAGACGGAAGTTAAGGCTCCATAATAAGATATCTTAGTCGAGTTGATTGTACCTCTACCTGTAGAAACTAGTTTTCTCCAAGTCATTTGATTAAAAATCCTTCTTTAACCCCTTAACAGTGCCATATATTTCAGAAAAAATGGACCAAAAATGGAAATTTTTTTTGACTGTTTAATTTTGTTCTTTATATTATTATAAAAGTTAGAAACTGGTTTTTTTATTACAAAACAAAATTTTAAATGCAATGACTACTGTATTTATAATTTTTACATACACATAAAAAAGTAATGGATTACACACACATCTTATTCATTTAGGGCAAATTAAAAAAAGAAAATTGAAGCTAAATATAATATAACTAGCATAATATAATATAAAAACATAACAATATGATTTTCAATACATAAATTTTACAAATCTTTTACAGTGTGTTATATCCCAAAACATGGTACTGCACATAAGCCCATATCGCACTCTTTTCATCACCCACATTTCCCCTCCCTCGACAGAAGTCGTAATCGGCGAAAAACTAGGACCACTAATGCCATCTACTAGGAAAATAGTGAATTAAGTATCCTAAAGTAGAAACGAAACAGTTCGGGCTTCACAAAATAGAAATGTTAATTTTTCTGCTGCCCGAAGTCAGTTCGGGCATCACAAATACTGCACATCGTAGTTGCCCAAACTGAATTCGGGCGACACTGACCAAGGGGCTAAAATCTTCCCTACACAACTCAGGTATTGTTCGTACCTTTAAATGCGATTTTTGTTTCCTTCGAATCTTGACAAAAACGTTGGGTATACTGATAACATGCGGAAAAAAAAGTATTTAATACCAAAACATTTACAAGCATGAGAACTTATCTATAAAACTTTTTTTTTAATATTGGAAGTTATTACACGCATTAAAGTCGGGAAAATAATTTTTAAAAAAATACTCATTTGTAAATGAATAAAAAATTCATTTAAAAAAAACTGCAAGTGATGTTTTAAAAAGCATTGTTTAGAAAATAATATAATTGTACGCAACTAAATCTCTGTCAATGTGTTTAATTATATCTAAGGAAATTAATCAAAAAAATTCTTAATCGAATGCTTTAAAATATACTTAACTGGGGAATATTATCTCTCAATTATCATCTTGACTTCAGTTTAAAATAAGCACTAATTAATTCCTTTTTGACAGACTAAGCAGTGATAAAAATATAATTAACTTTGTTATTCCACATTTCAATTATACTGAAATAGAAAAAATGTATTTCGCTTATCTCATTCTTTTTTTACTAGTTTTCTTTATTAATAAATTTATTTCTTTATTATTTAAAAGCATGATACATTAGGGAAAATGTAATTATATTTTTCGGAAATCAGAAGAATTTTTTTTAGAAAAACAAAGAAAAAAAAATCGGTGTTTTATTCAAACACTTTTAAGTTGCAATTTATTATTATATTTCACATTAATGAATAAATTAAACATCAAGTGGTTTTGCAAAAATTGTTGAAGAATATGAAATTGTTTTGAGGAAAGAAAATTTATAGTAACTGCTTTATTATTTACGAGGTAGTTTTTTTTTTGTTGCTATTTATAGAAACCGAAAAGATATATTATTTATACAAGGTGTGTTGTAACTCGAATCACGAGAATTCGTTTTAATCCCTACAAAAGGGAAGTCTACGAATGCATTTTCCCTTTTTCTCTAACCGACTTCTAGTTCAAACAGATATGAAATGAATTAGTCGTGATGAAGAACATCTCTTGGAATCAGATTATCCGATTTGCAAAGATAATGGAAATTAATTAGAAATGTAATGTTTAAGTAAGTGTTTAGGGTAATTTTAAACGGCTGCTGCTGTAATTATTAAAAATGTTGTCTAGCTACATTGAAATGGTTATAGGCGCTACACTGTTAAAATTTTCATTCTCAAATTATGGTAAAATATCTGGCAGCTGTCTGTCCATCCGATTAACTGTAGAGTTAACGATAGAGAAAATTTTTTACGTTTAGTAGAATTGTTTCATTGTTTAGTAATATTTTTTTATTGTTTAGTAATATTGAATTACTTACAAGAACATCCACTTTTTCCTTCAGTGGCCATATGAAGTCCCCAGTACCCTGGTTCGCATCTGTCACATCGTATTCCTCCAACACCTGACTTGCAAGAACACTGTTTACTTTCAGGATCACATACTAATCCGTAGGAACCTAGTTTATTACAATTGCAATCACCTGAAATTTTTAATAAATTAGACGTTTACAAATAATTTTAAAAGAAAAATTATCAAATGTTAAATATGTACAGTCTCTGGCTAAATTATTAGACGCACTATAAGATTCTATGTAAAATCTTAATTATCAGTTGATATTATACAGATTTATTGTTTTTAAGCGACTGAAATCGGTTTGCACTAGTTTACGTTCGTGTATCAATTGGTTAAATTAGACAATATATAATATAAACAGGGGTCTGTTTAGAAGAAATTTGGGTCCGTTAACGGACCCTTCACAAAATATCTTTTCATAAAAACGGACCCTTCACAAAATATTTTAACTTAAAATTGGACCCTTCACAAAATGATTTTTCTTATAATCGGACCCTTCACAAATTTATTTATCTTCATTATTGTTTTGTTAATTGAATAAACCCTTCCCAGGGCAGAAAAAAAGAAAGATGGATGTAAACGAATTAAGTTTTGTCTTCGGCAGACGCTTCTTCCTTTATTCGTCTGAAATGAATATTCTGCGTTCAGCAGTATATAGGCTGAATACCAAATATTTGTGTGTTGCATCGCTAATTTAGTAGCTGCAATTTCTGTTTATTTTTTAAAATTAAATTTTTTTAATTATAATTTTACAGTGTTGAGCATAATCTTGTATGTCCTAACAATTTAAAAACTCCCTGAAAAAGTTTTTTTTTTTGCAATAACGGACCCTGTTTGCACAAATTCACAAAAGCGGACCCTGGCTGAAAGAATGTGACTTAACGTCTATTTTATATTCAGAAATTATGATTAATTTTTTTCACAATTTTACAAAAACGGACCTTTCACAAAATGTCTGGACAGACCCCTGATAAATTCCACGATTGGATAAGTTAGACGATATATTATATAGAATATTATATCAGGTATTATATTAGTATATTATAATTATTAGACCAAATTATTAGAAGTGCTGTAGTTTTTAAATGATTACATGTTTTACGCAAGTTTATATGTAATACTTTTATATTTAAACATACATGTAATGGGTTTTTATTCAGGAAATTCTTTACATACTTTTCTAATTGTATTTATTTTTAACGTATTGCATTACAATGTTAACCAATTGATATACGAACGTAAACAAGAGCAAACCGATTTCCGCCGAGTAAAACCAATAAGCTGTATAGTATCACCTAATAATTAAGATTTTACATAGAATCTCACAGTGCGTCTAATAATTTGGCCAAGAACTGTAAGTTGTGAGTTAGATGTTTTTACAGTGCTCGGATTTCATGAGTTAAAAAAGTTAAAAGGCTTGCATGTAATTTATAAGTATGATTTAACATTTGAAAAATTATAAGCTTAATAAAAAATATTCTATATGCAACAAAAACTACATCAATTTTGTAAATGTGGATAACATTTAAACCCTTAAAACTTTACTCTTTTAGAAAGATGTTTTTCGTCTCATTCGATTAGCGGGAGATAATGCATACTCCCTCACTTGCCTTGGCAGAAATGTGAAATTCATTAATAGTTGTAAGTCAGTTGTACTTTTTTGTACCTTATGCATGCTAAAAGTCTTGTAACTATCTGTAAGTCTTATCAGTTTTATTTTTTATTTATTATTGTTTTGCCTTTGATTCAGCATTTAATTTAGCTTAACAAAATACTTACGAAAAAATACCTCAGTCGATTAGTCAGAAATATCAGATACATAAACAGACATGTGAAAAAAATTTTACTTTGTATGCATAAGGGCCTTGCCTTAACTTATAAACTATAAATTTTTTCAATTTCTTTAACATCGTTTAATTCGACGTAAAAAATTAAATCTGAAACATTCGTTCACTTGTAACATAAGAAATTCAGAGAAGTGAATAACTGTAAACTGTAAAAAATTCCGGATCAAATTACGGTATAAAGTATCGGCACTTTGGTTGCATTCTCCGTAAAATCCATTTTTACTGCAAAATATTATTCCATTATTTTTTAAGTAATGTTAATTTAATTAGAGTAATCTAGTGATTTTATGGTAATTATTGCAGTAAAAATTATGATATATCTGATTTTTTGTTTCGCAACATGTTTCGGTAAAAATGGATTTTACGGTAAAAAGTACCGATACACTGGGTGCCGGTACTTTTGACCGAAATTCGATTCGGAATTTTTTAAAGTGTACTATGTATGCTTACGACATATCAAAAACCTTTATACATTCTTAATCATAACTCTGTCGACATAACATTGACATTATTTCACTCAGATTTTAACTTGACATTTATATTATTTGAAAAAATAAATGCGAAACAATACTAAAACTGTATGGATTAAATTTGAACCTTTTCAACCCTTTCCTTTGAGTGAATTCAAGATGGAGCTTAAGAGCAAAGGAACTGGCCTAGGTCGAAAATTTGAAAAAAGTTTCGATTCTTTAAGAAGAAAAATCCTTGTTTTAAGAAAACGCCATTTAAAATTTACGAAAAATTTTTTTTAAACTAAAGGTGCTTATTACAAAATGTTGTATCTTTCTCATTTATATCAGCTTCACCTAAAACATTCTAGACAGTATTTTCAAGCATGTTTGCTCTAAAATACATAAAACAAAGGAAAGAGAATAATGCAAATAAATTTTTAAAAAAATACCGTAATGTTGAAATTATTAAAAACTTTGATTTATTTATTCATTAATGGTTATATTGTTATACACGGAAATTTTTAAACTTATGCTGTTTAAATAACATAAATTAAAAATATATTGAATATTTAGTGATTGATTTTGTTAAAATTAAACTAACAGAAGAAGGCAGAACGGTTTTTATGTATAGGAGTAAAATAATTGTTTCCTCAAAAGAATACTTTAATTTGGTATAAAAATGGATTCTCCAGAATTTTTCTGTTTTATCGTAAAAAAATTATTTCCTCAGATAATTTTAAATACAAAAACAATTTATTATTAATTTTTGAAATTAAGTTACTGTTTTAATAAAGAGCCTCTAGACACATACTTCTAACATTATTAACCCCTTTTATTTTACAAGACTAATTAAATGTTTAGCTTCTTTTTGAAGTCATCTGCTTTTACATAATAGCTTAATTAAAAGTAATTATTTGAAGCTACTTATTTTAAACAAAATTTTTAATCGTTTAGATAAAAAATGTTGATAAGAGGATAATAATTGGCTTTGGAAATATTTATTTGTTATTTTCCTTTATATTTGTTTAAAAAATAAAATAAATATTTCATTCTGCTTTGTTCAATAGAGTAGCATGTCTGCAAAATAAATTATATTAAATTGTGGATTATATGCTTCCGTGCCGAAAAAAATAAAAATTGTTTTTGAAAAGTTTTTTTCTTTTCATTTAGTTTCAAACTAAAAATATTCTTCATTTGACAAGGAATCAAGGTATTTTTTCTTTGCAAACAAAATGATGTTAATAGATAAATTTTTATTAAGTTGAGTTTTATTCAATTTAACAAATTTTGTAAACAATTATTATGTAAATAAAGCTAATTTTAAATTTTGTTTCTTTCGTAAAGAAAATATTGCATAGGGGGTTTTGGTATAATTTTTTAAATTAAATAATTTTTGTTTCATTATAATTTTGCAGTTCAGTTCTATTTCTATATGAATACAAATGCGTTTCATTTCATTCTACTGTTAGAAATTTCTTGGAATAAAAGGTTAAATAACTATTTATTTAACTGTTATTTTACGATATTTAAACAAAACAGTCGACTAACCATAAATAAGGGGGTATTCAAACTGTTAACTGAGAGAAAAACCGTATATTAACTGCTTTCCTTTATTACGGTTAAACAACCCGAATTTTATCGCACCAACTGAGCTCAACATAATGAAGCTATTTAGTTCCTTGCAGCTAGGTACACATTAAAGCCGAGAGGGCTAATTTGACTATCTGATAACCGACAGAACGGAGGTTCGAGTTCCAGCGTTGACACCACAATATTTCCTCCATTCCCTTCAACTCATGAAGAGTTTCCATTGTTTTGCACTCCCACATTTTCGACCCTAGACTATTTGACTACGATATTCTTCTTCACGTACAGATGGCAGCACCATAAAGCTGTTAAACTCAGAAAGTCTGATGTTTTTCATCGCTTACGATAGATGTAACAACCAGATAAACTTTATTAGACCACATTCCACGGTTCATTTGATAAAAAAAAAATACACAATCACAACCTAACTCCAATGACCTTTACTTAACGAAAAGTCTAGCTCCAATGTCCATTTAAAATTCATTTTATGGTTTTGAAACCATGCTAGTTGTAAATGGTTAAAAAACCGTACAGTTTTGCATTCATGGCTTTTTAACCATTCTGGTTGCAAATGGTCTTCAAAACCGTAGAGGTAAAAAATGTTCTTCACCGTACACTTTACGGTTAATTGGATGGATAGACGGCTGCCGGTTACTTTGCCGTAATTTCAGAATTAAAATTCTAACAGTGTAATATAAGTTTTAAATATTTTTAATTAATGTTTTATAATTCCATTCTATTTTGATATAAATATAAAACTGGTACGCAAAAGGCGAATTCGATTAAAATGAGTAAAAACAAGTTAACTTTATCTCAAAATTAGACAATTTAGCAATAGCAATGAATTCTATTAAGAGAGACATTTTTCTTTTTTGGTTTTGTTTTGAAACATTATTAAGAAGCTATGACTCTGATTTAACAATGTTATATTAAAGTGTTACTATTTCATCATTTTTCTGCGTTGTACAAAATAAATTTTCGTTTAGAATTTCAACATAAAAAAAAGTTACATTTTAATTTTATATGGAAATTTTCTTTGATGTATACGTTGTTAGACATATTTCAGTACGATCAATTTATGATTAGTCTGTCATCTAAGTTAAAAAAAGCAAAAAAAAAAAAAAAAAAAAAAAAAAAAAAAAAAAAAAAAAAAATGATAAATAAATAAATCAAAACCAACTTAAAAGACTTACTTGGACATCCTGCATTGTTTGAGCCAGGTGCGGCTGTTTTACCGTCTGGACAACAGCCATGACGTGTATCAATGCATGTTTTGATTGTTACAACTGAAAAAACAAATATTTAACTTTATAATAATTTAAAGATACAAAAAAAATTTTTTACCCCCAATTTCGAGTTTGCGCATTGTCTTACTTTGCAGTTTTCTTTCTTTTTTTTTTTTTTTTTTTTCTTTTTTTTTTTTTTTTTTTTTTTTGTTGTTAGACATCATTTGTTTAATTTACAAAGTCTATAAGATATTATATAAATTTGGCATACACTGTAAAGAAAAGATCAAAAATTTGTTAAAATAAGTCCGAAAGAAATAGTAGTCGAATTTGAAAACCTCATACAAATTTAATTATTGTGAACATAGCGTAAATCTACAATATTTTTAGCTCACATTTAAATTAATGTTTAATAAACTAAATCTCACGTACATAAAATTAAGCTTGCTTTTAAGTACAGGCTAAATAACTTTACTACAAACATTTATACGATTTCTCTTTCTAAATTTTGATGTAAAGTTTACGAGCAGATTATTATGACGTAAATTCAGTAGACGCTCCAAGAATAAATGGAACGGCGTTGTTTAGAAATTCGAGGCAAGTTTAGTACATTCAAACAATTTAGGATTTTAATATACACGGCTTCCTCTGTAGCCTTTCAAATTCTATAGCTAATTTTAGCTTAAACGCTTGAATCATTACAGGATTACGTAAAGCTATATTTCGGGCTGCTTTATAAATTGCAAGAACTGCAAGAATCTAATTATAAATAAACTATATTCGAATTAAGTTACTTATTTTTTAAATCGATTTCGACTTCATTGCATTAAAAGAAAGTAATTTCTTTGTTAAAAAGCTCGTTAAACCATATCTGATTGTACGGTGCTTTTGTTAAACTTGCTTGATACCAAATTTGTGTGATATAATGCATTCTCGGAAAATTAGATTCAAGATTTAACTATAACTGAAACCACGTTTTTTTTTTTTTTTTGAAATTTTAAAAAGGTAAGTTGAACAACTGGCTTGAACTGCGTCCATGTCTCACATAGAGAAGATTAAACTACGATATATTATAGTTCATCTTTCTAAGATTGCAGCTATTTTGTGCAATATTACGGTTCAACATACAGTAATATCCATAACAGTGTAGATAAAACTTTTTACTACTCTTTTTGTAGAGTATCGAGTGATGAGCATTGCATCTGCTTTCAAGTTTAAACTTGTTTCTTATTGTGCCTATGGTGTTGAATATATGACCCATATAAAGACTGGGTAATTCTAAATATTCAACACCGCAGACATAAGAATTTATTCTAAGGAAATTATTTTTAGGGGAATTAAACGACGATTGCATTATACGGAAAGGAAAACTATAAAATCTTCCCGCAGTTTGCCCAAAAGCAAAGTAACTTAAACCCCAGATTAGTCAGCAAATATGGAATATTTTGCGCCAATACTTTGGTTGTTACTGTACAGAAAAAAATATACGAATCCAAGAATTACATTTTCATTCGCCGCAGTGGAAATGTTTTAGAAAAAACAATGTTCTATGAAAACTATATCTCAGGCATGACATTGTTTTTCTAGGATATTTTTCACCCGTGAATAGTAAAATATTTTTAAAGAAATTAGTTACAAGTGATTGACGTGAATTGGCGATTTAAAATAAATTGGCAGTTATTCTTTTGAAAATGGTTTTCAATTGGATACCTCTAAGTAACGTCACGCGTGAGTCAGCCAATCAAGCTCGACACAGACATGTTACGTAGCTTGCAGGTAATCAATTAAATCTGATCTGAAAATTGCTTCAGCGTGATAATAAATCCAAGCCTTGGCACTTTAAGGTTAACAAGCCATACACAACCATGAGATTAATTTGCAAGTACCAAATCAAACCACCGAGTAAAATATATATAACAGTGGTGAAAGTCTATGCGCATGACAAAATTTCGTTACATTTTTATTTTATTAATGATGCATTTAGTATTTAAAATTCAGAAGAATAAAATTTCCATTCAAAATAATAGTTATAAGTATCGATGGATAATTTTGTATAATTTGATACAAACTGATAAATTAATAAATACAATAAGATAAAGAGAATTTAAAGAAAAAAAATATCTCGTGAAATTTCATTTTGTGGAAAAAAAAACTTCGTTTAAAAGTGGAAGTATAGTGATCTTAAATCCTTGACACTAAATACCACAATATTTTAAAGTTTGTCAAAACAATAGTTTGAAAGATTTGTGTATTAAACCTAGGAACTGGCGCAATGTAGTCATATCTGACTCTTGTGCCAACAAATTATAACCGATAAATCATTTAGTTATTTACGCTCTAAAACATTAAATAAAGATTAATTAAATTGATCAATAAAATTAGAAAACAATTAGCAATTTAAATTACTTGGTTCATCTGTGAAGAAACTGTTTACAAACGGTAAAAAAAAAAAAAAAAAAAAAAACGATAACAGAAAATTGTACTCAAAACACAAGACTGTGAAATATCATTAGAAGACATAAGGTAAACTAACAAAGTATTTTCTCTCTCTTTATTTTTTAATGTGGCAAAAATTCTTCATTTCGTCCTCCATTAAAAAACTCATTAAATCTTCTTAGAAGGAAAATATACGAAAAAAATCTCATTTTTCTGAAAATTATTTGAAAAAAGATCTTATATAAAATAGATTCATTTTCCGCCGAGCTCCAACAACGAAAATAGCCAAGCTATTTCCCCAACGAAGAATGGCAATCTAATCCGGGCAATTATTTCTGTTGCACGCGCAATTTAGACATTTTATTACATTAAATTAAGGAAACAATACATCAAGAGAACAGTGGATAAAAGTTCTGAGCTAGAAGACATTTGGAAAATTTTAAATGGGATTGAATTAGTGCATTTTTACGTTTTATCTTACATTTAAGCTTCATGTATTATAAATAATGGCAAAGAAATTAATTATACTCTTGATACAAACTGTGCAAATAAATCCATGTATTTTTCAAATTCTAAAAAATAACTACACAGTAGAAAAATGCAGACAATTTAACGTTAAAACTTTTTTTTTACTCCTTAGCCGCACTGTGTTTACAAGAATATTTTCAGTAAGGGCTGGGGAGCTTAAACAGCATTTTTGGGAACTATAAAACCCTATTTACACGAAAACTGAAAAAAGGTGTCTGGAAGCCAGTCTTCGGACGACACAAGGCTGAAAAAAGCTTGTCTATAAAACCCTATTTACACGAAAACTGAAAAAAAGGAGTCTGGAAGCAGTCTTCGGACGACACAAGGCTGAAAAAAAGCTTGACAAATTCACACCATTCTTGATACTAAGAACACCGCCTTGCAAATATATTTTATTTTATATATTTTATTTTATAACCGTCGTTGAACAGGCGACCCAATTATTGGGTTTGCGACTACTAATGTTCAACTCCGCAGCCTTATAATTTTTAACCCAATCCAGAAGAAAAAAGAGCTCATGGATCAACTAGTGGGAGTAATTTTGCCTTCAGTGGAGGACTTTTTGATGGAACTAACTCGCATATGCCTTACATGGAAAGGAAAACCACAAAAATTTCCCACGGTTAGCTTGATGGCAAGGGGACTGCAGCCCATGATCCGTCTACCACTGAGGATATTTTACGTCAGCACTGCGGTCGGTGCGAGTTGGGTGCGGAATTCGTCTCGACCAGCCATTGCTGGGATTCGATCCCGGTTCACTTCCTTGGGAGGTGAATGCTCCATCCAATGAGCCACCACAGCAAGATTAGTGGAAAAGAACCAAGTTACGAAAATGCGCCTTTTTCCTTCTAAAGGTTTTTCCATTCGTCCTCTGACGTTACAGGCAGGATGTCAGGCCATACGTAAGTAAAGGTTTGATGCTATGGAAAATCTCTCTTACTTCTACTCATCACCGGCTAATGTGTAGCCATTAAGGAGATAAAGCGATGTGATGGACGGGATTCGAACCCGGGATGCCGGATTCAAAAGCAATCATTGCGTACCCAAGATGAGCACGTCACACCGTTGAACAGTTGCTATGAACAGAAGCAAATCATTTGGAACATTATGCATCGTAAAAAAATCCAGATCAAATTACTCACTCAGAGGGTGCTGGTGCTTTTTACCGTTAAATCAATTTCTCAGTTTAATCTCGACTGATTTTTACTTTTTATAGGCTATCATTTTTCTAAAACATTTTTAGGTGCACGCTATTTATCACAGCTTGGCTAGACTGTTTACAACGGAACATGTCATGGAACAAAAATCTGATATACCATAATTTTTGCAGTAATAATTACCGCAAAATCATTAATCTTACTAATTAAATAACCGTAAAATGAATAAATGTAAAATAATTGAATTTGATTGTATAATTATAATTTTATTTATTCATAATTTATTAGATTGTAATCAATTATAATTAACTATTTATGCTTACATTGTATTTAATTATAATTGATTTAAAGCATTGAGAGTCAAAATTTTAAAAAGAGTTGGTTTTTGGGGAAGGTTTGTGGTTTTTGTGGAAGATTTTTTATGGTATTAGTAAAAACCCATTGTAAAACATTAAGGTAAACAAAAGTCTGTTCAGTTTAGTAAACACACTGTAAAAAATACTTCTGTTAAAATTACGGTAAAAAGTACTCAAAAGTACCGGCACTCAGGGGGCGAATACCTTTTGCCGTAAAATTTTGTTGAACAAAAAAAAAAAAAAAAAAAAAAAAAAAAACAAGAATATAGCATGAATCCGTATAAACTAATAAATGAAAAACTTGGATACTAAGGTCGCAAAATACATAGTAAAAATCAATAAACGAACCATACTGCAAAATGGCGTACAAAACTTATAAAAATAAAATAAAACAAATCATTTTTTACGTATATAAAAGTGTCAAGATCCTTCATTAGCACTGCTTAGAATATAAAATCCAAAATATAATTTATAAATTTTAAGCCAAATTTATTTCCTCGTTAAATAATGCAGCCATCAGTTTCAATATCTTATTCACGTTTCTTTAAAATGTGCAATTCGAATAAATTTATTCATTCCAAAACAATAAATTCTGTTATTCGTGCAATAAGAATATTTACGGTCACTTGACTGGATACACGATAAATACGAAACATACTTCATCACGATAAACAAAGTCATAAAATTGAACGAGTGGATCATTTACTATCCTGTGTTTTATACAAATAACGTTTCCCCCGCACGGCGTGTAAGATTTGATGAACAATTTAGTTCATTGTTTGGGAAAGGGTTCATTTTATTTAGGTCTATTTTTGTCGCACGGCTATTCGGCTAATAGACGAGAGGAAAAAAGCGTATAAACCTCTTTTTTTTTGCTCAGCAGAAGATTTATGTTGGCTAAATTTCGCTCCAATATCGTTGGCTTTTTGCAAGAACTCGCACCCTAAATTGGATTTTAGATTGAAGAAACTAAAATGAGAGATGGAAGAAAAATAAATAAATGGATTTCCTTTCAATTTTTTCCCTCCGTTCTGTTTATTTGTTTTGAAAGCGATGGCTGTATTTTATGTTGAATAAATAGCTGGGAATAAAATTGGTTTTACTCTAAATAAATGATATTAAAAAGAGGTATGTTTTTTTTTTAAATATTTTTATTTGTTTTATTTTTTTATTTCGAAAGAAAAATTATCTTTATTATTCAAATTACGTTAGTACGGGTCGCGGTGGCTCAGGGGATAGAGAGTTCAACTCCCAATGAGGTGATCTGAATTTGAATCCCAGCGGTGGCTGATAGATAAGAATTCTGCTCCTGGCTCATACTGATCACAGTGCTGACGTAAAATATCCTCAATGGTCGAAGGATCATGAGTTAGAATCTTCTTGCTCTCGGGCTAACCGTGGGGGTTTTTCCTCTCCATGAATTGTAAATGTGGGTTATTTCCATTCAAAGTCGTCCACGAAGACTAGTTTGTCAAAATTACAAAGCTACGCATTGATAGTCGCAAACAATAATTGGATCGGTTGTTCAACGTCGGTTATAAAATAAAATAAAATTAAATTTAATATCGATTGGTGAAATTAGTAAGATCACTTATACAAAACCCATAACAGTTGGGAAACTTATTTCTTTCATAAAAAAGACATTTAAAATATATCTTAATTAATTATTACACTGATACGTAATACCAGAAACTTTGTCATGAAACGTTTTAAACATTTATTCCACGTATATTAACTGTAATATATAGAATGATAACTTTGATTTTTATTTTTTCCAGGTTTCCAAGATTTCCAGGATTCCAGGATTTTTCCAAGATTATAGGAAAAGATTTCACAAAGTCACAAAAAAAATTTTTTTTTGAAACTTTGAAAATGAAGATTTATACATTCATACATAAATGTTACAACTTGTAAAAAATTTGCCCCAACAGCTTTACAGTGTTGGAAACTATTTATGTGTTTTTTATTACACAATATTGAATCACCTTGTCTTAAGTTTTTCTTCAGGATTTTTCTTTTTTTTTTTTCTTTCTGTGGACTGTATCTTATAAAAAGTAGTAAAATATATTCAAAAAATAGGACTAAACTACTAGACTAGAAAATACTAAGATGTATTATAGTGCAATCGAAAAATATCTAGATGCTGTTTAAAAAGCTATTGAATCTTGAGAATTAAAGAGCAATTTATTCCTTTAAAAAATGTCTTAACTTAAAAACGAGAAAAAATTAATTCCAGCATTATATTTTGAAATGATCGCAATTTTTTTTAGCCGTTAAAATGGACTTTTTTCAAAAAGTATCATATCAACACGTTCTCTATTCGTTTTACAATTATAGATCAAATTTAAGTACATAATGAATAAGATAGTTCCAATATAGCCTATACCTTCTCTGCAGCATTTCGCAAATGATGTGGTTCTGTGGCAGTAGCTACTTGGTGGACAATAGTTAAAAGCATCCTCTGTTCTGCAACTATATTCTCTACCAGTAACAGGATTAACTAATGGCCGTTCCCCATCACACGGTACCTCTTTATATTCTAAAAGAAATTTAATAAAACTGGCATTTAATCAGAGATATAAAGATTCTAATCAACTTATATATCTATCTATTTATCCAACTATCTATCGGTATATAAATTAGACACATTATAACAGACACGTTATAAAAAGTAATTTTTATCTTAGGATAATTATTCTTTATTTAGAAATATCGCATTAATCGTAGAGGAATGTGTCCTAATGAAGACAGGACCTTTCTCATTAAAAGATTTCCTATTTTATTTTCTTAAAATTTTATTCTTCTTTTTCGTGATTATAAATATATATAAACGTTACAATGATTCTATTAATTATTAATTTTTATCTGTCATACCTTGTACTTTTTTTAAAACAAATGCAATTGTATTTTAAAATATATATCACTAACATCAAAATATGAATGTTATGAAATAAGTAAAAAACGCTTTGATAAGTTAGTCGGCTGTCGGTATTCTAAAGAAATATAGGCAATTATATGCCTGCCTATTACTAAAATTAAGCTATGCTAGTTGTTCCGTTATCTTTCGCCTGCTTTTGAATTCTTTTCAGAAATTTGAAAAAAAAAAAAAATGCTGGATGATACTGCCATGTAATTGAAAAAATAACCTAAGTGCTTCACGATTGATTCCGAGAAAAGTGGCTTGACAACTTTTCTGCTTCTATTGCAAATGCTATGAACGCTAAAATAGAATTTCAAAGAACTGATAAAACGAAATTTATTTTTGAAAAGTTTTCTTCTGTAATAATATGCAGTTTACCATATGACTATAAAGATGCAAACTATATAAAAAGTTAAATTTTGAATCCTTTGTCGCTTACGTTGTTTTTCAATTGCACAAAAGAATAATTACAAACATGTATTGAAAGATAAGAAAAAATGCTACAAAAATTTACCAAATTGCTATTGAAGGAGAGAAGATTGAAAACAGCACAAATTTGGTTTCCGCATGAAGCTTAAAATGTACATATATCTCATAAATCACTTTCAACCTTCCTTCACTTTCCTTTGACAATTTAAGTGTTTCCAATCTTATCTCCCTCTGAAAAGTTGTCAGATTTATAAAACTTTTTTTTCTCAATTAAGCTAATGTTTAAATTATCTGCTTTAT